>CM053791.1:94816629-95454129 GCA_028749045.1 Cupressus sempervirens | reverse complement strand
TCATTTATTTCACCATCTATAGTTTCTAAGTGTAAGGTGGATGCGGTGAGGCAAGATCGAGGTTGGCAAGTGGAATTAGCCTCAGGCAATAAGGTTTCCACAGATTTCGTAGTTCATAAGTGTGGGTTTAGTTTAGGAAGCTTCGATACGGCAATGGATCTTCGAGTCATACCCCTTGGTTCCTATCATGTGGTTTTAGGCATGGACTAGCTTGGATCTCATAGAGCCAGTATAGATTGCAGGAAGAAGATTATTAGGTGCCAAGATGACCAAGGGAATGATGTTCAGATAGTTGGGATATCGAGGCCTATATCTCTGTGGATGATTTTTGCTATGCAATTGAAGTGAAGTTTTTGTAAGGGATGTCAGATATTTGTCATTATGGTAAATTATCTTGATGAGGAAGATTCCACGAGGAAGACTTTGGATCACCAGATTTTGCAGGAGTACGCAAATGTTTTTCCAAGTGAGATTCCAGGCATGCCTCCGAACAGGGACCTTGACTTTAGTATCGATCTGATTCCTGGAGCGAAGCCTATCTCTAAAGCTCCTTATCGCATGACTACTCAGGAATTGGGTGAGCTACATCTTCAGCTAGAGGAACTTCTGGCCAAAGGGAGCATTCAACCTAGTGTATCACCATGGGGAGCTCTAGTGCTCTTTGTGAAGAAGAAAGATGGTTCTTTGCACCTTTGTATTGACTATAGACAGTTGAATAAGGTGACTATTAAGAATAGGTATCCTTTACCTAGGATTGATGACTTATTTGATTAGATCAAGGGAGCTACAATATTCTCCAAGATCGACCTTAAGTCAGGATACCACCAGCTTCGAATTAAGGAAGCAGATATTCACAAGACTGCTTTTTGAACTCGTTACGAGCATTATGAGTTCACAGTGGTACCTTTTGGATTGACTAATGCTCCATCAATTTTCATGAGTTTGATGAATGGTGTGTTCCTATCTTATCTGGACAGGTTTGTACTTGTGTTTCTTGATGACATATTGATATATTCTAAGACTCAGAAGGAGCATGAGGAACACCTGCAGTTGGTATTGCAGTGTTTCAGAGACAATCAGCTTTTTGCTAATGCAGCTAAGTGTGAATTCTTTAAATCGGAGATTCAGTATTTAGGGCATGTTATTTCAGGTGATGGTATTTTAGTAGATCCTGCAAAGATTCAAGCGATAATAGATTGACCGACACCGACTAATGTGTCAGAGATTCATAGTTTCATGGGTTTAGATGGTTATTTTCGCAGATTTGCCCAAAACTTCTCTTGGATAGCACATCCTATCACTTCTCTTCAAAGGAAAGGAAAGAAGTGTGTATGGATAGAGAAATGCGAGGAAGCTTTTCAGAAGCTCAAGGAGCTTTTGATTAGTGCACCGATTCTAGTTGTACCTAATCCAGAAGGTGATTTCATGGTATGTATAGATGCTTCTCTTGAAGGGATTGGGGCAGTATTGATGCAGAATGGATGGGTGATTGCGTATGAATCATGCAAGCTTAAGGATCATGAGTTAAAGTATCCTACACATGATCTTGAGTTAGCAGCAGTAGTTCATACTTTGACAAGGTGGAGACATTTCTTGTTGGGGCACAGATTTGAGCTACATAGCGATCATCGTAGTCTTCAGTACATTTTTACTCAGCCTAATTTGAATGCTCGCTAGAGGCGATGGATGGAGTTTCTATGCGAGTATGATTTTGAGGTTAAGTACATTCAAGGTAAGGAGAATGTTGTGGCGGATACCTTGAGTCACAGGAGACATGTGTTATCATCGATGACTCTTAGTGTGGATTTGAGGAGTTAGATTCTTCAGGAACTTCCTATGAATTCCTGGTATTAGGAAGTGTGCAGAGAGATTGATTTAGAAAGATATTTGGAAGGTAAGTTTGCAGGTTATGTTCGAGAGTCAGATGGTCTTTTGAGACATTTGGAAAGGATTTATGTGCCATTTTTGGATGAGCTTCGCACCTTGATACTAGCAGAAGCCCATCGTACACCTTACTCAGCACATCTAGGTGTCAAGAAGATGCATGCTGATTTGAGACATTTTTTCTTTTGGTCTGGGATGAAGCGAGATAATTCTGATTTTGTGGCTAGGTGCCTTGAGTGCCAAAGAGTTAAGGTAGAACATCAGCACCCGGCTGGACTTTTGCAGCCAAATCTCATTCCTTCTTGGAAGTGGGATATCATCTCCATGGATTTTATTGTAGGATTACCTATGATAGTTCGATGTCATGATCCTATCATGGTCACCGTTGATCAGTTGACTAAGGTGGCACATTTTTCACTGATTAGGTCCTCCTACATAGTAGCTTCTGTAGCTAATGTCTTTATGCGTGATATTGTGAGATTACATAGGATTGATAAGCAATTTGCTGTGGGTGATAAGGTTTTCTTGAGAGTGCGACCGCGAAAGAGTTCGATACGGTATGGAAAGGGTTGTAAGCTAGCACCTCATTTTGTGGGACCATTCCAGATTCTAGAAAGGATTGGTCTGGTTTCTTACCGTCTTGCGCTACCGCCCAACCTAGCATGCATTCATGATGTTTTCCATGTTTCAGTGTTTCCGCAGTATATTCTTGATATTGTACATGTTCTTGATTGGAATGTGTTGCAGGTAGAGGACGGGCAGCTGGCTTTGGAGCCGATTCATATTCTAGAGTAGTAGGAGTTGACCCTCAGGGGTCGAACCATTGAGCAGGTAAGGGACCAATGGGACCCTACTGATGATTCTTCAGCTACTTGGGAGGGTGCAGCTAGATTGAGGGAGTTATATCCCTACTTGTTTGTAGGCTTCCAGGAGTAAGCCTAACCCAAGGGGGGGTGGATGTAGTGCCTACCCTTGTTCAGATCTTTTCTGGACATTGTCATTATCTTTAGACTATGTTAGACTAGTTTTATGTTGATGGATTAGTGGTATTGTTTTGACACTATCAGACATTATGTTATGGATTCAGTGGTTATATGATGAGATCATTTAGATTTTACATTTCATGCATACATGATGATCATTATACTATTTTCAGTTATTATTGATGATTAGATGGATAGTTTATTATCTTATGTGTTTTATTATGGATACTTACCCCATACTTGCATGTGTATGGTGTGCGTGTTTTCTTATTGTATGGCATTTCTGATGTGGTTAAGGAAGGGAGTCGTAGTTACCTGCTTATTTGGGATCTACATGATGCACCACTTCCTACCATTGTCTTTTTAGCTTAGCATTATATATATATTGTATGTACATGCATGGTTTTTCAGTAGGTTGCAGGTACCGGGTGACAACTTCCCTGAATTGCCAGGATGAGTGTACCCTATTATACTATCTCAATGATAAGAGAAGGGAGATAAATTCTCAAGTCCAAATCCCAAACTTTTAAACCAATTTTTCTAGTGAGGTAGGACAAGTATCTAGATATTTTACCCACCGAATGTGTCGGATGACATGATTCGTGATTTTTAACCCTTTAGACTGATTTTGAGTGATTTGCTCTATGATGGGTTTTCATATTTTATCTTGGAGGTCTATGGTGAATTGTCTATTAATTAAGTCTTAATAAATGGATTTAATTAATAAATTAATTATTTGAGAAAATTAATATAAAATATCATGTCATTTGATATTTTGATTGTAATTAATTAAATGTGAATTATTGAGGAAAATGAATTAAATAAAAGAAAATTAGAAAATTAAAATTAATAATAGTAATAAAATAATAATAAAGTAATAAATAAATAATAATAATAAAAGTTAGAATGAAAGTTATAAATATTTAAATGGAAATTATATAAAAAAGTAATTGGAGTTATAAGCTTGCATGGGAATTAACGCACTTCTCTATTTCTCAAGTGTCAACAACACGGGGGTTAGTGCATCAATTAAGCACATGGTGTCTACAACCCTAAGGCTCATCTTGAAGGTTGGAAAAAACCCATGCTTAGTTGGTGACACCTTCCAACTATTTCTAGAAGCATTCTAGATGTTTCCTAAAAGCTCTTTTTATTCAGGCACTCATAGAAGCTTAGAGAGAGTGTTTGGAGTGCAATTGGAGCATTCGAAGATTCGAGAATTCTGAAGAAAGGAGCTTGCTCTGCGGATTTTTTGAGGAAGAGTGATTAGCATCAGAATCTAGGTAGATTCTTGTGTTTTTACTTATGCTATTTCTGCATCATGCATTTCCTGTCTTCTTCATGTCTTTCATATGTCTTCTGAAGAATTTCATAATTTACTGTGCATTCTCAATATGGGTAGTTTAATTTATTTGAGAGTTTTTATATGAATGGATCTAAAAAGTAACACGGGGCTAGGGTTGAAATTTATAGTCAAACCCATTAGATTAATTATTGGAAATTTTTGGAGATTAAAGGTCTATGGAGGAATTCTAAAAATTGAAGTTTGTATTCATATATTGTCAATTTGTTTATACATACATATAAATATATATATATATGCAATTATATATATATGTATATACGCTCATATGATGTGATATTTTAATTATGTATATATTTATATATATATACATACATATATATATATACATATACCTATATATATATATATATATATATATATATATATACACATATGTATATAATATATATAGATATATATATGTTTGTTAAAAAATCTGATGACATACCCATGGGAAAAAATGTTTTAATAAACGCTTTTCGCAAATGAAATCGTGTAGCGATTGTTAAAAGAATAAATATTTTTAAGCATTGAGTCGGGGTGGGACGAGACCCGCACCCCACTATGGACGCAGCATACCCTGTCGCAGGTACTGCGACGGTAGTGGTACGCAGTATCACTAACGTCGCAAGCCCTGCAACCGCAGGGTCCTGCGTACCGGCGGTTATATTAATAATGTGTGTGTTTTTTTTTAAAAAAATGTTTGCCATATTCGATTTGGCATTAATCGAATTTGATTAAATCGATTTTGTTAAATGATAAATAATTTATTCATATATGTATTTATATGTATATAATTTAATATATATATATATATATATAAGTATCTATATAATATGTGAATATAATTATATGTTTTATAATTATGAATTTGTTAATTGGTATAAATCAAGGGCTCATGATTAAAATTAATTGTTTTATTAAAAATGAATTTTCAAGGGGAACGTTTGGATTGAAATTATAATTAAAGAATGAATTTGTATTCATATATAAATGTTCCTTCAAATTCTTTCTCTTAACTTGGAAACATAAATTGAGATCTCTACATTTAAATTCAAGTTGTAAACTTAGCCAAACCAAAACATGTGTTTACATCGTGTATTCTTTATGCTACTAGTTTGGATTTTGGGTTGACTAGTGTTGACCAGTATAAGACATTTACTAGAGGCTTTGGGGTTATATGATTGTGGTGACATGATGATGTTTTAATCTCGATCTTTACAAACCCAACCATGGATATGTGATGGAATGCTCTATGTATTGGTTGTGATCATTGATTGTTATAGTTGAGATTCTTATGTATGAGACACTTGACTTAACCATTATTTTGGTCATCGATCAGTTATCCTTGGTTATTTTTCTAGTTGCCATGATGGGACTGTAATGTGGATTTATTTTGATGATGTCATGATGTGACATGTTTGACTCAACCATTTTTGGAGTCTTCGATTAGTATGATTGAGATATATATTTTTTGGTTATTGAGAACCAGTAGATATTTGATTATCAGTGATACTTCAGTTGCCAATAGAGAGATGTTGTGTTCATGATTTTCTATGGATGTTAGCTCATGGAGATTTGATGCTTTTATGCATATTTGATAATTTTATGGATTATCTTTTGTAATTTTGACATTTATGAGTCCATAAGCATTAGGGTAGGATATTTGCATGTAGTGATGAGAAGTGGCTTGCAATGGGGGACAGGGCCCTAAGAGGCTGCCAGGGTAACTCATTGTAAGTTGGATTAATAAGTGATAACATTCACACCTAATACTAACTGAATGAACCTAAAAAGATAAGTGTTTTGTTCTCGCCCATGCCTTGAGTGCTTGTACAGGCTAGGATGGGAGTAGTGAGAGGCATGGTTGCGACCTTGCATTCTATAGTATGGCTCGTGAGTATGAGAGGATACTAGCGGCCGCATGAAATCAGTATGAACCCGTGGAGTTTAGCTAACTGCCAGGGTAACTTGTACATGATAATTACGATGACACTTTCCCGCTTGCATAGTAGGTTTCTACATGTCATTGTGTGCCTCTGGGATTACATGTCAGATTTTGTGTTTGGAACCTTGAGTTAGTATACTTTAAGGATTCCTGGACTTATAGAGATATGTGCTATGTGATTTTGATAGCCTGTTTGGGACTTGAGATTATCTCCTTAGCACGGTGGGAGTGGCCCACTTAGGTACCACGCGGTCAGGTGGTAGTGTATTTTCCACTCTTATCATTTTGAGATTCATTGAGACATCGTGGCTGATGCGTCTTTCATGATGGTGGATATGTATCCTTTTTCATTGATGATTAGCATATGTTAGATGATGTTATTTTATGCTTTTACTTGCATGTTAGAGTACTTCTACATATGATGTTGTATTTATTAGGAGTGACATTCCTACTATGTAATACCGATGATCTCTTCGATGATTTGGAATGTTACGCACAGAAGGATGGCTAGGATCCACGATGGTTTAATGATGTTACTGACGGTTGGGAGGAACCGTGCACTTAGTTTATTATGTTTGATCTTTATGATGGATGTATATGTTCTCTATGATGTTGTATCATGTGATTATCTCTGCTCTGATGTATCATGGATTGGAATAGGATGATGTACCTTATTCTATGTATGTATATTTTTGAGCTTGTCATACCCTGTGACATGTACAGTGGATGAAAGAGCATTTGAAATGTAATGTATAAACATTGGACTTATCATTATTATTTTATGAGGATGTTGTACTAGATGGATTTATATATGTAATTCAACGTTAAGGGATCTTAAAGAATGTAATCTGTTATTTATGTTATGTTTAATTTTAGATGGACATTGCTATTGCCTCCATTATTGTGCATAAGTATGGTATTTATGTAAAAATAAATAAATGCTACTAAAACGAAGTGAAATTCTAGGTTAATCCTTTGGATCCTTTGGTGGGCCATTACAAATAACTTCATTTATTTAATTAGGAATGGCTTCTCATTTAATTAAATAACCTTGTTTAATTAATTAGAAGTAAGTACACCATTTAATTAAATAATTTCGTTTCATTATTTCAAAATTTTTTTCGAAACTAGTCAACTCAAGTCAATCGTAGTTAAATCTGGTCAACTTTTGGTCAAACATGATCCTTGCGTATGTGAATATGAGCAAATGTGAGTATGAATTTCATCAACAATTTGATGCAAATTCTCATTCAACTTTTCAAAATGAAGAGATGAGGGTCTCTTAAATAGGCTTTCCTGGAATTTATCAACGGTTGAGATTGATTTCAATCAACAGTCAGGATTAAAGGTGAAGTTCAGTCATAAAGGGAGATTTCCAAATTAAATGGAGTTAACAGATTTAATTTGAGTAAAATAAGGAGTTAACTGATTAAATTTCAGTAGAAAAAGGAGTTAACTGATTTAACTTATTTTCGATCAATAGTGAACTGGAAATTTCCCTTTCTCAATGGAAGAGAGATTTTGTTGAGATATTTATTTTCATAAAATGAGATATGGTCTCATAATTACTTTTTCCATTTAATTAAATAATCTTTAACTAATTAGAGACACTTTTCTTATTTAATTAAATAACATAATTTAATTAATTAGGAATGGCTTCTCATTTAATTAAATAACTTTTTTTAATTAATCAGAAATAAGTACTCCATTTAATTAAATAATTTCGTTTAATTATTTCAAAATTCTTTTCGAAACTACTCAACAAAAGTCAACCATGGTTAAATCTGGTCAACTTTTGGTCAAACTTGATGTTTGCGTATGTGAATATGAGCAAATGTGAGTGTGAATTCTAGCAACAATTCGATGCAAATTCTCATTCAACCTTTCAAAATGAAGAGATTAGGGTCTCTTAAATAGACTTTCTTAGACATCAACAGTTGAGTCAATTTCAATCAACGATCAGTATTAAAGGTGAAGTTCAGTCATAAAGGGAGATTTCCAAATTAAAGGGAGTTAATAGATTTAATTTGAGTATGAATAAGGAATTAACTGATTCAATTTGAGTAGAAAAAGGAGTTAACTGATTTAACTCATTTTTTATCAATAGTGAATTGAAAATTTCCCTTTTTAAACTGAAGAGAGATTTTTTTGAGATATTTAATTTAATAAAATGAGATTTTCTCTCATAATTACTTTTTCTATTTAATTAAATAATCTTTAATTAATTAGAGACACTTTTCTTATTTAATTAAATAACTTCATTTAATTAATTAGGAATGGCTTCTCATTTAATTAGATAACATTGTTTAATTAATTAGAAGTAAGTACTTCATTTAATTTAATAATTTCATTTAATTATTTCAAAATTCTTTTTGAAACTAGTCAACTTAAGTCAATCGTGGTTAAATCTGATCAACTTTTGGTAAAACTTGATCTTTGCATATGTGAATATGAGCAAATGTGAGTATGAATTCTAGCAACAATTCGATGCAAATTCTCATTCAACCTTTCAAAATGAAGAGATGAGGGTCTCTTAAAAAGAGTTTCTTGGAATTCATCAACGGTTGAGATTGATTTCAATCAACGGTCAGGATTAAAGGTGAAGTTCAGTCATAAAGGGAGATTTCCAAATTAAAGGGAGTTAACAGATTTAATTTGAGTAGAATAAGGAGTTAACTGATTCAATTTGAGTACAAAAATGAATTAATTGATTTACCTCATTTTTGATCAATAGTGAACTGAAATTTTCCCTTTTTGAATTGAAGAGAGATTTTGTTGAGATATTTAATTTAATAAAATGAGATATGCTCTCATAATTACTTATTCTATTCAATTAAATAATCTTTAATTAATTAGAGACACTTTTCTTATTTAATTAAATAACTTCATTTAATTAATTAGGAATGGCTTCTCATTTAATTAAATAACTTTGTTTAATTAATTAGAAGTAAGTACTCCATTTAATTAAATAATTTCGGTTAATTATTTCAAAATTCTTTTCGACACTAGTCAACTCAAGTCAACCGTGGTTAAATCTGGTTAACTTTTGGTAAAACTTGATCGTTGCGTATGTGAATATGAGCAAATGTGAGTATGAATTGCAGCAACAATTCGATGCAAATTCTCATTCAACCTTTCAAAATGAAGAGATGAGGGTCTCTTAAATAGATTTTCCTAGAATTCATCAACAGTCGAGATCGATTTCAATCAACGGTCAGGATTAAAGGTGAAGTTCAATCAAAAAGGTAGATTTCCAAATTAAAAGGAGTTAACAGATTTAATTTGAGTAAAATAAAGACTTAACTGATTCAATTTGAGTAGAAAAAGGAGCTAACTGATTTAACTCATTTTTGATCAATTGTGAACTGGAAATTTCCCTTTTTGAACTGAAGAGAGATTTTGTTGAGATATTTAATTTAATAAAATGAGATATGCTCTCATAATTTCTTTTTCGAGTAAATTAAATAATATTTTATTAATTAGAGACACTTTTCTTATTTAATTAAATAACTTCATTTAATTAATTAGGAATGGCTTCTCATTTAATTAAATAACTTTGTTTAATTAATTAGAAGTAAGTACTCCGTTTAATTAAATAATTTGGTTTAATTATTTCAAAATTCTTTTTGAAACTAGTCAGCTGTGGTTAAATCTGGTCAACTTTTGGTCAAACTTGATCTTTGCGTATGTGAATATGAGCAAATGTGAGTATGAATTCCAGCAACAATTCGATGCAAATTCTCATTCAACCTTTCAAAATGAAGAGATGAGGGTCTCTTAAATAGACTTTCCTGAAATTCATCAACGATTGAGATCGATTTCAATCTACGTTCAAGATTAAAGGTGAAGTTCAGTCATAAAGGGAGATTTGCAAATTAAATGGAGTTAACAGATTTAATTTGAGTAAAATAAGGAGTTAATTGATTCAATTTGAGTAGAAAAAGTAGTTAACTGATGTAGTGCCTACCCTCGTTCACATCTTTTCTGGACATTGTTATTATCTTCAGACTATGATAGACTAGTTTTATGTTGATGGATTAGAGGTATTGTTTTGACACTATCAGACATTATGTTATGGATTCAGTGGTTATATGATGAGATCATTTAGATTTTACATTTCATGCATACATGATGATCATTATACTATTTTCAGTTATTATTGATGATTAGATGGATGGTTTATTATCTTATGTGTTTTATTGTGGATACTTACCTCATACTTGCATGTGTATGGTGTGCGTGTTTTCTTATTGTATGGCATTTTTGATGTGGTTAGGGAAGGGAGTCGTAGTCACCTGCTTAGTCGGGATCTACACAATGCACCACTTCCTGCATTGTCTGTTTAGCTTAGCATTATATATATTGTATGTACATGCATGGTTTTTTTGCAAGTTGTAGGTACCGGGTATCGACTTCCCTGAATTGCTAGAATGAGCGTACCCTATTATACTATCTCAATGATAAGAGAAGGGAGATAAATTCTCAAGTCCAAATCCCAAACCTTTAAACCAATTGTCCTAGTGAGGTAGGACAAGTATCTAGATATTTTACCCACCGAATGTGTCGGATGACATGATTTGTGATTTTTAACCCTTTAGACTGATTTTGAGTGATTTTCTCTATGATGGGTTTTCATATTTTATCTTGGAGGTCTATGGTGAATTTTCTATTAATTAAGTCTTAATAAATGGATTTAATTAATAAATTAATTATTTGAGAAGATTAATATAAAATATCATGTTATTTGATATTTTGATTGTAATTAATTAAATGTGAATTATTGAAGAAAATGAATTAAATAAAAGAAAATTAGAAATTAAAATTAATAATAATAATAAAATAATAATAAAGTAATAAATAAATAATAATAATAAAAGTTATAAAGTTAAAATGAAAGTTATAAATATTTAAATAAAAATTATATAAAAAGTAATTGGAGTTATAAGCTTGCATGGGAATTAACACACTTCTCTATTTCTCAAGTGTCAACAACATGAGGGTTAGTGCATCAATTAAGCACATGGTGTCTACAACCCTAAGGCTCATCTTGAAGGTTGGAAAAGACCCATGCTTAGGTGGTGACACCTTCCAGCTGTTTCTAGAAGCATTCTAGATGTTTCTTGAAAGCTCTTCATATTCAGGAATTCATAGAAGCTTAGACATAACATTTGGAGAGCAATTGGAGCATTGGAGGACTCGAGCATTCTGAAGAAGGGAGGAGCTTGCTCTGTTGATTTTCTGAGGAAGAGCGATTTAGCATCAGAATCTGGGCAGATTCTTGTGATTTTACTTATACTATTTTCGCATCATGCATTCCCTGTGTTCTTCGTGTCTTCCATATGTCTTCTTAGAAGTTTCATATTTATATGCATTCTCAATGTGGGTAGATTAATTTAATTGGAGAACTTTATATCCATTCTATAATGCAAATATCTTATTCTTAATTGTAGATATAATCTTTGTGAAAAACATACATGGTTATATATTCAGATCTGCATACATATACATATATATAAATATATATTTATAGATATGCATATGTATACATTTATTATGGATTTATTATAAAATTCAAATATATATATATATATATATATACACACATACATACATACATACATACATACATACATACATACATATATATATATACTGATATGTGTGTGTGTGTGTGTGTGTGTGTGTGTGTGTGTGTGTGTGTGTACCTATGTATATTTATATATAATACATCGAATTGAGCGATTGATTAAATCGCAATGGAAAATTTATTAATTCGCATCGCGACTTGTATCGCATGGAACAAAGTTTATTTATTATATGCCATGGGCACATTTCTTACCCTACGCCGGCAGAAGGTAGAGGCATGCCATCGCAGGTCTGCGGCGACAAGGGTACTACGTACCCACTGTCGGCGCAGTGCCTGTGACCGCATGTACTGCGTATCACAGCAAGAGTTGGGGGGGGTTTGAATTGATGTTTATGTTATGCAAAAAAAAAAAAAAAAAAAAATGTTTATGTTAAAACGTTTATATACAGTCGATTTCTCATTACTATGTAATATGAAGTCAATTGAAAATTGTTAATTCGATTTTATGAAAACATATTTATATATGTATATATATGTATATATATATATATATATATATATATATATATATATATGTAATATGTAAATATGTTATTCAAGTTATTATTTGATAATGACTTATATTGATGGTTTTTTTCATAAAGGTGACTCTTTAATAATTTTTAACTATTTAATAATTTAAATGTTTTAAATTATTAAATAAGGAATTGATAGTTGAGTGGGGGATGTATCAAACAAATGTTATTAATTGGAAAATGGATATTTTTAGTTCTAATAAGGAAACTTTTATTTATCCAAAAACAATATGTGTTCTCTATTCATTCTTCAGACTTGGTAACTTAAACTGAGATCTCCACATTTAAATTCAAGTTGTAAAACCAAAACATGTGTTTACATCCTGTATTTTTTATGCTATTGTTTTGGGTTTTGGGTTGACTAGTGTTGACCAGTATAGGACGTCTACCAGAGGCTTGGAGGTTATGTGATTGTGGTGACATGATGATGTTTTAATCTTGATCTTTATAAACCCAACCATGGTTATTTGATGGAATGCTCTATGTATTGGTTGTGATTACTGATTGTTATAGTTGAGATTCTTATGTATGAGACACTTGACTTAACCATTATTTTTGGTCATCGATAAGTTATCCTTGGTTATTTTTCTAGTCACCATGATGGGTTATAATGTGGATTTATTTTGATGATGTCATGATGTGACTTGTTTGACTCAATCATTTTTGGAGTCTTCGATCAATTTGATTGAGATATATATATTTTGGTTATTGAGAACCATTGGATACTTTTGATTATCAGTGATACTTCAGTTGCCAATAGAGGGCTGTTGTGTTCATGATTTTCTATGGATGTTAGCTCATGGAGATTTGATGCTTTTGTGCATATTTGATGATTTTGTTATGGATTATCTTTTGTGATTTTGTGATTTATGATTCCATGAGCATTAGGGTAGGATATCTGCATGTAGTGACAGAAAGTGGCTTGCAATGGGGGTCAGGGCCCTAAGAGGCTGCCAGGGTAACTCATTGTAAGTTGGATTAATAACTGATAACATTCACACCTAATACTAACTGAATGAACCTAAAAAGATAAGTGTTTTGTTCTCGCTCATGTGTTGAGTGCTTGTACAGGCTAGGATTGGAGTAGTGAGAGGCATGGTTGTGACCTTGCATTTCGTAGTATGCCTCATTAGTATGAGACGATACTAGTGGCTGCATGAAATCAGTATGGACCCGTGGAGTTTAGCTAACTGCCAGGGTAACTTGTATGTGATAATTGCGATGACACTTTCCCACTTGCATAGTAGGTTCCTACATGTCATTGTGTGCCTCTAGAGATTAGATGTCAGATTTTGTGTTTGGAACCTTTGAGTTAGAATACTTTTAGGATTCCTGGACTTATAGAGATATGTGCTATGTGATTTTGATAGCCTGCTTGGGACTTGAGATTATCTCCTTAGCACGGTGGGAGTGGACCACTTATGTACCACGCAGTCGGGTGGTAGTTTATTTTCCACTCTTATCATTTTGAGATTCATTGAGACATCGTGGTTGATGCGTCCTTCATGATGGTGGATATGTATCTTTTTTCATTGATGATTAGCATATGTTAGATGATGTTATCTTATGCTTTTATTTGCATGCTAGATTACTTCTACATATGATATTGTATTTATTAGGAGTGACATTCCTACTATGTAATACTGATGATCTCTTCGGTGATTTCGAATGTTACGCATGGAGTGTTGGCTAGGATCCATGATGGTCTAATGATGCTATTGACGGTTGGGAGGAACCGTGCACTTAGTTTATTATGTTTGATCTTTATGATGGATGTATATATTCTCTATGATGTTGTATCATGTGATTATCTCTACTTTGATGTATCATGGATTAGAATAGGATGATGTACCTTATTCTATATATGTATATTTTTGAGCTTGTCATGTATAGTGGATAAATGAGCATTTGAAATGTAATGTGTAAACATTGGACTTATCATTATTATTTCATGAGGATGTTGTACTAGATGGATTCATGTATGTAATTCAATGTTAAGGGATCTTAAAGAATGTAATCTATTATTTATGTTATGTTTACTTTCAGATGGACAATGTTATTGCTTCCGTTATTGTGCATAAGTTATATGTGATGTTTAGTATCATGAAAAAAAAAAATTATTTCTAAAACTTAGTGAAATTGTAGGTTAATTCTTTGGTTCCCTTGGCGGGGCATTACATTTGGTATCAGAGCCTGAGTTTCTACATTGGGAGCTCTAGGTATTTTGGAACAACTAGAACTTTGAACTATTAAGTATAACTTTCCAAACTTGATCTAGGTAAATTGAAACAGAACTCAAACTGTTACTTGAGTATTTTTCATACTTCAACACTTAGTTTCAAAATTGGAAATTTTCCTTAAACCTAGACATAGAATTGAACTTAGTACCTTGTACTATTGTAGGATGGTATCTGGGACTAGGTCTTCTGTTAGAGGCTATTGTAGAGGTCGTGGTCATGGTAGAACTATCAATGTCCAAGTCTCCCCATGAGGGATCGGCTCATGTAGAGAGCAGGGAAGAGCACTCTAGTAGGCAACAGGAAGAGAGCCATAGAGAGGACCAAGCTGAGTCTGAAGAGTTCAGTTTGAGGTAGATGATGCAGACTATTCTAGAATGTCTACTTCCTATTCAAAAATAGCCCAAAGTGCATCAGACAGAACAAGAGCATAGACCCAGATCTAGAAGTCCTCGGAAGGAATGTCAAAGGTCCATTGTGTCCACTCAGATGAAAGATCTTTCAAGATCCAAGTTTAAGCCTTTCAATGGGCAAGGTTCTGGTTATGTGGCCAAGCAGTGGCTTATTTCTCTTGACAGGGTTTTTTCCATGCAGGAGTTCGACAGCAATGTTAAGGCAAGGTTTGCGATCACTAATTTAGAGAATTTTTGGGCCACTTGGTGGACGATTGAGGAGAAGAAGTTGGGTATCGATATGAGCAGTGTTACATGGGAGTTATTCCTAGAGAGTTTTCATGAATGATTCCTACCAGAGGAATGGAAACAACAAAGGGCTAATGAATTTCATTATCTCAAACAGTACACTTTGTCAGTGACCGAGTATGAGCGTAAGTTTTAGGAGCTCATGTCTTTTTCAGGGTTCAGTGAAAATTCAGCTCAATTGAGACAACATTTTATTAGGGGTTTGAATAACCATATTAGTGGGGGAGTTAAGATGTTTGAGCCAAAAACCCTCAAGGATGTGGTGCATCAAGCTATCCTTGTTGAGAAAAGTGTCAACCTTGGTCAAGGTGGTTTTGTAGGAGTGCCAGCGGCATCAGGATCTAAAAGCAACTACAATTCAGGTGGTAACAAGAAGTTTTCTTTCTCTAAGGGGAAACAGTATCAGTAGCAGTCCCAACAGACACATCAATAGAAGGGCTCAAATTATCAAGCTCAAGGCAGTGGCAAAGGTTCTAACACCAAGAACAACCGCTATGCTCAATGCAATAAATAGAATCAGACCAATCAGCCAGCTCAGAGTAGCCAGTCTTTTGTTAGTAGGAACAGTCGCCAACAATCTAATGTACCACCTATAGGAAGAGGTTTTGGCAGAAATACGAAATGCTTTTCATGTGGTCAGATTGGACATTATGCAGCTCAGTGTCCACAGCAAGCACCTCAATTTTTACGACCTAGACCTACAGTTTCAGAGCCTACAGTGGGTGATGCAGGTAGAGCTCATAGAGTTTTTGTAGCAGTTGACCAGCGTTAGGCAGATCATGAAGGAACAGTGGTTGAGACCACAGGTGCTATTAGAGGTATATCTCTTTCAGTGTTGTTTGATTTAGGAGCTACAGATTCATTTATTTCACCATCTATATTTTCTAAGTGTAAGCTAGATGCGGTGAAGCAAGACCGTGGTTGGCAAGTGGAACTAGCCTCAGGCATTAAGGTTTCCATAGATTCTGTAGTTCATAAGTGTGGGCTTAGTTTAGGAAGCTTTGATACAGTAGTGGATCTTCGACTCATACCCCCTGGTTCCTATGATTTGGTTCTAGGCATGGACTAGCTTGGATCTCATAGAGTCAGTATAGATTGTAGGAAGAAGATTATTATGTGCCAAGATGACCAAGGGAATGATGTGCAGATAGTTGGGATACCGAGGCCTATATCTATGCGGATGATTTCTGCTATGCAATTGAAGCAAAGTTTTTGTAAGGGATGTTAGATATTTGCTCTTATGGTAAATGATTTTGATGGAGAAGATCCCATGAGGGAGACTTTGGATCAGCTGATTTTGCAGGAGTATGCAGATGTTTTTTCAAGAGAGATTCTAGGCATGCCTCCGAAGAGAGGACATTGATTTTAGTATTGATCTAATTCTTGGAGCAGAGCCTATCTCTAAAGCTCCTTATTGCATGACTAATCATGAATTAGGTGAGCTATGTCTTCAGCTAGAGGAACTTCTAGCCAAAGGGAGCATTCGGCCTAGTGTATCACCATGGGGAGCTCCAGTGCTCTTTGTGAAGAAGAAAGATGGTTCTTTGCGCCTTTGTATTGACTATAGACAGTTGAATAAGGTGACTATTAAGAATAGGTATCCTTTGCCTAGGATTCATGACTTATTCGATCAGCTCAAGGGAGCTACAGTATTCTCCAAGATTGATCTTAAGTCAGGATACCACCAGCTTCCCATTAAGGAAGCAGATATTCACAAGACTGCTTTTCGAACTTGTTATGGGCATTATGAGTTCACAGTGGTACCTTTTGGATTGACTAATGCTCCATCGGTTTTCATGAGTTTGATGAATGGTGTGTTCCAACCTTATCTGGACAGGTTTGTACTCATGTTTTTTGATGACATATTGATATATTCTAAGACTCAGAAGGAGCATGAGGAACACCTGTAGTTGGTTTTGCAGTGTTTAAGGGACAATCAGCTTTATGCTAATGTAGCTAAGTGTGAATTCTTCAAAACGGAGATTCAGTATTTAGGGCATGTTATTTTAGGTGATGGTATTTCAGTGGATCCTGCAAAGATTTAGGTGATAATAGATTGGCCGACACCGACTAATGTGTCAGAGATTCGTAGTTTCATGAGTTTAGTTGGTTATTATCACAGATTTGTCCAGAACTTCTCTCGGATAGCACATCCTATGACTTCTCTTCAAAGGAAAGGAAAGAAGTTCGTATGGATAGAGAAATGTGAGGAAGCTTTTCAGAAGCTCAAGGAGCTTTTGACCAGTGCACCGATTCTAGCTGTACCTGATCCAGAAGGTGATTTCATGGTATGTACAGATGCTTCTCTTGAAGGGATTGGGGCAGTATTAATGCAGAATGGATGGGTGATTGCATATGAATCACACAAGCTCAAGGATCATGAGTTAAATTACCCTACACATGATCTTGAGTTAGCAACAATAGTTCATGCCTTGAAAAGGTGGAGACATTTCTTGTTGGGGTATAGATTTGAGCTACATAGTGATCATCGTAGTCTTCAGTACATTTTTACTCAACCTAATTTGAATGCTCGCCAGAGGTGATAGATGGAGTTTCTATGCGAGAATGATTTTGAGGTTAAGTATATTTAGGGTAAGGAGAATGTGGTGGCAGATGCTTTGAGTCACTGGAGACATGTGTTATCATCAATGGCTCTTAGTGTGGATTTGAGGAGTCAGATTCTTCAGGCACTTCCTATGGATTCCTAGTATCAGGAAGTGTGTAGAGAGATTGATTCAAGAAGATCTTTGGAAGGAAAGTTTGCCAGTTATGTTCAAGAATTAGATGGTCTTTTGAGACATCTAGGGAGGATTTATGTGCCATTTTTGGATGAGCTTCGTACCTTGATACTGGCAGAAGCCCATCGATCACCTTACTTAGCACATCTAGGTGTCAAGAAGATGCATGCTGATTTGAGACGTTTGTTCTTTTGGTCTAGGATGAAGCGAGATATTGCTGATTTTGTGGCTAGGTGCCTTGAGTGTCAGAGAATTAAGGCAGAACATTAGGACCCGGCTGGACTTTTGCAGCCTAATCTCATTCCTTCTTGGAAGTGGGATATCATCTCCATGGATTTCATTATGGGATTACCTATGACAGTTTGACGTCATGATGCTATCACGGTCACCGTTGATCGGTTGACTAAGGTGGCACATTTTTCACCGATTAGGTCTTCCTACATAGCAGCTTCTCTAGCTAATGTCTTTATGCGTGATATTGTGAGATTACATGGTATTCCTAGAAAGATCATTTCTAATAGGGATCCTATATTCACATCTACATTATGGACATCGCTGCAGCATGAGCTTGGAGCGTAGTTAAACTTCAGTTTGGCATATCATCCAGAGACTAATGGTTAGATAGAGAGGGTGAATCATGTTTTGGAGGATATGTTATGGATGTATGTGATGGATAGGCAGACACATTGGGAGGATTATCTCTACCTAGTGGAGTTTGCTTACAACAATGGATATCATAGTTTATTGGTATGGCACCATTTCAGGCATTATATGGGCATCCTTTTCGTACACCATTAAGTTAGGACAGTCTTGAAGATCGCATCCTGTTGGGTCCTGAGATGCTTCACGATATGGAGCAACAGGTAGTGCATATTCGTGAGCATTTGACTATAGCACAGGATAGGCAGAAGAAGTATGTCGATGCTCATAGGACTGATAAGCAGTTAGCTATGGGAGATAAGGTTTTCTTGAGAGTACGACCGCGAAAGAGTCCGATCCGATATGGAAAGGGTTCTAAGCTAGCACCTCGCTTTGTGGGACCATTCGAGATTCTAGAGAGGATTGGCCCGGTTGCTTACCGTCTTGCTCTACCGCCCAGCCTAGCTCGCATTCACGATGTTTTCCATATTTCAGTGCTTTGATTGTATATACCTGATATTGTACATGTTCTTGATTGGAATGCATTGTAGGTAGAGGACGGGCAGCTAGCTTTGGAGCCGGTTCATATTCTGGAGCAGTGGGAGTTGACCCTCAGGGGTCGAACCATTGAGCAGGTAAGGGTCTAATGGGATCCTACTGATGATTCCTCAGCTACTTGGGAGGATGCAGCTAGATTGAGGAAGTTATATCCCCACTTGTTTGTAGGCTTCCAGGAGTAAGCCTAACCCAGGGGGGGTGGATGTAGTGCCTACCCTCGTTCACATCTTTTTTGGACATTGTTATTATCTTCAGACTATGATAGACTAGTTTTATGTTGATGGATTAGTGGTATTGTTTTGACACTATTAGACATTATGTTATGGACTCAGTGGTTATATGATGAGATCATTTAGATTTTATATTTCATGCATACATGATGATCATTATACTATTTTCAGTTATTATTGATGATTAGATGGATGGTTTATTATCTTATGTTTTTTATTATGGATACTTACCCCATACTTGCATGTATATGGTGTGCGTGTTTTCTTATTGTATGCCGTTTCTGATGTGGTTAAGGAAGGGAGTCGTAGTCACCTTCTTAGTCGAGATCTACACGATGCACCACTTCCTTCCATTGTCTGTTTAGCTTAGCATTATATATATTGTATGTACATGTATGGTTTTTCTGCAGGTTGCAGGTACCGCGTATCGACTTCCCTGAATTGCTAGGATGAGTGTACCCTATTATACTATCTCAATGATAAGAGAAGGGAGATAAATTCTCAAGTCCAAATCCCAAACCTTTAAACCAATTGTCCTAGTGAGGTAGGACAAGTATCTGAATATTTTACCCACCAAATGTGTTGGATGACATGATTCGTGATTTTTAACCCTTTAGACTGATTTTGATTGATTTGCTCTATGATGGGTTTTCATATTTTATCTTCGAGGTCTATGGTCAATTTTCTATTAATTAAGTCTTAATAAATGGATTTAATTAATAAATTAATTATTTGAGAAGATTAATATAAAATATCATGTTATTTGATATTTTGATTGTAATTAATTAAATGTGAATTATTGAGAAAAATGAATTAAATAAAATAAAATTAGAAATTAAAATTAATAATAATAATAAAATAATAATAAAGTAATAAATAAATAATAATAATAAAAGTTATAAAGTTAAAATGAAAGTTATAAATATTTAAATAAAAATTATATAAAAAGTAATTGGAGTTATAAGCTTGCATGGGAATTAACGCACTTCTCTATTTCTCAAGTGTCAACAACATGGGGGTTAGTGCATCAATTAAGCACATGGTGTCTACAACCCTAAGGCTCATCTTGAAGGTTGGAAAAGACCCATGCTTAGTTGGTGACACCTTCCAGCTATTTCTAGGAGCATTCTAGATGTTTCCTGAAAGCTCTTTATATTCAAGCATTCATAGAAACTTAGACATAGCGTTTGGAGAGCAATTGGAGCTTTGGAGGACTCGAGCATTCTGAAGAAGGGAGGAGCTTGCTCTGCAGATTTTCTAAGGAAGAGCGATTTAGCATCAGAATCCGGGTAGATTCTTGTGATTTTACTTATGCTATTTTCGCATCATGCATTCCCTGTCTTCTTCGTGTCTTCCATATGTCTTCTGAGAAGTTTCATATTTATATGCATTCTCAATGTGGGTAGATTAATTTAATTGTAGAACTTTATATGTATTCTATAATGCAAATATCTTATTCTTAATTGTAGATATAATTTTTGTGAAAAAAATACATGGTTATATATTCAGATCTGCATACATATACATATATATAAATATATATTTATATATATGCATATATATAAATATATTTATATATATGCATATGTATACATTTATTATGGATCTATTATAAAATTCAAATATATATATATATATATATATATATATATACATACACATATATATACTGATATATATATATATATATATATATATATATATATACACCTATGTATATTTATATATAATGCATCGATTTGAGCGATTGATTAAATCGCAGTGGAAAATTTATTAGTTTGCATCGCGATTTGTATCGCATGGAACAAATTTTATATATTATATGCCGTGGGCACATTTCGAACCCCGCACCGGCGGAAGGCAGAGGCTTGCCGTCGCAAGTCTGCGGCAACAGGGATACTACATACCCGCTGTCGGCGCAGTGCCTATGACCGTAGGTACTACATACCGCAACAAGAGTTGGGGGGGTTTTAATTGATGTTTATGTTATGAAAAAAAAATAATAATAATAACATTTATGTTAAAACATTTATATACAGTCGATTTCTCATTACTATGTAATATGAAGTCAATCGAAAATTGTTAATTCGATTTTATAAAAATATATTTACATATATATGTATGTATGTGTGTGTGTGTGTGTGTGTGTGTGTGTGTGTGTGTGTGTGTGTGTGTGTGTGTGTGTGTGTGTGTGTGTGTGTGTGTGTGTGTGTGTATGTATATGTAATATATAAATATGTTATTTAAGTTATTATTTGATAATGACTTATATTGATGGTTTATTTTCATAAATGTGACTCTTTAATAATTTTCAACTATTTAATAATTTAAATGTTTTAAATTATTAAATAAGGAATTGATAGTTGAGTGGGGGATGTATCAAACAAATGTTATTAATTGGAAAATAGATTTTTTTAGTTCTAATAAGAAAACTTTTAATCATCCAAAAACAATATTTGTGTTCTCCATTCATTCTTCAGACTTGGTAACTTAAACTGAGATCTCCACATTTAAATTCAAGTTGTAAGATCAAAACATGTGTTTACATCATGTATTTTTTATGCTATTGTTTTGGGTTTTGGGTTGACTAGTGTTGACCAGTATAGGACGTCTACCAGAGGCTTGGAGGTTATGTGATTGTGGTGACATGATGATGTTTTAATCTTGATCTTTATAAACCCAACCATGGTTATGTGATGGAATGCTCTATGTATTGGTTGTGATTACTGATTGTTATAGTTGAGATTCTTATGTATGAGACACTTGACTTAACCATTATTTTTGGTCATCGATAAGTTATCCTTGGTTATTTTTCTAGTCGCCATGATGGGACTGTAATGTGGATTTATTTTGATGATGTCATGATGTGACATGTTTGACTCAACCATTTTGGAGTCTTCGATCAGTTTGATTGAGATATATATATTTTGGTTATTGAGAACCATTGGATACTTTTGATTATCAGTGATACTTCAGTTGCCAATAGAGAGCTGTTGTGTTCATGATTTTCTATGGATGTTAGCTCATGGAGATTTGATGCTTTTGTGCATATTTGATGATTTTGTTATGGATTATCTTTTGTGATTTTGTGATTTATGATTCCATGAGCATTAGGGTAGGATATCTGCATGTAGTGACGGGAAGTGGCTTGCAATGGGGGTCGGGGCCCTAAGATGCTGCCAGGGTAACTCATTGTAAGTTGGATTAATAAATGATAACATTCACACCTAATACTAACTGAATGAACCTAAAAAGATAAGTGTTTTGTTCTCGCCCATGCCTTGAGTGCTTGTACAGGCTAGGATGGGAGTAGTGAGATGCATGGTTGCGACCTTGCATTCCGTAGTATGCCTCGTCAGTATGAGAGGATACTAGTGGCCGCATGAAATCAGTATGGACCTGTGGAGTTTAGCTAACTAGCAAGGTAACTTGTACGTGATAATTGTGATGACACTTTTCCGCTTGCATAGTAGGTTCCTACATGTCATTGTGTGCCTTTAGAGATTAGATGCCAGATTTTGTGTTTGGAACCTTTGAGTTAGAATACTTTTAGGATTCCTAGACTTATAGAGATATGTGCTATGTGATTTTGATAGCCTACTTGGGACTTGAGATTATCTTCTTAGCACGGTGGGAGTGGACCACTTAGGTACCACGCAGTCGGGTGGAAGTATATTTTCCACTCTTATCATTTTGAGATTCATCGAGACATCGTGGCTGATGCGTCCTTCATGATGGTGGATATGTATCATTTTTCATTGATGATTAGCATATGTTAGATGATGTTATCTTATGCTTTTATTTGCATTCTAGATTACTTCTACATATGATATTGTATTTATTAGGAGTGACATTCCTACTATGTAATACCGATGATCTCTTCAGTGATTTGGAATGTTACGCATGAAGGGATGGCTAGGATCCATGATGGTCTAATGATGCTATTGACGGTTGAGAGGAATCGTGCACTTAGTTTATTATGTTTGATCTTTATGATGGATGTATATGTTCTCTATGATGTTGTATCATGTGATTATCTCTACTTTGATGTATCATGGATTAGAATAGGATGATGTACATTATTCTATGTATGTATATTTTTGAGCTTGTCATGTATAGTGGATGAATGAGAATTTGAAATGTAATGTGTAAACATTGGACTTATCATTATTATTTCATGAGGACGTTGTACTAGATGGATTCATGTATGTAATTCAACGTTAAGGGATCCCTTAGCGGGGCATTACAACTGATTTAACTCATTTTTTATCAATAGTGAACTGGGAATTTCCCTTTTTGAACTGAAGAGGGATTTTGTTGAGATATTTAATTTAATAAAATGAGATATGCTCTCATAATTACTTTTTCTATTTAATTAAATAATCTTTAATTAATTAGAGACACTTTTCTTATTTAATTATGTCATGCCCTAAATTTACCGTAAATGTACATTAAGCACAATTTTTTTTAAAAAAAAATTATTATTATTATTATTCTTAGTTAATTAATTTCATAAGACTAAATAACCTCCAAAAGACATATGTGTGTTACAACTATATCATCACTGAGTTGGACATCCCTCTGACATCTATTGGCCCAGGGTTTGGAAAGAGAATACTCATACCTACTACTTCAATCTGTACTCCACATTTCAATGTCATATTTACTAATTTGTCATATGAGTTAACATTTCTTCAATGCATGTAACCCTTTATTAACCATCCATTAGAACTATCATCAACTTTGATGCCAACTATGCTACTCTAGGCAATCGATTCAAATAACAATATATACATAATTAACACTTTTCTAGAGTATTTAAAATGTTCCCAAAATCAAAGGGTGTATATTTTTATTTTTTCAACTTACATATTTCATTGACATAGTTATTAAGATTGAATTATCTATTTATTATTCATATTATATATCTAATGCAAGCGACATCACATTTTAATATTAGGGTCAATACCTACTACAATTGAAATTGTAGTGAAAAGAATGATCAATTCATTTATATAAACATATATCATAAAAGAATGATTTTAAAAGATAATCTATCCTTACTAATACTAAGGTAACAAAATGAATGCCTATGAACATATTAAATATCCATCTATCTAAAATACCCTATTAGTCATAGTCCATTAACTTGACCCCACTCACATTTCTTTTAAGAAGATGAAATACTTTTTCTCTAGCAAAGTTCCAAATCACCCTACTACCCACGTGCTACTACCCCATAATCTTCTTCACTTACCCATAGACCAAGCGAATTCCTTGGGTTTCTCTCCATGGTGGACTCATTTACCAAAGTTTTGGCCAAGACAAGCATAGGTGCCTTTTCCATGAGTCAAATCCTATTAATTTTGAGCTAGAAGATATGCATTTCGAATTCCCATGTTAAATCGACTTGCTACTTGGTCCCATATTGTTGGCAGCGTGGAGTTTATCCTAGTCTTAATTAGGTGGGTGAAGAAAGACATATAAAATGCCATAACTTCTTCCAAGGCAAATCAAGGCATCAAGGACAAAATGGAAGCCATTCCCTCTTGTTAGAATTATGTCATAAACTTGTACGGTATTCCAATATAATATTTGAAGGCAAAAACTGCCTAGGGAATAGGTGGATGAAATAAGTCTTGGTCATGTCAGAGAAATTAAATATCTTGGTCTCCATAGCATATTAAATTGTTTTCTCATTCACCAACCCATGCTAGCCTAGGGTAGATAATATAGTAGGTTGTTTGTCACGCTATGTCTTGTTTAAAATATTACTTGGTGCTAGTTTACATTTGTTTAACATGAGCATTGTATATATTTTTTTAAAAAAGTTTCTTTTGATTTGATAGGGTGTTGACTCGAGTTATGTGTCTCATATGAGGTCCCTTCTAATGTAATTAATATGATGGTTAGTTTATTATGTTAAAATATGCTTTATAGGTTATAGGGTCCTAGGAGTCTAAGGAATACTCTTGAATATTTTAATGTCTGTATTAAGAGAAGAGATTTATTTTACTTTCTCATACATTTTCCAGAGGATAAAATGTGCACATACAGCAAGCTTATGTCTTAAGTCTTGTATATTTTATATCATCACTTGATTTTCTTCTTCTGTAATCTAGGATATTCAAGGTAAGTTATTGCAAGGATAATTAGGAGATAATTATAAACTAATTATAGTTTTAAAATTGTGATTCATTTACTATTCAAAACATTAACTTAATCCAATAACTCAACATTTCATGACAAGACTCTATATGAAGTTATCTGGATTATCCCTATCTATGATTATGAAATTTAGAAACCATTTTCTCAACATTATCTTCTTATGCAGATCTAGATTTGAATGTACATTCACAATTGGTAAACAATGGAACTAAGATGATAATAGCAATCCACCAGGATAATCCTTCCTATGAATATTATCTCTTCTATGATATCAAATTTCTTTTGCATTCCACTCAAGAGCATCAAGTAATTTTGATCTCTGATTGGTGTTACCATCCAATAAAACAACAATATTATTACAATGAATTATCTTCAGTGATACCCTCATGATACACAAAAAGGTGGTGAAGTCAACATATCATAATATACACAATGGAAAATACTTTTACTACACATGAGCACTCATAACCTTTCCATTGACAATCAAACCAAGATAGTAGCTTTCTCTTACAATACATTTAGGCTCACATGAAAAAATGGAGTTTTTCTCTCTATCTCATCTCAATGCAATATTGTCTTCTCCTCCTATGCACATGGAAGATAACAAGGACTCCAAGTTTCCAAAATTTTTCTCTAAGAACTTACAAATGCATCACAACAAAACAACAAGGACCATGGGTGCTTTCCACCCAACCATAGGCCTCAAAGAGACCACCCCCGCGCTATGGGAACAAGGCTCAAACAAAATCCACATACACACTTGTAAGAAACATATACACCACATAACGAAACTGCAACAAATCCCATCCCAAGGATATTTCACAAAGGCTCACCATTGGAACCTTGAACATAGGGTGAAGGTGGAAACACAAGGAGGTTTACCATTTCATATCATATTTTCCATAAAACTCATGCCCTTTCAGGGCTAAATCATCAAAATACAAGGCCCTTTCGGGGCTTCATAAACATCTTCCACCACACACACTACCAACACAACATCCTCCACCACACACAACCAACAGCTTTAGCTTCCTACAAATGCATACTTCAGTTACTTCCTTCCTCACCATTTTTTTTTTTTTTTTTTTTCTTATCCTCCCCCAAGGCAAAATATGAATATGACAATGGTATACAATGGAGCCCATACTCCAAGGTCCTCAACTATGCAATCCAACTGCTGCATGTTCACCCTGGACTTCTCTTCCCTTACCACAAGGGTGAGTGTAAGTCCCACACCCATAAGAACACTCAAGCACAACAAGAAAATAAAACCAAGTAGCAATAAAACAACAGATTTTCAAGAGCACTTCACATTATCACAACACAATATCAACACCCATAATGCAACAAGGAAATAGAGGAAATCCAAACCTCATACTCACAATACTCCACACAATACAACAAGATGCACAATGGTGTCACACTAATCTACATGGAATGAACACCATTCAAGCACTCACATGAATGCTACTTCAGAATGCTATGCAATGCATACTCCATTGATAAACTCCACACTTGCAAATTGGCTTAACCATGCTAAAAGAAAGAAAAAGGAAAGGAAGCAAGCTTGAGATACCAACCTTGGTCCAAGCTAGGGTAAGGATAGTTGCAGTAGAGCTCTCCTCCCCTCCCTCCAAAACCTAACTGTCTCTAAAATTAGAGAGTGGCCAAGTGGTTTCTCATTTAGCCATACCTCTATATATATATATATATATATATATATATATCCTTCTCATTTTTGGATTCCATAAATAATGTCATTTTCATGGGGTCTCCTAAGTGTACTAGACACCCTAGAGGTCATTAATAGCTTCATAGCCTATAGTACTAACATGGGTGGGGTTAATTTTAATCCCAACTTACCTTAAAGTTACTTTATGACCCTCCCAAAGCTAGGTGATTCAAATTTCAAATTCTCCAAGGTGATGACCTTGTCCTTTTACTGACTAAGGCAATAATCAAATTCCTCAATTGAGGCATTTATTATGAAATAAGGTGGCCACATGATCCATTAACGAATAACATGTTATATCACATAACAAACACAAGTGTCAAGTGACACACACAAAATATCACATTATATTAAAAAAAATGACTTGTTTTACAATAATACATGAACTAGGCTACTACGCACACATACAATTCACATATAGGAAATAAAACACATTACAATTAGGTTTGAATCTTTTCCACTGATTCAACCTTGGTTATGTCATGTTTGTAGTAGTTTCAGCCTTAATTCCCCTTTAACCCATGGTCAAATTCCTGCACACTAAACTCGAGCGTCAGTAGTCCAAGAAAATTATATAAGCATATGTAAAATAAATCATTATCTCATTCAACATTAGACTTGCATATATTTAATCATCTCAAATTAAATTTACCTTTCTTAATCATTTCAAATATAACCTTCAAAATATTAAAATATCAAAACTTACATATCACATTCGACATTTGAGTTCCATACTTCATTCCTTATAATTGCATTACTTCTTCTAACAATTTCCATGTAAAATGTTCAAAATACTATAAAACTAAACTTTACTTATCAACATAACATGGTCAATTTAATATTCTGAATAACTTCATATTCTACGACAAGATGCTGAATCCATAACTATTCAATCCCTAGGTATGTTTGTTAGATCTCGATGCATAACAAAATTTATCCTTTAACTCTAATTTCCACTTCAACATTACCTTCTTTTATTGCAAGCATTTCTACCATTCAATTTCTATTAAAGCAATGTCAATAGCTTACAACATGAAATAGAATCATTAAATGCATCAATTAGGTCATAATATGCAGAGGTAAATGCGGATCATCAAAATGCAGATATTAAAATGGCATAACCATACAGTCTTAAAAGTGTATCAAACATAGGATTAAAATCACCGTAATGCAATTATCTCATTGGTACTAGGACGAATTGGGTGAGGCCTCACAAATTAAATAACTTCATTTAATTAATTAGGAATGGCTTCTCATTTAATTAAATAACTTTGTTTAATTAATTACAAGTAAGTACTCCATTTAATTAAATAATTTCGTATAATTATTTCAAAATTATTTTCAAAACTAGTCAACTCAAGTCAACCGTGGTTAAATCTGGTCAACTTTTGGTCAAACTTGATCTTTTTGTATGTGAATATGAGCAAATGTGAGTATGAATTCCAGCAACAATTCGATGCAAATTCTCATTCAACCTTTCAAAATGAAGAGATGAGGGTCTCTTAAATAGACTTTCCTTGAATTCATCAACGGTTGAGATCGATTTCAATCAACGGTCAGGATTAAAGGTGAAGTTCAGTCATAAAGGGAGATTTCCAAATTAAAGGGAGTTAACAGATTTAATTTGAGTAAAATAAGGAGTTAACTGATTCAATTTGAGTAGAAAAAGGAGTTAACTAATTTAACTCATTTTTGATCAATAGTGAACTGAAAATTTCCCTTTTTGAACTGAAGAGAGATTTTGTTGAAATATTTAATTTAATAAAATGAGATATGCTCTCATAATGACTTTCTTTATTTAATTAAATAATCTTTAATTAATTAGAGACACTTATCTTATTTAATTAAATAACTTCATTTAATTAATTAGGAATGGCTTCTCATTTAATTAAATAACTTTGTTTCATTAATTAGAAGTAAGTACTCCATTTAATTAAATAATTTCGTTTAATTATTTCAAAATTCTTTTCGAAACTAGTCAACTCAAGTCAACCGTGGTTAAATCTGGTCAACTTTTGATCAAACTTGATCTTTGCATATGTGAATATGAGAAAATGTGAGTATGAATTCTAGCAACAATTCGATGCAAATTTTCATTCAACCTTTCAAAATAAAGAGATGAGGGTCTCTTAAATAGACTTTCCTGGAATTCATCAATGGTTGAGATTCATTTCAATCAACGGTCAGGATTAAAAGTGAAGTTCAGTCATAAAGTCAGATTTTCAAATTAAAGGGAGTTAACAGATTTAATTTTAGAAAAATAAGAAGTTAACTGATTCAATTTGAGCAGAAAAAGGAGTTAATTGATTTAACTCATTTTTGATCAATAGTGAACTGAAAATTTCTCTTTTTGAACTGAAGAGATATTTTGTTGAGATATTTAATTTGATAAAATCAGATATGCACTCATAATTACTTTTTCTATTTAATTCACTAATCTTTAATTAATTAGAGACACTTTTTTTATTTACTTAAATAACTTCACTTAACTAATTAGGAATGGCTTCTCATTTAATTAAATAACTTTGTTTAATTAATTAGAAGTAAGTACTCCATTTAATTAAATAATGTCGTTTAATTATTTCAAAATTCTTTTCGAAACTAGTCAACTCAAGTCAACCGTGGTTAAATCTGGTTAACTTTTTGTCAAACTTGATCTTTGCGTATATGAATATGAGCAAATGTGAGTATGAATTCCAGCAACAATTCGATGCAAATTCTCATTCAACCTTCCAAAATGAATAGATGAGGGTCTCTTTAATAGACTTTCCATGAATTCATCAACGGTTGAGATCGATTTCAATCAACGGTCAGGATTAAAGGTGAAGTTCAGTAATAAAGGGAGTTTTCCAAATTAAAGGGAGTTAACAGATTTAATTTGAGTGAAATAAGGAGTTAATTGATTCAATCTGAGTAGAAAAAGGTGTTAATTGATTTAACTCATTTTTTATCAATAGTGAACTGGAAATTTCCCTTTTTGAGCTGAAGAGAGATTTTGTTGAGATATTTAATTTAATAAAATGAGATATGCTCTCATAATTACTTTTTCTATTTAATTAAATAATCTTTAATTAATTAGAGGCACTTTTCTTATTTAATTAAATAACTTCATTTAATTAATTAGGAATGGCTTCTCATTTAATTAAATAACTTTGTTTAATTAATTAGAAGTAAGTACACCATTTAATTAAATAATTTTGTTTAATTATTTCAAATTTTTTTTGAAACTAGTCAACTCAAGTCAACCGTGGTTAAATCTGGTCAACTTTTGGTCAAACTTGATATTTGTGTATGTGAATATGACCAAATGTGAGTATGAATTCCAGCAACAATTCGATGCAAATTCTCATTCAACCTTTCAAAATGAAGAGATGAGGGTCTCTTAAATAGACTTTCCTGGAATTCATCAATGGTTGAGATCGATTTCAATCAACGGTCAGGATTAAAGGTGAAGTTCAGTCATAAAGGGAGATTTCCAAATTAAATGGAGTTAACAGATTTAATTTGAGTAAAATAAGGAGTTAACTGATTCAATTTGAGTAAAAAAAGGAGTAAACTGATTTAACTCATTTTTTAACAATAGTGAACCGAAAATTTCCTTTTTTGAACTGAAGAGAGATTTTGTTGAGATATTTAATTTAATAAAATGAGATATGCTCTCATAATTACTTTTTCTATTTAATTAAATAATCTTTAATTAATTAGAGACACTTTTCTTATTTAATTAAATAACTTCATTTAATTAATTAGGAATGGCTTCTCATTTAATTAAATAATTTTGTTTAATTAATTAGAAGTAAGTAATCAATTTAATTAAATAATTTTGACTAATTATTTTTTAAAAAAAATTAAAACTAGTCAACTCAAGTCAACCGTGGTTAAATCTAGTTAACTTTTGGTCAAACTTGATCTTTGTGTATGTGAATATGAGCAAATGTGAGTAAGAATTTTAGCAACAATTCGATGCAAATTCTCATTCAACCTTTCAAAATGAAGAGATGAGGGTCTCTTAAATAGACTTTCCTGGAATTCATCAACGGTTGAGATCGATTTCAATCAACGGTCAGGATCAAAGGTGAAGTTCAGTCATAAAGGGAGATTTTCAAATTAAAGAGAGTTAACAGATTTAATATGAGTAAAATAAAGAGTTAATTGATTCAATTTGAGTAGAAAAACGAATTAACTCATTTAACTCATTTTTGATCAATAGTAAACTGGAAATTTCCCTTTTTGAACTGAAGAGAGATTTTGTTGAGATATTTAATTTAATAAAATGAGATATGCTCTCATAATTACTTTTTCAATTTAATTAAATAATCTTTAATTAACTAGAGACACTTTTCTTATCTAATTAAATAACTTCATTTAATTAATTAGGAATGGCTTCTCATTTAATTAAATAACTTTGTTTAATTAATTTGAAGTACTCCATTTAATTAAATAATTTCGTTTAATTATTTCAAAATTCTTTTCGAAACTAGTCAACTCAAGTCAACCACGGTTAAATCTAGTCAACTTTTGGTCAAAGTTGTTCTTTGCGTATGTGAATATGAGGAAATGTGAGTATGAATTCCAGCAACAATTCGATGCAAATTCTCATTCAACCTTTCAAAATGAAGAGATGAGGGTCTCTTAAATAGACTTTCCTGTAATTCATCAACGGTTGAGATCGATTTCAATCAACGGTTGTAGACTTTTTCTATTTAATTAAATAATCTTTAATTAATTAGAGACACTTTTTTAGTTTAATTAAATAACTTCATTTAATTAATTAGAAATGGCTTCTCATTTAATTAAATAACTTTGTTTAACTAATTAGAAGTAAGTACTCCATTTAATTAAAAATATTTATTTAATTATTTCAAAATTCTTCTCGAAACTAGTCAACTCAATTCAATCGTGTTTAAATCTAGGAAACTTTTGGTCAAACTTGATCTTTGCGTATGTGAATGAGCAAATGTGAGTATGAATTCCAGCAACAATTCGATGCAAATTCTCATTCAACCTTTCAAAATGAAGATATGAGGGTCTCTTAAATAGACTTTCTTAGAATTCATCAACGACTGAGATCGATTTCAATCAACGGTCAGGATTAAAGGTGAAGTTCAGTCATAAAGGGAGATTTCCAAATTAAAGGAAGTTAGCAGATTTAATTTGAGTAAAATAAGGAGTTATTTGATTCAATTTGAGCAGAAAAAAGGGTTAACTGATTTAACTCATTTTTGATCAATAGCGAGCTGGAAATTTCCCTTTTTGAACTGAAGATAGATTTTGTTGAGATATTTAATTTAATAAAAAGAGATATGCTCTCATAATTACTTTTTATATTTAATTAAATAATCTTTAATTAATTACAGACACTTTTCTTATTTAATTAAATAACTTCATTTAATTAATTAGGAATGGCTTCTCATTTAATTAAATAACTTTGTTTAATTAATTAGAAGTAATTACTCCATTTAATTAAATAATTTCGTTTAATTATTTCAAAAAAAATTAAAAACTAGTCAACTCAAGTCAACCGTGATTAAATCTGGTCAACTTTTGGTCCAACTTGATCTTTGCGTATGTGAATATGAGCAAATGTTAGTATGAATTCTAGAAACAATTCAATGCAAATTCTCATTCAACCTTTCAAAATGAAGAGGTGAGGGTCTCTTAAATAGACTTTCATGGAATTCATCAACGGTTGAGATCGATTTCAATCAACGGTTAGGATTAAAGGTGAAGTTCAGTCATAAAGGGAGACTTAAAAATTGAAGGGAGTTAATAGATTTAATTTGAGTAAAATAAGGAGTTAACTGATTCAATTTAAGTAGAAAAAAGAGTTAACTGATTTAACTCATTTTTTATTAATAGTAAATTGGAAATTTCCCTTTTTGAACTGAAGAGAGATTTTGTTGAGATATTTAATTTAATAAAATGAGATATGCTCTCATAATTACTTTTTTGATTTAATTAAATAATCTTTAATTAACTAGAGACACTTTTCTTATTTAATTAAATAACTTCATTTAATTAATTAGGAATGGCTTCTCATTTAATTAAATAACTTTGTTTAATTAATTCGAAGTACTCCATTTAATTAAATAATTTCGTTTAATTATTTCAAAATTCTTTTCGAAACTAGTCAACTCAAGTCAACCATGGTTAAATATGGTCAACTTTTGGTCAAACTTGATCTTTGCATATGTGAATATGAGCAAATGTGAGTATGAATTCCAGCAACAATTCGATGCAAATTCTCATTCAACCTTTCAAAATGAAGAGATGAGGGTCTCTTAAATAGACTTTCTTGTAATTCATCAACAAGAGAGAGCAATTTCAATAAACGGTTGTAGACTTTTTCTATTTAATTAAATAATCTTTAATTAATTAGAGACACTTTTCTTTTTTAATTAAATAACTTCATTTAATTAATTAGAAATGACTTCTCATTTAATTAAATAACTTTGTTTAACTAAATAGAAGTAAGTACTCCATTTAATTAAATAATTTCATTTAATTATTTAAAAAAAATTCTCGAAACTAGTCAACTCAAGTCAATCGTTGTTCAATCTGGTCAACTTTTGGTCAAACTTGATCTTTGCATATGTGAATGAGCAAATGTGAGTATGAATTCCAGCAACAATTCGATGCAAATTCTCATTCAACCTTTCAAAATGAAGATATGAGGGTCTCTTAAATATACTTTCTTAGAATTCATCAACGACTGAGATCGATTTCAATCAACGGTCAGGATTAAAGGTGAAGTTCAGTCATAAAGGGAGATTTCCAAATTAAAAGGAGTTAGCAGATTTAATTTGAGTAAAATAAGGAGTTAACTGATTCAATTTAAGCAGAAAAAAGAGTTAACTGATTTAACTTATTTTTGATCAATAGTGTGCTAGAAATTTCCCTTTTTGAACTGAAGATAGATTTTGTTGAGATATTTAATTTAATAAAATGAGATATGCTCTCATAGTTACTTTTTCTATTTAATTAAATAATCTTTAATTAATTAGAGACACTTTTCTTATTTAATTAAATAACTTCATTTGATTAATTAGGAATGGCTTAACATTTAATTAAATAACTTTTTTTAATTAATTAGAAGTAAGTACTCCATTTAATTAAATAATTTTGTTTAATTATTTCAAAAAAAATTTCGAAACTAGTCAACTGAAGTCAACCGTGCTTAAATCTGGTCAACTTTTGGTCAAACTTGAGCTTTCCGTATGTGAATATGCGCAAATGTTAGTATGAATTCCTGCAACAATTCAATGCAAATTCTCATGCAACATTTCAAAATGAAGAGGTGAGGGTCTCTTAAATAGACTTTCATGGAATTCATCAACGGTTGAGATCGATTTCAATCAACGGTTAGGATTAAAGGTGAAGTTTAGTCATAAAGGGAAATTTACAAATTGAAGGGATTTAACAGATTTAATTTGAGTAAAATAAGGAGTTAACTGATTCAATTTGAGTAGAAAAAGGAGTTAACTGATTTAACTCATTTTTTATCAATAGTGAACTAGAAATTTCCCTTTTTGAACTGAAGAGAGATTTTGTTGAGATATTTAATTTAATAAAATGAGAAATGCTCTCATAATTAATTTTTCTATTTAATTAAGTTATCTTTAATTAATTAGAGACACTTTTCTTATTTAATTAAATAACTTCATTCAATTAATTAGGAATGGCTTCTCATTTAATTAAATAACTTTGTTTAATTAATTAGAAGTAAGTACTCCATTTAATTAAATAATTTTTTTAAAATTATTTCAAAATTCTTTTCGAAACTAGTCAACTCAAGTCAACCGTGGTTAAATCTGGTCAACTTTTGGTCAAACCTAATCTTTGCATATGTGAATATGAGCAAATGTGAGTATGAATTCCAACAACAATTCAATGCAAATTCTCATTTAACCTTTCAAAATGAAGAGATGAGGGTCTCTTAAATTGACTTTTCAGGAATTCATCAACGGTTGAAATCGATTTCAATCAACGGTTAGGATTAAAGGTGAAGATCAGTCACAAAGGGAGATTTCCAAATTAAAGGGAGTTAACAGATTTAATTTGAGTAAAATAAGGAGTTAGCTGATTCAATTTGAGTAGAAAAAAGAGGTAACTGATTTAACTCATTTTTTATCAATAGTGAATTGGAAATTTCCCTTTTTGAACTGAAGAGAGATTTTGTTTAGATATTTAACTTAATCAAATGAGATATGCTCTCATAATTACTTTTTCTATTTAATTAAATAATCTTTAATTAATTAGAGACACTTTTCCTATTTAATTAAATAACTTCTTTTAATTAATTAGGAATGGCTTCTCATTTCATTACATAACTTTTTTTAATTAATTAGAAGTAAGTACTCCATTTAATTAAATAATTTCGTTTAATTATTTCAAAATTCTTTTCAAAACTAGTCAACTCAAGTCAACCGTGTTTAAATGTGCTCAACTTTTGGTCGAACTTGATCTTTGCATATGTGAATATGAGCAAATGTGAGTATGAATTCCAGCAACAATTTGATGCAAATTCTCATTCAACCTTTCAAAATGAAGAGATGAGGGTCTCTTAAATAGACTTTCCTGGAATTTGTCAATGGCTGAGATCGATTTTAATCAACTGTCAGGATTAAAGGTGAAGTTCAGTCATAAAGGTAGATTTTCAAATTAACGGGAGTTAACAGATTTAATTTGAGTAAAATAAGGAGTTAACTGATTCAATTTGAGTAGAAAAAGGAGTTAACTGATTTAACTCATTTTTGATCAATAGTGAACTGGAAAATTTCCCTTTTTGAACTGAAGAGAGATTTTGTTGAGATATTTAATTTAATAAAATGAGATATGCTCTCATAATTACTTTTTCTATTTAATTAAATAATCTTTAATTAATTAGAGACACTTTTCTTATTTAATTAAATAAATCCATTTAATTAATTAAGAATGGCTTCTCATTTAATTAAATAATTTTGTTTAATTAATTCGAAGTACTCCATTTAATTAAATAATTTTCTTAAATTATTTCAAAAAAAATTTCGAAACTAGTCAACTCAAGTCAACCATGGTTAAATCTAGTCAACTTTTGGTCAAACTTGTTCTTTGCGTATGTGAATATGAGCAAATGTGAGTATGAATTTCAGCAACAATTCGTTGCAAATTCTCATTCAACCTTTCAAAATGAAGAGATGAGGGTCTCTTAAATAGACTTTCCTCTAATTCATCAACGGTTGAGATCGATTTCAATCAACGGTTGTAGACTTTTTCTATTTAATTAAATAATCTTTAATTAATTAGAGACACTTTTTTAATTTAATTAAATAACTTCATTTAATTAATTAGAAATGGCTTCTCATTTAATTAAATAACTTTGTTTAACTAATTAGAAGTAAGTACTCCATTTAATTAAAAAAAATTATTTAATTATTTCAAAATTCTTCTCGGAACTAGTCAACTCAATTCAATCGTGGTTCAATCTAGTCAACTTTTGGTCAAACTTGATCTTTGCGTATGTGAATGAGCAAATGTGAGTATGAATTCCAGCAACAATTCGATGCAAATTCTCATTCAACTTTTCAAAATGAAGATATGAGGGTCTCTTAAATAGACTTTCTTAGAATTCATCAACGACTGAGATCGATTTCAATCAACGGTCAAGATTAAAGGTGAAGTTCAGTCATAAAGGGAGATTTCCAAATTAAAGGGAGTTAGCAGATTTAATTTGAGTAAAATAAGGAGTTATTTGATTCAATTTGAGCAGAAAAAAAAGTTAACTGATTTAACTCATTTTTGATCAATAGTGAGCTGGAAATTTCTCTTTTTGAACTGAATATAGATTTTGTTGAGATATTTAATTTAATAAAATGAGATATGCTCTCATAATTACTTTTTCTATTTAATTAAATAATCTTTAATTAATTAGAGGAACTTTTCTTATTTAATTAAATAACTTCATTTAATTAATTAGGAATGGCTTTTCATTTAATTAAATAACTTTATTGAATTAATTATAATTAAGTACTCCATTTAATTAAATAATTTCATTTAATTGTTTCAAAATTCTTTTCGAAACTAGTCAACTCAAGTCAACCGTGGTTAAATCTGGTCAATTTTTTGTCAAACTTGATCTTTGCGTATGTGAATATGAGCAAACGTGAGTATGAATTCTAGCAACAATTGGATGCAAATTCTCATTCAACCTTTCAAAATGAAAAGATGAGGGTCTCTTAAATAGATTTTTTTTGAATAAATCAACGGTTGAAATCGATTTCAATCAACGGTTGGGATTAAAGGTGAAGTTCAGTCATAAAGGGAGATTTCCAAATTAAAGAAAGTTAACGGATTTAATTTGAGTGAAATAAGGAGCTAACTGATTCAATTTGAGTAGAAAAAGGAGTTAATTGATTTAACTCATTTTTTATCAATAGTGAACTAAAAATTTCCCTTTTTAAACTGAAGAGAGATTTTGTTGAGATATTTAATTTAATAAAATGAGATATGCTCTCATAATTACTTTTTCTATTTAATTAAATATTCTTTAATCAATTAGAGACAGTTTTCTTATTTAAATAAATAACTTCATTTAATTAATTAGGAATGGCTTCTCATTTAATTAAATAACTTTGTTTAATTAATTAGAACTAAGTACTCCATTTAATTAAATAATTTCATTTAATTATTTCAAAATTCTTTTTGAAACTAGTCAACCGTGGTTAAATCTGGTCAGCTTTTGGTCAAACTTGATCTTTGCGTATGTGAATATGAGAAAATGTGAGTATGAATTTCAGCAACAATTCGATGCGAATTTCTCATCCAACTTTTAAAAATGAAGAGATGAGGGTCTCTTAAATAGACTTTCCTAGAATTCATCAACGGTTGAGATCGATTTCAATCAACTCCCTTTAATTTGAAAATCCCCCTTTATGACCCAACTTCACCTCTAATCCTGACCGTTGATTGAAATCGATCTCAACCGTTGTATGAATTCCAGGAAAGTCTATTTAGGAGACCCTCATCTCTTCATTTTGAAAGGTTGAATGAGAATTTGCATTGAATTGTTGCTAGAATTCATACTCACATTTGGTCATATTCACATTCGCAAGATCAAGTTTGATCAAAAGTTGACCAGATTTAACCACAGTTGACTTGAGTTGACTAGTTTTGAAAAGAATTTTGAAATAATTAAATAAAATTATTTAATTAAATGAGAAGCCATTCCTAATTAATTAAATAAAGTTATTTAATTAAATAAGAAACGTGTCTCTAATTAATTAAAGATTATTTAATTAAATAGAAAAAGTAATTATGAGAGCATATCGCATTTTATTAAATTAAATATCTCAACAAAATCTCTCTTCAGTTGAAAAAGAGAAATTTCCAGTTCACTATTGATAAAAAAAATAAGTTAAATCAGTTAACTCCTTTTTCTACTCGAATTGAATCAGTTAACTCCTTATTTTACTCAAATTAAATCTGTTAACTCTCTTTAATTTGGAAATCTCCCTTTATGACTGAACTTCACCTTTAATCCTGACTACTGATTGAAATCGATATCAACCATTGATGAATTCCAGGAAAGTCTATTTAAAAGACCCTCATCTCTTCATTTTGAAAGGTTGAATGAGAATTTGCATTGAATTGTTGTTGGAATTCATACGCACATTTGCTCATATTCACATACGCAAACATCAAGTTTGATCAAAAGTTGACCAGATTTAACCACGGTTGACTTGAGTTGACTAGTTTCAAAAAGAATTTTCAAATAATTAAACAAAATTATTTAATTAAATGGAGTACTTACTTCTAATTAATTAAACAAAGTTATTTAATTAAATGAGAAGCCATTCTTAATTAATTAAATGAATTTATTTAATTAGATAAGAAAAGTGTCTCTAATTAATTAAAGATTACTTAATTAAATAGAAAAAGTAATTATGAGAGCATATCTCATTTTATTAAATTAAATATCTCAACTAAATCTCTATTCAGTTCAAAAAGGAAAATTTCAATTTCACTATTGATCAAAAATGATTTAAATCAGTTAACTCCTTTTTCTACTCAAATTGAATCAGTTAACTCCTTATTTTACAGAAATTCAATCTGTTAACTCCCTTTAATTTGATAATCTCCCTTTATGACTGAACTTCACCTTTAATTCTGACCGCTGATTGAAATGGATCTCAACCGTTGATGAATTCTAGGAAAGTCTATTTAAGAGACCCTTATCTCTTCATTTTGAAAGGTTGAATGAGAATTTGCATCGAATTGTTGCTGGAATTCATACTCACATTTGCTCATATTCACATACGCAAAGATCAAATTTGACCAAAAGTTGACCAAATTTAATCACGATTGACTTGAGTTGACTAGTTTCGAAAAGAACTTTGAAATAATTAAACGAAATTATTTAATTAAACGGAGTACTTACTTCTAATTAATTAAACAAAGTTATTTAATTAAATGAGAAGCCATTCCTAATTAATTAAATAAATTTATTTCATTAAATAAGAAAAGAGTCTCTAATTAATTAAAAATTACTTAATTAAATAAAAAAAGTAATTATGAGAGCATATCTAATTTTATTAAATTAAATATCTCAACAAAATCTCTCTTTAGTTTAAAAAGGGAAATTTTCAATTCACTATTGATAAAAAATGAGTTAGATCAGTTAACTCCTTTTTCTACTCAAATTGAATCAGTTAACTCCTTATTTTACTCAAATTAAATCTGTTAGCTCCCTTTAGTTTGGAAATCTCCCTTTATGACTGAACTTCACCTTTAATTCTGAACGCTGATTGAAATCGATCTCAATTATTGATGAATTCTAGGAAAGTCTATTTAAGAGACCCTCATCTCTTCAATTTGAAAGGTTGAATGAGAATTTGCATCAAATTGTTGCTAAAATTCATACTCACATTTGCTCATATTCACATACGCAAAGATCAAGTTTGACCAAAAGTTGACCAAATTTAACTAGGGTTGACTTGAGTTGACTAGGTTTGAATTTTTTTGAAATAATTAAATGAAATTATTTAATTAAATGGAGTACTTACTTCTAATTAATTAAACAAAGTTATTTAATTAAATGAGAAGCCATTCCTAATTAATTAAGTGAAGTTATTTAATTAAATAAGAAAAGTGTCTCTAATTAATTAAAAATTATTTAATTAAATAGAAAAAGTAATTATGAGAGCATATCTTATTTTATTAAATTAAATATCTCAACAAAATCTCTCTTCAGTTCAAAAAGAAAAATTTTCAGTTCACTATTGATCAAAAATGAGTTAAATCAGTTAACTCTTTTTTCTACTCAAATTGAATCAGTTAACTCCTTATTTTACTCAAATTAAATCTGTTAACTCCCTTTAATTTGGAAATCTCCCTTTATGACTGAACTTCACCTTTAATTCTGACCGCTGATTGAAATCGATCTGAACCGTTGATGAATTTTAGGAAAGTCTATTTAAGAGACCCTCATCTCTTCATTTGGAAAGGTTGAATGAGAATTTGCATCGAATTATTGCTGGAATTCACTCACATTTTCTCATATTCACATACGCAAAGATCAAGTTTGACCAAAAGTTGACCAAATTTAACCACGGTTGACATGAGTTGACAAGTTTCAAAAAAAATTTTGAAATAATTAAACAAAATTATTTAATTAAATTGGGTACTTACTTCCAATTAATTAAATAAAGTTATTTAATTAAATGAGAAGCCATTCCTAATTAATCAAATGAAGTGATTTAATTAAATAAGAAAAGTGTCTCTAATTAATTAAAGATTATTTAATTAAATAGAAAAAATAATTATGAGAGCATATCTCATTTTATTCAATTAAATATCTCTACAAAATCTTTCTTCAGTTCAAAAAGGGAAATTTCCAGTTCACTATTCATCAAAAATGAGTTAAATGAGTTAACTCCTTTTTCTACTTAAATTGAATCAGTTAATTCCTTATTTTACTACAATTAAATCTGTTAACTCCCTTTAATTTGGAAATCTCCATTTATGACTGAACTTCACCTTTAATCCTGACCACTGATTGAAATCGATCTCAACCGTTGATGAATTCCAAGAAAGTCTATTTAAGAGACCCTCATCTCTTCATTTTGAAAGGTTGAATGAGAATTTGCATCGAATTATTGCCGAAATTCATACTCATATTTGCTCATATTCACATACGATAAGATCAAGTTTGACCAAAAGTTGATCAAATTTAACCACGGTTGACTTAAGTTGACTAGTTTCGAAAAGAATTTTAAAATAATTAAAGAAAATTATTAAAATAAATAGAGTACTTACTTCTAATTAATTATACAAAGTTATTTAATTAAATGAGAAGCCACTACTAATTAATTAAATGAAGTTATTTAATTAAATAAGAAAAGTGTCTCTAATTAATTAAAGATTATTTAATTAAATAGGAAAAGTAATTATGAGAGCATATCTCATTTTATTAAATTAAATATCTCAACAAAATCTCTCTTCAGTTCAAAAAGGGAAATTTCCAGTTCACTATTGATAAAAAATGAGTTAAATCAGTTAACTCCTTTTTCTACTCAAATTGAATTAGTTAACTCCTTATTTTACTCAAATTAAATCTATTAACTCCCTTTAATTTGGAAATCTCCCTTTATGACTAAACTTCACCTTTAATGCTGACCACTGATGGAAATCAATCTCAACCATTGATGAATTCAAAAAAAGTCTATTTAAGACACCCTCATCTCTTCATTTTGAAAGGTTGAATGAGAATTTGCATCGAATTGTTGTTGGAATTTATACTCACATTTTCTCATATTCACATACGTAAAGATCAAGTTTGACCAAAAGTTTACCAAGTTTAACCATGGTTGACTTGAGTTGACTAGTTTCGAAAAGAATTTTGAAATAATTAAACAAAATTATTTAATTAAATGGAGTACTTACTTCTAATTAATTAAACAAATTTATTTAATTAAATGAGAAGCCAATCCTAATTAATTAAATGAAGTTATTTAATTAAATAAGAAAAGTGTCTCTAATTAATTAAATATTACTTAATTAAATAAAACAAGTAATTATGAGAGCATATCTCATTTTATTAAATTAAATATCTCAACAAAATCACTCTTCAGTTCAAAAAGGGAAATTTCTAGATCACTATTGATAAAAAATGAGTTAAATCAATTAACTCCTTTTTCTACTCAAATTAAACCAGTTAACTCTTTATTTTACTCAAATTAAATCTGTTAACTCTCTTTAATTTGGAAATCTCCCTTTATGACTGAACCTCACCTCTAATCCTGACCACTGATTGAAATCGATCTCAACCGTTGATGAATTCCAAGAAAGTCTATTTAAGAGACCCTCATCTCTTCATTTTGAAAGGTTGAATGAGAATTTGCATCGAATAGTTGCTGGAATTCATACTCACATTTGCTCATATTCACATACGCAAAGATCAAGTTTGACCAAAAGTTAATCAGATTTAACCACAGTTGACTTGAGTTGACTATTTTCGAAAAGAATTTTGAAATAATTAAACGAAATTATTTAATTAAATGGTGTACTTACTTCTAATTAATTAAACAAAGTTATTTAATTAAATGAGAAGCCATTCCTAATTAATTAAATGAAGTTAATTAATTAAATAAGAAAAGTGTCTCTAATTAATTAAAGATTACTTAATTAAATAGAAAAAGTAATTATCAGAGCATATCTGATTTTATTAAATTAAATATCTCGACAAAATCACTCTTTAGTTCAAAAAGGGAAATTTCCAGTTCACTATTGATAAAAAATGAGTTAAATCAGTTAACTCCTTTTTCTATTCAAATTGAATCAGTTAACTCCTTATTTTACTCAAATTAAATCTGTTAACTCCCTTTAATTTGGAAATCTCCCTTTATGACTGAACCACACCTTTAATCCTGACCGCTGATTGAAATCGATCTCAACCGTTGATGAATTCTAGGAAAGTCTATTTAAGAGACCCTCATCTCTTCATTTTGAAAGGTTGAATGAGAATTTGCATCGAATTGTTTCTAGAATTCATACTCACATTTTCGCATATTCACATACGCAAAGATCAAGTTTGACCAAAAGTTGACCAGATTTAACCACAGTTATCTTGAGTTGACTAGTTTTGAAAATAATTTTGAAATAATTAAACAAAATTATTTAATTTAATGGAGTACTTACTTCTTATTAATTAAACAAAGTTATTTAATTAAATGAGAAGCCATTGCTAATTAATTAAATGAAGTTATTTAATTAAATAAGAAAATTGTCTCTAATTAATTAAAGATTACTTAATTAAATAGAAAAAGTAATTATAAGAGCATATCTCATTTTCTTAAATTAAATATCTCAACATAATCTCTCTTTAGTTTAAAAAGGGAAATTTCCAGTTCACTATTGATCAAAAATGAGTTAAATCAATTAACTCCTTTTTCTACTCAAATTGAGTCAGTTAACTCTTTATTTTACTCAAATTAAATCTGTGAACTCCCTTTAATTTGGAAATCTCCTTTTATGACTGAACTTCACCTTTAATCCTGACCGTTGATTGATGTCGATCTCAATCGTTAATGAATTCTAGGAAAGTCTATTTAAGAGAACCCTCATCTATTCATTGTGAAAGGTTGAATGAGAATTTGCATCGAATTGTTGCTGGAATTCATACTCGCATTTGTTCATATTCACATACGCAAAGATCAAGTTTGACCAAAATTTGACCAGATTTAACCACGGTTGACTTGAGTTGACTAGTTTCGAAATGAATTTTAAAATAATTAAACGAAATTATTTAATTAAATGGAGTTCTTACTTCTAATTAATTAAAACAAGTTATTTAATTAAATGAGAAGCCATTCCTAATTAATTAAATGAAGTTATTTGTAATGTCCCGCCAAGGGATCCAAAGAATTAACTTAGAATTTTCACTAAGTTTAGAAATAATGTTTTTTTTCATGATAGTAAACATCACATATAACTTATGCATAATAACGGAAGCAATAGCATTGTCCATCTGAAAGTAAACATAACATAAACAACAGATTACATTCTTTAAGATCCCTTAACGTTGAATTACATATATGAATCCATCTAGTAAAACATCCTCATGAAATGATAAGTCCAATGTTTATACATTACATTTCAAATGCTCATTCATCCACTGTACATGTCACAGGGTATGACAAGCTCAAAAATATTCATACATAGAATAAGGTACATCATCGTATTCTAATCCATGATACATGAAAATAGAGATAATCACATGATACAACATCATAGAGAACATATACATCCATCATAAAGATCAAACATAATAAACTAAGTGCATGGTTCCTCCCAATCTTCAATAGCATCATTAGACAATCGTGGATCCTAACCATCCCTCCGTGCGTAACATTCTAAATCATCGAAGAGATCATCGGTATTACATAGTAGGAATTTTACTCCTTATAAATATATCATCATATGTAGAAGTAATCTAACATGCAAATAAAAGCATAAGATAACATCATCTAACATATGCTAATCATCAATGAAAAATGATACATATCCACTATCACGAAGGATGCATCAGCCACGATGTCTCAATGAATCTCAAAATGATAAGAGTGGAAAATACACTACCACCCGACCGCGTGGTACCTAAGTGGTCCGCTCCCACCGTGCTGAGGAGATAATCTCAAGTCTCAAACAAGCTATCAAAATCACATAGCACATATCTCTATAAGTCTAGGAATCCTAAAAGTATACTAACTCAAAGGTTCCAAAGACAAAATCTGACATCTAATCCCAGAGGCACACAATGACATGTAGGAACCTACTATGCAAGCGGGAAAGTTTTATTGCAATTATCACATACAAGTTACCTTGGCAGTTAGCTAAACTCCATGGGTCCATACTGATATCATGCGACCACTAGTATCCTCTCATACTGACGAGGCATACTACGAAATGCAAAGTCGTAACCATGCATCTCACTACTCCCATTCTAGCCTGTACAAGAACTCAAGGCATGGGCGAGAACAAAACACTTATCTTTTAAGTTCATTCAGTTAGTATTAGGTGTGAATGTTATCACTTATTAATCCAACTTACAATGAGCAACCTTGGTAGCCTCTTAGGGCCCTGGCCCCCATTGCAAGCCACTTCGCATCACTACATGTAGATATCCTACCCTAATGCTCATGGACTCATAAATCTCAAAATTACAAAAGATAATCCATAAAATCATCAAATATGCATAAAAGCATCAAATCTCCATGAGCTAACATCCATAGAAAATCATGAACACAATAGCTCTCTATTGGCAACTAAAGTATCACTGATAATCAAATATCTAATGGTTCTCAATAACCAAAATATATATATCTCAATCATACTGATCGAAGACTCCAAAAATGGTTGAGTCAAACATGTCACATCATGACATCATCAAAATAAATCCACATTACAGTCCCATCATGGTGACTAGAAAATAACCAGGGATAACTGATTGATGACCAAAATAATGGTTAAGTCAAGTGTTAGCTAGAGAAGTTGTTGTGTAGGAAGACCTAATCGATGAAAAATGTGCCACCTTAGTCAACCGATGAATGGTGACCATGATAGCATCATGATTTCGAACTGTCATAGGTAATCCCACAATGAAATCCATGGAGATGATATCCCACTTCCAAGAAGGAATGAGATTAGGCTACAAAAGTCCAGCCGGGTGCTGATGTTCTGCCTTAACTTTTTGGCACTCAAGGCACCTAGCAACAAAATCAGCAATATCTTGCTTCATCCTAGACCAAAAGAACAAACGTCTCAAATCAGCATGCATCTTCTTGACACCTGGATGTGCTGAGTAAGGTGTACGATGGATTTCTGTGACTCAAAGCATCCGCCACCACATTCTTCTTACCCTGAATGTACTTAACCTCAAAATCATACTCGCATAGAAACTCCATCCATCGCCTCTGGTGAGCATTCAAATTAGGCTGAGTAAAAATGTACTGAAGACTACGATGATCACTATGTAGCTCAAATCTATGCCCTAACAAGAAATGTCTCCACCTTGTCAAAGAATGAACTACTACTGCTAACTGAAGATCATGTGTATGATAATTTAACTCATGATCCTTGAGCTTGCGTGATTCATACGCAATCACCCATCCATTCTGCATCAATACTGCCCCAATCCCTTCAAGAAAAGCATCTGTACATACCATGAAATCACCTTCTGGATCAAGTATAGCTAGAATCAGTGCACTGGTCAAAAGCTCCTTGAGCTTCTGAAAAGCTTCTTCGTATTCCTCTATCCATACGAACTTCTTTCCTTTCCTTTGAAGAGAAGTGATAGGATGTGCTATCCTAGAGAATTTCTGGACAAATCTAAAATAATAACCAGCTAAACCCATGAAACTACGAATCTTTGACACATTAGTCAGTCTCGGCCAATCTATTATTGCCTGAATCTTTGCAGGATCCACTAAAATACCATCGCCTGAAATAACATGCCCTAAATACTGAATCTCTGATTTGAAAAATTCACACTTAGCTGCATTAGCATAAAGCTGGTGTTCTTAATAGTCACCTTATTCAACTGTCTATAGTCAATACAAAGGCGCAAAGAACCATCTTTCTTCTTCACAAAGAGCACTGGAGCTCCCCATGGTGATACACTAGGTCGAATGCTCCCTTTGTCTAGAAGTTTCTCTAGCTAAAGACATAGCTCACCCAATTCCTGAGTAGTCATGCGATAAGGAGCTTTAGAAATAGGCTCTGCTCTAGGAATCAGATCAATACTAAAGTCAATGTCCCTCTTCGGAGGCATGCCTGAAATCTCACTTGGAAAAACATCTGCGTACTCCTGCAAAATTGGGTGATCCAAAGTCTTCCTCATGGAATCTTCCTCATCAAGATCATTTACCATAACAACAAATATTTGACATCCCTTACAGAAACTTCGCTTCAATTGCATAGCAAAAATCACCCGCAAAGATATAGGCCTCGGTATCCCAACTATCTGCACATCATTCCCTTGGTCATCCTGGCACATAATAATCTTCTTCCTGCAATCTATACTGGCTCTATGAGATCCAAGCCAGTCCATGCCTAAAACCACATCATAGGAACCAAGGGGTATGACTCGAAGATGCACTACCCTATCAAAGCTTCCTAAACTAAGCCCACACTTATGAACTACAGAATCTGTGGAAACCTTATTGCCTAAGGCTAATTCCACTTGCCAACCACGATCTTGCTTCACCGAATCCAGCTTACACTTAGTAACTATAGATGGTGAAATAAATGAATATGTAGCTCCTAAATCAAACAATACTGCAAGAGATATACATGTAATAGCTCCTGTGGTCTCAACCACTGTTCCCTAGTGATCTGCCTGATGCTGCTCAACTGCTGCAAAAACTCTATGAGCTCTACCTGCATCACCAACTGTAGGCTCTGAAACTATAGGTCTAGGATCTAAAAAATAAGGTGCTTGCTGAGGACACTAGGCTGCATAATGTCCAATCTAACCACATGAAAAGCATTTCGTATTTCTGCCAGAACCTCTTCCCATAGGTGGTACATTTGATTGCTGACGATTGTTCTTGCTTACAAAAGACTGGCTACACTGAGCTGGCTGATTGGTCTGATTTTGTTTATTGCATTGAGCATTGTGGTTGTTCTTGGTATTAGAACCTTTTCCACCACCTTGAGCTTGAGAATTTGAGCCCTTATGTTGTTGTGTCTGTTGAGACTGTTGCTGATAATGTTTCCCCTTAGAGAAAGAAAACTTCTTGTTACCACCTGAATTGTAGTTGCTTTTAGATCGTAATGCTGTTAGCGCTCCTACAAAACCACCTTGACCAAGGTTGACACTTTGCTCAACAAGGATAGGTCAATGCACCACATCCTTGAGGGTTTTTGGCTAAAATACCTTAACTCCCCCAACAATACAGTTATTCAAACCCCTAATAAAATGTTGTGTCAACTCAGCTGAATTTTCACTGAACCCGAAAAAAGGCATAAGCTCATAAAACTTATGCTCATACTCGGTCACTGACAAAGTGTACTATCTGAGATTATGAAATTCATCAGCCCTTTTCTATTTCCATTCCTCTGGTAGGAATCGTTCACGAAAACTCTCTAGGAATAACTCCCATGTAACACTGCTCATATCGATTCCCAACTTCTTCTCCTCTATCGTCCACCAAGTGGCCCCAAAATTCTATAGATTAGTGATCGCAAACCTTGCCTTAACATTGCTGTCGAACTCCTGCATGGAAAAAATCCTTTCAAGAGAAATAAGCCACTGCTCGGCCACATAACCAGAACCTTGCCCATTGAATGGCTTAACCTTGGATCTTGAAAGATCCTTCATCTGAGTGGACACAATGGACCTCTCATGATCCTTCCGAGGACTTCTAGATCTGGGTCTATGCTCTTGTTCTGTCTGATGCACTTTAGGCTGTTCTTGAACAGGAGGTAGATGTTTTAGAATAGTCTACATCATCTATCTCAAACCGACCTCTTCAGACTCAGCTTGGTCCTCTCTACGGCTCTCTTCCTACTGCCTACTAGACTGCTCTTCCCTGCTCTCTACATGAGCCGAACCCTCATGGGCAGACTCATGGACATCGATAGTTCTGCCACGACCATGACCTCTAAAATGGCCTCTAACAGAAGACCTAGTCCCAGATACCATCCTACAATAGTACAAGGTACTAAGTTAAGTTCTATGTCTAGGTTTAAGTAAAATTTCCAGTTTTGAAACTAAGTGTTGAAGTAAAAAAAAAAATACTCAAGTAACAGTTTGAGTCTTGTTTTGTTTCTGTTCACCTAGATCAAGTTTGGAAAGTTATATTTAATAGTTCATAGTTTTAGTTGTTCCAAAATACCCAGAGCTCCCAATGTAGAAACTTAAGCTTTGATACCAAATGTAATGCCCCGCCAAGGGATCCAAAGAATTAACCTAGAATTTTCACTAAGTTTAGAAATAATTTTTTTTTTCATGATAGTAAACATCACATATAACTTATGCATAATAACGGAAGCAATAGCATTGTCCATCTGAAATTAAACATAACATAAACAATAGATTACATTCTTTAAGATCCCTTAACGTTGAATTACATACATGAATCCATCTAGTACAACATCCTCATGGAATGATAAGTCCAATGTTTATACATTACATTTCAAATGCTCATTCATCCACTGTACATGTTACAGGGTATGACAAGCTCAAAAATATTCATACATAAAATAAGGTACATCATCCTATTCTAATCCATGATACATGAAAATAGAGATAATCACATGATACAACATCATAGAGAACATATACATCCATTATAAAGATCAAACATAATAAACTAAGTGCACGGTTCCTCCCAACTATCAATAGCATCATTAGACCATCGTGGATCCTAACCATACCTCCATGCATAACATTCCAAATTATCGAAGAGATCACCGGTATTACATAGTAGGAATGTCACTCCTAATAAATAAATCGTCATATGTAGAAATAATCTAACATGCAAATAAAAGCATAAGATAACATCATCTAACATATGCTAATCATCAATGAAAAAGGATACATATCCACCATCATGAAGGACGCATCAGCCACGATGTCTCAATGAATCCCAAAATGATAAGAGTGGAAAATACACTACCACCTGACCGCGTGGTACCTAAGTGGTCCACTCCCACTGTTCTGAGGAGATAATATCAAGTCCTAAACAAGCTATCAAAATCACATAGCACATATCTCTATAAGTCCAGGAATCCTAAAAGTATACTAACTTAAAGGTTCCAAACACAAAATCTGACATCTAATCCCAGAGGCACACAATGACATGTAGGAACCTACTATGCAAGCGGGAAAGTGTCATCGCAACTATCACGTACAAGTTACCCTGGCAATTAGCTAAACTCCATAGGTCCATACTGATTTCATGCGGCCACTAGTATCCTCTCATACTGATGAGGCATACTACGGAATGCAAGGTCACAACCATGCATCTCACTACTCCCATCCTAGACAGTACAAGCACTCAAAGCATGGGCGAGAACAAAACACTTATCTTTTTAGGTTCATTCAGTTAGTATTAGGTGTGAATGTTATCACTTATTAATCCAACTTACAATGAGTTACCCTGGCAGGCTCTTAGGGCCCGGACCCCCATTGCAAGCGACTTGCCGTCACTACATGCAGATATCCTACCCTAATGCTCATGGACTCATAAATCTCAAAATTATAAAAGATAATCCATAAAATCATCAAATATGCATAAAAGCATCAAATCTCCATAAGCTAACATCCATAGAAAATCATGAACACAACAATTCTCTATTGGCCACTAAAGTATCACTGATAATCAAATATCCAATGGTTCTCAATAACGAAAATATATATATCTCAATCATACTGATGGAAGACTCCGAAAATGGTTGAGTCAAACATGTCACATCATGACATCATCAAAATAAATCCACATTACAGTCCCACTATGGCGAATAGAAAATAACCAAGGATAACTAATCGATGACCAAAATAATGGTTAAATCAAGTGTCTCATACATAAGAATCTCAACTATAACAATCAGTAATCACAACCAATACATAGAGCATTCCATCACATAACCATGGTTGGATTTATAAAGATCGAGATTAAAACATCATCATGTCACCAAAATCACATAACCCCCAAGCCTCTGGTAAACGTCCTATACTAGTTAACACTAGTCAACCCAAAACCCAAAATAGTAGCATTAAGAATACACAATGTAAACACACGTTTTGGTTTGGCTAAGTTTGTTGAGAAAAGTCTGATGAAGGATCAGATGTGTTGAAGGAGCTGCAAAGTTGTATTTGATCAATAAGGATTTAGTCAAGCATAACAGTGATCACCAATCAGCAAAGATAAGTTGTACCTTATGTCAGGTCACTTCATTGTTGCTTTCTAACCATTGTAACAGTGTATTCAAAATCTCTTAACTGAGTTGGTTTAACAGCCATTCAATAAATGCTCTAACAAGGTGACAATTCAGTTGAATTGTTCTAAAGACCTTTAGCAAGGCCACTCCTAACAGGGTGATTAAATCCTTTAACTGGGTCACACCTAACAGTGTGTTTTTGTAACCTTTAATAGGGTTGGCTCCTAACAGGGCTCACTTCAGAAGAGTGAAAAACAGTAACTAGTTACATTGGTGGTTTTTCCCATATTGGGTTTCCACGTTAAATCTGGTATCTCCTGCGTTCTTAATTGCTAAATTGCTTTGTGCATGATAACATATCAGTTCTTAATATTTGTCATTTTCTGCATTATCAAGTTTCAACATTTTATTAATCAGATCAAGGGTATATTTAGAAATCTTAGGGACTGTGGAAAGTTTTTGGAATAATTGATTCACCCCCTCCCCCTCTCAGTTATTCTATTTTCATTTCCAACAATTGGTATCAGAGCTTTTGGTGCTTGCAAGAAAAGATTTCAAGGATCTAAGACAAAGATCAAGATGTCTTACAAAAGAGAAATTCCAAAACTCAACAGAGATAACTTCTCCACATGGCAAGGATTGATGAGACTTCATCTGGCTTCTGTTGGTGATACTAGACTAAAATACCTTGAAAAAAAATATGAAGAACCTCCTGGCACATTGTTTGTCAATGACATTGCTAAAAAGAAGACCCACAACAATATGATGATAGACATAGCATCCGCTCTCAGTTATGAAGAATTTGATGACATTAAGGACTACACAACTGCCTTTGAGATGTGGAACAAGCTAAAAGAGATCTATGGAGGAGATGATAATGTAAGAAGAGCAAAAGCAGAAAGTCTAAGAGGACAATTTGATCAAATGAGGATGAAAGAGGATGAAAACATTGCAAAGTATGTTGAAAGAGTTAAAGCATGTGTGAGTGCAATCAGAGCATCTGGAGGTGATATCAAAGGAGAAACAGTTATAAGCAAAGTTCTCAGAACCTTGCCTCCTGTTTATGCACTCAGAGTTTATGCAATTCAGGAAAGAAGGTGTGAAGTAAATCATCAGATAAATCTTGAGGTCATAGTTGGAAGACTAACTGCATTTGAACTAGATAACTTTGATAACTATGTTCTAGCCTCCAAAAATATTGAATCAACATTTCAAGCCAAGCTCTCACTCAAAGCGAAAAACAAAAAGGAGAAGGAATCTCAGTCAGAAAGTGAAGATGAATCAAGCCAAAGTTCAGACAGTGACCTTGAAGTGATTGAAGCTCTACTAGCAAGGAAATACTCTAGAGGCAGAGGAAAATACAAAGGTAAAGTTCCTCTAAACTATTTTTCTTGTGAAGAAATTGGTCATATTGCAGCAAGGTGTCCAAACAAGCAAAACAATGATGAAAAGAAAGATTACAAATGGAATGGCAAAAAAGACTTCAAATCATCCAAGAACAAAGGTATGAAATCATGCTTCATGGTTAAAAATTCTAAAGATTCTGATAATAGTGAGGATGAAATTGTTTATATTGCCATTAAAGATGATTCTGATAGTGATGAGAAAGATAAAATGGCACTTGTCTCTCATATAAGTAAGAATGATACATGGATTATAGACAGTGGTTGCTCACATCATATGACTGGTGATAAAACTAAGTTTGATCAGTTTGAAGACTATGATGGTGGCAGTGTAAGGTTTGGTAATAATGAACCTTGTTTCATAAAAGGAAGAGGAAGAATCTATCTAACCAAAGAACTTGTATGTAATAATGCCTATTGGGTTGAAGGTCTTAAACATAATTTGCTAAGTATGGTACAGTTACTCAATACTGGATTCAAGGTGGAATTCATGCATGGAAAGGCAAGACTATTGAATGAGCAAGGAAAGCTAATAGGATCTGGCACCCAAACTAAAGGTAACTTGTTTTTATCTAAAACTTGGTGAATGCTCATGTTTTATTGCTCAAATTGAAGAAAGTTGGTTATGGCATAAAAGGTTGTGTCATGTCAATTTTGATAACCTGGTAAAAATAAGAAAATTCAAGAAAGTAAGAGGCATTCCTAACATTAAGAAACCTGAGGTTGGTCTATGCAAGAATTGTCAGATTGGTAAAATGGGTAAGACTAGTTTTAAAAGTAAAAACTATTAGTCTGAAGATATATTAGAAATTATGCATACTGATTTATGTGGACCCATTGGAATAAAAAGCTATACTGGAAAAAAGTTTTTTATTCTTTTTGTTGATGACTACTCAAGAATGATGACTGTCATGTATCTAAGAAACAAATCAGAAGCATTTGAGAAATTCAAATGGTATTTGGCAAGAGTAGAAAAAGAAATAGGAAAAAGACTAAAATGCTTAAGGTCAGATAGAGGTGGTGAATTCATCTCACATGAATTCAACAACTTCTGCATTGAAAAAGGTATTAAAAGACAAGTCTCAGCACTAGGAACTCCTGAACAAAATGGAATAGCTGAAAGAAGAAACAGATCCATCATAGATTGTGCAAGAACCCTGATGATAGAAAAGAACATTGCTATCAAATACTAGAAGGAAGCCATTAGCACAACAGTTCATACCTTAAACCGAGTATAGTTGAAGAAGGACTCATTCAAAACTCCCTATGAATTATGGTATGGCTACAAACCCAATGTAAGTTATCTGAAAGTATTTGGAAGCAAATGTTAGATTTTGAAAGAATCTAGAAAAGGAAAATTTGATGTAAAAGGTGATGAAGGAATATTTTTAGGATATTCGTGCAAAAGCAAAGCATATAGATTTTTAAATCTATCCACTCACAAAGTCATAGAAAGTGCACATGTGAAAGTTGATGAGTTTGCAGAAAAATCTGAGGAAGAGAGAAAAAAGGTACTTGAAGATTACAAAAGATTTGTTTACATTGAACCAGATACTATACCAAGCATACAGTTCACTCAAGACTCATCAACTCCCGAGTCATCAGTAACCGAGTTGCAAAAAGTTCAAACCGAGCCATAGCAACATTTAGACACTACCGAGCAAGTGTCTACCAAGTCTAAAGCGCCCGAGCCAATTCTTACCGAGCCAGAACAACCAGAGCATAAAATTGAAACACAAGGAGATAGCAATGAAACTCATTCAAGAGGCAAAGAACCTATATTAGCTAAATATGTCAGAAGACATCATGCACCAGATCATATCATTGGAGACAAATCTAAAGGAACCTTGACAAGAAGCAAGAAAAATACTTGTTTACTTGCTGATTTTGAACCTAGAAGCATTAAAGATGCATTGGCAAATGATAGTTGGATTGAGGCAATGAACGAGGAAATAGAACATATAGAGAAGAACAAGACATGGACTCTTGTACCCAGGCCTAAAATTAAGAATGTAATTAGAACCAAGTGGGTATTCAGAAACAAGTTGACTGAAGATGGTAAGGTATCCAAAAACAAAGTCAGATTAGTATGCAAAGGATACTCTCAAGAAGAAGGCATAGATTATGGAGAAACCTTTGCTCCTATTGCAAGATTGGAAGGAGTCAGAACCTTATTTGCATATGCTGCTCACAAAGGATTCAAATTTTATCAGTTGGATGTCAAGTCAGCATTCCTCAATGGAATACTAGATGAAGAGGTTTACACTGAACAACCTGAAGGCTTTGTTCATCTAGATAAAAGGAACATGGTCTGCAAATTACACAAGGCACTGTATGGTCTGAAACAAGCCCCTAGAGCATGGTATGAAAGATTGCATAACTATATTATTCATATTGGTTTTCAAAGAACTAATGATAACAGTAGCTTGTATATAAAGGAAGGACCAGATAATAAGATTGTCCTGGCAAAAATATTTGTAGATGATACTATTTTCACAGGACATAATAATCTTTGCAAAGAATTTTCAGAACAAATGAACAACGAATTTGAAATGTCTATGTTTGGTGAAATAATATTCTTTGTTGGTCTTAAAATTCAACAAAATAGGAATGGCATCTACATTACTCAATCAAAATACATCAAGGAGATATTGAAAAAGTTTGGTATGGAGGACTGTAAACCTGTTGGAACTCCAATGTGTACTGGATTGAAACTTACCAAAGATGATGAATCCAAAGAGTTAGATCAAACAATATATAGATCTATGATTGGAAAATTGCAATACGTAGTTCATACTAGGCCAGATATTGCCCTTGCAGTTGGTATTGTTGCAAGATTTTTAGCAAAGCCAAGAGAAACTCACTTGATGGCAATCAAAAGAATAATGAGATATTTGAAAGGAACTGAAGATTATGGCTTATGGTACAAATTTGGAGGTAATTTGAATTTGAAAGTGTTTACTGATGCTGATTGGGCAGAAAACCTTGATGACAGAAAAATCACAAGTGGATGAGCATTCTTTCTTGGAAAAAGATTGGTTTCCTGGACAAGAAAAAAGCAGAATTGTACATCCCAATCTACAGCAGAGGCAGAGTATGTTGTTGCATCAGTAAACTATTCAAATATTGTTTGGTTTAAGTAGTTATTGCAAGGAATGAAGATGGAAATCAAAGAACCAATCGTCATGTTCTGTGACAATACTAGTGCAATCAACATATCTAAGAATCCAGTGATGCATTCCAAGACCAAGCATAATGCAATAAAATATCATTTTGTCAGAGAGTTGGTACAAGACAAGGAGATCAGATTGGAATATGTCCATACAAAAGAACAAATTGCTGACATATTCACAAAGCCTTTACCTAAGGATGCATTTTCCTATCTCAGAGGTAAGTTAGGGGTCATTCCCCTATCTAAAGTCCACTAGAAATAAGTTCTAGTAATGCATCAACGCATATAGGATTGAAAATCTATCTGTTGATGCAGTTTCATCAGAAATCATTACATATGAATTAGTACTAAAGGTATATTATAAATCACTTAACTTCTATTGTCTTTGGCATGTGTTGTCAAAGAGGGAGAGATTTTACTTTCATATCCTTCTAAAATTTGTGAAGTTTTGAAAAGTTTTCCATGAAGTCCCTTAACAGAGGGAGACTATTGAAAGAGGGAGAAGTCTGTTATCGTGTTGAACTTGTTTTCAAAATTTCATTTCTGTTATGACATGTTGTGTTGCAATCAATTTCAAAGAGGGAGATTGTTGAATAATGTTGTCCTTGATGTCACACAAATGTCATATCAGTCATTAGTCTCAAGTTCACCAAGCTCAGACAGTCTGCAATACAATTTACAGTGCCAACCGAGCTCACTCGGTCATCGAAGGAAATGTGGAAGATAGTGTCAACCGAGCTCACTCGGTCATCAAAGGAAATGTGGAAGACAGTGTTAACCAAGCTAACTCGGTCAATGAAAGAAATGTGAAAAGTCAGTGTTAATCGAATTTCACTCGGTCTCCAAAGGTTAGTTTCCACCGAGCTCACTCGGTCATCAAATGAATCATGGAAAAGTCAGTGTTAACTGAGCTTCACTCGGTCTCCAAAGGTTAGTTTCCACCAAGCTCACTCGGTCATCAAATGAATCATGGAAAATTCAGTGTTAACCGAGCTTCACTTGGTCTCCAAAGGTTAGTTTCCAACCGAGCTCACTCGGTTATCTCAGGAAACTCAGTACTTACCGAGTTCTCCCAGCAATTGAAGGATTGTCACGAAGTTCGTTGTATCAACCGAGCTCAGTCGGTTAACACAGGAATTATTTTCTAAACAAAGTTCACCATGTAGGGTCGGCCAGTATAGGGATTTGCTCATTAATTACTTTTAGTCGACTGTTGTAATTGTTTGTTTTAGTCAGTGATTTGAGCCAACTAAGATAATCTGAAAGGTATATATGGTCATTCAAGTTATGAATTAAAGTGTGTGATTATTAAAAAAAAAGAGGGAAGTTATGAATGAAAATTATAGTATGAAGAGGCGAATGTTGAGAAAAGTCTGATGATGGATTAGATGTGTTGAAGGAGCTGCAAAGTTGTATTTGATCAGTAAGGATTCAGTCAAGCATAACAGAGATCTGCAATCAGCAAGGATAAGTTGTACCTTATGTTAGGTCACTTCATTGTTGCTTTCTAACCATTGTAACAATGTATTCAAAATCTCTTAACTGAGTTGGTTTAACAACCATTCAATAAATCCTCTAACAAGGTGACAGTACAGTTGAATTGTTCTAAAGACCTCTAGCAAGGCCACTCCTAATAGGGTGATTAAATCCTTTAACAGGGTCACACCTAACAGTGTGTTTTTGTAACCTTTAACAAGGTTGGCTCCTAACAGGGCTCACTTCAGAAGAGTGAAAAATAGTACCTAGTTACATTGGTGGTTTTTTCCATATTGGGTTTCCATGTTAAATCTGGTGTCTCCTGCGTTCTTAATTGCTAAATTGCTTTGTGCATGATAACATATTAGTTCTTAATATTTGTCATTTGCTACATTATAAAGTTTCAGCATTTTATTAATCAGATCAAGGGTATATTCAGCCATCTTAGGGACTATGGAAAGTTTTTGGAATAACTGATTCACCCCCTCCCCCTCTCAGTTACTCTATTCTCATTTCCAACAAAGTTTACAACTTGAATTTAAATGTAGAGATCTCAATTTATGTTTCCAAGTTAAGAGAAAGAATTTGAAGGAACATTTATATATGAATACAAATCCATTCTTTAATTATAATTTCAATCCAAACGTTCCCCTTCCAAATCCATTTTTAATAAAACAATTAATTTTTATCATGAGCCCTTGATATATACCAATTAACAAATTCATAATTATAACACATATAATTATATTTACATATTATATACATACTTATATATATATATATTTATTAAAATATATACATATAAATACATATTTGAATATATAAATTATTTATCATTTAACAAAATCGATTTAATCAAATTCGATTAATGCCAAATCGAATATGGCAAACATTTTTTTTTTTAAAACAACACACACATTATTAATATAACCGTCGGTACGCAGGACCCTGCAGTTGCAGGGACTGCGGTATCAGTGGTACTGCGTACCACTGCCGTCATAGTACCTGTGACGGGGTACGCTACATTCGCAGTAGGGTGCGGGTCTCGTCCCACCCTTACTCAATGCTTAAAAATGTTTATTCTTTTAACAATCGCTACACGATTTTTCATTTGCGAAAAATGTTTATTAAAACATTTCCGCCCACAGGTATGTCATCTGGTTTTTTTAACAAACATATATATACATATAGATATATACATATATATATATATATAAATATAATTGCATATATATATGTATGTATGTATGTATGTATGTATAAACAAATTGACAATATATGAATACAAACTTCAATTTTCAGAATTCCTCCTTAGACCTTTAATCTCCAAAAATTTCCAATAATTAATCTAATGGGTTTGACTATAAATTTCAACCCTAGCCCCATGTTTTTTTTTAAATCCATACATATAAAAACTCTCAAATAAATTAATCTACCCATATTGAGAATGCACAGTAAATTATGAAATTCTTCAGAAGACATATGGAAGACACGAAGAAGACAAGAAATGCATGATGCGGAAATAGCATAAGTAAAAACACAAGAATCTATCCAGATTCTGATGCTAAATCACTCTTCCTCAGAAAACCCACAAAGCAAGCTCCCTTCTTCAAAATTTTCGAATCCTCCAATGCTCTAATTGCACTCCAAATGCTCTCACTAAGCTTCTAGGAATGCCTAAATATAAAGAGCTTTCAAGAAACATCTAGAATGCTTCTAGAAACAACTAGAAGGTGTCACCGACTAAGCATGGGTCTTTTCCAACCTTTTTGATGAGCCATAGGGTTGTAGACACCATGTGCTTAATTGATGCACTAACTTCTGTGTTGTTGACACATGAGAAATAGAGAAGTGTGCTAACTCCCATGCAAGCTTATAACTCCAATTCACTTTTTATATAATTTCCATTTAAATATTTATAACTTTCATTTTAATTTTTATAAATTTTATTATTATTATTAATTTATTATTATTATTAATTTTAATTTTCTAATTTTCTTTTATTTAATTCATTTTTCCTCAATAATTCACATTTAATTTATTACAATCATAATATCAAATAACATGATATTTTTGATTAATTTTCTCAAATAATTAATTTATTAATTAAATCCATTTATTAAGACTTAATTAATAGACAATTCACTCTAGACCTCCAAGATAAAATATGAAAACCCATCATAGAGCAAATCACTCAAAATCAGTCTAAAGGGTTAAAAATCACGAATCATGTCATCTGACACATTCGGTGGGTAAAATATCCAGATACTTGTCCTAACTCACTAGGACAATTGGCTTAAAGGTTTGAGATTTGGACTTGAGAATTTATCTCCCTTCTCTTATCTTTGAGATAGTATAATAGGGTACGCTCATCCTGGCAATTTAGGGAAGTTGATGCCCGGTACCTGCAACCTATAGAAAAACTATGCATGTACATACAATATATATATAATGCTAAGCTAAACAGACAATGGTAGGAAGTGGTGCATCGTGTAGATCCCGACTAAGCATGTGACTACTGTATATGAGCAATGTTAGTATGCTAATAGAAACCAAATTTAAATAAAGCTTCTACAAACTAAACAAAATTCATAAACTTCAAGATAGACTAAGATGAGCTCTCAATTGAAAATATGAGTCATTAATGGGCTCTCTCAATGAGAAGCTCTCTTGTTGAGTAGCTTTGTCTAAAAAGATAGGATGTATGCTCAAGCTTATGCTTCAAAAAGGGCTTCAAATGGAGTTGAAATTTGGGTGTGAGTGTATGGTTTTGATGTAAAATGGCTTCTTAAAATGGCATTATGACTTTACTTCATGGATTGTGTTATTTTGCAAAGGGGAAGGATCTAATTTATAGGCAAGAGGCTTGAGGGATTGAGGGCTAAGATGCAAGGATGGGAAAAAGCTTATGAAGGGCTCAGATTGCATGAGAGGAGAGCACATGGATTGTGCTTCCTTACAACCAATCAAGGAGTGACACATGTCACATGGTGAGAGGATGGAGAAAAGGGGAAGGATGAGTCAACAAAAGAGGCTCAAGGGATAAAATCTTCATAAAGACCCTCATAATGACTTGCAAGGGAAATAAAAGGGCTTGTAACAGTCATTTATGACCTAGTGGACTTCATAAAGTTTTATGGTTGAGATATTTTGAGGGTGATGAGAGCAATTTCGACTTGGACTTGATTAGGAAGGTTTTAAGCTTGTTTAGGCTTGTGCAAATGATTAGAGGATGGATTAGGATGGTTTAGGATTAGCTTAGGGATATGCAAGTGGATGGCATTTAATGAGGGTGGGTGAAGGAGGAGATATTTGTTAACTTTGGCTTGGGTTAGGAAGTTTTAACTCATGTTTAGGGAATGTGACAAGGTTAGGAGGGGATTAGGATTAGTTTTAAAGACATCTTCTAGAAGAGTCTAGACTTTGGATGAGGATAAAGACTTTCTAGAATAGTCTTGAATTTCCTAGGATGAGGATGAAGACTTTCTAGAAGAGTCTAGAACTTCTTAGGGTGAGGATAAATTATATTTTTAGGAAATAAATAAAGTTTTATTTATTTCAAGGGTTTGGGTTGAGGAGATATTTATTAAAACTTTTTTAATAAACATGAGGATTAATATTTAATCTTAATTAAATATTTTGAGTTGGGATTAGGGGTAGGAAATGATGGGATTAGACTTTAATTAAAATTAAAGAAGGATTAGAAGATTTTGGAAGAGGTTAGTGGTCTTAAGGAAATTGGCCAAGTTTTGGGCAAAAAATAAATTTTTTATTTATTTTAGGATTTTTGGTCAATTTATTAATTAAATAATTAATAAATAAGGAAATAATGTTTAAATAAGATTTAAACATTTTTGGGAGGGATTCCTTAATTAAATATTTTTAATTAAGATAAAGGGATTTAATGGCATAAAAATTAATTAAATAAATAATTAATTAATAAATGATGATGTCATCAGGACTTTTTCAGAAAATAAAAATACTTTATTTTCTAAAGGTTTTTAGGTGTCTACATTTTGCCCCTCTTTGATGTGATGCCACAAGTGGCATGGCATCAAAGATAAGAAAATAAGATGCCCAAGGCTAGAGCAGAAGAGGAGAGAATGGACTGTGAGATGCCCCCTCAAGAAGGCGGCGGGGAGAGAAAGCGAGGCTCGATGACTTTTTGAAAAGTACAAGAATCCGAGATGAGCAAGGAGACTCAGATTGGATTAAGAGAAGAGGTTTAGTTAGCTCAAACTCTTACTATGGGAGAATGATAAAGGGAGAATCAGAGGCATAAGAGGAAGCAAGCTTAAGATCTAAGGGATTGTAGAGGATGAAGGACCGGAGCGCTATAAAAAAGAATCCAGGATAGGGAGATGGATGAGGAGATTATAAAGCTGATGCAATAGGATTTCAAAGAGTTAGATTGGTGGAAGATGGGTTTCGGAGATCCCTAGGACTAGGATTGTGGATCTCGAAAGATGAGGCTTGGTGGGTTGATTTGGATTGGTGGATCCCTAAGACTAGGATTGTGGATCCCTAAAGCTAAGAGTGATGAGTGATTCAAAGAGATACTGATGCATAAGCTGGGGTAGGAGAGACAGATGCTGGATATGGATGGGGGATAATGGAGATGAAGGAAAACCATTGAAGCTTTTTGAGCGGGGGGGGGATACTTCAAAGAGAAGTACCACCATGTAGTTGAGCACTAGATTTGCTATAGGACTATTGGTTAATTGCCAAGGTTAAAAAGAACATCAAGGCCTTTTCACCAACTATCCACAGGACTGACAAACTGACTCAAAACAAACACACAAGGATTGCCCGAGCATCACACATGAATCCTAGAGGAAGCAGCATGGAAATGACACTGGAGAACCCACAAGCAGAAAAGAAAAACAAATGAAAGATCGGATCAAGACCTTACGCTCTAATTGCCCCATTCGCAGCATACCATGATATGGAAGATCATGGCAACCTTGAGGAGGGAACAAGGAGATTGCTTGGAAAAGATACTTCAAGACCCAAAAGGGAAGATCCCAGATCAAAAGAAAGTGAAAATCCAGAAGAGAGGCATTTGCCAACGAGATGGGTAGGACAAGGTACTAACGGACCAAGATCAGACATGAGGAAAGCTATATCCTGCAAGGACCTATCGGAGAGCACCGAAGCTGGTGGATTTGGATGAGTGATGCGTCTGGCAAGTTGAACTAAGAAAGATAACACTTTGGTGACAGGAAATCTAGCTAAAGGATACGTTGGAATAGCTAACCAAGATGTGTGATGGGTGCGAGATGCTGATCAAGGACGAACTGACACGAACAATGGATAGATACAATGGTACTAAGCTAAAGAGGATGTACAAGCTGACAGACCAAGATATTTACAAGCGGGCTAATCAAGATATGGTACAAGTTTGTTCATGTTTTGGTTTTTGTGAGATGGAAATGTTTGTGAAGGATGAGATGTCTATAATAGGTGATAGGTGGATAGGTAGATGGTTTGCGAAAAGCTTAAGTGAAAATGGGGTTTTGTGTGTGCACGTGATAGTATACAGGTTAGGATACAAGATTATTTATAGGTTGGAATATGGTACAAACCTTGGACAAGATTCGGATAGATAAGGTATGGTACAAGATTTACAAGGTATAATACAAGCTTTAGTACAAGATTTACAAGCTGTACAAGAGGTATTTACAAGCTTCATCAGATTTTGGATATTTGGTTGGAACACCAAGGGAACAAGCAAGTGTGTCTTATGGGATGGTGGGTGAATGGATGAGGGATAGGATAGTGATAGATAATGGATTAGTCTTTAGTACACAAGGTGCCTGAATTGCCAGGTTTTCACCAAGATACCTATCCAAGGCGCTTGAATTGCCAAGTTTTCACCATTGGACGCTTATTTCTCTTTACTATATTTTTTTGTATTTTTCAAAAGCTAGGTATACCAAGGATCTTCAAGCATAGAACTTCTTGAGATGAATGATGTTAGTAGGATCATTCAAGAGTTCTCCTTCCGGTGTAGATAGCTAATAGGCTCTGGAGCCAAAGGAAGCAGTGACAACATAAGGACCAAGCCATGTAGGTTCAAACTTGCCTTTCTTTTCTCGATCTGCTTGGACTTTCATGTTTTCTTTAAGGACCATGTCACCTGGCTGAAAGTGTTGTGGAAGCACCTTCTTGTTGAAATTCCTTTTGAGACGAGTTTGATAGACTATGAGATGATCATAGGCTTGTTGTCGCTTCTTGTCTAAGAGATCTAGCTGGGTGAGCCGAGCTACTCTATATTCTTCATCTGATATTTTCCCTTGCAAAGATATGCGCAAGGAGGGAAGTTCAACCTCTATAGGTAGTACCACTTAGGCACCATAGACTAGGGAGTATGGAGTTGTGCCTGTGGATGTATGGAAGGAAGTTCGATAGGCCCATAGGGCTGGATTTATTTGTAGGTGCCAATCACGGCCGGAATCATTGACAACTTTCTTTAGAATTTTGAGGAGGGTTTTGTTAGTTGCCTCTGCCTAGCTGTTACCTTGTGGGAAATATGGGCTAGAAAAGCGGTGATGGATGTGAAGGGAAGTGCATAATTCTTCCATGTTGAGATTTTCAAAGTTACCTCCGTGGTCGGTGACAATTGTGGATGGGATGCCGAAGCGGCAAACAATTGGTACAAGATGAACTTGGAGACCTAAACTCCTATAGCTGAGACTAGGGGGATTGCTTCCACCCATTTAGTGAAATAGTCTGTAGCTGTTATTATCCATTTATGTCCATTAGATGAGAGGGGTGTGATAGTTCCAACTAGATCAAGGCCCCAACAAATGAAAGGCCAAGGTGGTGCAATAGGCTGTAGATCCTGTGCTAGAGCGTGCACAAGATTTGCATGCTGCTGACATGGGAGACACTTTTTGACAAAGTCACAGGAATCTTCTTCAATGGTAGGCCAATAGTAGCCTTCTCTAAGGATTTGTCACGCTAGGACAATACCACTTGTGTGGGCACCGCAAAGTCCAGAGTGTACTTCCTTTAACACCATCGCGGCCTCATTTTGGTCTAAACATCGAGAGAGAGTATCATGATAACCCCGACGATATAGGGTATTGGCTATGATAACATAGTGGGATGATTTTCGGATGAGGTTCTGGCGTCGGGTACGTGTGAGGTGAGGGGATATGATACCATCGTTAAGGTAAGCGTGAATCTCATGGTACCAAGGGGATTGGGGACCAACCAAGATACAAACACAGTTTGAATCCTCATTCGCATAGGCGGGTGTGAGGAGCTGCTCCACTAAAAACTCATACTGTGTAGCTGCTTGGGGAATTTCCAAGAGTGAGCCTATATTAGCCATAGCATCTGCTGCTTTGTTCTGTATTCGAGGCACTTGTGTAAACTAAAGCTTTGTAAAATGTTGGGTTAGCTCATCAACTAGCTCTTTGTAGGGTAATAGCTTTTCATCTTTGTTTTGATATTCATTTAGGGCTTGCTTGATGATGAGCTGAGAATCGCCAAAGATTTTTAGCTCAACAATGTTCCATTCTGCAGCTATCTTTAATCTTGCTATGAGGGCCTCATATTCAGCTATATTGTTGGTGCTAGGGAATTGTAGCTTGAAGGCTTTTGGAATGTAATCTCCTTGAGGTGTGACCAACAATATTCCTGCCCCTGATCCATGAGATGTGTATGAGCCATCAAAATAAAGTTTCCATGGGGGTTGTTCTTCAATTAGACAGATATGCTCATCTGGAAATTCTATGATCAATGGATAAGCATCTATTAGAGGTACATAAGCTAGGTGATCTGCTATAGCTTGCCCTTTGATTTCCTTTCTATCCACATACTGGATGTCAAATTCACTAAGGAGCATAACCCATTTGGCCAAACGGCCTGTAAGTGCTGTTCTAGAGAGCATATACTTCAGAGGGTCAATCTTGGAGACTAGTTGGATGGTATGACTTAGCATGTAATGGCGAAGCTTTTGAGTGGAGAAAACAACTGCCAAACAAGCTTTTTCCATAGGAGTGTAATTGAGTTCATAACCAACTAGGGTTCTACTGATGTAGTAGATGGATCTTTCTCTGTTGTAGTCATCAAGCTGTGCTAGAAGTGCCCCTAGAGCAGTAGGTGTTGCTAATATGTACAAAATCAGGGGACGGCCAGGAACTGGTGGAACCAAGATAGGGGGATTGATGAGATACTTCTTGAGATGGTCAAAGCTGCGCTGACATAAAGGATCCCACTTGAAGTTCTCATCCTTCTTTAGTAAATGTGAAAATGGTGTACACTTATCTGCAAGCTGGGAGATGAAGCGCCAAACAAATTGGAGCTTTCCTTGAAGAGAGCGAAGCTGTCATAGTGTCTAGGGAGGAGGCATGTCTAAGATAGCCTTGACCTTCTTGGGGTCGATCTCTATACCTCATTTAGAAACTATGAAGCCTAGAAGCTTGCCAGATGTGACCCCAAAGACACATTTCTTGGGATTCAGCATCAGATGATATTTGGCTAACCTATCAAAGACTTTCTCCAGGTTAGCAAGATGATCCATGAAGGTATGAGACTATAAAACTTTTGGCATTTAATTCCATAGAACTTTCATGCTAGTCGAATCACATAGAAAAGATTAAAAATTAAACTTTGCACCCACCTCTTAGCGAGCACAGGGGGTCAACCCATCATGAGGGAGGGCAGAATTAGTTTAAAATCTCCTTCCATTTAACGCACTTCATGTCTTCTTCGCAATTAGTGCTGACCTTGCTTCATTTAAAAGAGGGAGGGGAGGGGGGGGGGGGGGGGGGGAAGGGGGGGCAAGTAATGTTTAAATTTGTGAGAAGGGATGTACTTACTCCTTGTCCCCAATGATCTTCCCCAATGCAAGGTCTTCCCCCTACATGACATCTTCCCACGCGGGACAGGGAACAGGCCTGCCACGCACAGGCTTTGGATCCACAAGGAATAGGCCTAAGGTGGGTGGGCATAGCCCGGGGATTAGCGTGGGTAGGCATAGCTTGGGGTTAGCGTGGGGTAGGTGTAGTAGAGTCAGGTCTGCACCGAAGTCTCAGTCAGCATGCATGACAATATGGGGTGACATGTAGGGTACGTGTATGGACTTAGGGTGGCTAGGGTATAGTTTAGGCTAGGACAGTTTAGTTAGTATGTTAGTTGTTTAGTTAGTATGTTAGTTTGCTTAGATGTTAGGTTAACATTATATTTATTAGTATTTGTTTTAGTTTATTTTTGTTTTTAGTTAAATTTATTATTTAAGATTAGATTAAGTTATTTCAATTTTAAGTATAATTAGGATAGTGTAAAATTTAATTTAAGTTAATTTGTTTTTAGTAGTCAAGGTTCGTTATAGCTAATGTTTATGTTTAGTTAAGTTATAGATTGGTCGTTTTAAATTAAGTATGGCATTAATCGATAAACTAAAGTGTAATTTGATGGCATTAGGAGGTAATGTATTGATGTAAGAAATGATGTTAATATTAAATTAGTTATTTTAAAAGTTTTAACTTGGAAAATTGAATATAGTAATTTAAACAAATTTGATGTCTCATTAATTAGTTTTATTCTATTACGAGCTTCATTGATTAATTTTAATATGGACTTAAATTGTGATAATTTGAATAAAGCTTAGATTTAAAATATGGATTCATTGAACATAGTCACCAACCTTAATAGTGAACATTAAATTAATTAATTAGATCGATATGAGAACGAAGGAAATAAATTTAAAAATTTAAAACATAGAAAGTAAAATCATTAATGTTGTTATCTCCTTGGTATGTACATAAAGGTTAGATGGATTTTGGTTTAAAATTTTAAAAACTAATCTAAATGAAGTTGAAAGAAGTTAATTCATGACATTAAGCCTAGGGCAATGGATTAAAGATGTAACGACAATCAAGATATTCATTTAGTAGTAAGGGCCTAGTTAATTAGACCATCCTTAAGGTTGTAACAATTGATCATGATTAGTTCCATTATAGTAAAACCCCTAAAACCTTTTTGACCATGTTGTCTTGCTTAATCTTAGTTAATCATAAGAACATTTGTGGACCCCATTATCTCAATTAGTTTTTAAAAAAAAATTGCGTGTGTTTCAACACTAGGAACCTAAAACCATTATGCTTTTGAACGTAATTAAAAAATTTAATTGTGTAGGATGCCTCCTGTTACATAGAGCAACCGACGAGGTAGAGGTCATAGGGCAAGAGGTGGTAGAGCATGACAGGAGGATGGACCTCCACCTCCACCACCACCTCCACCTCCACCACCACTGAACCCGAACTAGGACATTATAGATGCACTTCAGACTTTGATCGGTGTAGTTCAGCAAAGAGTAGGACCTGTAGTTTAGCCACGTCAGCAGATTCCAGTTGTGGAAGAAGAGGGACCCAGAGGAGGTGGACCTAGAGTCAGAGAGAGGACTAGGAGTCCCCCACTAAGATAGTTAGAGGGACAGGGTGAGCATGAGAAAGAGTCAATACACCAGAGAGAACCCCCACATGACAGTCCTCCTAGACATTTGGGAGATGATATCAGAGAATTAATTTGACTTAGACCACCTTTACTTATCAGTTCCACTAAGGGGACAGTAACAGAGGCATGGTTACAGAGCCTACAGTGGTGCTTTGGATTATGTCCATATGGGAGTAATCTAAAGGCATGACTAGCAGTTCATCAGTTGAGAGGTGATGCCTCCAATTGGTGGCATCAGGAGGAGACCATTGGAGGAGTGAGCATGGATACCCTCACCTGGGAGTCATTCCTAGAGAGGTTCAGGGAGAGGTACCTATCTAAGCATTTTAGGTAGAAGTAGATAGAGTAATTTCATTCACTACATCAGAGGGGTCTCATCGTGGCTCAGTATGAGAGCAGGTTTCTCGAGCTCCTTCCTTATGTCGAGTACATGAAAGATGAGAAACTGCAAGTGCATCGATTTATCATGGGCTTGAATTTTTCACTTCAAGGTCCAATTCGCATGGCCTTTCCTACCACCTTCAGACAGGTTGTTGAGATAGCACTAGTAGTAGAGGACACTCGAGGTAGATAGGAGTCACGGGATCGATTTCAAAACTAAAACTCTACCCAGCAGAAACCCCCTTGGAAAGGGAATCATAACTACACAGTAGGGTCCTCTAGGGGCCATCAGCCTTAGCAACAAAAACCCCAACAACAGTAGCAGCAGAAACCCTCACAAGGTTATTAGGGCTCCAAGCCCAAGCAATGGCATTCACAGGGTCTGAGGCAGGATCAAAAAGTGCAGGCCCCATAGTCACAGCCAGCGAAGACTCAACAGTCTTCTAGGGGTGGATTTAGTGGATCTAGCAGGTCAGGAGGCCCATAGCAGTCTGGATCATAGGGTGCCCAATCCTATACATGAGGACCATGTTACACTTGTGGTGGCATGGGGCATATTGCTAGAGAGTGTTCTCAGGGACAGTCCTCTAGTGGTCAGAGAGGGGCATTTTTAGAGTCGATAGTTGGTGATGTAAGCAGATCCCACAGAGTTTTTGCAGCGGTTGACAACCGCTAGGCCAAGCATCAGGCCATGGTTATTGAGGCTACAGGTAGTATATGAGGTGGCATGGTTACTATTTTATTTGATTCTGGAGCTACTAATTCATTTATATCTCCTTTCGTCATGGAGCATTGCAGGCTAGTAGTAGTTAGTTAGGATGTTCATTGGGAGGTAGAGTTAGCTTCAGGAGCCAGAGTGTCAGTTAGTTCCATGGTGCATAGTTGCCCGATTCAGATTGGAGACATGTCCACGATGTCGGATCTATGTATTACCCCTCTAGGTTCTTATGATGTTGTTCTTGGCATGGATTGGCTATATGCCCACAACGCCAAGATGGATTGTTGACAAAAGAGAGTGGAATGTGTGGATGGGTATGGTATCTCTAGAGTGATCCTTGGAGTTAAGAGACCCATATCCCTTCATATGATTTCTGCTATGTAGCTTAGACGGTGCATGTGGAGGGGATGTCAGTTGCTCGCTATCACCATTAGTGACAGGGAGGAAGATCCAGAGGGGGAGCCATCCCTTGATGATTTTCCTATTTTTCAAGAGTTTACAGATGTTTTTCCTTCAGAGCTCCCTAGTAGGCCTCCACCTAGAGCAGTGGATTTTCATATTGATCTTGTGCCAGGAACAGAGCCAGTGTCAAGAGCACCGTACAAGATGACTACTCATGAGCTTAGTGAACTTAAGTTTTAGTTGGAGGAACTCTTAGAGAAGGGGCATATTCAACCTAGTGTGTCACCTTGGGGCACACCAGTGATCTTTGTTAAGAAGAAGGACGGGTCACTTAGGTTGTGTATTGATTATCAGCAATTGAACAAAGTAACCATCAAGAACCGATACCCTCTTCCTAGGATTGATGACCTCTTTGATCAGTTGCAGGGCACTCGAGTATTTTTAAAGATTGATCTCAAGTCAGGCTATCATCAGTTGAGGATTGTGGATAGTGATATTCCTAAGACTGCATTTCGTACTAAGTATGGTCACTACGAGTTCACTGTGGTACCATTTGGCCTCATGAATGCTCCAGCTGTATTCATGAGCCTCATGAATGGAGTATTTCATACCTTTTTGGATAAGTTTGTGGTTGTTTTCTTGGATGACATCTTGATATATTCATGTGATGAGAAGGAGCACGAAGAGCACTTGAGACAGGTATTGCAGAAATTGAGAGAGAACCAGTTGTTTGGCAGCTTGTCGAAGTGTGCATTCTTTAGACCTAAGATACATTATTTGGGTCATGTCATATTAGGCAATGGTGTCTCAATAGACCCATCAAATATTAGGGCCATCATGGATTGGATGACACCCACCAGTGTCACTGAGGTGAGGAGCTTTATGGGTCTAGCAGGGTATTATCAACGCTTCATTGCAGGATTCTTCAGATTGGCACACCCCATCACATCTCTTCAAAGGAAGGGAAAGAAGTATGAGTGGATCGAGAAGTGTGATAGAGCTTTTCAAGAGCTCAAGAGAGCCCTCACAAGTGCACCGATTCTTGTAGTACCAGACCCATTTGTGGACTTTGTGGTGTGCACTGATGCATCTTTGGATGATATAGGGGTAGTTCTTATGTAGGATGGCAGACTTATTTCCTTCGAGTCTAAGAAGTTCAAGACTCATGAACTCAACTACCCTACTCACGACCTAGAGCTTGTGGTAGTAGTTCATGCCTTAGTGAGGTGGTGACACTTCCTACTGGGTCATAGATTTGAGCTTCATTCTGACCACCAGAGCTTACAGTACATATTCACACAATCGAACCTTAATTCTAGGCAGAGAAGGTGGATGGAGTTCCTTTGTGAGTATGATTTTGATGTCCATTACATCAAGGGGAAGGAGAATGTAGTTGCAGATGCCTTAAGTAGAAGGTGCCATGAGTTATCATCTATGGTGACCTGTACTGATTTGAGTGAGAGGATTCTTCAACACTTGCCAACGGATGAGCTTTATACAGAGGTTAGTCAGGTGGTGCATTCTCAGAGACCCTTAGAAGGGAAGTATTTAGAGTATCCCTTGGAGTCCGATAGACTCTTGCACCATAGAGGACATATGTACGTACCTTCTACTGGGGGATTGCATGAGTTCATTATACTTGAGGCTCACAGAGCACCTTATGCAGCGCACCCCGATGTTAAGAAGTTACATGCAGATTTGAGATAGTTATATCATTGGCCAGGCATGAGAGTGCAGATTGCTAACATAGTTGCGAGATGCCTCGAGTGGCAAAGGGTGAAGGCAAAGCATTGGCATCCCGGTGGGCTCCTTCAACCTCATGAGATCGCTGAGTGGAAGTGGGATGTTATATCTATGGACTTTATTGTTGGTCTCCCCTTGTCGTCTCATCGCCATGATGTCATTTTGGTGACAGTTGACACATTGACCAAGGTTGCCCACTTCTCTCCCATGCATACTACATATACAGCATGAAACATAGCGCAAGTATTTCTACGAGATATTGTTAGACTTCATGGTGTTCCCTGTAAGATCATATCTGATAGGTATTCCTTGTTCACCTCATCTTTTTGGAGAGAGTTGCAGTTAGCATTGGGCACTAAGCTCAATTTTAGTACAGCGTACCATCCTCAGACCGATGGGTAGATCGAGTGAGTGAATCAAGTTTTGGAGGACATGTTGCGCATGTACGTGATGGACCATCAGGTCAAGTGGGAGGAATACCTACATCTTGTCGAGTTTGCCTATAACAATGGGCACCATTCTTCCATAGGTATGCCGCCTTATGAGGCCTTGTACGGAAGACCTTGCAGGACACCGTTGAGTTGGGACAAGATCGAGGAACAAGTATCTATTGGCCCTCAGTTGGTTAAGGAGATAGCACAATAGGTGACTCTGATTAGACAGCGCCTGAGAGAGGCACAAGATCGACAAAAGAAGTATGCAGATGCGAAGAGGATAGATCGGGAACATTAGGTTGGTGATAGAGTTTTCTTAAGGGTGCAACCACATAAGAGTCTGATTCATTTTGAAAAGGGCTCTAAGTTGGCACCCCGGTTCGTTGGCCCGTTCGAGATCCTAGAGAGGATAGGACCAGTTGCTTACCGTTTAGCCCTGCCACCTAGCCTATCATGCATCCACGATGTGTTTCACATTTTTTTACTTAGAGGATACATTTATGATGAGTCTCATATTATAGATTGGGATGCTTTACAGGTAGAGTCGGATGGCCAGTTAGCGCTATAGCCCATCCGTATTATTGCCCGATGGACCCTAGCACTTCGAGGTTGAGAGCTAGACCAGGTTAGAGTCCAGTGGGATTGCTACGATGAGGTTACTGCTTCTTGGGAGGATGCAGCACAGATGCGAGCATAGTACCCTTATATTTTTTATGAACTCCAAGAGGAAGTTCATGCCTAGTGGGGGAGGATGTGAGGCCTTGCCCCGACCCATCCTAGCACTGATGATACATTGTTATTTTGATACTCATGCTTGTTATGTCAGAACATTATTGGATACATTGAACATTGTTAAGCTATTTTTACGATGTGTGATGTTTACTTCAGTTATTTGATTTTTTCATTTAATGCTTATAAATATGCATAACGATGAAAAAAATGTATGCAACACTAACACATTTGGTTATGCAAGTCTAAAGGTTAAAAATATGAGTAGAATTAGATAAACAACTATTTATTAAGAAATGGATGTTTTTATTCATATAATTCCTCTAATATGTAATTCACATTATGCATGTGGTTTCGGACCTACTGATGTGTGTAATGAGTGTGCAGGAAAAATTAGTCGAAACAACTCAACAGAAAAGCGGAGCTAAACTACTTGTTAATTTTGTGCTAACTTTATACTGTAATTCTTTAAAGGTTGTAATTTGATCTTACTATTCTCCTAACCTTTAATTGTTCCAAATAAGTCTTTAAAGGCTTAGAAACATTAAATTTGAGCTCCCCTATGGGTAAGGGTATGGGTGGGGGTACTTTCCAACCCTTTAGCCTCCTAGGTTGACTCTTAGGGTCTCTTAAAAACCCTCTTATTGGCTGATTTCGAAAATGAGTTGCTCTTTACTTGGGTTAGTGAAACCAAACCTCCATCTTGAGTTACTTCAAGCTTAGTGGACTTAACTCCCTTTAATTTGAAAATCTCCCTTTATGACTGAACTTCACCTTTAATCGTGATCGTTGATTGAAATCGATCTCAACCGTTGATGAATTCTAGGAAAGTCTATTTAAGAGACCCTCATCTCTTCATTTTGAAAGGTTGAATGAGAAATTGCATCGAATTGTTGAAGGAATTCATACTCACATTTGCTCATATTCAAATACGCAAAGATCAAGTTTGACCAAAAGTTGAGTAGATTTAACCATGGTTGACTTGAGTTGACTAGTTTTGAAAAGAATTTTGAAATAATTAAATGAAATTATTTAATTAAATGGAGTACTTACTTCTAATTAATTCAACAAAGTTATTTAATTAAATGAGAAGCCATTCCTAATTAATTAAATCAAGTTATTTAATTAAATAAGAAAAGTGCCTTTAATTAATTAAAGATTATGTAATTAAATAGAAAAAGTAATTATGAGAGCATATCTCATTTTATTAAATTAAATATCTCAAAAAAATCTCTCTTCAGTTCAAAAAGGGAAATTTCCAGTTCACTATTGATCAAAAAAGAGTTAAATCAGTTAACTCTTTTTTCTACTCAAATTGAATTAGTTAACTCCTTATTTTACTCAACTTAAATCTGTTAACTCCCTTTAATTTGAAAATCTTCCTTTATGACTGAACTTCACCTTTAATCCTGACCGTTGATTGAAATCGATCTCAACCGTTGATGAATTCTAGGAAAGTCTATTTAAGAGACCCTCATCTCTTCATTTTGAAAGGTTGAATGAGAATTTGCATCGAATTGTTGTTGGAATTCATACTCACATTTGCTCATATTCACATACGCAAAGATCAAGTTTCACCAAAAGTTGACCAGATTTAACCACGGTTAACTTGAGTTGACTAGTTTCGAAAAGAATTTTATAATAATTAAATAAAATTATTTAATTAAATGGAATACTTACTTCTAATTAACTAAACAAAGTTATTTAATTAAATGAGAAGCCATTCCTAATTAATTAAATGGAGTTATTTAATTAAATTAGAAAAGTGCCTCTAATTAATTAAAGATTATTTAATTAAATAGAAAAAGTAATTATGAGAGCATATCTCATTTTATTAAATTAAATATCTCAACAAAATCTCTCTTCAGTTCAAAAAGGGAAATTTCCAGTTCACTATTGATAAAAAATGAGTTAAATGAGTTAACTCTTTTTTCTACTCAAATTGAATCAGTTAACACCTTACTTTACTAAAATTAAATCTGTTAACTCTCTTTAATTTGGAAATCTCCCTTTATGACTGAACTTCACCTTTAATCCTGACTGTTGATTTAAATCGATCTCAACCATTGATGAATTCCAGGAAAGTCTATTTAAGAGACCCTCATCTCTTCATTTTGAAAGGTTGAATAAGAATTTGCATCGAATTGTTGCTAGAATTCATACTCACATTTGCTCATATTCACATACGCAAAGATCAAGTTTGACCAAAAGTTGACCAAATTTAACCACGGTTGACTTGAGTTGACTAGTTTCGAAAAGAATATTTAAATAATTAAACAAAATTATTTAATGAAATGGAGTACTTCTAATTAATTGAACAAAGTTATTTAATTAAATGAGAAGCCATTCCTAATTAATTAAATGAAGTTATCTAATTAAATAAGAAAAGTGCCTCTAATTAATTAAAGATTATTTAATTAAATAGAAAAAGTAATTATGAGAGCATATCTCATTTTATTAAATTAAATATCTCAACAAAATCTCTCTTTAGTTCAAAAAGGGAAATTTTTAGTTCACTATTGATCAAAATTGAGTTAAATCAGTTGGCTCTTTTTTCTACTCAAATTGAATCAGTTAACTCCTTATTTTACTCAAATTAAATCTGTTAACTCCCTTTAATTTAAAAATCTCCCTTTATGACTGAACTTCACCTTTAATCCTGACCGTTGATTGAAATCGATCTCAACCGTTGATGAATTCCAGGAAAGTCTATCAAAGAGACCCTCATCTCTTCATTTTGAAAGGCTGAATGAGAATTTGCATCGAATTGTTGCTGGAATTCATAATCAAATTCACTCATATTCACATACGCGAAGATTAAGTTTGACCAAAAATTGACCAGATTTAACCACGGTTGACTTGAGTTAACTAGTTTCGAAAAGAATTTGGAAATAATTTAAAAAAATTATTTAATTAAATGGAGTACTTACTTCTAATTAATTAAACAAAGTTATTTAATTGAATGAGAAGCCATTCCTAATTAATTAAATGAAGTTATTTAATTAAATAAGAAAAGTGCCTCTAATTAATTAAAGATTGTTGAATTAAATAGAAAAAGTAATTATGAGAGCATATCTCATTTTATTAAATTAAATATCTAAACAAAATCTCTCTTCACTTCAGAAAGCGAAATTTTCAGTTCATTATTGATCAAAAATGAGTTAAATAGTTAACTCCTTTTTCTACTCAAATTGAATCAGTTAACTCCTTATTTTACTCAAATTAAATCTGTTGACTCCCTTTAATTTGGAAATCTCCCTTTATGACTGAACTTCAGCTTTAATCCTGACCGTTGATTTAAATCGATGTCAACCATTGATGAATTCCAGGAAAGTCTATTTAAGAGACCCTCATCTCTTCATTTTGAAAGGTTGAATGAGAATTTGCATCAAATTGTTGTTGGAATTCATACTCACATTTGCTCATATTCACATACGCAAAGATCAAGTTTAACCAAAAGTTGACCAGATTTAACCACAGTTGTCTTCAGTTGACTAGTTTCGAAAAGAATTTTGAAATAATTCAACAAAATTATTTAATTAAATGGAGTACTTACTTCTAATTAATTTAACAAAGTTATTTAATTAAATGAGAAGCTATTCCTAATTAATTAAATGAAGTTATTTAATTAAATAAGAAAAGTGCCTCTAATTAATTAAAGATTATTTAATTAAATAGAAAAAGTAACTATGAGAGCATATCTCATTTTATTAAATTAAATATCTCAACAAATTCTCTCTTCAGTTCAAAAAGGGAAATTTCCAGTTCATTATTGATCAAAAATGAGTTAAATAAGTTAACTCCGTTTTCTACTCAACTTAAATCAGTTAACTCCTTATTTTACTCCAATTGAATCTGTTAACTCCTTTTAATTTGGAAATCTCCCTTTATGACTGAACTTCACTTTTAATCCTGACCGTTGATTGAAATCGATCTCAACCGTTGACGAATTCCAGAAAAGTCTATTTAAGAGACCCTCATCCCTTCATTTTTAAAGGTTGAATGAGAATTTGCATCGAATTGTTGCTGGAATTCATACTCATATTTGCTCATATTCACATACGCAAAGATTAAGTTTGACCAAAAGTTGACCAGATTTAACAACGGTTGACTTGAGTTGACTAGTTTCGAAAAGAATATTTAAATAATTAAACAAAATTATTTAATGAAATGGAGTACTTCTAATTAATTGAACAAAGTTATTTAATTAAATGAGAAGCCATTCCTAATTAATTAAATGAAGTTATTTAATTAAATAAGAAAAGTGCCTCTAATTAATTAAATATTATTTAATTAAATAGAAAAAGTAATTATGAGAGCATATCTCATTTTATTATATTAAAAATCTTAACAAAATCTCTCTTTAGTTCAAAAAGGGAAATTTCCAGTTCACTATTGATAAAAAATGAGTTAAATCAGTTAACTCCTTTTTCTACTCAAATTTAATCAGTTAACTCCTTATTTTACTCAAACTAAATCTGTAAACTACCTTTAATTTGGAAATCTCGTTTTATGACTGAACTTCACCTTTAATCCTGACCGTCGATTGAAATCAATCCGAACCATTGATGAATTCCAGAAAAGTCTATTTAAGAGACCCTCATCTCTTCATTTTGAAAGGTTGAATGAGAATTTGCATCAAATTGCTGCTGGAATTCATACTCACATTTGCTCATATTCACATACACAAAGATCAAGTTTGACTAAAAGTTGACCAGATTTAACCACGGTTGACTTTAGTTGACTATTTTCGACAAGAATTTTAAAATAATTAGACGAAATTATTTCATTAAATGGAGTACTTACTTCTAATTAATTAAAAAAGTTATTTAATTAAATGAGAAGCCACTCCTAATTAATTAAATTAAGTTATCTAATTAAATAAGAAAAGTGCCTCTAATTAATTAAAGATTATTTAATTAAATAGAAAAAGTAATTATGAGAGCATATCACATTTTATTAAATTAAATATCTCAACAAAATCTCTTTTCAATTCAAAGAGGGAAATTTTCAGTGCACTATTGATCAAAAATGAGTTAAATCAGTTGACTCTTTTTTCTACTCAAATTGAATCAGTTAACTCCTTATTTTACTCAATTTAAATGTGCTAAATCCTTTCTAATTTGGAAATCTCTCTTTATGCCTGAACTTCACCTTTAATACTGACTGTTGAGTGAAATCGATCTCAACATTTGATGAATTCAAGGAAAGTCTATTTAAGAGACCCTAACCTCTTCATTTTGAAAGGTTAGTTGAGAATTTGCATCGAATTGTTGCTAGAATTCATACTCACATTTGCTCATATTCACATACGCAAAGATCGAGTTTGACCAAGAGTTGACCAGATTTAACCATGGTTGACTTGAGTTGACTAGTTACAATTTTTTTTTGAAATAATTAAATGAAATTATTTAATTAAATGGAGTACTTGCTTTTAATTAATTAAACAAAGTTATTTAATTAAATGAGAAACCATTCCTAATTATTTGAATGAAATTATTTAATTAAATAAGAAAAGTGTCTCTAATTAATTAAAGATTGTTTAATTAAATATAAAAAGTAATTATGAGACCATATCTCATTTTATTAAATTAAATATCTCAACAAAATCTCTCTTCAGTTCAAAAAGGGAAATTTCCAATTTACTGTTGATAAAAAATGAGTTAAATGAGTTAAATCCTTATTTTACTCAAATTAAATCTGTTAACTCCCTTTAATTTTGAAATCTCTCTTTATGAATGAACTTCACCTTTAATCCTGACCGTTGATTGAAATCGATCTCAACCGTTGAATTCCAAGAAAGTCTATTTAAGAGACCCTCATCTCTTCATTTTGAAAGGTTAAATGAGAATTTGCATCGAATTGTTGCTAGAATTCATACTCACATTTGCTCATATTCACATACGCAAAGATCAAGTTTGACCAAAAGTTGATCAGATTTAACCATGGTTGACTTGAGTTGACAAGTTTTGAAAAGAATTTTGAGATAATTAAACGAAACTATTTAATTAAATGAAGTACTTACTTCTAATTAATTAAACAAAGTTATTTAATTAAATGAGAAGCCATTCCTAATTAATTAAATGAAGTTATTTAATTAAATAAGAAAAGTGTCTCTAATTAATTAAGCATTGTTTCATTAAATAGAAAAAGTAACTATGAGAGCATATCTCATTTTATTAAATCAAATATCTCAACAAAATATCTCTTCAGTTCAAAAATGGAAATATCCAGTTCACTATTGATCAAAAATGAGTTAAATCAGTTAACTCCTTTTCTACAAAAATTGAATCAGTTAACTCCTTATTTTACTCAAATTAAATCTATTAACTCCCTTTAATTTGGAAATCTCCCTTTATGACTGAACTTCACCTTTAATCCTGACCGTTGATTGAAATCGATCTCAACCATTGATGAATTGTAGGAAAGTCTATTTAAGAGACCCTCATCTCTTCATTTTGAAAGGTTGAATGAGAATTTGCATCGAATTGTTGCTGGAATTCATACTAACATTTGCTCATATTCACATACGCAAAGATCAAGTTTGACCAAAAGTTGACCAGATTTAACCATAGTTGACTTGAGTTGACTAGTTTCGAAATTTTTTTTGAAATAATTAAAAAAAATTATTTAATTAAAAGGAGTACTTACTTCTAATTAATTAAACAAAGTTATTTAATTAAGTGAGAAGCCATTCCTAATTAATTAAATGAAGTTATTTAATTAAATAAGAAAATTGTCTCTAATTAATTAAGAATTGTTTAATTAAATAGAAAAAGTAACTATAAGAGCATATCTCATTTTAATAAATCAAATATCTCAACAAAATATCTCTTCAGTTCAAAAATAGAAATTTCCAATTCACTATTGATAAAAAATTAGTTAAATCAGTTAACTCCTTTTTCTACACAAATTGAATCAGTTAACTCCTTATTTTACTCAAATTAAATCCGTTAACTCCCTTTAATTTGGAAATCTCCCCTTATGATTGAACTTCACCTTTAATCCTGACCGTTGATTGAAATCGATCTCAATCGTTGATGAATTCCAGGAAAGTCTATTTAAGAGACCCTCATCTCTTCATTTTGAAAGGTTGAATGAGAATTTGCATCGAATTGTTGGTAAAATTCATACACCCATTTGCTCATATTCACATACGCAAAGATCAAGTTTGACCAAAAGTTGACCAGATTTAACCACGATGGACTTGAGTTGACTAGTTTTGAAAGAAAATTTGAAATAATTAAAAGAAATTATTTAATTAAATGGAGTACTTACTTTTAATTAATTAAAAAAAGTTATTTAATTAAATGAGAAGCCATTCCTAATTAATTAAATGAAGTTATTTAATTAAATATGTAAAGTGCCTCTAATTAATTAAAGATTGTTTAATTAAATAGGAAAAGTAATTATTAGAGCATATCTCATTTTATTAAATTAAATATCTCAACAAAATCTCTCTTCAGTTCAAAAAGGGAAATTTCCAATTCACTATTGATCAAAAATGAGTTAAATCAGTTAACTCTTTTTTCTACTCAAATTGAATCAGTTAACTCCTTATTTTACTCAAATTAAATTTGTTAACTACCTTTAATTTGGAAATCTCCGTTTATGACTGAACTGCACCTTTAATCGTGACCGTTGACTGAAATTGATCTCAACCGTTGATGAATTCCAAAAAAGTCTATTTAAGAGACCCTTATCTCTTCATTTTGAAAGGTTGAATGAGAATTTGCATCGAATTTTTGCTGGAATTCATACTCACATTTGCTCATATTCACATACACAAAGATCAAGTTTGACCAAAAGATGACCAGATTTAACCACGGTTGACATGAGTTGACAAGTTTCGAAAAGAATTTTCAAATAATTAAATGAAATTATTTAATTAAGTGGAGTACTTACTTCTAATTAATTAAACAAAGTTATTTAATTAAATGAGAAGCCATTCCTAATTAATTAAATGAATTTATTTAATTAAATAAGAAAAGTGTCTTTAATTAATTAAATATTGTTTAATTAAATAGAAAAAGTAATTATGAGAGCATATCTCATTTTATTAACTTAAATATCTCAACAAAATCTCTCTTCAGTTGAAAAAGGGAAATTTTCAGTTCACTATTGATCAAAAATGATTTAAATCAGTTAACTCCTTTTTCTACTCAAATTGAATCAGTTAACTCATTATTTTACTCAAATTAAATCTGTTAACTCCCTTTAATTTGAAAATCTCCCTTTCTGACTGAACTTCACCTATAATCCTGACCGTTGATTGAAATCGATCTCAACCGTTGATGAATTCCAGGAAGGTCTATTTAGGAGACCGTTGTCTTTTCATTTTGAAAGGTTGAATGAGAATTTGTATCGAATTGTTGCTAGAATTCATACTCACGTTTGGTTATATTCACATTCGAAAAGATCAAGTTTGATCAAAACTTGACTAGATTTAACCACCGTTGATTTGAGTTGACGAGTTTCGAAAAGAATTTTTAAATAATTAAATGAAATTATTTAATTAAATGAAGTACTTACTTCTAATTAATTTAAAAAAATTATTTAATTAAATGAGAAGCCATTCCTAATTAATTAAATAAAGTTATTTAATTAAATAAGAAACGTGTCTCTAACTAATTAAAGATTATTTAATTAAATAGAAAAAGTAATTATGAGAGCACATCTCATTTTATTAAATTAAATATATAACAAAATCTCTCTTTAGTTGAAAAAGAGAAATTTCCAGTTCACTATTGATTAAAAATAAGTTAAATCAGTTAACTCCTCTTTCTACTCGAATTGAATCAGTTAACTCCTTATTTTATTCAAATTAAATTTGTTAAATCCTTTTAATTTGAAAATCTCCCTTTATGATTGAACTTCACCTTTAATCCTGACCGTTGATTGAAATCGATCTCAACCGTTGATGAATTCAAGGAAAGTCTATTTAAGAGACCCTCATCTCTCCATTTTGAAAGGTTGAATGAGAATTTGCATCGAATTGTTGTTAGAATTCATACTCACATTTGCTCATATTCACATACACAAAGATCAAGTTTGACAAAAAGTTGTCCAAATTTAACCACAGTGGACTTGAGTTGACTAGTTTCGAAAAGAATTTTGAAATAATTAAACAAAATTATTTAATTAAATGGAGTACTTACTTCTAATTAATTAAACAAAGTTATTTAATTAAATGAGAAGCCATTCCTAATTAATTAAATGAAGTTATTTAATTAAAAAAGAAAAGAGTCTCTAATTAATTAAAGATTACTTAATTAAATAGAAAAAGTAATTATGAGAGCATATCTTATTTTACTAAATTAAATATCTCAACAAAATCTCTCTTCAGTTCAAAAAGGAAAATTTCCAGTTCACTATTGATCAAAAATGATTTAAATCAGTTAACTCCTTTTTCTACTCAAATTGAATAAGTTAACTCCTTATTTCACTCAAATTAAATCTGTTAAGTCCCTTTAATTTGGAAATCTCCCTTTATGACTGAACTTCACCTTTAATCCTGACCACTGATTGAAATTGATCTCAACTGTTGATGAATTCTAGGAAAGTCTATTTAAGAGACCCTTATCTCTTCATTTTGAAAGGTTGAATGAGAATTTGCATCGAATTTTTGCTGGAATTCATACTTACATTTGCTCATATTCACATACGCAAAGATCAAATTTGACCAAAAGTTGACCAAATTTAACCACGATTGACTTGAGTTGACTAGTTTTGAAAAAAACTTTGAAATAATTAAACAAAATTAATTAATTAAATGGAGTACTTACTTCTAATTAATTAAACAAAGTTATTTAATTAAATGAGAAGCCATTCCTAATTAATTAAATGAATTTATTTAATTAAATAAGAAAAGTGTCTCTAATTAATTAAAGATTACTTAATTAAATAGAAAAAGTAATTATGAGAGCATATCTCATTTTATTAAATTAAATATCTCAACAAAATCTCTCTTTAGTTTAAAAAGGGAAACTTCCAATTCACTATTGATAAAAAATGAGTTAAATTAGTTAACTCCTTTCTCTACTCAAATTGAATCAGTTAACTCCTTATTTTACTCAAATTAAATCTGTTAACTCCCTTTAGTTTGGAAATCTCCCTTTATGACTGAACTTCACCTTTAATCCTAACTGCTGATTGAAATCGATCTCAACCATTGATGAATTCTAGGAAAGTCTATTTATGAGACCCTCATCTATTCAATTTGAAAGGTTGAATGAGAATTTGAATCAAATTGTTGTTAAAATTCATACTCACATTTGCTCATATTCACATATGCAAAGATCAAGTTTGAGCAAAAGTTGACCAAATTTAACCAGGGTTGACTTGAGTTGACTAGTTTCAAATTTTTTTTGAAATAATTAAACAAAATTATTTAATTAAATGGAGTACTTACTTCTAATTAATTAAACAAAGTTATTTAATTAAATGAGAAGCCATTCCTAATTAATTAAATGAGGTTATTTAATTAAATAAGAAAAGTGTCTCTAATTAATTAAAGATTATTTAATTAAATAGAAAAACTAATTATGAGAGCATATCTCATTTTATTAAATTAAATATCTCAACAAAATCTCTCTTCAGTTCAAAAAGGGAAATTTTCAGTTCACTATTGATCAAAAATGAGTTAAATCAGTTAACTCTTTTTTCTACTCAAATTGAATCAGTTAACTCCTTATTTTACTCAAATTAAATCTATTAACTCCCTTTAATTTGGAAATCTCCTTTTATGACTGAACTTCACCTTAAATTCTGACCGCTGATTGAAATCGATCTCAACCGTTGATGAATTTTAGAAAAGTCTATTTAAGAGACCCTCATCTCTTCATTTGGAAAGGTTGAATGAGAATTTGCATCGAATTGTTGCTGGAATTCACTCACATTTGTTCATATTCACATACGCAAAGATCAAGTTTGACCAAAAGTTGACCAAATTTAACCACGGTTGACATGAGTTGACAAGTTTCGAAATAAATTTTGGAATAATTAAATGAAATTATTTAATTAAATGGGGTACTTACTTATAATTAAGTAAATAAAGTTATTTCATTAAATGAGAAGCCATTCCTAATTAATCAAATGAAGTTATTTAATTAAATAAGAAAAGTGTCTGTAATTAATTAAAGATTATTTAATTAAATAGAAAAATTAATTATGAGAGCATATCTCATTTTATTCAATTAAATATCTCAACAAAATCTTTCTTCAATTCAAAAAGGGAAATTTCCAGTTCACTATTAATAAAAAATGAGTTAAATGAGTGAACTCCTTTTTCTACTTAAATTGAATCAGTTAATTTGTTATTTTACTACGATTAAATCTGTTAACTCCCTTTAATTTGGAAATCTCCCTTTATGACTGAACTTCACCTTTAATCCTGACCACTAATTGAAATCAATCTCAACCGTTGATAAATTTCAAGAAAGTCTATTTAAGAGACCCTCATCTCTTCATTTTGAAAGGTTGAATGAGAATTTGCATCGAATTGTTGTTGGAATTCATACTCATATTTGCTCATATTCACATACGAAAAGATCAAGTTTGACCAAAAGTTGATCAGATTTAACCATGGTTGACTTGAGTTGACTAGTTTCGAAAAAAATTAAAAATAATTAAACGAAATTATTTAAGTAAATGGAGTACTTACTTCAAATTAATTAAATAAAGTTATTTAATTAAATGAGAAGCCATTACTAATTAATTAAATGAAGTTATTTAATTAAATAAGAAAAGTGTCTCTAATTAATTAAAGATTATTTAATTAAATAGAAAAAGTAATTATGAGAGCATATCTCATTTTATTAAATTAAATATCTCAACAAAATCTCTCTTCAGTTCAAAAAGAGAAATTTCCAGTTCACTATTGATCAAAAATGATTTAAATCAGTTAACTCTTTTTTCTACTCAAATTGAATCAGTTAACTCCTTATTTTACTTAAATTAAATCTGTTAACTCCCTTTAATTTGAAAATCTCGCTTTATGACTAAACTTCACCTTTAATGCTGACCGCTTATGGAAATCAATCTCAACCATTGAAGAATTCGAGAAAAGTCTATTTAAGAGACCCTCATCTCTTTATTTTGAAAGGTTGAATGAGAATTTGCATCAAATTGTTGCTAAAATTTATACTCACATTTGCTCATATTCACATACGCAAAGATCAAGTTTGACCAAAAGTTGACGAAGTTTAACCATGGTTGACTTGAGTTGACTATTTTCGAAAAGAATTTTGAAATAATTAAACAAAATTATTTAATTAAATGGAGTACTTACTTCTAATTAATTAAACAAATTTATTTAATTAAATGAGAAGCCAATCCTAATTAATTAAATGAAGTTATTTAATTAAATAAGAAAAGTGTCTCTAATTAATTAAACATTACTTAATTAAATAAAAAAAGTAATTATGAGAGCATATCTCATTTTATTAAATTAAATATCTCAACAAAATCACTCTTTAGTTCAAAAAGGAAAATTTCTAGTTCACTATTGATAAAAAATGAGTTAAATCAGTTAACTCCTTTTTCTACTCAAATTAAACCAGTTAACTCTTTATTTTACTCAAATTAAATCTGCTAACTCTCTTTAATTTGGAAATCTCTCTTTATGATTGAACCTCACCTTTAATCCTAACCGCTAATTGAAATCGATGTCAACCATTGATGAATTCCAAGAAAGTCTATTTAAGAGACCCTCATCTCTTCATTTTGAAAGGTTGAATGAAAATTTGCATCGAATAGTTGCTGGAATTCATACTCACATTTGCTCATATTCACATACGCAAAGATCAAGTTTGACCAAAAGTTGATCAGATTTAACCACAGTTGACTTGAGTTGACTAGTTTCGAAAAGAATTTTAAAATAATTTAACGAAATTATTTAATTAAATGGAGTACTTACTTCTAATTAATTAAACAAAGTTATTTAATTAAATGAGAAGCCATTCCTAATTAATTAAATGAAGTTATTTAATTAAATAAGAAAAGTGTCTCTAATTAATTAAAGATTACTTAATTAAATAGAAAAAGTAATTATGAGAGCATATCTGATTTTATTAAATTAAATATCTCGACAAAATCACTCTTTAGTTCAAAAAGGGAAATTTCCAATTCACTATTGATAAAAAATGAGTTAAATCAGTTAACTCCTTTTTCTACTCAAATTGAATCAGTTAACTCCTTATTTTACTCAAATTAAATCTGTTAACTCCCTTTTATTTGGAAATCTCCCTTTATGACTGAACCTCACCTTTAATCCTGACCGCTAATTGAAATCGATCTCAACCGTTGATGAATTCTAGGAGAGTCTATTTAAGAGACCCTCATGTCTTCATTTTGAAAGGTTGAATGAGTATTTGCATCGAATTGTTTCTAGAATTCATACTCACATTTTCTTATATTCACATACGCGAAGATCAAGTTTGACCAAAAGTTGACCAGATTTAACCACAGTTGACTTGAGTTGACTAGTTTTGAAAAGAATTTTAAAATAATTAAACAAAATTATTTAATTAAATGGAGTACTTACTTCTAATTAATTAAACAAAGTTATTTAATTAAATGAGAAGCCATTCTTAATTAATTAAATGAAGTTATTTAATTAAATAAGAAAATTGTCTCTAATTAATTAAAGATTACTTAATTAAATAGAAAAATTAATTATAAAAGCATATCTCATTTTATTAAATTAAATATCTCAACAAAATCTCTGTTTAGTTTAAAAAGGGAAATTTCCAGTTCACTATTGATCAAAAATGAGTTAAATCAATTAACTCATTTTTCTACTCAAATTGAGTCAGTTAACTCGTTATTTTACTCAAATTAAATATGTTAACTCCCTTTAATTTGTAAATCTCCTCTTATGACTGAACTTCTCCTTTAATCCTGACCGTTGATTGAAGTCGATCTCAATCGTTGATGAATTCCAAGAAAGTCTATTTAAGAGAACCCTCATCTGTTCATTGTGAAAGGTTGAATGGGAATTTGCATCGAATTGTTGCTGAAATTCATACTCACATTTTCTCATATTCACATACACAAAGATCAAGTTTGACCAAAAATTGACCAGATTTAACCAGGTTGACTTGAGTTGACTAGTTTTGAAAAGAATTTTAAAATAATTAAACGAAATTATTTAATTAAATGGAGTACTTACTTCTAATTAATTAAAACAAGTTATTTAATTAAATGAGAAACCATTCCTAATTAATTAAATGAAGTTATTTGTAATGCCGCGCCAAGGGATCCAAAGAATTAACTTAGAATTTTCACTAAGTTTAGAAATAATTTTTTTTTTCATGATAGTAAACATCACATATAACTTATGCATAATAACGGAAGCAATAACATTGTCCATCTAAAAGTAAACATAACATAAACAATAGATTACATTCTTTAAGATCCCTTAACGTTGACTTACATACATGAATCCATCTAGTAAAACATCCTCATGAAATGATAAGTCCAATGTTTATACATTACATTTCAAATGCTCATTCATCCACTGTACATGTCACAGGGTATGACAAGCTCAAAAATATTCATACATAGAATAAGGTACATCATCCTATTCTAATCCATGATACATGAAAATAGAGATAATCATATGATACAACATCATAGAGAACATATACATCCATCATAAAGATCAAACATAATAAACTAAGTGCACAGTTCCTCCCAATCATCAATAGCATCATTAGACAATCATAGATCCTAACCATCCCTCCGTGCGTAACATTCTAAATCATCGAAGAGATCATCGGTATTACATAGTAGGAATTTTACTCTAATAAATACATCATCATACGTAGAAGTAATCTAAAATGCAAATAAAAGCATAAGATAACATCATCTAACATATGCTAATCATCAATGAAAAATGGTACATATCCACCATCATGAAGGATGCATCAGCCACGATGTCTCAATGAATCTCAAAATGATAAGAGTGGAAAATACACTACCACCTAACCGCGTGGTACCTAAGTGGTCCACTCCCACTGTGCTGAGGAGATAATCTCAAGTCCCAAACAAGCTATCAAAATCACATAGCACATATCTCTATAAGTCCAGGAATCCTAAAAGTATACTAACTCAAAGGTTCCAAAGACAAAATCTGACATCTAATCCCAGAGGCACACAATGACATGTAGGAACCTACTATGCAAGCGGAAAAGTGTCATTGCAATTATCGCGTACAAGTTACCCTGGCAGTTAGCTAAACTCCATGGGTCCATACTGATTTCATGCGACCACTAGTATCCTCTCATACTGACGAGGCATACTACAGAATGCAAAGTCGCAACCATGCATCTCACTACTCCCATCCTAGCCTGTACAAGCACTCAAGGCATGGGAGAGAACAAAACACTTATCTTTTAAGTTCATTCAGTTAGTATTAGGTGTGAATGTTATCACTTATTAATCCAACTTACAATGATTAACCCTGGCAGCCTCTTAGGGCCCTGGCCCCCATTGCAAGCCACTTCGCGTCACTACATCCAAATATCCTACCCTAATGCTCATGGACTCATAAATCTCAAAATTACAAAAGATAATCCATAAAATCATCAAATATGCATAAAAGCATCAAATCTCCATGAGCTAACATCCATAGAAAATCATGAACACAATAGCTCTCTATTGGCAACTAAAGTATCACTGATAATAAAATATCTAATGGTTCTCAATAACCAAAATATATATATCTCAATCATACTGATCGAAGACTCCAAAAATGGTTGAGTCAAACATGTCACATCATGACATCATCAAAATAAATCCACATTACAGTCCCATCATGGCGACTAGAAAATAACTAAGGATAACTGACCGATGACCAAAATAATGGTTAAGTCAAGTGTCTCATACATAAGAATTTCAACTATAACAATCAGTAATCACAACCAATACATAGAGCATTCCATCACATAACCATGGTTGAGTTTATAAAGATTGAGATTAAAACATCATCATGTCACCACAATCACATAACCCCCAAGCCTCTGGTAAACGTCTTATACTAGTCAACACTAGTCAACCCAAAACTCAAAATAGTAGCATTAAGAATACACAATGTAAACACACGTTTTGGTTTGGCTAAGTTTACAACTTGAATTTAAATGTAGAGATCTCAATTTATGTTTCCAAGTTAAGAGAAAGAATTTGAAGGAACATTTATATATGAATACAAATCCATTCTTTAAATATAATTTCAATACAAACGTTCCCCTTCCAAATCTATTTTTAATAAAACAATTAATTTTAATCATGAGCCCTTGATATATACCAATTGACAAATTCATAATCATAAAACTTATAATTATATTTACATATTATATACATACTTATATATATATATATATATATATATATATATATATATATATATATATATGTATATATGTATATATATATATGTATGTATATATGTATATGTATATATGTATATATGTATATGTATATATGTATATATATATATATGTATATATGTATATATATATATATACATATATACATATATATATATACATATATACATATATATATATATACATATATACATATACATATATACATATATACATACATATATACATACATATATACATATACATATATACATATATACATATATATATACATATATATATATATATATATACATATATATATATATACATATATATATATATACATATATATATATACATATACATACATATATATATATATATATACATATATATATATATATATATATATATATACATATATATATATATATATATACATATACATATATGAATATATAAATTATCTATCATTTAACAAAATCGATTTAATCAAATTTGATTAATGCCAAATCGAATATGGAAAACGTTTAAAAAAAAAAACAACACACACATTATTAATATAATCGCCAGTACGCAGGACCCTGCGGTTGCAGGGACTGCGACATCAGTGGTACTGCGTACCACTGCTGTCACAGTACCTGCGACATCAGTGGTACTGCGTACCACTGCCGTCACAGTACCTGCGACGGGGTACGCTGCGTCCACAGTGGGGTGCAGGTCTCGTCCCACCCCAACTCAATGCTTAAAAATGTTTATCCTTTTAACAATCGCTACACAATTTTTCATTTGCGAAAAATCTTTATTAAAACATTTCTGCCCATGGGTATGTCATTTGGTTTTTTTAACAAACATATATTTATATATTATATACATATGTATGTATATATATATAAAGGTATATGTATATATATATATATATATATATATGTATGTATATATATATGTATGTATATATATATATATTTTCAGAATTCCTCCTTAGATCTTTAATCTCCAAAAATTTTCAATAATTAATCTAATGGGTTTGACTATAAATTTCAACCCTAGCCCTGTGTTTTTTTTTAGATCCATGCATATAAAAACTCTCAAATAAATTAATCTACCCATATTGAGAATGAACAGTAAATTATGAAATTCTTCAGAAGACATATGGAAGACACGAAGAAGAGAGGAAATGCATGATGCGGAAATAGCATAAGTAAAAACACAAGAATCTACCCAGATTCTGATTCTAAATCGCTCTTCCTCAGAAAACTCGCAAAGCAAGCTCCCTTCTTCAGAATTCTTGAATCCTCCAATGCTCCAATTGCACTCCAAATGCACTCACGAAGCTTCTAGAAATGACTATATATAAAGAGCTTTCAAGAAACATCTAGAATGCTTCTAGAAACAGCTAGAAGGTGTCACCAACTAACCATGGGTCTTTTCCAACCTTTTTGATGAGCCATAGGGTTGTCGACACCATGTTCTTGATTGATGCACTAACCTTCGTGTTGTTGACACATGAGAAATAGAGAAGTGCGCTAACTCCCATGCAAGCTTATAACTCCAATTCACTTTTTATATAATTTCCATTTAAATATTTATAACTTTCATTTTAATTTTTATAACTTTTATTATTATTATTTATTTATTACTTTATTATTATTTTATTATTATTATTAATTTTAATTTTCTAATTTTCTTTTATTTAATTCATTTTTCCTCAATAATTCACATTTAATTTATTACAATCATAATATCAAATAACATTATATTTTATATTAATTTTCTCAATTAATTAATTTATTAATTAAATCCATTTATTAAGACTTAATTAATAGACAATTCACCATAGACCTCCAAGATAAAATATGAAAATCCATCATAGAGAAAATCGCTCAAAATCAATCTAAAGAATTAAAAATCATGAATCATGTCATCTGACACATTTGGTGGGTAAAATATCCAGATACTTATCCTACCTCACTAGGACAATTGGCTTAAAGGTTTGGGATTTGGACTTGAGAATTTATCTCCCTTCTCTCATCATTGAGATAGTATAATAGGGTACAAACATCCTAGCATCGTGTAGATCCCAACTAAGCAGGTGACTATGACTCCCTTCCTTAACCACATCAGAAACGCCATACAATATGAAAACACGCACATCATACACATGCAAGTATGGGGTAAGTATCCATAATAAAACACATAATATAATAAACCAACCATCTAATCATCAATAATAATTGAAAACAGTATAATGATCATCATGTATGCATGAAATGTAAAATCTAAATGATCTCATCATATAACCACTGAATCCATAACATAATGTTTGATAGTGTCAAAACAATACCACTAATCCATCAACATAAAACTAGTCTATTAAAGTTTGATAATAACAACAATGTCCAGAAAAGATGTGAACGAGGGTAGGCACTACATCCACCCCCCTTGGGTTAGGCTTACTCCTGGAAGACTACAAGCAAGTAGGGATATAACTCCCTCAATCTAGCTGCATCCTCCCAAGTAGCTAAAGAATCATCAGTAGGGTCCCATTGGACCCTTACCTGCTTGATGGTTCAGCCCTTGAGTGTCAACTCCCGCTTCTCCAAAATACGAACCGGCTCCAAAGCCAGCTTCCCGTCCTCTACCTGCAACGCATTCCAATCAAGAACATGTATAATATCAAGAATATACTGTCGAAGCACTGAAACATGGAAAACATCATGAATGCGAGAGAGGTTGGGCGGTAGAGCAAGATGGTAAGATTGGATTCTTTCTCAGTCACACTCTCAGGAAAACCTTATCACCCACAGCAAACTGCTTATCAATCCTATGAGCATCGGCATACTTCTTTTGCCTATCCTTTGTTGTAGTCAAGTGCTCACAGATACACACTACCTGTTGCTCCATATCACGAAGCATCTCAGGACCCAATAGGATGCGATCCTCAAGACTGTCCCAACTCAATGTTGTACGACAAGGACATCCATATAATGCCTGAAATGGTGCCATACCAATAGAACTATGATATCCATTGTTGTAAGAAAACTCCACTAGGTAGAGATAATCCTCCCAATGTTTCTGCCTATCCATCACATACATCTGTAACATATCCTCCAAAACCTGATTCACCCTCTATGTCTGACCATCAGTCTCTGGATGATATGGAGAACTGAAGTTTAACTGCGCTCCAAGCTCATACTGCAGCAATGTCCAGAATGCAAATGTGAATACAAGATCCCTGTTAGAAATGATCTTTCTAGGAATACCATGTAATCTCACAATATCATGCATAAAGACATTAGCTAGAGAAGTTGTTGTGTAGGAAGACCTAATCGGTGAAAAATGTGCCACCTTAGTCAACCGATCAACGGTGACCATGATAGCATCATGATTTCGAACTGTCATAGGTAATCCCACAATGAAATCCATGGAGATGATATCCCACTTCCAAGATGGAATGAGATTAGGCTGCAAAAGTCCAGCCAGGTGCTGATGTTCTGCCTTAACTCTTTGGCACTCAAGGCACCTAGCAACAAAATCAGCAATATCTCGCTTCATCCTAGACCAAAAGAACAAATGTCTCAAATCAGCATGCATCTTCTTGACACCTAGATGTGCTGAGTAAGGTGTACGATGGGTTTTTGTGACTCGAACCATCCACCAGCACATTCTTCTTACCCTGAATGTACTTAACCTCAAAATCATACTCGCATAGAAACTCCATCCATCGCCTCTGGCGAGCATTCAAATTAGGCTGAGTAAAAATGTACTGAAGACTACGATGATCACTATGTAGCTCAAATCTATGCCCTAACAAGAAATGTCTCCACCTTGTCAAAGCATGAACTACTACTGCTAACTGAAGATCATGTGTAGGATAATTTAACTCATGATCCTTGAGCTTGCGTGATTCATACGCAATCACCCATCCATTCTGCATCAATACTGCCCCAATCCCTTCAAGAAAAGCATCTGTACATACCATGAAATCACCTTCTGGATCAAGTACAGCTAGAATCAGTGCACTGGTCAAAAGCTCCTTGAGCTTCTGAAAAGCTTCTTCGCATTTCTCTGTCCATACGAACTTCTTTCCTTTCCTTTGAAGAGAAGTGATAGGATGTGCTATCCTAGAGAAGTTCTGGACAAATCTACGATAATAACCAGCTAAACCCATGAAACTATGAATCTCTGACACATTAGTCAGTGTCGGCCAATCTATTATTGCCTGAATCTTTGCAGGATCCACTAAAATACCATCACCATAAATAACATGCCCTAAATACTGAATCTTTGATTTGAAGAATTCACACTTAGCTGCATTAGCATAAAGCTGGTTGTCTCTGAAACACTGCAATACCAACCGCAGGTGTTCCTCATGCTCCTTCTGAGTCTTAGAATATATCAATATGTCATCAAGAAACACGAGTACAAACTTGTCCAGATAAGATCGAAACACACCATTCATCAAACTCATGAAAACCGATGGAGAATTAGTCAATCCAAAAGGTACCACTGTGAACTCATAATGCCCATAATGAGTTTGAAAAGCAGTCTTGTGAATATCTGCTTCCTTAATGCAAAGCTGGTGGTATCCTGACTTAAGATCAATCTTGGAGAATACTGTAGCTCTCTTGATCTGATCAAATAAGTCATCAATCCTAGGTAAAGGATACCTGTTCTTAATAGTCACCTTATTCAACTGTCTATAGTCAATACAAAGGCACAAAGAATCATCTTTCTTCTTCACAAAGAGCACTGGAGCTCCCCATGGTGATACACAAGGTCAAATGCTCCCTTTGGCTAGAAGTTCCTCTAGCTGAAGACATAGCTCACCCAATTCCTGAGTAGTCATGCGATAAGGAGCTTTAGAAATAGGCTCCACTCCAGGAATCAGATCAATACTAAAGTCAATGTCCCTCTTCGGAGGCATGCCTGGAATCTCACTTGGAAAAACATCTGCATACTCCTACAAAATTGGGTGATCCAAAGTCTTCCTCATCAAGATCATTTACCATAACAACAAATATTTGACATCCCTTACGGAAACTTCGCTTCAATTGCATAGCAAAAATCATCCGCAGAGATATAGGCCTCGGTATCCCAACTATCTGCACATCATTCCCTTGGTCATCCTAGCACATAATAATCTTCTTCCTGCAATCTATACTGGCTCTATGAGATCCAAGCCAGTCCATGCCTAAAACCACATCATAGGAACCAAGGGGTATGACTCAAAGATGCACTGCCCTATCAAAGCTTCCTAAATAAACCCACACTTATGAACTATAGAATCTGTGGAAACCTTATTGCCTGAGGCTAATTCCACTTGCCAACCACGATCTTGCTTCACCGCATCCAGCTTACACTTAGTAACTATAGATGGTGAAATAAATGAATATGTAGCTCCTAAATCAAACAATACTACAAGAGATATACCTCTAATAGCTCCTATGGTCTCAACCACTGTTCCTTGGTGATCTGCCTGACGCTGCTCAACTACTGCAAAAACTCTATGAGCTCTACCTACATCACCAACTGTAGGCTCTGAAACTATAGGTCTAGGACCTAAAAATTGAGGTGCTCACTGAGGACACTAAGCTGCATAATGTCCAATTTGACCACATGAAAAGCATTTCGTATTTCTGCCAGAACCTCTTCCCATAGGTGGTACATTTGATTGCTGAAGACTGTTCTTGCTTACAAAAGACTGGCTACTCTGAGCTGGCTGATTGGTCTAATTTTTTTTATTGCGTTGAGCATTGTGGTTCTTCTTGGTGTTAGAACCTTTGCCACCACGTTGAGGTTGAGAATTTGAGCCCTTAGGTTGTTGTGTCTATTGAGACTGTTGCTGATACTGTTTCCCCTTAGAGAAAGAAAACATCTTGTTACCACCTAAATTGTAGTTGCTTTTAGATCCTAATGCCGCTGGCGCTCCTACAAAACCACTTTGACCAAGGTTGACACTTTGCTCAACAAGGATAGCTCAATGCACCGCATCCTTGAGGGTTTTTGGCTCAAATACCTTAACTGCCCCAATAATACAGTTATTCAAACCCCTAATAAAATGTTGTGTCAACTCAGCTGAATTTTCACTGAACCCTAAAAAAGGCATAAGCTCATAAAACTTATGCTCATACTCGGTCACTGACAAAGTGTACTGTCTAAGATTATGAAATTCATCAGCCCTTTGCTATTTCCATTCCTCTGGTAGGAATCATTCACGAAAACTCTCTAGGAATAACTCCCATGTAACACTGCTCATATCGATTCCCAACTTCTTCTCCTCTATCGTCCACCAAGTGGCCCAAAAATTTTGTAGATTAGTGATCGTAAACCTTGCCTTAACATTGCTATCGAACTCCTGCATGGGAAAAATCCTATCAAGAGAAATAAGCCACTACTCGGCCACATAACCAAAACCTTGCCCATTGAATGGCTTAACCTTGGATCTTGAAAGATCCTTCATCTGAGTGGACACAATGGACCTCTGATGATCCTTCCAAGGACTTCTAGATCTGGGTCTATGCTCTTGTTCTGTCTGATGCACTTTAGGTTGTTCTTGAATAGGAGGTAGATGTTCTAGAATAGTCTACATCATCTATCTCAAACCGACCTCTTCAGACTCAGCTTGGTCCTCTCTACGGCTCTCTTCCTGCTGCCTACTAGACTGCTCTTCCCTGCTCTCTACATGAGCTGATCCCTCATGGGCAGACTAATGGACATCGATAGTTCTGCCACGACCACGGCCTCTACAATGGCCTCTAACAGAAGACCTAGTCCCAGATACCATCTTACAATAGTACAAGGTACTAAGTTAAGTTCTATGTCTAGGTTTAAGTAAAATTTCCAGTTTTGAAACTAAGTGTTGAAGTAAAAAAAAAAATACTCAAGTAACAGTTTGAGTCCTGTTTTGTTTCTGTTCACCTAGATCAAGTTTTGAATGTTATATTTAATAGTTCATAGTTTTAGTTGTTCCAAAATACCCAGAGCTCCCAATGTAGAAACTTAGGCTCTGATACCAAATGTAATGCCCCGCCAAGGGATCCAAAGAATTAACCTAGAATTTTCACTAAGTTTAGAAATAATTTTTTTTTCATGATAGTAAACATCACATATAACTTATGCATAATAATGGAAGCAATAGCATTGTCCATCTGAAATTAAACATAACATAAACAATAGATTACATTCTTTAAGATCCCTTAACGTTGAATTACATACATGAATCCATCTAGTACAACATCCTCATGAAATGATAAGTCCAATGTTTATACATTACATTTCAAATGCTCATTCATCCACTGTACATGTCACAGGGTATGACAAGCTCAAAAATATTCATACATAAAATAAGGTACATCATCCTATTCTAATCCATGATACATGAAAATAGAGATAATCACATGATACAACATCATAGAGAACATATACATCCATCATAAAGATCAAACATAATAAACTAAGTGCACGGTTCCTCCGAACTGTCAATAGCATCATTAGACCATCGTGGATCCTAGCCATCCCTCCGTGCATAACATTCCAAATCACCGAAGAGATCACCGGTATTACATAGTAGGAATGTCACTCCTAATAAATACATCATCATATGTAGAACTAATCTAACATGCAAATAAAAGCATAAGATAACATCATCTAACATATGCTAATCATCAATGAAAAAGGATACATATCCACCATCATGAAGGACGCATCAGCCACGATGTCTCAATGAATCCCAAAATGATAAGAGTAGAAAATACACTACCACCCGACTGCGTGGTACCTAAGTGGTCCACTCCCACTGTGCTGAGGAGATAATCTCAAGTCCCAAAAAAGCTATCAAAATCACATAGCACATATCTCTATAAGTCCAGAAATCCTAAAAGTATACTAACTCAAAGGTTCCAAACACAAAATCTGACATCTAATCCCAGAGGCACACAATGACATGTAGGAACCTACTATGCAAGCGGGAAAGTGTCATCGCAACTATCACGTACAAGTTACCCTGGCAATTAGCTAAACTCCACAGGTCCATACTGATTTCATGCGGCCACTAGTATCCTCTCATACTGATGAGGCATACTACGGAATGCAAGGTCACAACCATGCATCTCACTACTCCCATCCTAGATAGTACAAGCACTCAAATCATGGGCGAGAAAAAAAAACTTATTTATTTAGGTTCATTTAGTTAGTATTAGGTGTGAATGTTATCACTTATTAATCCAACTTACAATGAGTTACCCTGGCAGGCTCTTAGGGCCCCGGCCCTCATTGCAAGCCACTTCCTGTCACTACATGCAGATATCCTACCCTAATGCTCATGGACTCATAAATCTCAAAATTACAAAAGATAATCCATAAAATCATCAAATATGCATAGAAGCATCAAATCTCCATGAGCTAACATCCATAGAAAATCATGAACACAAAAGCTCTCTATTGGCAACTAAAGTATCACTGATAATCAAATATCCAATGGTTCTCAATAACCAAAATATATATATCTCAATCATACTGATCGAAGACTCTGAAAATGGTTGAGTCAAACATGTCACATCATGACATCATCAAAATAAATCCACATTATAGTCCCATCATGGCGACTAGAAAATAACCAAGGATAACTGATCGATGACCAAAATAATGGTTAAATCAAGTGTCTCATACATAAGAATCTCAACTATAACAATAAGTAATCACAACCAATACATAGAGCATTCCATCACATAACCATGGTTGAATTTATAAAGATCGAGATTAAAACATCATCATGTTACCAAAATCACATAACCGCCAAGCCTCTGGTAGATGTCCTATACTGGTTAACACTAGTCAACCCAAAACCCAAAATAGTAGCATTAAGAATACACAATGTAAACACACGTTTTGGTTTGGCTAAGTTTGTTGAGAAAAGTCTGATGAAGGATCAGATGTGTTGAAGGAGCTACAAAGTTGTATTTGATCAGTAAGGATTTAGTCAAGCATAACAGAGATCTGCAATCAACAAAGATAAGTTGTACCTTATGTCAGGTCACTTCATTGTTGCTTTCTAACCATTGTAACAGTTTATTCAAAATCTCTTAACTGAGTTGGTTTAACAACCATTCAATAAATCCTCTAACAAGGTGACAATTCAGTTGAATTGTTCTAAAGACCTCTAGCAAGGCCACTCCTAATAGGGTGATTAAATCCTTTAACAGGGTCACACCTAACAGTGTGTTTTTGTAACCTTTAACAGGGTTGGCTCCTAACAGGGCTCACTTCAGAAGAGTGAAAAATAGTACCTAGTTACATTGGTGGTTTTTCCCATATTGGGTTTCCACGTTAAATCTAGTATCTCCTGCGTTCTTAATTGCTGAATTGCTTTGTGCATGATAACATATCAATTCTTAATATTTGTCATTTTCTGCATTATCAAGTTTCAACATTTTATTAATCAGATCAAGGGTATATTTAGACATCTTAGGGACTGTGGAAAGTTTTTGGAATAACTGATTCACCCCCTCCCCCTCTCAGTTATTTTATTCTCATTTCCAACAATTGCTATCAGAGCTTTTGGTGCTTGCAAGAAAAGATTTCAAGGATCTAAGACAAAGATCAAGATGTCTTACAAAAGAGAAATTCCAAAACTCAATAGAGATAACTTCTCCGCATGGTAAGGATTGATGAGACTTCATCTGGCTACTGTTGGTGATACTAGACTAAAATACCTTGAAAAAAAAATGAAGAACCTCCTGGCACATTGTCTGTCAATGACATTGCTGAAAAGAAGACCCACAACAATATGATGATAGACATAGCATCCGCTCTCAGTTATGAAGAATTTGATGACATTAAGGACTGCACAACTGCCTTTGAGATGTGGAACAAGCTAAAAGAGATCTATGGAGGAGATGATAATGTAAGAAGAGCAAAAGCAGAAAGTCTAAGAGGACAATTTGATCAAATGAGGATGAAAGAGGATGAAAACATTGCAAAGTATGTTGAAAGAGTTAAAGCATGTGTGAGTGCAATCAGAGCATCTAGAGGTGATATCAAAGGAGAAACAGTTATAAGCAAAGTTATCAGAACCTTGCCTCCTGTTTATGCAATCAGAGTTTATGCAATTCAGGAAAGAAGGTGTGAAGCAAATCATCAGATAAATCTTGAGGCCATAGTTGGAAGACTAACTGCATTTGAACTAGATAACTTTGATAACTATGTTCTAGCCTCCAAAAATATTGAATCAACATTTCAAGCCAAGCTCTCACTCAAAGAGAAAAATAAAAAGGAGATGGAATCTCAGTCAGAAAGTGAAGATGAATCAAGCCGAAGTTCAGACAGTGACGTCGAAGTGATTGAAGCTCTACTAGCAAGGAAATACTCTAGAGGCAGAGGAAAATACAAAGGTAAAGTTCCTCTAATCTATTTTTCTTATGAAGAAATTGGTCATATTGCAGCAAGGTGTCCAAACAAGCAAAACAATGATGAAAAGAAAGATTACAAATGGAATGGCAAAAAAGACTTCAAATCATCCAAGAACAAAGGTATGAAATCATGCTTCATGGCTGAAATTCTAAAGATTCTGATAATAGTGAGGATGAAATTGTTTATATTGCCATTAAAGATGATTCTGATAGTGATGAGGAAGATAAAATGGCACTTGTCTCTCATATAACTAAGAATGATATATGGATTATAGACAGTGGTTGCTCACATCATATGACTGGTGATAAAACTAAGTTTGATCAGTTTGAATACTATGATGGTGGCAGTGTAAGGTTTGGTAATAATGAACCTTGTTTCATAAAAGGAAGAGGAAGAATATGTCTAACCAAAGAACTTGTATGTAATAATGCCTATTGGGTTGAAGGTCTTAAACATAATTTTCTAAGTGTGGAATAGTTACTCAATACTGGATTCAAGGTGGAATTCATGCATGGAAAGGCAAGACTATTGAATGAGCAAGGAAAGCTGATAGGATCTAGCACCCAAACTAAAGGTAACTTGTTTTTATCTAGAACTTGGTGAATGCTCATGTTTTATTGCTCAAATTGAAGAAAGTTGGTTATGGCATAAAAGGTTGTGTCAATTCAATTTTGATAACCTGGTAAAAATAAGAAAATTCAAGAAAGTAAGAGGCATTCCTAACATTAAGAAACCTGAGGTTGGTCTGTGCAAGAATTGTCAGATTGGTAAAATGGGTAAGACTAGTTTTAAAAGTAAAAACTATCAATCTGAAGATATATTAGAAATTGCACATACTAATTTATATGGACCCATTGGAATAAAAAGCTATACTGGAGAAATCAGAAGCATTTGAGAAATTCAAATGGTATTTGGCAAGAGTAGAAAAAAAAATAGGAAAAAGACTAAAATGCTTAAGGTCAGATAGAGGTGGTGAATTCATCTCACATGAATTCAACAATTTCTGCATTGAAAAAAGTATTAAAAGACAAGTCTCAGCACCAGGAGCTCCTAAACAAAATGGAATAGCTGAAAGAAGAAACAGATCCATCATGGATTGTGCAAGAACCCTAATGATAGAAAAGAACATTGCTATCAAATACTGGAAAGAAGCCATTAGCACAGTAGTTCATACCTTAAACTAAGTACAGTTGAAGAAGGACTCATTCAAAACTCACTATGAATTATGGTATGGCTACAAACCCAATGTAAGTTATCTGAAAGTATTTGGAAGCAAATGTTATATTTTGAAAGAATCTAGAAAAGGAAAATTTGATGTAAAAGGTGATGAAAGAATATTTTTAGGATATTCGTGCAAAAGAAAAGCATATAGATGTTTAAATCTATCCACTCACAAAGTCATAGAAAGTGCACATGTGAAAGTTGATGAGTTTGTAGAAAAATCTGAGGAAGAGAGAAAAAAGGTACCTGAAGATTACAAAAGATTTGTTTACATTGAACTAGATACTATACCAAGCATACAGTTCACTCAAGACTTATCAACTCCTGAGTCATCAGTAACCGAGTTGCAAAAAGTTCAAACCAAGCCATAGCAACATTCAGACACTACCGAGCAAGTGTCTGCCGAGTCTAAAGTGCTTGAGCCAATTCTTACCGAGCCAGAACAGCCAGAACATAAAATTGAAACACAAGGAGATAGCAATGAAACTCATTCAAGAGGCAAAGAACCTGTATTAGCTAAATATGTTAGAAGACATCATGCACCAGATCAGATCATTGGAGACAAGTCTAAAGGAACCTTGACAAGAAGCAAGAAAAATACTTTTTTACTTGCTGATTTTGAACCTAGAAGCATTAAAGATGCATTGGAAAATGATAGTTGGATTGAGGCAATGAACGAGGAAATAGAACATATAGAGAAGAACAAGACATGGACTCTTGTACCTAGGCCTAAAAATAAGAATGTAAATAGAACCAAGTGGGTATTCAGAAACAAGTTGATTGAAGATGGTAAGGTATCCAGAAACAAAGCCAGATTAGTATGCAAAGGATACTCTCAAGAAGAAGGCATAGATTATGGAGAAACCTTTGCTCCTGTTGGAAGATTGGAAGGAGTCAGAACCTTACTTGCATATGCTGCTCACAAAGGATTCAAAGTTTATCAGTTGGATGTCAAGTTAGCATTCCTCAATGGAATACTAGATGAAGAGGTTTACATTGAACAACCCGAAGGCTTTGTTGATCCAGATAAAAGGAACATGGTCTAAAAATTACATAAGGCACTGTATGGTCTAAAACAAGCCCCTAGAGCATGGTATGAAAGATTGCATAACTATCTTATTCAGATTGGTTTTCAAAGAACTAATGATAACAGTAGCTTGTATATAAAGGAAGGACCAGATAATAAGATTGTCCTGGCAGAAATATTTGTAGATGATACTATTTTCACAGGACATAATAATCTTTGCAAAGAATTTTCAGAACAAATGAACAACGAATTTGAAATGTCTATGTTTGGTGAAATAAAATTCTTTTTTGGTCTTAAAATTCAACAAAATAAGAATGGCATCTACATCACTCAATCAAAATACATCGAGGAGATATTGAAAAAGTTTGGTATGGAGGACTGTAAACCTGTTGGAACTCCAATGTGTACTGGATTGAAACTTACCAAAGATGATGAATCCAAAGAGGTAGATCAAACATTATATAGATCTATGATTGGAAAATTTCAATACGTAGTTCATACTAGGCCAGATATTGCCCTTGCAGTTGGTATTGTTGCAAGATTTTTAGCAAAGCCAAGAGAAATTCACTTGATGGCAATCAAAAGAATAATGAGATATTTGAAAGGAACTGAAGATTAAGGCTTATGGTACAAATTTGGAGGTAATTTGAATTTGAAAGTGTTTACTAATACTGATTGGGCAGAAAACCTTGATGACAGAAAAAGTACAAGTGGATGAGCATTCTTTCTTGAAAAAAGATTGGTTTCCTGGACAAGCAAAAAGCAGAATTGTACATCCCAATCTACAGTAGAGGCAGAGTATGTTGCTGCATCAGTAAACTATTCAAATATTGTTTGGTTTAAGCAGTTATTGCAAGGAATGAAGATGGAAATCAAAGAACCAATCGTCATGTTCTGTGACAATACTAGTGCAATCAACATATCTAAGAATCCAGTGATGCATTCCAAGACCAAGCATATTGCAATAAAATATCATTTTGTCAGAGAGTTGGTACAAGACAAGGAGATCAGATTGGAATATGTCCATACAAAAGAACAAATTGCTGACATATTCACAAAGCCTTTATGTAAGGATGCATTTTCCTATCTCAGAGGTAAGTTAGGGGTCATTCCCCTATCTAAAGTCCACTAGAAATAAGTTCAAGTAAGGCATCAACGCATATAGGATTGAAAATCTATCTGTTGATGCAGTTTCATCAGAAATCATTGCATATGAATCAGTACTAAAGGTATATTATAAATCACTTAACTTCTATTGTCTTTGGCATGTGTTGTCAAAGAGGGAGAGATTTTACTGTCATATCCTTCTGAAATTTGTGAAGTTTTGAAAAGTTTGCCATGAAGTCCCTTAATAGAGGGAGACTATTGAAAGAGGGAGAAGTCTGTTATCTTGTTGAACTTGTTTTCAAAATTTCATTTCTGTTATGACATGTTGTGTTGCCTTCAATTTCAAAAAGGGAGATTGTTGAATAATGTTGTCCTTGATGTCACACAAATGTCATATCAGTCATTAGTCTCAAGTTCACCGAGCTCAGACAGTCTGCAATACAATTTACAGTGCCAACCGAGCTCACTCGGTCATTGAAGCAAATGTGGAAGACAGTGTCAACCGAGCTCACTCGATCATCAAAGGAAATGTGGAAGAAAGTGTTAACCAAGCTAACTCAGTCAATGAAAGAAATGTGAAAAGTCAGTGTTAACCAAATTTCACTTGGTCTCCAAAGGTTAGTTTCCACCGAGCTCACTCGGTCATCAAATGAATCATAGAAAAGCCAGCGTTAACCGAGCTTCACTCGGTCTCCAAAGGTTAGTTTCCACCAAGCTCACTCGGTCATCAAATGAATCATGGAAAAGTTAGTGTTAAGCGAGCTTCACTCGGTCTCCAAAGGCTAGTTTCTAACCGAGCTCACTCGGTTATCTCAGGAAACTTAGTACTTACCGAGTTCTCCCAGCGATTGAAGGATTGTCACGAAGTTCGTTGTATCAACCGAGCTTAGTCGGTTAACACAGGAATTATTTTCTGAACAAAGTTCACCATGTAGGGTCAGCCAGTATAGGGATTTTCTAATTAATTACTTTTAGCCGACTGTTGTAATTGTTTGTTTTAGTCAGTGATTTGAGCCGACTAAGATAATCTGAAAGGTATATATGGTCATTCAAGTTATGAATTAAAGTGTGTGATTATTAAAAAAAAAGGGGGAAGTTATGAATATACATACTTATATATATATATTTATTAAAATATATACATATAAATACATATATGAATCTATAAATTATTTATCATTTAACAAAATTGACTTAATCAAATTCGATTAATGCCAAATCGAATATGGCAAACATTTTTTTTTATAAAAACAACACACACATTATTAATATAACTGTCGGTACGCAGGACCCTGCGGTTGCAGGGATTGCGGCGTCAGTGGTACTGCGTACCACTGCTGTCATAGTACCTGCGACGGGGTATGCTACATCCGCAGTGGGGTGCGGGTCTCGTCCCACCCTGACTCAATGCTTAAAAATGTTTATTCTTTTAACAATCGCTACGCGATTTTTCATTTGCGAAAAATGTTTATTAAAATATTTCCGTCCACAAGTATGTCATCTGGTTTTTTTAACAAACATATATATATTATATACATATGTATATATATATATATATATATATATATATATATATATATATATGTATGTATGTATGTATGTATATATATACATATATATATACATACATACATACATACATACATATATATATATATATACATGTATGTATGTATGTATGTATATATATATATATACATACATACATACATACATATACATACATACATACATACATACATACATACATACATACATACATACATACATACATACATACATACATATATATATATATATATAAATATATACAAAATTAAAATATGACAGCATATGAGCGTATATACATATATATATATAATTGCATATATATATATATATGTATGTATGTATGTATGTATGTATAAACAAATTGACAATATATGAATACAAACTTCAATTTTCAGAATTCCTCCTTAGACCTTTAATCTCCAAAAATTTCCAATAATTAATCTAATGGGTTTGACTATAAATTTCAACCCTAGCCCCATGTTTTTTTTTAAATCCATACATATAAAAACTCTCAAATAAATTAATCTACCCATATTGAGAATGCACAGTAAATTATGAAATTCTTCAGAAGACATATGGAAGACACGAAGAAGACATGAAATGCATGATACAGAAATAGCATAAGTAAAAACACAAGAATCTACCCAGATTCTGATGCTAAATCACTCTTCCTCAGAAAACCCACAAAGCAAGCTCCCTTCTTCAAAATTTTTGAATCCTCCAATGCTCTAATTGCACTCCAAATGCTCTCACTAAGCTTCTAGGAATGCCTAAATATAAAGAGCTTTCAGGAAACATCAAGAATGCTTCTAGAAACAACTAGAAGGTGTCACCAACTAAGCATGGGTCTTTTCCAACCTTTTTTATGAGCCATAGGGTTGTAGACACCATGTGCTTAATTGATGCACTAACCTCTGTGTTGTTGACACATGAGAAATACAGAAGTGCGCTAACTCCCATGCAAGCTTATAACTCCAATTCACTTTTTATATAATTTCCATTTAAATATTTATAACTTTCATTTTAATTTTTATAACTTTTATTATTATTATTTATTTATTACTTTATTATTATTTTATTATTATTATTAATTTTAATTTTCTAATTTTCTTTTATTTAATTCATTTTTCCTCAATAATTCACATTTAATTTATTACAATCATAATATCAAATAACATGATATTTTATATTAATTTTTTCAAATAATTAATTTATTAATTAAATCCATTTATTAAGACTTAATTAATAGACAATTCACCATAGACCTCCAAGATAAAATATGAAAACCCATCATAGAGCAAATCACTCAAAATCAGTCTAAAGGGTTAAAAATCACGAATCATGTCATTTGACACATTCGGTGGGTAAGATATCCAGATACTTGTCCTACCTCACTAGGAAAATTGGCTTAAAGGTTTGAGATTAGGACTTGAGAATTTATCTCCCTTCTCTTATCATTGAGATAGTATAATAGGGTATGCTCATCTTGGCAATTCAGGGAAGTTGATACCCAGTACCTGCAACCTATAGAAAAAATATGCATGTACATACAATATATATATAACTCTAAACTAAACAGACAATGGCAGGAAGTGGTGCATCGTGTAGATCCCAACTAAGCAGGTGACTATGACTCCCTTCCTTAACCACATTAGAAATGCCATACAATATGAAAACACACACACCATACACATGCAAGTATGGGGTAAGTATCCATAATAAAACACATAAGATAATAAACCAACCATCTAATCATCAATAATAACTAAAAACAGTATAATGATCATCATGTATGCATGAAATGTAAAATCTAAATGATCTAATCATATAACCACTGAATCCATAACATAATGTCTGATAGTGTCAAAACAATACCACCAATCCATCAACATAAAACTAGTCTATTAAAGTCTGATAATAACAACAATGTCCAGAAAAGATGTGAACGAGGGTAGGCACTACATTATTTAATTAAATAAGAAAAGTGTCTCTAATTAATTAAAAATTATTTAATTAAATAGAAAAGGTAATTATGAGAGCATATCTCATTTTACTAAATTAAATATCTCAACAAAATCTCTCTTCAGTTCAAAAAGGGAAATTTCCAGTTCCTTATTGTTCAAAAATGAATTAAATCAGTTAACTCCTTTTTCTACTCAAATTGAATCAATTAACTCCTTATTTTACTCAAATTAAATATGTTAACTCCCTTTAATTTGGAAATCTCCCTTTATGAGTGAATTTCACCTTTAATCTTAACCGTTGATTGAAATAGATCTCAACCATTGATGAATTACAGGAAAGTCTATTTAAGAGACTCTCATCTCTTCATGTTGAAAGGTTCAATGAGAATTTGCATTGAATTTTTGCTGGAATTCATACTCACATTTGCTCATATTCACATACGCAAAGATCAAGTTTGACCAAAAGTTGACCAGATTTAACCACGCTTGACTTGAGTTAACTAGTTTGGAAAAGAATTTTGAAATAATTAAACAAAATTATTTAATTAAATGGAGTACTTACTTCTAATTAATTAAAAAAATTTATTTAATTAAATCAGAAGCCATTCCTAATTAATTAAATGAAGTTATTTAATTAAATAAGAAAAGCGACTCTAATTAATTAAAGATTATTTAATTAAATAGAAAGAGTAATTATGAGAGCATATCTCATTTTATTAAATTAAATATCTCAACAAAATCTCTCTTCAGTTCAAAAACGGAAATTTCCAGTTCACTGTTGATCAAAAATGAGTTAAATCAATTCACTCCTTTTTCTACTCAAATTGAACCAGTTAACTTCTTATTTTACTCAAATTAAATCTGTTAACTCCCTTTAATTTGGAAATCTCCCTTTATGACTGAACTTCACCTTTATTCCTGACCATTGATTGAAATCGATCTCAACCGTAGATGAATTCCAAGAAAGTCTATTTAAGAGACCCTCATCTCTTCATTTTGAAAGGTTGAATGACAATTTGCATCGAATTGTTGCTGGAATTCATCATCACATTTGCTAATATTCACATAGGCAAAGATCAAGTTTGAAGAAAAGTTGACCAGATTTAACTACAGTTGACTTGAGTTGACTAGTTTTGAAAAGAAATTTGAAATAATTAAATGAAATTATTTAATTAAATGGAGTACTTACTTCTAATTAATTAAACAAAGTTATTTAATTAAATGAGAAGCCATTCCTAATTAATTAAATGAAGTTATTTAATTAAAAAAGAAAAGTGCCTCTAATTAATTAAAGATTATTTAATTAAATAGAAAAAGTAATTATGAGAGCATATCTCATTTTATTAAATTAAATATCTCAACAAAATCTCTCTTCAGTTCAAAAAGGGAAATTTCCAGTTCACTATTGATCAAAAATGAGCTAAATCAGTTGACTCCTTTTTCTACTCAAATTGAATCAGTTAACTTCTTATTTTACTCAAATTAAATCTGTTTACTCCCTTTAATTTGGAAATCTCCCTTTATAAATGAATTTCACCTTTAATCCTGACTGTTGATTGAAATCGATCTCAACCGTTGATGAATTCCAGGAAAGTCTATTTAAGACACCCTCATCTCTTTATTTTGGAAGGTTGAATGAGAATTTGCATCAAATTGTTGTTGGAATTCATACTCACATTTGCTCATATTCACATACAAAAAGATTAAGTTTGACCAAAAGTTGACCAGATTTAACCACAGTTGACTTGAGTTGACAAGTTTCAAATTTTTTTTGAAATAATTAAATGAAATTATTTAATTAAATGGACTACTTACTTCTAATTAATTAAAAAAAGTTATTTAATTAAATGAGAAGCCATTCCTAATTAATTAAATGAAGTTATTTAATTAAATTAGAAAAGTTCCTGTAAATAATTAAAGATTATTTAACTAAATAGAAAGAGTAATTATGAGAGCATATCTCATTTTATTAAATTAAGTATCTCAACAAAATCTCTCTTCAGTTCAAAAAGGGAAATTTTCAGTTCACTATTGATAAAAAATGAGTTAAATCAGTTAACTCCTTTTTCTACGCAAATTGAATCAGTTAACCCCTTATTTTACTCAAATTAAATCTGTCAATTGCCTTTAATTTGAAAATCTCCCTTTATGACTGAACTTCACCTTTAATCCTGATCGTTGATTGAAATCGATCTCAACCGTTGATGAATTCCAGGAAAGTCTATTTAAGAGACCCTCATCTCTTTATTTTGAAAGGTTGAATTAGAATTTGCATCGAATTGTTGCTAGAATTCATACTGACATTTGCTCATATTCACATATGCAAAGATCAAGTTTGACCAAAAGTTGAGCAGATTTAACCACGGATGACTTGAGTTGACTAGTTTCGATTTTTTTTTTGTAATAATTAAACGAAATTATTTAATTAAATGGAGTACTTACTTCTAATTAATTAAAAAAAGTTATTTAATTAAATGAGAAGCCATTCCTAATTAATTAAATAAAGTTATTTAATTAAATAAGAAAATTGTCTCTAATTAATTAAAGATTATTTAATTAAATAGAAAAAGTAATTATGAGAGCATATCTCATTTTATTAAATTAAATATCTCAACAAAATCTCTCTTCAGTTGAAAAAGGTAAATTTTTAGTTCACTATTGATAAAAAATGAGTTAAATCAGTAACTCTTTTTTCTACTCAAATTGATTCAGTCAACTCCTTATTTTACTCAAATTAAATCTGTTAACTTAATTTAATTTGGAAATCTCCCTTTGTGACTGAACTTCACCTTTAATCCTGACCGTTGATTGAAATCGATCTCAACCGTTGATGGATTCCAAGAAAGTCTATTTAAGAGACTCTCATCTCTTCATTTTGAAAGGTTGAATGAGAATTTGCATCAAATTTTTGGTGGAATTCATACTCACATTTGCTCATATTCACATACACAAAGATTAAGTTTGACAAAAAGTTGACCAGATTTAACTACGCTTGACTTGAGTTGACTAGTTTCGAAAAGAATTTTGAAATAATTAAACGAAATTATTTAATTAAATGGAGTACTTACTTCTAATTAATTCAACAAAGTTATTTAATTAAATGAGAAGACATTCCTAATTAATTAAATGAAGTTATTTAATTAAATAAGAAAAGTGCCTCTAATTAATTAAAGATTATTTAATTAAATAGAAAAAGTAATTATGAGAGCATATCTCATTTTATTAAATTAAATATCCCAACAAAATCTCTCTTCAGTTCAAAAAGGAAAATTTGCAGTTCACTATTGATCAAAAATGAGTTAAGTGAGTTAACTCCTTTTTCTTCTCAAATTGAATCAGTTAACTCCTTATTTTACTCAAATTAAATCTGTTAACTCCCTTTAATTTGAAAATCTTCCTTTATGACTGAACTTCACCTTTAATCCTAACCGTTGATTGAAATCGATCTCAACCGTTGATGAATTGAAGGAAAGTCTATTTAAGAAACCCTCATCTCTTCATTTTGAAAGGTTGAATGACAATTTGCATCGAATTGTTGTTGGAATTCATACTCACATTTGCTCATATTCACATACGTAAAGATCAAGTTTGACCAAAAGTTGAGCAGATTTGACCACGGTTGACTTGAGTTGACTAGCTTCGAAAAGAATTTTGAAATAATTAAACAAAATTATTTAATTAAATGGAGTACTTACTTCTAATTAATTAAACAAAGTTATTTAATTAAATGAGAAGCCATTCCTAATTAATTAAACGAAGTTATTTAATTAAATAAGAAAAGTGCCTCTAATTAATTAAAGATTATTTAATTAAATAGAAAAAGTAATTATGAGAGCATATCTCATTTTATTAAATTAAATATCTCAACAAAATCTCTCTTCTGTTCAAAAAGGGAAATTTCCAGTTCACTATTGATAAAAAATGAGTTAAATTAGTTAACTCCTTTTTCTACTCAAATTGAATCAGTTAACTCCTTATTTTACTCAAATTAAATCTATTAACTCCATTTAATTTGGAAATCTCCCTTTATGACTGAACTTTACCTTTAATCCTGACCGTTGATTGAAATCGATCTCAGCCAATTATGAATTCCAAGAAAGTCTATTTAAGAGACCCTCATCTCTTCATTTTGAAAGGTTGAATGAGAATTTGCATCGAATTTTTGCTAGAATTCATACTCACATTTGCTCATATTCACATACGCAAAGATCAAGTTTGACCAAAAGTTGACCAGATTTAACCACGGTTGACTTGAGTTGACTAGTTTTGGAAAGAATTTTGAAATAATTAAACGAAATTATTTAATTAAATGGAGTACTTACTTCTAATTAATTAAACAAAGTTATTTAATTAAATGAGAAGCCATTCCTAATTAATTAAATGATGTTATTTAATTAAATAATAAAAGTGCCTCTAATTAATTAAAGATTATTTAATTAAATAGAAAAAGTAATTATGAGAGCATATCTCTTTTTATTAAATTAAATATCTCAACAAAATCTCTCTTCAGTTCAAAAAGGGAAATTTCTAGTTCACTATTGATCAAAAATGAGTTAAATCAGTTGATTCCTTTTTCTAGTCAAATTGAATCAGTTAACTCCTTATTTTACTCAAATTAAATCTGTTAACTCCCTTTAATTTGGAAATCTCCCTTTATGACTGAACTTCTCCTTTAATCATGACCGTTGATTGAAATCGATCTCAACCGTTGATGAATTCCAGGAAAGTCTATCAAAGAGACCCTCATCTCTTCATTTTGAAAGCTTGAATGAGAATTTGCATCGAATTGTTGCTAGAATTCATACTCCTACATTGTGATCACCAAGCTAGTACATTCATTGTTAAGACCCATTAGTAATACAATTGAATTTGATAAGAATTATTCATCACCTTTTTGAACTCTAAATTTAGGTTCATAATTCCTTGATAAGAGTCACAAAGAACAAGAGCAATTTGATTAAGAGGTTTTAAATTTGTTGAATTTAAATGAGGATGAAAGAATACATACCTTGTTATGATGACTATTTATAAAAACTTACAACCTTGCCCTTAGAAGATTGAATTAACATGAACTATAGTAGAAAGAAATTTGTTTTTTTTTAAATTGTGCATCTTCAGGTCTAAAAACCCTCTCTGGAAAATGTATGGAGAAGCCTTAAAATTCCCATGTCATAGAGAATATTCCATGTAATATCCTTCCTTGCATTGCAAATTAAAAATCATTGTTAATTCATTTTATAATATAACTTTAATAAGTTTGAATATAAAGCATCTATATTATATATGTTAATGCTTTTAAAATTCATCTCTCAACTATAAAACTTTTGGCATTTAATTCCATAGAACTTTGATGTTAGTCAAATCACATAGAAAAGATTAAAAATTAAACTTTGCACCCACATGTTAGTAAGCACAGGGGGTCAACCCATCATGAGGGAGGGCAGAATTTGTTTAAAATCTCCTTCCATTTAATGCACGTCATGTCTTCTTCACAATTAGCACTGACCTTGCTTCATTTAAAAGAGGGAGGGGAGGGGGCAAGTAATGTTTAAATTTGTGAGAAGGGGCGTACTTACTCCTTGTCCCCCATGATCTTCCCCAACGCAAGGTCTTCCCTCTACATGACGTCTTCCCACGCGGTACAGGGAACAAGCCTGCCACGCACAGGCTTTGGATCCACAAGGAACAGGCCTAGGGTGGGTGGGCATAGCTCGGGGATTAGCGTGGGTAGGCATAGCTTGAGGTTAGCATGGGGTAGGTGCAGTAGAGTCAGGTCTGCGCTAGAGTCTTAGTCAGCACACAGGACAGCATGGGGCGACGTGTAGGGTACGTGTATGGACTTAGGGTGGCTAGGGTATAGTTTAGGCTAGGACAGTTTAGTTAGTATGTTAGTTTGCTTAGATGTTAGGTTAACATTATATTTATTAGTATTTGTTTTAGTTTATTTTTGTTTTTAGTTAAATTTATTATTTAAGATTAGATTAAGTTATTTCAATTTTAAGTATAATTAGGATAGTGTAAAATTTAATTTAAGTTAATTTGTTTTTAGTAGTCAAGGTTTGTTATAGCTAATGTTTATGTTTAGTTAAGTTATAGATTGGTCATTTTAAATTAAGTATGGCATTAATCGATAAACTAAAGTGTAATTTGATGGCATTAGGAGGTGATGTATTGATGTAAGAAATGATGTTAATATTAAATAAGTTATTTTAAAAGTTTTAACTTGGAAAATTGAATATAGTAATTTAAACAAATTGGATGTCTCATTAATTAGTTTTATTCTATTATGAGCTTCATTGATTAATTTTAATATGGACTTAAATTGTGATCATTTGAATAAAGCTTAGATTTAAAATATGGATTCATTGAACATAGTCACCAACCTTAATAGTGAACATTAAATTAATTAATTAGATCGATATGAGAACGAAGGAAATAAATTTGAAAATTTAAAACATAGAAAGTAAAATCGTTAATCTTGTTATCTCCTTGGTATGTACATAAAGGTTAGATGGATTTTGGTTTAAAATTTTAAAAAGTAATCGGAATGAAGTTGAAAGAAGTTAATTCATGACATTAAGCCTAGGGCAATGGATTAAAGATGTAACGACAATCAAGATATTCATTTAGTAGTAAGGGCCTAGTTAATTAGACCATCCTTAAGGTTGTAACAATTGATCACGATTAGTTCCATTATAGTAAAACCCCTAAAACCTTTTTGACCATGTTGTCTTGCTTAATCTTAGTTAATCATAAGAACATTTGTGGACCCCATTATCTTAATTAGTTTTAAAAAAAAAATTTGCGTGTGTTTTTGTCCTTACTTTTTGGGCATGACATTTTGGTATCAGAGCCCATGTTTCAACACTAGGAACCTAAAACCATTATGCTTTTGAACTTATTTAAAATTTTAATTGTGTAGGATGCCTCCTGTTACACGGAGCAACCGACGAGGTAGAGGTCATAAGGTGAGAGGTGGTAGAGCAGGACAGGAGGATGGACCTCCACCTCCACCACCACCTCCACCTCCGCCACCACCTCCACCTCCACCACCACCGAATCTGAACCAAGACATTATAGATGCACTTTAGACTTTGATTGGTGTAGTTCAGCAAAGAGTAGGACCTGTAGTTCAGCCACGTCAACAGATTCTAGTTGTGGAAGAAGAGGGACCCAGAGGAGGTGGACCTAGAGTCAAATAGAGGACTAGGAGTCCCCCACTGAGACAGTTAGAGGGACAGGGTGAGCATGAGGAAGAGTCAATACACCAGAGAGAACCCCCACATGACAGTCCTCCTAGACATCTAGGAGATGATATCAGGGAATTGATTCGACTCAGACCACCTTTACTTATCGGTTCCACTGAGGGGACAGTAGCAGAGGCATGGTTACAGAGCCTACAACAGTGCTTTTGATTACATCCATATGGGAGTAATCTAAAGGCACGACTAGCAGTTCATCAGTTGAGAGGTGATGTCTCCAATTGATGGCATCAGGAGGAGACCATTGGAGGAGTGAGCATGGATACCCTCACCTGGGAGTCATTCCTAGAGAGGTTCAGGGAGAGGTACCTATCTGAGCATTTTAGGCAGAAGTAGATAGAGGAATTTTATTCACTACATCAGAGGGGTCTCACTGTGGCTCAGTATGAGAGCAGGTTTCTCGAGCTCCTTCCTTATGTCGAGTACATGAAAGATGAGAAACTGCGAGTGCATCGATTTATCATGGGCCTGAATTTTTCACTTCAAGGTCCAGTTCGCATGGCCTTTCCTACCACCTTCAGACAGGTTGTTGAGATGGCACTAGTGGCAGAGGACACTCGAGGTAGACAGGAGTCACGGGATCGATTTAGGAACTAAAACTCTACCTAGCAAAAACCCCCTTGAAAAGGGAATCAGAACTACACAGTAGGGTCCTTTAGGGGCAAACAGCCTTAGCAGCAGAAACCCCAACAGCAGTAGCCATCAATGCCAAGGAGGGAGATTGTTGAATAATGTTGTCCTTGATGTCACACAAATGTCATATCAGTCATTAGTCTCAAGTTCACTGAGCTCAGACAGTCTGCAATACAATTTATAGTGCCAACCGAGCTCACTCGGTCATCAAAGGAAATGTGGAAGACAGTGTCAACCGAGCTCACTCGGTCATCAAAGGAAATGTGGAAGGCAATGTTAACCAAGCTAACTCTGTCAACAAAGGAAATGTGAAAAGTCAGTGTTAACCAAATTTCTCTCGGTCTCCAAAGGTTAGTTTCCATCGAGCTCACTCGGTCATCAAATGAATCATGGAAAAGTCAGTGTTAATCGAGCTTCACTCGATCTCCAAAGGTTAGTTTCCACCAAGCTCACTCGGTCATCAAATGAATCATGGAAAAGTCAGTGTTAACCGAGCTTCACTCGGTCTCCAAAGGTTAGTTTCCAACCGAACTCACTCGGTTATCTCAGGAAACTCAGTACTTACTGAGTTCTCCCAACGATTGAAGGATTGTCACAAAGTTTTCTGTATGAACCGAGCTCAGTCGGTTAACATAGTAATTATTTTTTGAACAAAGTTCACCATGTAGGGTCGGCCAGTATAGGGATTTGCTAATTAATTACTTTTAGCCGACTATTGTAATTGTTTGTTTTAGTCAGTGATTTGAGCTGACTAAGATAATCTAAAAGGTATATATGGTCATTCAAGTTATGAATTAAAATTTGTGATTATTAAAATAAAAGGGGAAAGTTATGAATGTGAATTATAGTATGAAGAGGCGAATGTTGAGAAAAGTTTGCTGAAGGATCAGACGTGTTGAAGGAGCTACAAAGTTGTATTTGATCAGTAAGGATTCAGTCAAGCATAACAGAGATCTGCAATCAGCAAAGATAAGTTGTACCTTATGTCAGGTCACTTTATTGTTGCTTTCTAGCCATTGTAACAATGTATTCAAAATCTCTTAACTGAGTTGGTTTAACAACCATTCAATAAATCTTCTAACAAGGTGACAGTTTAGTTGAATTGTTCTAAAGACCTCTAGCAAGGCCACTCCTAACAGGGTGATTAAATCCTTTAATAGGGTCACACCTAACAATGTGTTTTTGTAACCTTTAATAGGGTTGGCTCCTAACAGGGCTCACTTTAGAAGAGTGAAAAATAGTACCTAGTTACATTGGTGGTTTTTCCCATATTGGGTTTCCACGTTAAATCTGGTGTCTCCTGCGTTCTTAATTGCTAAATTGCTTTGTGCATGATAACATATCAGTTCTTAATATTTGTCATTTGTTGCATTATCAAGTTTCAACATTTTATTAATCAGATCAAGGGTATATTCAGACATATGGAAGACAGGAAGAAGACAGAAAATGCATTATGCAGAAATAGCATAAGTAAAAACACAAGAATCTACCCAGATTCTGATGCTAAATCGCTCTTCCTCAGAAAACCCACAAAGCAAGCTCCCTCCTTTAGAATTCTCGAATCCTCCAATGCTCTAATTGCACTCCACGTGCTCTCACTAAGCTTCTAGGAATGCCTGAATATAAAGAGCTTCCAGGAAACATCTAGAATGCTTCTAGAAATAACTAGAAGCTGTCACCATCTAAGCATGGGTCTTTTCCAACCTTTTTGATGAGCCATAGGGTTGTAGACACCATGTGCTTAATTGATGCACTAACCTCTATGTTGTTGACACGTGAGAAATAGAGAAGTGCACTAACTCCCATGTAAGCTTATAACTCCAATTCACTATTTAAATAATTTCCATTTAAATATTTATAACTTTCATTTTAATTTTTATAACTTTTATTATTATTATTTATTTATTACTTTATTATTATTAATTTTAATTTTCTAATTATCTTTTATTTAATTCATTATTCCTCAATAATTCACATTTAATTTATTACAATCATAATATCAAATAACATTATATTTTATATTAATTTTCTCAAATAATTAATTTATTAATTAAATCCATTTATTAAGAATTAATTAATAGACAATTCACCATAGACCTCCAAGATAAAATATGAAAACCCATCATAGAGCAAATCACTCAAAATCAGTCTAAAGGGTTAAAAATCATGAATCATGTCATCCGACACATTCGGTGGGTAAAATATCCAGATACTTGTCCTACCTCACTAGGACAATTGGCTTAAAAGTTTGGGATTTGGACTTGAGAATTTATCTCCCTTCTCTTATCATTGAGATAGTATAATAGGGTATGCTCATCTTGGCAATTCAGGGAAGTCGATACTCGGTACCTGCAACCTGCAGAAAAACTATGTATTTACATACAATATATATATATAATGCTAAGCTAAACAGACAATAGCAAGAAGTGGTGCATCATGTAGATCCCGACTAAGTAGGTGACTATGACTCCCTTCCTTAACTACATCAGAAATGCCATACAATATGAACACACGCACACCATACACATGCAAGTATGGGGTAAGTATCCATAATAAAACATATAAGATAATAAACCAACCATCTAATCATCAATAATAACTAAAAATAGTATAATGATCATCATGTATGCATGAAATGTAAAATCTAAATGATCTCATCATATAACCACTAAATCAATAACATAATGTCTGATAGTGTCAAAACAATATCACTAATCCATCAACATAAAACTAGTCTATTAAAGTTTGATAATAACAACAATGTCAAAAAAATATGTGAATGAGGGTAGGCACTACATTATTCAATTAAATAATAAAAGTGCCTCTAATTAATTACATAGAAAAAGTAATTATGCGAGCATATCTCATTTTACTAAATTAAATATCTCAACAAAATCTCTCTTCAGTTCAAAAAGGGAATTTTTTAGTTTACTATTGTTCAAAAATGAGTTAAATCAGTTAACTCCTTTTTTTACTCAAATTGAATCAGTTAACTCTTTATTTTACTCAAATTAAATCTGTTAACTCCCTTTAATTTCAAAATCTCCCTTTATGATTGAACTTCACCTTTAATCCTGACCGTTGATTGAAATCGATCTCAACCGTTGATGAATTCTAGGAAAGTCTATTTAAGAGACCCTCATCTCTTTATTTTGAAAGGTTGAATTAAAATTTGCATCAAATTGTTACTGGAAATCATACTGACATTTGCTCATATTCACATACGCAAAGATCAAGTTTGAACAAAAGTTGACCAGATTTAACCACGGTTGACTTGAGTTCACTAGTTTTGAAAAGAATTTTGAAATAATTAAAAGAAATTATTTAATTAAATGGAGTACTTACTTCTAACTAATTAAACAAAGTTATTTAATTAAATGAGAAGCCATTCCTAATTAATTAAATGAAGTTATTTAATTAAATAAGAAAAGTGTCTCTAATTAATTAAAGATTATTTAATTAAATAGAAACAGTAATTATGAGAGCATATCTCATTTTGTTAAATTAAATATGTCAACAAAATCTCTTTTCAGTTCAAAAAGGGAAATTTCCAGTTCACTATTGATAAAAAATGAGTTAAATGAGTTAACTCCTTTTTCTACTCAAATTCAATCAGTTAACTTCTTATTTTACTCAAATTAAATCTGTTAACTCTTTTTAATTTGGAAATCTGCCTTTATGACTGAACTTCACTTTTAATCCTGACCGTTGATTGAAATCAATCTCAACTATTGATGAATTCCAAGAAAGTCTATTTAAGAGACTCTCATCTCTTCATTTTGAAAGGTTGAATGAGAATTTGCATCGAATTGTCGTTGGAATTCATACTCACATTTGCTCATATTCACATACGCAACGGTTAAGTTTGACCAAAAGCTGACTAGATTTAACCACGGTTGACTTGACTTGACTAATTTCGAAAAGAATTTTTAAATAATTAAATAAAATTATTTAATTAAATGGAGTACTAATTAATTCAACAAAGCTATTTAATTAAATGAGAAGCCATTCATAATTAATTAAATGAAGTTATTTAATTAAATAAGAAAAGTGTCTCTAATTAATTAAAGATTATTTAATTAAATAGAAAAAGTAATTATGAGAGCATATCTCATTTTATTAAATTAAATATCTCAACAAAATCTCTCTTCAGTTCAAAAAAGAAAATTTCGAGTTCACTATTGATCAAAAATTAGTTGAATTAGTTGACTCCTTTTTCTACTCAAATTGAATCAGTTAACTCCTTATTTTACTCAAATTAAATCTGTTAAATCTCTTTAATTTCAAAATCTCCCTTTATGACTGAACTTCACCTTTAATCCTGACCGTTGATTGAAATTGATCTCAATAGTTGATGAATTCCAGGAAAGTCTATCAAAAAGATTCTCATCTCTTCATTTTGAAAGTTTGAATGAGAATTTGCATCGAATTGTTGTTATAATTCATACTCACATTTGCTCATATTCACACACGAAAATATCAAGTTTGACCAAAAGTTGACCAGATTTAACCACGGTTGACTTGAGTTGACTAGTTTCAAAATTTTTTTTGAAATAATTAAACGAAATTATTCAATTAAGTGGAGTACTTACTTCTAATTAATTAAAAAAAGTTTATTAATTAAATGAGAAGCCATTCCTAATTATTTAAATGAAGTTATTTAATTAAATAAGAAAAGTGTCTCTAATTAATTAAAGATTATTTAATTAAATAGAAAAAGTAATTATGAGCGCATATCTCATTTTATTAAATTAAATATCTCAACAAAATCTCTCTTCAGTTCAAAATGGGAAATTTCCAGTTCACTATTGATCAAAAATGAGTTAAATCAGTTAACTCCTTTTTCTACTCAAATTGAATCAGTTAACTTCTTATTTTACTCAAATTAAATCTTTTAACTCCCTTTAATTTGAAAATCTCTCTTTATGACTGAACTTCACCTTTAATCCTGACCGTTGATTGAAATCGATCTCAACCGTTGATGAATTTCAAGAAAGTCTATTTAAGAGACCCTCATCTCTGCATTTTGAAAGGTTGAATGAGAATATGCATCGAATTGTTGTTGCAATTCATAGTCACATTTTCTTATATTCACATACGCAAAGATCAAGTTTGACCAAAAGTTGACCAGATTTAACCACGGTTGACTTGAGTTGACTAGTTTCAAAAAAAATTTTAAAATAATTAAACGAAATTATTTAATTAAATGGAGTACTTACTTCTAATTAATTAAACAAAGTTATTTAATTAAATGGAAAGCCATTCCTAATTAATTAATTAAAGTTATTTAATTAAATAAGAAAAGTGTCTCGAATTAATTAAAGATTGTTTAATTAAATAGAAAAAGTAATTGTGAGAGCATATCTCATTTTATTAAATTAAATATCTCAACAAAATCTCTCTTCAGTTCAAAACGGGAAATTTTTAGTTCACTATTGATCAAAAATGAGTTAAATCAGTTAAGTCCTTTTTCTACTGAAATTGAATCAGTTAACTCCTTATTTTACTCAAATTAAATCTGTTAACTCCCTTCAATTTGGAATTCTCCCTTTATGACTGAACTTCACCTTTAATCCTGACCGTTGATTGAAATCGTTCTCAACTGTTGATGAATTCCAGGAAAGTCTGTTTAAGAGACCCTCAGCTCTTCATTTTGAAAGGTTGAATGAGAATTTGCATCGAATTGTTTCTGGAATTCATACTCACATTTGCTCATATTCACATATGTAACGATCAAGTTTGACCAAAAGTTGACCAGATTTAACCACAGCTGGCTTGAGTTGACTAGTTTTGAAAGAAATTTTAAAATAATTAAACAAAATTATTTTATTAAATGGAGTACTTACTTCTAATTAATTAAACAAAGTTATTTAATTAAATTAGTAGCCATTCCGAATCCATTAAATGAAATTATTTAATTAAATAAGAAAAGTGCCTCGATTTAATTAAAGATTAATTAATTAAATAGAAAAAGTAATTATGAGAGCATATCTCATTTTACTAAATTAAATATCTCAACAAAATCACTCTTCAGTTCAAAAAGGGAAATTTTCATTTCACTATTGATAAAAAATGAGTTAAACCAGTTAATTCCTTTTTTTACTCAAATTGAATCAGTTAACTCCTTATTTTACTCAAATTAAATATGTTAACTCCCTTTAATTTGGAAATCTCCCTTTACGACTGAACCTCACCTTTAATCCTGACCGCTCATTTAAATCGATCTCGACCGTTGATGAATTCTAGGAAAGTCTATTTAAGAGACCCTCATCTCTTCATTTTGAAAGGTTGAATGAGAATTTGCATCGAATTGTTGCTAAAATTCATACTCACATTTGCTCATATTCACATATGCAAAGATCAAATTTGACCAAAAGTTGACCAGATTTAACCACAGTTCACTTGAGTTGACTAGTTTCGAAAAGAATTTTGAAATAATTAAACGAAATTATTTTATTAAATGGAGTACTTACTTCTAATTAATTAAACAAAGTTATTTAATTAAATGAGAAGCCATTCCTAATTAATTAAATGAATTTATTTAATTAAATAAGAAAAGTGTCTCTAAATAATTATAGATTACTTAATTAAATCTGTTAACTCAATTTAATTTGAAAATCTCCCTTTATGACTGAACTTCACCTTTAATTCTGACCGCTGATTGAAATCGAATTCAACTGTTGATGAATTTCAAGAAAGTCTATTTAAGAGACCCTCATCTCTTCATTTTGAAAGGTTGAATGAGAATTTGCATCGAATTGTTGTTGGAATTCATACTCACATTTGCTCATATTCACATACGCAAAGATCAAGCTTGACCAAAAGTTGACCAGATTTAACCACGGTTGACTTGAGTTGACTAGTTTCAAAAAAAATTTAAATAATTAAATGAAATTATTTAATTAAATGGAGTACTTACTTCTAACTAATTAAACAAAGTTATTTAATTAAATGAGAAGCCATTGCTAATTAATTAAATGAAGTTATTTAATTAAATAAGAAAACTGTCTCTAATTAATTTAAGATTACTTAATTAAATAGAAAAAGTAATTATGAGAGCAAATCTCATTTTATTAAATTAAATATCTCAACAAAATCTCTCGTCAGTTTAAAAAGGGAAATTTTCAGTTCACTATTGATAAAAAATGAGTTAAATCAGTTAACTCCTTTTTCTACTCAAATTGAATCAGTTAACTCCTTATTTTAATCAAATTAAATCTGTCAACTCCTTTTAATTTAGAAATCTCCCCTTATGGCTGAACTTCACCTTTAATCCTGACTGTTGATTAAAATCGATCTCAACCGTTGATGAATTCAAGGAAAGTCTATTTAAGAGAGCCTCATCTCTTCATTTTGAAAGGTTGAATGAGAATTTGCATCGAATTGTTGCTGAAATTCATACTCACATTTGCTCATATTCACATACACAAAGATCAAATTTGACGAAAAGTTGACCAGATTTAACCACAGTTTACTTGAGTTGACTAGTTTCGAAAAAAATTTAAATAATTAAACAAAATTATTTAATTAAATGGAGTACTTACTTCTAATTAATTAAACAAAGTTATTTAATTAAATGAGAAGCCATTCCTAATTAATTAAATGAAGTTATTTAATTAAATAAGAAGAGTGTCTCTAATTAACTAAAGATTACTTAATTAAATAGAAAAAGTAATTATGGGAGCATATCTCATTTTATTAAATTAAATATCTGAACAAAATCTCTCGTCAGTTCAAAAAGAAATTTTTTTAGTTGACTATTGATAAAAAATGAGTTAAATCAGTTAACTCCTTTTTCTACTCAAATTGATTCAGTTAACTCCTTATTTTACTCAAATTAAATCTGTTAACTCCTTTTAATTTGAAAATCTCCTTTTATGACTGAACTTCACCTTTAATTCTGGCCGTTGATTAAAATCGATCTCAACCGTTGATGAATTTCAGGAAAGTCTATTTAAGAGACCCTCATCTCTTCATTTTGAAAGGTTGAATAAGAATTTGCATCGAATTGTTGCTGGAATTCATACTCACATTTGCTCATTTCACGTACGCAAAGATCAAGTTTGACCAAAAGTTGACCAAATTTAACCACGGTTGACTTGAGTTGACTAGTTTCAAATTTTTTTTGAAATAATTAAACAAAATTATTTAATTAAATGGAGTACTTACTTCTAATTAATTAAAGAAAGTTATTTAATTAAATGAGAAGCCATTCCTAATTAATTAAATGAAGTGATTTAATTAAATAAGAAAAGTGTCTCTAATTAATTATCAATTACTTAATTAAATATAAAAAGTAATTATAAGAGTATATCCCATTTTATTAAATTAAATATCTCAACAAAATCTCTCTTTACTTCGAAATGGGAAATTTCCAGTTCACTATTGATCAAAAATGAGTTAAATTAGTTAACTCCTCTTTCTACTCAAATTGAATCAGTTAACTCCTTATTTTACTCAACTTAAATCTATTAATTCTCTTTAATTTGAAAATCTCCCTTTCTGACTGAACTTCACCTTTAATCCTGATCGCTGATTGAAATCGATCTCAACCATTAATGAATTCAAGGAAAGTCTATTTAAGAGACCCTCATCTCTTCATTTTGAAAGGTTGAATGAGAATTTGCATTGAATTGTTGCTGAAATTCATACTCACATTTGCTCATATTCACATACGCAAAGATCAAGTTTGACCAAAAGTTGACTAGATCTAACCATGGTTGACTTGAGTTGACTAGTTTCGAAAAGAATTTTAAAATAGTTAAATGAAATTATTTAACTAAATGGAGTACTTACTTCTATTTAATTAAACAATGTTATTTACTTAAATGAGAAGCCATTCCTAATTAATTAAATGAAGTTATTTAATTAAATAAAAAAATTGTCTCTAATTAACTAAAGATTATTTAATTAAATAGAAAAAGTAATTTTGAGAGCATATCTCATTTTATTAAATTAAATATCTCAACAAAATCTCTCTTTAGTTCAAAAAGGGAAATTTTCAGTTCACTATTGATCAAGAATGAGTTAAATCAGTTAACTCCTTTTTCTACTAAAATTGAATAAGTTAACTGCTTATTTTACTCAAATTAACTCTGTCAACTCCCTTCAATTTGGAAATCTCCCTTTATGACTAAACTTCACCTTTAATCCTGACCGTTGATTGAAATCAATCTTAACCATTGATGAATTCTAGGAAAGTCTATTTAAGAGACCCTCATCTCTTCATTTTGAAAGGTTGAATGAGAATTTGCATCGAATTGTTGCTGGAATTCATACTCACATTTGCTCATATTCACATATGCAAAGATCAAGTTTGACTAAAAGTTGACTAGATTTAACCACAGCTGGCTTGAGTTGACTAGTTTCGAAATTTTTTTTGAAATAATTTTAAAAAATTATTTAATTAAATGGAGTACTTACATCTAATTAATTAAACAAAGTTATTTAATTAAATGAATAGCCATTCCTAATTAATTAAATGAAGTTATTTAATTAACTAAGAAAAGTGTCTCTAATTAATTAAAGATTACTTAATTAAATAGAAAAAGTAATTATGAGAGCATATCTCATTTTATTAAATTAAATATCTCAACAAAATCACTCTTTAGTTTAAAAAGAGAAATTTTGAGTTCACTATTGATAAAAAATGAGTTAAATCAGTTAACTCCTTTTTCTACTCAAATTGAATCAGTTAACTCCTTATTTTACTCAAATTAAATTTGTTAACTCCCTTTAATTTCAAAATCTCCCTTTATGACTAAACATCACGTTTAATCTTGACCGTTGATTAAAATCGATCTTAACCGTTGATGAATTTCAGGAAAGTAAATTTAAGAGACCCTCATCTCTTCATTTTAAAAGGTTGAATGAGAATTTGTATCGAATTGTTGCTGGAATTCATACTCACATGTGCTCATATTCACATACGCAAAGATCAAGTATGACCAAAAGTTGACCAAAAGAATTTTAAAATAATTAAACGAAATTATTTAATTAAATGGAGTACTTACTTCTAATTAATTAAACAAAGTTATTTAATTAAATGAGAAGCCATTCCTAATTAATTAAATGAGGTTATTTAATTAAATAAAAAAAGTATCTCTAATTAATTAAAGATTATTTAATTAAATAGAAAAAGTAATTATGGGAGCATATATCATTTTATTAAATCAAATATCTCAGCAAAATATCTCTTCAGTTCAAAAAGGGAAATTTACAGTTCACTATTGATCAAAAATGAGTTAAATAAGTTAACTCCTTTTTCTACTCAAATTGAATCAGTTACCTTTTTATTTTACTCAAATTAATTCTGTTAACTCCCTTTAATTTTGAAATCTCCTTTTATGACTGAACTTCACCTTTAATCCTGACCGTTGATTAAAATCAATCTCAACTGTTGATGAATTCCAAGAAAGCCTATTTAAGAGACCCTCATCTGTTCATTTTGAAAGGTTGAATGAGAATTTGCATCGAATTGTTGTTGGAATTCATACTCACATTTGCTCATATTCACATACGCAAAGATTAAGTTTGACCAAAAGTTGACCAAATTTAACCACGGTTGACTTGAGTTGACTAGTTTTGAATTTGGAAATCTCCCTTATGACTGAACCTCACCTTTATTCTTGATCGCTGATTGAAATCAATCTCAACCGTTGATGAATTCTAGGAAAGTCTATTTAAGAGACCCTCATCTCTTCATTTTGAAAAGTTGAATGAGAATATGCATCGAATTGTTGCTGGAATTCATACTCACATTTTCTGATATTCACATACGCAAAGATCAGGTTTGACCAAAAGTTGACCAGATTTAACCAAAGTTGACTTGAGTTGACTAGTTTCGAAAAAAAATTTGAAATAATTAAATGAAATTATTTAATTAAATGGATGACTTACTTCTAATTAATCAAACAAAGTTATTTAATTAAATGAGAAGCCATTCCTAATTAATTAAATGAAGTTATTTAATTAAATAAGAAAAGTGTCTCTAATTAATTAAAGATTACTTAATTAAATAGAAAAACTAATTATGAGAGCATATCTCATTTTATTAAATTAAATATCTCAACAAAATCTGTCTTCAGTTCAAAAAGAGAAAATTTCAGTTCGCTATTGATAAAAAATGAGCTAAATCAGTTAACTCTTTTTTCTACTCAAATTGAATCAGTTAGCTCTTTATTTTACTCAAATTAAATCCGTTAACTCCTTTTAATTTGGAAATCTCCCTTTATGACTGAACTTCACATTTAATCCTGACCGTTGATTGAAATCGATCTCAACCGTATATGAATTCCAGGAAAGTCTATTTAAGAGACCCTCATCTCTTCATTTTGAAAGGTTGAATGAGAATTTGCATCGAATTGTTGCTGGAATTCATACTCACATTTGCTCATTTCACATACGCAAAGATCATGTTTGACCAAAAGTTGACTAGATTTAACCACGGTCGACTTGAGTTGATTAGTTTTGAAAAAAATTCTGAAATAACTAAACGAAATTATTTAATTAAATGGAATACTTTCTACTAATTAATTAAACAAAGTTATTTAATTAAATGAGAATCCATTCCTAATTAATTAAATTAAGTTATTTAATTAAAGAAGAAAAGTGGCTGTAATTAATTAAAGATTACTTAATTAAATAGAAAAAGTAATTATGAAAGCATATCTCATTTTATTAAATTAATTATCTCAACAAAATCTCTTTTTAGTTCAAAAAGGGAAATTTCTAGTTCACTATTGATCAAAAATAATTTAAATCAATTAACTCTTTTTTCTACTCAAATCGAATTAGTTAACTCCTTATTTTACTCAAATTAAATCCGTTAACTCCCTTTAATTTGGAAATCTCTCTTTATGACTAAACTTCACATTTAATCCTCACCGTTGATTGAAATCGATCTCAATTGTTGATGAATTGCAGGAAAGTCTATTTAAGAGACCCTCATCTCTTCATTTGTAAAGGTTGAATGAGAATTTGCATCGAATTGTTGCTTGAATTCATACTCACATTTGCTCATATTCACATACGCAAAGATCAGGTTTGGCCAAGAGTTGACCAAATTTAACCACGGTTGACTTAAGTAGACTAGTTTCGAATTTTTTTAAAAAAAATAATTAAACAAAATTATTTAATTAAATGGAGTACTTACTTCTAATTAATTAAAGAAAGTTGTTTAATTAAATGAGAAGCCATTCCTAATTAATTAAATGAAGTTATTTAATTAAATAAGAAAAGTGTCTCTAAATAAGTAAAGATTACTTAATTAAATAGAAAAATTAATTAGGAGAGCATATCTCATTTTATTAAATTAAATATCTCAACAAAATCTCTCTTAGGTTCAAAAAGGGATATTTCCAATTCATTATTGATCAAAAATGAGTTAAATGAGTTAACTCATTTTTCTACTCAAATTGAATCAGTTAACTCCTTATTTTACTTAAATTAAATCTATTAACTCTCTTTAATTTGAAAATCTCCCTTTATGACTGAACTTCACCTTTAATTCTGACCGCTGATTGAAATCGAATTCAACCGTTAATGAATTTCAAGAAAGTCTATTTAAGAGACCCTCATCTCTTTATTTTGAAAGGTTGAATGAAAATTTGCATCGAATTGTTGCTGGAATTCATACTCACATTTGCTCATATTCACATACGCAAAGATCAAGTTTGACCAAAAGTTGACCAGATTTAACCACGGTTGACTTGAGTTGACTAGTTTCGAAAAAAATTAAATAATTAAACGAAATTATTTAATTAAATGGAGTACTTACTTCTAATTAATTAAACAAAGTTATTTAATTAAATGAGAAGTCATTCCTAATTAATTAAATGAAGTTATTTAATTAAATAAGAAAAGTGTCTCTAATTAATTTAAGATTACTTAATTAAATAGAAAAAGTAATTATGATAGCATATCTCATTTTATTAAATTAAATATCTCAACAAAATCTCTCGTCAGTTCAAAAAAGTAAATTTTCAGTTCACTATAAATAAAAAATGAGTTAAATGAGTTAACTCCTTTTTTTACTCAAATTGAATCAGTTAACTCCTTATTTTACTCAAATTAAATCTGGTAACTCCTTTTAATTTGGAAATCTCCCTTTATGACTGAACTTCACCTTTAATCCAGACTGTTGATTAAAATCGATCTCAACCGTTGATGAATTCTAGGAAAGTCTATTTAAGAGAGCCTCATCTCTTCATTTTGAAAGGTTGAATGAGAATTTGCATAGAATTGTTGCTGGAATACAGACTCACATTTGCTCATATTCACATACGCAAAGATCAAGTTTGACCAAAAGTTGACCAGATTTAACCACGGTTTACTTGAGTTGACTAGTTTCGAAAAGAATTTTGAAATAATTAAACGAAATTATTTAATTAAATGGAGTACTTACTTCTAATTAATTAAACAAAGTTATTTAATTAAATGAGAAGCCATTCCTAATTAATTAAATGAAGTTATTTAATTCAATAAGAAAAGTGTCTCTAATTAATTTAAGATTACTTAATTAAATAGAAAAAGTAATTATGGGAGAAAATCTCATTTTATTAAATTAAATATCTCAACAAAATCTCTTGTCAGTTCAAAAAGAAAATTTTTTAGTTCACTATTGATCAAAAATGAGTTAAATCAGTTAACTCCTTTTTCTACTCAAATTGAATCAGTTAACTCCTTATTTTACTCAAATTAAATCTGTTAACTCCTTTTAATATGAAAATCTTATTTTATGACTGAACTTCACCTTTAATCCTGACCGTTGATTAAAATCGATCTCAACAGTTGATGAATTTCAGGAAAGTCTATTTAAGAGACCCTCAACTCTTCATTTTGAAAGGTTGAATGGGAATTTGCATCGAATTGTTGCTGGAATTCATACTCACATTTGCTCATATTCACATATGCAAAGATCAAGTTTGACCAAAAGTTGACCAAATTTAACCACGGTTGACTTGAGTTGACTAGTTTTGAATTTTTTTTTTAAATAATAAAACAAAATTATTTAATTAAATTGAGTACTTACTTCTAATTAATTAAAAAAAGTTATTTAATTAAATGGGAAGCCATTCCTAATTAATTAAATGAAGTGATTTAATTAAATAAGAAAAGTATCTCTAATTAACTAAAGATTACTTAATTAAATATAAAAAGTAATTATAAGAGCATATCTCATTTTATTAAATTAAATATCTCAACAAAATCTCCCGTCAGTTCAAAAAGGAAAATTTTCAGTTCACTATTGATCAAAAATGACTGAAATCAGTTAACTTTTTTTTCTACTCAAATTGAATAAGTTAACTCCTTATTTTACTCAAATAAAATTTGTTAATTCCCTTTAATTTGAAATTCTCCCTTTATGACTGAACTTCACATTTAATCTTGACTGCTGATTGAAATCGATCTCAACCGTTGATGAATTCTAGGAAAGCCTATTTAAGAGACCCTCATCTCTTCATTTTGAAAGGTTAAATGAGAATTTGCATCAAATTGTTGCTGGAATTCATAATCACATTTGCTCATATTCACATATGCAAAGATCAAGTTTGACCAAAAGTTGACCAGATTTAACCATAGCTGGCTTGAGTTGACTAGTTTCGAAAAGAATTTTGAAATAATTAAACAAAATTATTTAATTAAATGGAGTACTTACTTCTAATTAATTAAACAAAGTTATTTAATCAAATGATTAGCCATTCCTAATTAATTAAATGAAGTTATTTAATTAAATAAGAAAAGTGTCTCTAATTAATTAAAGATTACTTAATTAAATAGAAAAAGTAATTATGAGAGCATATCTCATTTTATTAAATTAAATATCTCAACAAAATCTCTCTTTAATTTAAACAGGGAAATTTTCAATTCACTATTGATAAAAAATGAGTTAAATAAGTTAACTCCTTTTTCTACTGAAATTGAATCAGTTAACTCCTTATTTTACTCAAATCAAATCTATTAACTCCCTTTAATTTGGAAATCTCTCTTTATGACTGAACTTCACCTTTAATCTTGACCGTTGATTGAAATCATTCTCAACCGTTGATGAATTCCAAGAAAGTCTATTTAAGAGACCCTCACCTCTTCAATTTGAAAGGTTGAATGAGAATTTGCATCGAATTGTTGCTTGAATTCATACTCACATTTGCTCATATTCACATACCCAAAGATCAAGTTTGACCAAAATTTGACCAGATTTAACCACGATTGACTTGAGTTGACTAGTTTTGAAAAGAATTTTGAAATAATTAAATGAAATTATTTAATTAAATGGAGTACTTACTTCTAATTAATTAAACAAAGTTATTTAATTAAATGAGAAGCCATTCCTAATTAATTAAATGAAGTTATTTAATTAAATAAGAAATGTGTCTCTAATTAATTAAAGATTACTTAATTAAACAGAAAAAGTAATTATGAGAGCATATCTCATTTTATTAAATTAAAAATCTCAACAAAATCACTCTTCAGTTCAAAAAAGGAAATTTCCAGTTCACCATTGATAAAAAATGAGTTAAATCAGTTAACTCCTTTTTCTACTCAAATTGAATCAGTTAACTCTTTATTTTACTCATATTAAATATGTTAACTCCCTTTAATTTGGAAATATCCCTTTATGACTGAACCTCAACTTTAATCCTAACCGCTGATTGAAATCGATCTCAACCATTGATGAATTCTAGAAAAGTCTATTTAAGAGACCCTCACCTCTTCATTTTGAAAGGTTGAATGAGAATTTGCATCGAATTGTTGCTAGAATTCATATTCACATTTGCTCATATTCACATACGCAAAGATCAAGTTTGACCAAAAGTTGACCAGATTTAATCACGGTTTACTTGAGTTGACTAGTTTCGAAAAGAATTTTGAAATAATTAAACGAAATTATTTAATTAAATGGAGTACTTACTTCTAATTAATTAAACAAAGTTATTTAATTAAATGAGAAGCCATTCTTAATTAATTAAATGAAGTTATTTAATTCAATAAGAAAAGTGTCTCTAATTAATTTAAGATTACTTAATTAAATAGAAAAAGTAATTATGGGAGCAAATTAATTTAGTTAACTCCTTTTTCTACTCAAATTGAATCAGTTAACTCCTTATTTTACTCAAATTAAATCTATTAACTCATTTTAATTTGAAAATCTTATTTTATGACTGAACTTCACCTTTAATCCTGACCGTTGATTAAAATCAATCTCAACAGTTGATGAATTTCAGGAAAGTCTATTTAAGAGACTGTCATCTCTTCATTTGGAAAGGTTGAATGAGAATTTGCATCGAATTGTTGCTGGAATTCATACTCACATTTGCTCATATTCACATACGCAAAGATCAAGTTTGACCAAAAGTTGACCAAATTTAACCACGATTGACTTGAGTTGACTAGTTTTGAATTTTTTTTAAAATAATAAAACAAAATTATTTAATTAAATGGAGTACTTTCTTCTAATTAATTAAGGAAATTTATTTATTTAAATGAGAAGCCATTCCTAATTAATTAAATGAAGTGATTTAATTAAATAAGAAAAGTATCTCTAATTAACTAAAGATTACTTAATTAAATATAAAAAATAATTATAAGAGCATATCTCATTTTATTAAATTAAATATCTCAACAAAATCTCTCGTCAGTTCAAAAAGGGAAATTTTCAGTTCACTATTGATCAAAAATGACTTAAATCAATTAACTTCTTTTTCTACTCAAATTGAATCAGTTAACTCCTTATTTTACTCAAATAAAATCTGTTAATTCCCTTTAATTTGAAATTCTCCCTTTATGACTGAACTTCACATTTAATCTTGACTGCTGATTGAAATCAATCTCAACTGTTGATGAATTCTAGAAAAGTCTATTTAAGAGACCCTCATCTCTTCATTTTGAAAGGTTGAATGAGAATTTGCATCGAATTGTTGCTAGAATTCATACTCACATTTGCTCATATTCACATATGCAAAGATCAAGTTTGACAAAAAGTTGACCAGATTTAACCACAGCTGGCTTGAGTTGACTAGTTTCGAAAAGAATTTTGAAATAATTAAACAAAATTATTTAATTAAATGGAGTACTTACTTCTAATTAATTAAACAAAGTTATTTAATCAAATGAGTAGCCATTCCTAATTAATTAAATGAAGTTATTTAATTAAATAAGATAAGTGTCTCTAATTAATTAAAGATTACTTAATTAAATAGAAAAAGTAATTATGAGAGCATATCTCATTTTATTAAATTAAATATCTCAACAAAATCTCTCTTTAGTTTAAACAGGAAAATTTCCAGTTCACTATTGATAAAAAATGAGTTAAATAAGTTAACTCATTTTTCTACTGAAATTGAATCAGTTAACTCCTTATTTTACTCAAATCAAATCTATTAACTTCCTTTAATTTGGAAATCTCTCTTTATGACTGAACTTCACCTTTAATCCTGACCGTTGATTGAAATCATTCTCAACCGTTGATGAATTCCAGGAAAGTCTATTTAAGAGACCCTCACCTCTTCATTTTAAAAGGTTGAATGAGAACTTGTATCGAATTGTTGCTTAAATTCATACTCACATTTGCTCATATTCACATACGCAAAGATCAAGTTTGACCAAAATTTAACCAGATTTAACCACGGTTGACCTGAGTTGACTAGTTTTGAAAAGAGTTTTGGAATAATTAAACGAAATTATTTAATTAAATGGAGTACTTACTTCTAATTAATTAAACAAAGTTATTTAATTAAATGAGAAGCCATTCCTAATTAATTAAATGAAGTTATTTAATTAAATAAGAAATGTGTCTCTAATTAATTAAAGATTACTTAATTAAATAGAAAAAGTAATTATGAGAGCATATCTCATTTTATTAAATTAAAAATCTCAACAAAATCACTCTTCAGTTCAAAAAAAGAAATTTTCAGTTCACTATTGATCAAAAATGAGTTAAATCAGTTAACTCCTTTTTCTACTCAAATTGAATAAGTTAACTCTTTATTTTACTCAAATTAAATATGTTAACTCCCTTTAATTTGGAAATCTCCCTTTATGACTGAACCTCACCTTTAATCCAGACCGCTGATTGAAATCGATCTCAACCGTTGATGAATTCTAGAAAAGTTTATTTAAGAGACCCTCACCTCTTCATTTTGAAAGGTTGAATGAGAATTTGCATCGAATTGTTGCTGGAATTCATATTCACATTTGCTCATATTCACATACGCAAATATCAAGTTTGACCAAAAGTTGACCAGATTTAACCACAGTTGAATTGAGTTGACTAGTTTCGAAAAGAATTTTGAAACAATTAAACGAAATTATTTAATTAAATGGAGTACTTACTTCTAATTAATTAAATAAATTTATTTAATTAAATGAGAAGCCATTCCTAATTAATTAAATGAAGTTATTTAATTAAATAAGAAAAGTGAATCTAAAAAATTATAGATTACTTAATTAAATAGAAAAAGTAATTAGCAGAGCATGTCTCATTTTATTAAATTAAATATCTCAACAAATCTCTGTTCAGTTCAAAAAAAAAAATTTTTAGTTCACTATTGATCAAAAATGAGTTAAATCAGTTAACTCCTTTTTCTACTCAAATTGAATCAGGTAACTCCTTATTTTACTCAAATTAAATCTGTTAACTCCCTTTAATTTGGAAATCTCTCTTTATGACTGAACTTCACCTTTAATCCTGACCGCTGATTGAAATCGATCTCAATCGTTGATGAATTTCAGGAAAGTCTATTTAAGAGACCCTCATCTATTCATTTTGAAAGGTTGAATGAGAATATTCATCAAATTGTTGCTGGAATTCATACTCACATTTGCTCATATTCACATACGCAAAGATGAAGTTTCACCAAAATTTGACCAGATTTAACCACGGTTGACTTGAGTTGACTAGTTTTGAAAAGAATTTTGAAATAATTAAATGAAATTATTTAATTAAATGGAGTACTTACGTCTAATTAATTAAACAAAGTTATTTAATTAAATGAGAAGCCATTCTTAATTAATTAAATGAAGTTATTTAATTAAATAAGAAATGTGTCTCTAATTAATTAAAGATTACTTAATTAAACAAAAAAATTAATTATGAGAGCATATCTCATTATATTAAATTAAAAATCTCAACAAAATCTCTCTTCAGTTCAAAAAAGGAAATTTTCAGTTAACTATTGATCAAAAATGAGTTAAATTAATTAACTCCTTTTTCTACTCAAATTCAATCAGTTAACTCTTTATTTTACTCAAATTTAATCTGCTAACTCCCTTTAATTTGGAAATCCTCCTTTATGAATGAACTTCACCTTTAATCCTGACCACTGATTGAAATCGATCTCAACCGTTGATGAATTCAAGGAAAGTCTATTTAAGAGACCCTCATCTCTTCATTTTAAATGGTTGAATGAGAATTTGCATCGAATTGATGCTAGAATTCATACTCACATGTGCTCATATTCACGTATGCAAAGATCAAGTATGACCAAAAGTTTACCAAATTTAACCACGATTGACTTGAGTTGACTAGTTTCAAAAAGAATTTTGAAAATAAAAAAATGAAATTATTTAATTAAATGGAGTACTTACTTCTAATTAATTAAACAAAGTTATTTAATTAAATGAGAAGCCATTCCTAATTAATTAAATGAAGTTATTTAATTAAATAACAAAAGTATCTCTAATTAATTAAAGATTATTTAATTAAATAGAAAAAGTAATTATGGGAGCATATCTCATTTTATTAAATCAAATATCTCAGCAAAATATCTCTTCAGTTCAAAAAGGAAAATTTACAGTTCACTATTGATCAAAAATGAGTTAAACAAGTTAACTCCTTTTTTCTACTCAAATTGAATCAGTTAACTCCTTATTTTACTCAAATTGAATCTGTTAACTCACTTTAATTTTTAAATCTCCTTTTATGATTAAACTTTACCGTTAATCTTGACCGTTGATTGAAATCGATCTCAACCGTTGATGAATTTTTTAAAAATCTATTTAAGAGACCCTCATCTGTTCATTTTGAAAGGTTGAATGAGAATTTTCATCGAATTCTTGTTGGAATTCATACTCATATTTACTCATATTCACATATGTAAAGATCAAGTTTGACGAAAAGTTGACCAGATTTAACAACGATTGACTTGAGTTGACTAGTTTCGAAAAGAATTTTGAAATAATTAAATGAAATTATTTAATTAAATGGAGGACTTACTTCTAATTAATTAAACAAAGTTATTTAATTAAATGAGAAGCCATTCCTAATTAATTAAATTAAGTTATTTAATTAAATAAGAAAAGTGTCTATAATTAATTAAAGACTATTTAATTAAATAGAAAAAGTAATTATGAGAGCATATCTCATTTTATTAAATTAAATATCTCAACAAAATCTCTCTTCAGTTCAAAAAGGGAAATTTCCAGTTCACCATTGATAAAAAATGAGTTCAATCAGTTAACTCCTTTTTCTTCTCAAATTGAATCAGTTAACTCCTTATTTTACTCAAATTAAATCTGTTGACTCACTTTAATTTGGAAATTTTTCGTTATGACTGAACTTCACCTTTAATCCTGACCGTTGATTGAAATCGATCTCAACCTTTGATGAATTCCAGGAAAGTTTATTTAAGAGACCCTCATCTCTTCATTTTGAAAGGTTGAATGAGAATTTGCATTGAATTGTTGCTGGAATTCATACTCACATTTGCTCATATTCACATATGCAAAGATCAAGTTTGACCAAAAGTTGACCATATTTAGCCATGGTTGACTAGTTTCGAAAAGAATTTTGAAATAATTAAATGAAATTATTTAATTAAAGGGAGTACTTACTTCTAATTAATTAAATAAAGTTATTTAATTAAATGAGAAGCCATTCCTAATTAATTAAATGAAGTTATTTAATTAAATAAGAAATGTGTCTCTAATTAATTAAAGATTATTTAATTAAATAGAAAAAGTAATTACGAGAGCATATCTCATTTTATTAAATTAAATATCTCAACAAAATCTCTCTTCAGTTCAAAAATGGAAATTTTCAGTTCACTATTGATAAAAAATGAGTTAAATCAGTTAACTCCTTTTTCTACTCCAATTGAATCAGTTAACTCATTATTTTACTAAAATTAAATCTGTTAACTCCTTTTTCTACTCAAATTGAATCCGTTAACTCCTTATTTTACTCAAATTAAATCTGTTAACTCTCATTAATTTGGAAATCTCCCTTTATGACTAAACTTCACCTTTAATCCTGACCGTTGATTGAAATCGATCTCGACCGTTGATGAATTCCAGGAAAGTCTATTTAAGAGACCCTCATCTCTTCATTTTGAAAGGTTGAATGAGAATTTGCAATGAATTGTTGTTGGAATTCATACTCACATTTGCTCATATTCACATCCGCAAAGATCAAGTTTGACCAAAAGTTGACCAGATTTAACCACGATTGACTTGAGTTGATTAGTTTTGAAAAGAATTTTGAAATAATTAAATAAAATTACTTAATTAAATGGAGTACTTAGTTCTAATTAATTAAACAAAGTTATTTAATTAAATGGGAAACAATTCCTAAATAAATAAATAAAGTTATTTAATTAAATAATAAAAGTGTTTCTAATTAATTAAAGACTATTTAATTAAATAGTAAAAGTAATTATGAGAGCATATCTCATTTTATTAAATTAAATATCTCAACAAAATCTCTCTTCAGTTCCAAAACGTGAATTTCCAGTTCACCATTGATAAAAAATGAGATAAATCAGTTAACTCCTTTTTCTTCTGAAATTGAATTAGTTAACTCCTTATTTTACTCAAATTAAATCTGTTAACTCACTTTAATTTGGAAATCTCCCTTTATGACTGAACTTCACCTTTAATCCTGATCGTTGATTGAAATTGATCTCAACTGTTGTTGAATTCTAGGAAAGTCTATTTAAGAGACCCTTATCTCTTCATTTTGAAAGGTTGAATGAGAATTTGCATTGAATTGTTGCTAGAATTCATACCCACATTTGCTCATATTCACATACGCAAAGATCAAGTTTGACCAAAAGTTGACCATATTTAACCACAATTGACTAGTTTCGAAAAGAATTTTGAAATAATTAAATGAAATTAATTAATTAAATGGAGTGCTTACTTCTAATTAATTAAACAAAGTTATTTAATTAAATGAGAAGCCATTCCTAATTAATTAAATGAAGTTATTTAATTAAATAAGAAATGTGTCTCTAATTAATTAAAGATTATTTAATTAAATAGAAAAAGTAATTACGAGAGCATATCTTATTTTATTAAATTAAATATCTCAACAAAATCTCTCTTCAATTCAAAAAAGGAAATTTTCTGTTCTCTATTGATAAAAAATGAGTTAAATATTTTAACTCCTTTTTCTACTCAAATTTAATCAGTTAACTCCTTATTTTACTCAAATTAAATCTATTAACTCCCTTTAATTTGGAAATCTCCCTTTATGACTTAACTTCACCTTTAATCCTGACCGTTGACTGAAATCGATCTCGACCGTTGATGAATTCCAGGAAAGTCTATTTAAGAGATCCTCATCTCTTCATTTTGAAAGGTTGAATGAGAATTTGCAATGAATTGTTGTTGGAATTCATACTCACATTTGCTCATATTCACATCCGCAAAGATCAAGTTTGACCAAAAGTTGACCAGATTTAACCACAGTTGACTTGAGTTGATTAGTTTTGAAAAGAATTTTGAAATAATTAAATGAAATTACTTAATTAAATGGAGTACTTAGTTCTAATTAATTAAACAAAGTTATTTAATTAAATGGGAAACAATTCCTAAATAATTAACTGAAGTTATTTAATTAAATAAGAAAAGTGTTTCTAATTAATTAAAGACTATTTAATTAAATAGAAAAAGTAATTATGAGAGCATATATCATTTTATTAAATTAAATATCTCAACAAAATCTCTCTTCAGTTCCAAAAGGTGAATTTCCAGTTCACCATTGATCAAAAATGAGTTAAATGAGTTAACTCCTTTTTCTTCTGAAATTGAATTAGTTAACTCCTTATTTTACTCAAATTAAATCTATTAAATCACTTTAATTTGGAAATCTCTCTTTATGACTGAACTTCACCTTTAATCCTGATCGTTGATTGAAATTGATCTCAACCGTTGATGAATTCTAGGAAAGTCTATTTAAGAGACTCTCATCTCTTCATTTTGAAAGGTTGAATGAGAATTTGCATCGAATTGTTGCTAGAATTCATACTCACATTTTCTCATATTCAAATATGCAAAGATCAAGTTTGACCAAAAGTTGACCATATTTAACCACAGTTGACTAGTTTCGAAAAGAATTTTGAAATAATTAAATGAAATTATTTAATTAAATGGAGTGCTTACTTCTAATTAATTAAACAAAGTTATTTAATTAAATGAGAAGCCATTCCTAATTAATTAAATGAAGTTATTTAATTAAATAAGAAATGTGTCTCTAATTAATTAAAGATTATTTAATTAAATAGAAAAAGTAATTACGAGAGCATATCTCATTTTATTAAATTAAATATCTCAAGAAAATCTCTCTTCAATTCAAAAATGGAAATTTTCAGTTCACTATTGATAAAAAATGAGTTAAATCAATTAACTCCTTTTTCTACTCAAATTGAATCCATTAACTCCTTATTTTACTCAAATTAAATCTGTTAACTCTCTTTAATTTGGAAATCTTCCTTTATGACTGAACTTGACCTTTAATCCTGACCGTTGATTGAAATCGATCTCAATGGTTGATGAATTCTAGGAAAGTCTATTTAAGAGACCCTCATCTCTTCATTTTGAAAGGTTGAATGAGAAATTTGCATTGAATTGTTGCTGGAATTAATACTCACATTTTCTCATATTCACATATGCAACAATCAAGTTTGACCAAAAGTTGACTAGATTTAACCACGGTTGACTTAAGTTGACTAGTTTTAAAAAGAATTTTGAAATAATTAAATGCAATTATTTAATTAAATGGATTACTTACTTCTGATTAATTAAACAAAGTTATTTAATTAAATGAGAAGCCATTCCTAATTAATTAAATGAAGTTATTTAATTAAATAAGAAAAGTGTCTCTAATGATTTAAAGATTATTTAACTAAATAAAAAAAGTAATTATGAGAGCATATCTCATTTTATTAAATTAAATATCTCAAAAAAATCTCTTTTAAATTCAAAAAAGGAAATTTTCAGTTCTCTATTGATCAAAAATGAGTTAAATCAATTAACTCCTTTTTCTACTCAAATTTAATCAGTTAACTCCTTATTTTACTCAAATTAAATCTATTAACTCTCTTTAATTTGAAAATCTTCCTTTATGACTGAACTTCACCTTTAATCCTGACCGTTGATTGAAATCGATCTCAACCGTTGATGAATTCCAGGAAAGTCTATTTAAGAGACCTTATCTCTTCATTTTGAAAGTTTGAATGAGAATTTGCATAGAATTGTTGCTGGAATTCATACTCACATTTGCTCATATTCACATACGCAATGATAAAGTTTGACCAAAAGTTGGCCAGATTTAACCACGGTTGACTTAAGTTGACTAGTTTCAAAAAGAATTTTGAAATAATTAAACGCAATTATTTAATTAAATGGAATACTTACTTCTAATTAATTAAACAAAGTTATTTAAATAAATAAGAAGCCATTCCTAATTAATTAAATGAAGTTATTTAATTAAATAAGAAAAGTGTCTCTAATTAATTAAAGATTATTTAACTAAATAGAAAAAGTAATTACGAGAGCATATCTCATTTTATTAAATTAAATATCTCAACAAAATCTCTCTTCAATTCAAAAAAGGAAATTTTTAGCTCTCTATTGATCAAAAATGAATTAAATAAATTAACTCCTTTTTTTACTCAAATTTAATCAGTTAACTCCTTATTTTACTCAAATTAAATCTATTAACTCCATTTAATTTGGAAATCTCCCTTTATGACTGAACTTCACCTTTAATCCTGACCATTGATTGAAATCGATCTCAACCGTTGATGAATTCTAGGAAAGTCTATTTAAGAGACCCTCATCTCTTCATTTTGAAAGGTTGAAAGAGAATTTACATCAAATTGTTGCTTGAATTCATACTCACATTTGCTCTTATTCACATACGCAAAGATCAAGTTTGACCAAAAGTTGACTAGATTTAACCACGGTTGACTTGAGTTGACTAGTTTTGAAAAGAATTTTAGAATAATTAAACAAAATTATTTAATTGAATGGAGTACTTACTTCTAATTAATTAAACAAAGTTGTTTAATTAAATGAGAAGCCATTCGAAATGAAGAACAGTTGGGAGAATGTGGAGAAGCGTTGGCTGCCGGTTGGGCTAGGGTTTTTCCCCTAGCCTGTTCTTGGTGTTTGATCTTTACTATTTTTCTGTTTTGTTTGGATTTCTAGCTACTGGACATAGTTTGCGTCAGTGTTTTTGGAAATCTTCTGTAGTCAATTTTGGATTGGGGTTTTATTGTTTGCATGGCAGGGCCTATGATTTCTTCTCCGTTGGTGAGAATAGATGGTTCTTCTCCAACTATGCATGCAATGCGATCTGAATCATTTTATTCAGGGGAGAGCTCCAAGCTAAAAAAAGTTAATGGTTGTTTTCCGCGTAGCCATGATCGCCCTGTTCTGGTTATTCCTCCAACGGCTGTAATGGAGGACATTGATTATTGGACCAAGCATGCTTTGATATGCAAATTTCTTGGAATTCGGATTTCCCTATCCGCTCTTGAGGCATGGATCCATCGCTCATGGAAGGTGGAAGGCAATATAGAGATTATGTTGGTGGGGAATAGTTATTTTTTTGTTGTATTCTCTTGCATGTCTAATCGGGATCATGTTTTTGAAGGAGGCCCTTATTTCTACAACCATGTGGGGTTATTTGTCAAACCTTGGCATTTAGGTTTTAATTCTACTGAGGATCTCCCTTCAATAGTGCCAGTTTGGGTTCACTTGCCTCGTCTTCCCTTGGAATTTTTGCATGAAGACATCCTTCGACAAATTGCTGCTTTGTTTGGGAAGCCAGCTACGATCGCACATCAATCCCTCGATAAAAAGGTTATTTCTTATGGTAGAATTTGTGTTGAAATTAATTTGAATAACCCATTACCAGATTCTTTTGAAATTTGTATGGGGGATTTTTCTTGGGTGCAGTAGTTAGATTATGAATCTCTCCCTTTTTGTTGTCGGATTTGTCATGAGTATGGTCATTTACAACGTTAGTGCCCCCGTAACTCAAGTTTCAAAGGAGTGGATGGTTCTACAGCTGGCAATACTAGAGGTTTGGCAGATACTACAGGGAAAGGACAATCTCAAATGGCTAATACTACCAAGGGGATGAATCCACAAGATGCTACAGGTAAGGGTAAGGCTCAAATGCAGGATAAGGATAGATTTACCCCTATTCGCCCTCGAGCTAAGGGACATGGTCAAAAGAGTCCTTTGAAAGAAAGATTATCTGATTCAGGTTTTAACCGCTTTGAGGTGCTAGATAGTATGGTTCTAGAGGAGGGTATTCCTCCTCCTATCTCTTCTGATCCAGTTTGCCCAGATGAGAGATCTGTTCCTAATGATGCTTGTGGGGCATCCCAAGTTGTAGTATGTTAGAACTGTAAGGTCCCTGTAGCTCCTATGACAGAGGCTCTGGTGACTCCTACAGTGTTGGAGGATAATGATGTTGTTTTAGCTGACTTGGTTAAGGATGTGCTACCATCAGGTAAGGGCAAGGGTTCTCCTCTCCCCTTGGGGTTGATGCCCCAACCCTTTAAGCGGGCTTCTTCTACTCCCCCTCTAAGGAGTGGGCACAAAACAGACCAAGAGAAGATTAAACTCACAGGAGATATATTGATTGAGTCTAGTTCAGTGAAACCTTTGGATTCTCATTTTCCCAATTCTACCCAATGATGATTATTCTCTCATGGAATGTAAGGGGGTTGAATAGCATCCCTAGACAAAAGGCTACTCATAACTTGGTGGTTGATCATAGCCCTGATATTTTTTGTATCCAAGAGACTAAGCTCTCTGTGGAGTCTATGGTCCAACATGCCTCTAGTATTTGGTCTCGTGGCCAATGCCAGTGTGTTGGGGCAACAAGCAATGCGGGTGGTTTAGCTATATTTTGAGTTCCTCAAAAAATTTCTCCTCTTGGCTGGATGTCTTCTTGCTCAGCTCTCTCTATGGTAGCTTTTGCTCTAGACTTAGGAGAGGTAATCATGGTTACTAATGTGTATGCACCTGTTGATCTTGTGGGAAAGGAGGAACTTTGGGAACATATTCAATATGTTAGAAATTGTCATCCTTATCATCCTTGGGTGTTAGCAGGGGACTTCAATTCAATTTTAAGTCTGGAGGAGAAACATGGTGGTTTGGCTAGATTGGGACCTTCTTCTGCTCTTCTTCGACAACATATATCTCTTTTGCATCTCTCTGATGTTAAGCCTTCTAATGGTCTCTATACTTGGAATAATCGCAGGAATGGTGTTGCTTCTATCTCAGAATGTCTGGATAGATTTCTAGTTTCTTGCTTCTGGGTCAGTGGCACCCTTGCTATCTCTTCAGAAATCCTTGATTGGAGGGGTTTAGATCATTGGCCAATCAAATTTTCTACTATAGGGGCTTATGTTCTGAAGCATCCTCCTTTTAAGTTCCAGTTGATGTGGCTTCGAGACTCCTCTCTTGATGATTTTGTTTTCTGTTGGTGGAAAGATGGTGCTCCTACATATGGTACTGCAATGTTCTAATTTTCTAAAAGGCTTCAATATGATAAAAGGAAGCTCAAGATATGGAATAGGGAATGCTTTGGGAACCTTCACTTTATGAAGAGGCTTGCTCAAGAAGATCTTGATGTCATCACAAGGTAGATTAGAGATCGAGGTTTCTCAGAGGATCTTGGCAAGGTTGAATTCCTTGCTTCTAGAGCTCTAGAAGAATGGGAACTTCGAGAGAAATTTTTTTGGAAGCAAAAGGCTAGAGTTGATTGGCTCTAGGAAGGTGATCGTAACACTGCCTTTTTCCATAAAACAGTGCAATCTCGTCGGAATCAGAGCACTATCTGTTCTTTGGTTAATTCTCAAGGTATCCAACTGAATTCTTTGCCAGCTTTGTTCTAGGAGGCTATTTGGTACTTCTCTACCCTCTTCTCTGAGGACTCTCCTCCTGCTGATAATGAAGAAAATCTTATTTTGTCTTGTATTCCTTCCCTTATCACTCAAGAAATGAATGATTATCTCATGCGTCCTATTTCTTTGGAAGAGCTAGAGGAGGTGGTCTTTGGCATGCCTAAGGGGAAGGCTCCTGGTCCTGATGGCTTTCCAGTTGAATTCTTTCAAGAATTTTGGGACATCATTAATCATGATTTGTTGGAGGTGGTTAAAGAATCCTATGCTAGCAAGCAGATGCTTCGAGCTTTGAACTCTACATTCTTGACTCTTATTCCTAAGAGAGAGGGTGCTAATCAATTGGAGTTTTTTAGACCAATTTCCTTATGTAATGTGGTTTACAAAGTTATTACTAAGTTGATTGCTAAGAGATTAAAAAGGTGGCTTCCCATTATTATCTCAAAAGAACAAGGTGGTTTTGTTGCTGGCAGACAAATTTTGGATGGGGTGGTTATTGCTACTGAGGCTATTCACTCTATGGCTACTTCAAGGGAGAGAGCCATGTTTGTTAAGCTGGATATGGCTAAGGCCTATGATAGAGTTAAATGGAGCTTCCTAAGGAGTATTCTTCTTTTTTTTGGATTTAGCTCTAACTGGGTGAGTTGGATTATGAGTTGTGTTACTTCTGCCTCTTTTTCTGTTCTTAGTAATGGTCAACCTTCTCAACTATTTGGTGCTTCTAGAGGCCTCTCCCAGGGTGACCCTCTCTCTCCATATCTATTCATCATCATGGCTGAAGGCTTGGGCAAATTCATTAAGCATCATGTGTCCTAGAATTCTATTCAAGGTTGGTGGTGGGGTAATGGCTTACCTTCTCTTTCCCATCTTCAATTTGTTGATGATTCTTCTCTTGCTGGTCTTCCTAGGATCAAGAAAGCTGAAGCCTTTCGACATGCTTTGGACGTTTATTTGGAAGCTTCAGGCTAGAAAGTTAATGAGCACAAATCTTCCATTTACTTTTTTAACACTCCTGATTCTATTCAGCACAGGATTGTTGGTATCCTACGGTTTCAGATAGGATCACTTCCTTTGACTTATCTTGGCATCCCTATTGTTTTTTCTAGAAAGCCACGTCTCTTCTAGCAAAATTTGATTACCAAGCTTCAAGATAAGGTAAATCATTGGACTCATAGATGGCTTTCTACTGCTGCCCGGGTTACTCTTCTTCAAGTTGTTATCCAAGCTCTTCCTACTTATCGAAGCATGGTTCACGCTACACCTATTTACTTTCTCAAGGAGTTTGATGCTCTTTCTCGACAATTCCTTTGGAGTGGTAATTTGCATAGTACTAAATGGAGCTTGGTTAATTGGGTAACTGTTTGTAGGCCTAAAAAGGAGGGTGGTCTTGGTCTTCGATATGCTCTATTGAGTAGTCAAGCTTTGGCTGCTAAACTTTATTGTGATGGTGCTCTGGATAACATCAACTTTGGGCTCGCATTATCACTCATAAATATTTTCATGGTGCTGATCCTTGCTCTGTTTTTGCACTTCCTCTTGAAGGTCATGGTTCAATGGTTTGGCATACTTTGAAGACAGGTGCGATGTTGGTAAAGAGGGGTCTATTTTGGATATGTAAAGGAGGTTCTCAGGCTTTGTTTTGGTCTAATGCTTGGAATGGATTCCCTTCCATTTTATCCATATACCCTCATCTCCAGCCTCTTTGTGACTCTTTTCTTGCTGCTGAATGGGATAAAGTGGCTCATTACAAGACTCCTTATCAATTGGGACATGTTGTTGGTTACAGATGGAAGCATTCTTCTGATTGGCCTCCTGGAGGTACAAACATGGATCGTAAGGAGCTTTCTCAAATTCTGGCCTCTAGAGAGTGTTCTTCTTTGCTTGGTCCAGATGTTTTGGCTTGGGGTGGTACCTTGTCTGGTAAATATCATGTCTCTGCTGGGTATTAGGAGATAACTAGACAATTATTTGGGGATGCTGAGGTCCCTTGGTGGAAGCAAGTTTGGAATAAAGTTTCTTGGTCCAAGTGCAATTTTTTCATGTGGCTAGTGGCTCACAACCGTTGTCTTACCTGGGATAATCTTTGTAAACGTGGATTTTAGGGCCCCTCTTATTGTGTTTTGTGTGGTAATGGAGAGGAGTCTGTCTCCCATCTGTTCTTCCATTGCTCTTATTCTACTCAGATATGGCACCTTTGGTGGAGTGCTTGGGGTAGGTCTTGTCGGCATGCTTCCTCTTTGCTTGAGTTCTGGGCCCACTTGGGTACTGCTCCCTCCAAGTCTTCTTTTCTCGATGCTGCTTGGATTGCTAGCCCATCTTTCATGCTTTGGCATATCTGGTTGGAGAGGAATCGTCACATATTCCAAGATGTTCGGCTTGGTGTTTTGCATCTTTGGTAGAAAATATCACATTCTCTTCAGTAAACTATTCTTGTGAAGTGTGATCTTGATGGGGGTATGGATCCAGTTGATCTTGCTATCTCTAATCGCCTCAATTTTCATCTGCAGGATGGGGCTGCTGCTCATAGGTTTCCTTCTATTTCCAGGCAGCTTCACCATCAGAGGAAGGGTCGGGTTAATCGGGATGGGCACTGGACTCCTCCTCCCTGTGGAGTTCTGAAAATTAACACTGATGGTTCTTCCCGTGGGAATCCTGGTCCGGCTGGTATTGGCGGAGTGGCTCGTTGTAGTTCTGGGGATGTTAAATTTTTCTTCTTAGTTCATAAGGGTGATTATACTAACAATCTCATGGAAGCTCAGGCTATTTTATATGCTATGGAGCAGTGTTGCTTGCGGGGATGGAGTAAGATTATCTGTGAGTCTGATTTCCAGGTGGTGGTGAACATACTTTCTTCACAAGAGCTTGAGGATGTTAGTTGGCAGTTGGCCACTGTTGTTAAGCAGATTCTTTTCTTCTCTTCCTCTTTTATGCTCATTAGGTTCATGTATATTCCTCGTGAATGGAATAGAACTGCTGATTGTTTAGCCAAATGGGCATCTAGTCATGATCTGGGTTGGAATATTAGGGATAGGAGGCAACTGTCCTTTGAGATGGTGTAAGAATTTGATGATCTTGTTGCTCAGGATCGAACTCCTTGTTGAGATCTCCTTGTTGTATTCCTTTCTGTCTTAATAAAATTTTACCCCTCTTTTTGCAAAATGAGAAGCCATTCCTAATTAATTAAATGAATTTATTTAATTAAATAAGAAAAGTGTCTCTAATTAATTAAAGATTATTTAATTAAATAGAAAAAGTAATTACGAGAGCATATCTCATTTTATTAAATTAAATATTTCAACAAAATCTCTCTTCAGTTCAAAAAGGAAAATTTCCAGTTCACTATTGATCAAAAATGAGTTAAATCAGTTAACTCCTTTTTCTACTCAAATTGAATCAGTTAACTCTTTATTTTACTCAAATTAAATTTGTTAACTCCCTTTAATTTAGAAATCTCCCTTTATGACTGAACTTCACCTTTAATCCTGACCGTTGATTGAAATCGATCTCAACCGTTGATGAATTCTAGAAAAATCTATTTAAGAGACCCTCATCTCTTCATTTTGAAAGGTTGAATAAGAATTTGCATTGAATTGTTGCTGGAATTCATACTCATATTTGCTCATATTCACATACACATAGATCAAGTTTGACCAAAAGTTGACTAGATTTAACCACGGTTGACTTGATTTGACTAGTTTCAAAAATAATTTTGAAATAATTAAACGAAATTATTTAATTAAATGGACTACTTACTTCTAATTAATTAAACAAAGTTATTCAATTAAATGAGAAGCCATTTCTAATTAATTAAATGAAGTGATTTAATTAAATAAGAAAAGTGTCTTTAATTAATTAAAGATTATTTAATTAAATAGAAAAAGTAATTACGAGAGCATATCTCATTTTATTAAATTAAATATCTCAACAAAATCTCTCTTCAGTTCAAAAAGGAAAATTTCAAGTTCACTATTGATAAAAAATGAGTTAAATCAGTTAACTCCTTTTTCTACTCAAATTGAATCAGTTAACTCTTTATTTTACTCAAATTAAATCTGTTAACTCCCTTTAATTTGGAAATCTCCCTTTATGACTGAATTTCTCCTTTAATCCTCACCGTTGATTGAAATCGATCTCAACTGTTGATGAATTCTAGGAAAGTCTATTTAAGAGACCCTCATTTCTACATTTTGAAAGGTTCAATGAGAATTTGCATCGAATTGTTGCTGGAATTCATACTCACATTTTCTCATATTCACATATGCAAAGATCAAGTTTGACCAAAATTTGACTAAATTTAAGCACAGTTGACTTGAGTTGACTAGTTTTGAAAAGAATTTTGAAATAATTAAATGGAATTATTTAACTAAATGGAGTACTTACTTCTAATTAATTAAACAAGGTTATTTAATTAAATGACAAGCCATTCCTAATTAATTAAATGAAGTTATTTAATAAAATAAGAAAAGTGCCTCTAATTAATTAAAGATTTTTTAATTAAATAGAAAAAGTAATTACGAGAGTAAATCTCATTTTATTAAATTAAATATCTCAAAAAAATCTCTCTTCAGTTCAAAAAGAAAAATTTTCAGTTCACTATTGATTTAAAATGAGTAAAATCAGTTAACTCCTTTTTATACTCAAATTGAATCAGTTAACTCCTTATTTTGCTCAAATTAAATCTGTTAACTCCCTTTAATTTGGAAATCTCCCTTTATGACTGAACTTCACCTTTAATCCTGACCATTGATTGAAATTGATCTCAACCGTTGATGAATTCTAGGAAAGTCTATTTAAGAGACCCTCATCTCTTAATTTTGAAAGGTTGAATGAGAATTTGCATCTAATTGTTGCTGGAATTCATACTCACATTTGCTCATATTCACATACACAAAGATCAAGATTGACCAAAAGTTGACTAGATTTAAGCACGATTTACTTGAGCTGACTAGTTTCGAATTTTTTTTGAAATAATTAAACAAAATTATTTAATTAAATGGAGTACTTACTTCTAATTAATTAACGTAATGCCCCGCCAAGGGATCCAAAGAATTAACCTAGAGTTTCACTAAGTTTGGTAACATTTATTTTTTACATGAAAGTAAATACCATACATAACTTATTCACAATAATAGAAGCAATAGCAATGTCCATCTGAAAGTAAACATAACATACATAACAGATTACATTCTTTAAAGATCCCTTAACATTGAATTACATACAAGAATCCATCTAGTACAACATCCATATGAAATAATAATGATAAGTCCAATGTTTAAACATTACATTTTTAAATGCTCAATCATCCTCTGTACATGTCACAGGGTATGACAAGCTCAAAGAATATACATATGTAGAATAAGGTACATCATCCTATTCCAATCCATGATACATCAAAGTAGAGATAATCACATGATACATCATCATAGAAGACATATACATCCATCATAAAGATTAAACAAAATAAACTAAGTGCACGGTTCCTCCCAACTGTTAATTGCATCATTAGACCATCATGGATCCTAGCCATCCCTCTGTGCGTAACATCCCAAATCACCGAAGAGATCATTGGTATTAACATAGTAGGAACGTCACTCCTAACATATACAACATCATATGTAGAAAGTAATCTAACATGCAAATATAAGCATAAGATAACATCATCTAACATATGCTAATCATTAATGAAAGGATACATATCCACCATCACGAAGGACGCATCAGCCATGATGGCTCAATGAGTCTCAAATGATAAGAGTGGAAAATACACTACCACCCGACCGCGTGGTACCAAAGTGGTCCACTCCCACCGTGCTAAGGAGATAATCTCAAGTCCCAAACAGGCTATCAAAATCACATAGCACATATCTCTATAAGTCCAAGAATCCTAAATGTATACTAACTCAAAGGTTCCAATCACAAAACTGACATCTACTTCCCAGAGGCACACAATGACATGTAGATACCTACTATGCAAGCGAGAAAGTGTCATTGCATTTATCACGTACAAGTTACCCTAGCAGTTAGCTAAACTCCACGGGTCCATACTGATCTCATGCAGCCACTAGTATCCTCTCATACTGACAAGGCATACTATGGAATGCAAGGTTGCAACCATGCGTCTCACTACTCCCATCCTAGCCTATACAAACACTCAAGGCATGGGCGAGAACAAAACACTTATCTTTTTAGGTTCATTCAGTTAGTATTAGGTGTAAATGTTATCACTTATTAATCTAACTTACAATGAGTTACCCTAGCAGCCTCTTAGGAGGATGCAGGGTACCCGCGACGAGTATGATCATACGTCATCGACGGCGATTCAAACATATAAATTGCTTTTGGCTTTGGTTATAAATTGTGATCAATTTTTATATAATTTTTAAAAAAAGTTATTATCAATTGATATTAATATATAAATATATATATATATATATATATATATATATATATATATATATATATATATATATATATATATATATATATATATATATATATATATATATATATATATATATATATATATATATATATATATATATATATATATATATATATAAGTTTTTATATATGCAAATTTTGTTCAATGGAAATGTCATTTTTCAAACAAAGTTTATATGAATAAAATATTATTAGATCAATTAGAAAATTGAGTATAATGGAGAAACTTTTATCTATCAAACAAATACATGGGTTAGAAAAAATGTGAAATTTCTCCATTTGATATAGTTTGGAAAAACATAAACTGAGACTTTTAAATTCAAATTTGAAAACTTAGCAAAACCAAAACATGTGTTTACATTGTGTATTCTTTATGCTATTATTTTGGGTTTTGGGTTGACTAGTGTTGACCAGTTATAGGACGTCTACCAAAGGCTTGGGGGTTATGTGATTGTGATGTCATGATGATGTTTTAATCTCGATCTTTATAAATCCACCCATGATTTGTGATGGAATGCTCTATGTATTGGATGTGATTACTGATTGTTATAGTTGAGATTCTTGTGTATGAGACACTTGACCTAACCATTATTTTGGTCATCGATCAGTTATCCTTGATTATTTTCTAGTCACCATGATGGGACTAAGATGTGGATTTATTCTTGATGATGTCATGTTGTGACATGTTTGACTCAACCATTTTTGGAGTCTTCGATCAGTATGATTCAGATATATTTTTGTTATTGAGAACCATTGGATATTTGATTATCAGTGAAACTTCAGTTGCCAATAGAGAGCTATTGTGGTCATGATTTTCTATCGATGTTTGCTCATGGAGATTTGATGCTTTTATGCATATTTGATGATATTATTATGGATTATCTTTTGCGATTATGAGATTTATGATTCCATGAGCATCAGGGTAGGATATCTGCATGTAGTGACAAGAAGTGGCTTGCAATGGGGGCCGGGGTCCTAAGAGGCTGCCAGGGTAACTCATTGTAAGTTGGATTAATAAGTGATAAAATTCACACCTAATACTAACTGAATGAACCTAAAAAGATAAGTGTTTTGTTCTCGCCCATGCTTTTAGTGCTTGTACAGGCTAGGATGGGAGTAGTGAGAAGCATGGTTACAACCTTGCATTCCATAGTATGCCTTGTCAGTATGAGAGGATACTAGTGGCCGCATGAGATCAGTATGGACCTGTGGAGTTTAGCTAACTGGCAGGGTAACTTGTACGTGATAAATGCGATGACACTTTCCCGCTTGCATAGTAGGTTCCTACATATCATTGTGTGCCTCTGGGAAGTAGATGTCAGTTTTGTGATTGGACCCTTTGAGTTAGTATACTTTTAAGATTCCTGGACATATAGAGATATGTGCTATGTGATTTTGATAGCCTGTTTGGGACTTGAGATTATCTCCTTAGCATGGTGGGAGTGGACCACTTTGGTACCATGAGATCGGGTGGTGGTGTATTTTCCACTCTTATCATTTGAGACTCATTGAGACATCGTGGCTGATGCGTCCTTCGTGATGGTGGATATGTATCCTTTCATTGATGATTAGCATATGTTAGATGATGTTATCTTATGCTTATATTTACATGTTAGATTACTTTCTACATATGATGTTGTATATGTTAGGAGTGACATTCCTACTATGGTAATACCGATGATCTCTTCGGTGATTTGGGATGTTACGCATAGAGGGATGGCTAGGATCCATGATGGTCTAATTCTACTATTAACAGTTGGGAGGAACCGTGCACTTAGTTTATTCTGTTTGATCTTTATGATGGATGTATATGTCTTCTATGATGATGTATCATGTGATTATCTCTACTTTGATGTATCATGGATTGGAATAGGATGATGTACCTTATTCTACATATGTATATTCTTTGAGCTTGTCATACCGTGTGACATGTATAGAGGATGATTGAGCATTTGGAAATGTAATGTTTAAATATTAGATTTATCATTATTATTTCATGTGGATGTTGTACTAGATGGATTCTTGTATGTAATTCAACGTTAAGGGATCTTTAAAGAATGTAATCTATTATGTATGTTATGTTTACTTTCAGATAGACATTGCTATTGCTCCCATTATTGTGAATAAGTTATGTATGGTATTTACTTTCATGTAAAAAAAAAAAAACGTTACAAAACTTAGTGAAACTCTAGGTTAATTCTTTGGATCCCTTGGCAGGGCGTTACAATTAAACAAAGTTATTTAATTAAATGAGAAGCCATTCCTAATTAATTAAATGAAGTTATTTAATTAAATAAGAAAAGTGTCTCTAATTAATTAAAAAATTATTTAATTAAATAGAAAAAGTAATTACGAGAGCATATCTCATTTTATTAAATTAAATATCTCAACAAAATCTCTCTTTAGTTCAAAAAGGGAAATTTTTAGTTCAATATTGATCAAAAATGATTTAAATCTGTTAACTCCTTTTTCTAATCAAATTGAATCAGTTAACTTCTCATTTTACTCAAATTAAATCTGTTAACTCCTTCTAATTTGGAAATCTCCCTTTATGACTGAACTTCACCTTTAATCTTGACCGTTGATTGAAATCGATCTCAATTGTTGATGAATTCCAAGAAAGTCTATTTAAGAGACCCTCATCTCTTCATTTTGAAAGGTTGAATGAGAATTTGATTAGAATTGTTGTTGGAATTCATACTCACATTTGCTCATATTCACATACGCAAAGATCTAGTTTGACCAAAAGTTGACCAGATTTAACCACGGTTGACTTCAATTGACTAGTTTTGAAAATAATTTTGAAATAATTAAACAAAATTATTTAATTAAATGAAGTACTTCTAATTAATTAAACAAAGTTTTTTAATTAAATGAGAAGCCATTCTTAATTAATTAAATGAAGTTATTTAATTAAATAAGAAAAGTGTCTCTAATTAATTAAAGATTTTATAATTAAATAGAAAAAGTAATTACGATAGCATATCTCATTTTATTAAATTAAATATCTCAACAAAATCTCTCTTCAGTTCAAAAAGGGAAATTTTCAGATCACTATTGATCAAAAAAGAGATAAATCAGTTAACTCCTTTTTCTACTCAAATTGAATTAGTTAACTCCTTATTTTACTCAAATTAAATCTTTTAACTCCCTTTAAATTGGAAATCTCCCTTTATGACTGAACTTCACCTTTAATCCTAACCGTTGATTGAAATCGATCTCAACAGTTGATGAATTCCAAGAACGTCTATTTAAGAGACCCTCATCTCTTCATTTTCAAAGGTTGAATGAGAATTTGCATCGAATTCTTGCTCACATTTTCTCATATTCACATACGCAAATATCAAGTTTGACCAAAAGTTGATCAGATTTAATCATAGCTGACGTGAGTTGACTAGTTTCGAAAAGAATTTTGAAATAATTAAAAAAAAATTATTTAATTAAATGGAGTACTTACTTCTAATTAATTAAACAAAGTTATTTAATTAAATGAGAAGCCATTCCTAATTAATTAAATAAAGTTATTTAATTAAATAAGGAAAGTGTCTCTAATTAATTAAAGATTATTTAATTAAATAAAAAAACTAATTACGAGAGCATATCTCATTTTATTAAATTAAATATCTCAACAAAATCTCTCTTGAGTTCAAAAAGGGAAATTTCCAGTTCACTTTTGATCAAAAATGAATTAAATAAATTAACTCATTTTTCTACTCAAATTGAATCAGTTAACTTATTATTTTACTCAAATTAAATCTGTTAACTCCCTTTAATTTGAAAATCTCCCTTTATGACTAAACTTCACAATTAATCCTGACCGTTGATTAAAATCGATCTCAACCATTGATGAATTCTAAGAAAGTATATTTAAGAGACCCTGATCTCTTTATTTTGAAAGGTTGAATGAGAATTTGCATCGAATTGTTGTTGGAATTCATACTCACACTTGATGATATTCACATACAGAAAGATCAATTTTGACCAAAAGTTGACCAGATTTAACCACGGTTGACTTAAGTTGACTAGTTTCGAAATTTTTTTTAAAATAATAAAATAAAATTATTTAATTAAATGGAGTACTTACTTCTAATTAATTAAACAAAGTTATTTAATTAAATGAGAAGCCATTCCTAATTAATTAAATGAATTTATTTAATTAAATAAGAAATGTGTCTCTAATTAATTAAAGATTATTTAATTAAATAGAACAAGTAATTACGAGAGCATATCTAATTTTATTATATTAAATATCTGAACAAAATATCTCTTCAATTCAAAAAGGGAAATTTCCAGTTCACTATTGATAAAAAATGAGTTAAATCAGTAAACTCCTTTTTCTACTCAAATTGAATCGGTTAACTACTTATTTTACTCAAATTAAATCTGTTAACTTCCTTTAATTTGAAAATCTCCCTTTATGACTGAACTTCACCTTTAATCCTGACCGTTGATTGAAATCGATCTCAACAGTTGATGAATTACAAGAAAGTCTATTTAAGAGACCCTCGTCTATTCCTTTTGAAAGGTTTAATGAGAATTTGCATCGAATTGTTGCTGGAATTCATAGTCACATTTGCTCATATTCACATACGCAAAGATCAAGTTTGACCAAAAGTTGACGAGATTTAACCATGGTTGACTTGAGTTGACTAGTTTCGAAAAGAATTTTGAAATAATTAAACGAAATTATTTAATTAAATGGAGTACTTACTTCTAATTAATTAAACAAAGTTATTTAATTAAATGAGAAACCATTCCTAATTAATTAAATGAAGTTATTTAATTAAATAAGAAAAGTGTCTCTAATTAATTAAAGATTATTTAATTAAATAGAAAAAGTAATTACGAGAGCATATCTCATTTTATTAAATTAAATATCTCAACAAAATCTCTCTTCAATTCAAAAAGGGAAATTTCCTGTGCACTATTGATAAAAAATGAGTTAAATCAGTTAACTCCTTTTTCTACTCAAATTGAATCAGCTAACTCATTATTTTACTCAAATTAAATTTGTTAACTCCCTTTAATTTGGAAATCTCCCTTTATGACTAAACTTCACCTTTAATCCTGACTGTTGATTGAAATCGATCTCAATCGTTGATGAATTTTAGAAAAGTCTATTTAAGAGACCCTCATCTCTTCATTTTGAAAGTTTGAATGAGAATTTGTATCGAATTGTTGCTCGAATTCATACTCACATTTGCTCATATTCACATATGCAAAGATCAAGTTTGACAAAAAGTTGAGTAGATTCGAAAAGAAGTTTGAAATAATTAAACGAAATTATTTAATTAAATGGAGTACTTACTTCTAATTAATTAAACAAAGTTATTTAATTAAATGAGAAACCATTGCTAATTAATTAAATGAAGTTATTTAATTAAATAAGAAAAGTGTCTCTAATTAATTAAAGATTATTTAATTAAATAGAAAAAGTAATTACGAGAGCATGTCTCATTTTATTAAATTATATATCTCAACAAAATCTCTCTTCAGTTCAAAAAGGAAAATTTCCAGTTCACTATTGATCAAAAATGAGTTAAATCAGTTAACTCCTTTTTCTACTCAAATTGAATCAGTTAACTCCTTATTTTAGTCAAATTAAATTTCTTAACTCCCTTTAATTTGGAAATCTCTCTTGATGATTGAACTTCACCTTTAATCTTGACCGTTGACTGAAATCGATCTCAACCGTTGATGAATTTCAGGAAAGTCTATTTAAGATACCCTCATCTATTCATTTTGAAAGGTTGAATGAAAATGTGCATTGAATTGTTGCTAGAATTCATACTCACATTTGCTCATATTCACATACGCAAAGATCAAGTTTGATCAAAATTTGACCAGATTTAACCACGGTTGACTTAAGTTGACTAGTTTCAAAAAGAATTTAGAAATAATTAAACAAAATTATTTAATTAAATGGAGTACTTACTTCTAATTAATTAAACAAAGTTATTTAATTAAATGAGAAACCATTCCTAATTAATTAAATGAAGTTATTTAATTAAATAAGAAAAGTGTCTCTAATTAATTAAAGATTATTTAATTAAATAGAAAAAGTAATTACGAGAGCATATGTCATTTTATTAAATTAAATATCTCAACAAAATCTCTCTATAGTTCAAAAAGGAAAATTTCCGGTTCACTATTGATCAAAAATGAGTTAAATCAGTTAACTCCTTTTTCTACTCAAATTGAATCAGTTAACTCCTTATTTTAGTCAAATTAAATCTGTTAACTCCCTTTAATTTAGAAATCTCCCTTGATGATTGAACTTCACCTTTAATCCTGACCATTGACTGAAATAGATCTCAACTGTTGATGAATTTTAGGAAAGTCTGTTTAAGAGACCCTCATCTCTTCATTTTGAAAGGTTGAATGAAAATGTGCATCGAATTGTTGCTAGAATTCATACTCACATTTGCTCATATTCACATACGCAAAGATCAAGTTTGACCAAAAGTTGACCAGATTTAACTACGGTTGACTTGACCTGACTAGTTTTGAAAAAAAATTTAAAATAATTAAACGAAATTGTTTAATTAAATGGATCACTTACTTCTAATTAATTAAACAAATTTATTTAATTAATTGAGAAGTCATTCCTAATTAATTAAATGAAGTTATTTAATTAAATAAGAAAAGTGTCTCTAATTAATTAAAGATTATTTAATTAAATAGAAAAAGTAATTACAAGAGCATATCTCATTTTATTAAATTAAATATCTCAACAAAATCTCTCTTCAGTTCAAAAAGGAAAATTTCGAGTTCAGTATTGATAAAAAATGAGTTAAATGAGTTAACTTCTTTTTGTACTCAAATTGAATCAGTTTGTAGTGTCTAGCCCTAGTTGGCATTTTGCTAACATTGTTGAACTCTTTTAGAGCTAGTTTAATGTTGTTGGTTAGCAGCATTATTTTAAGATTATCAGATATTGTGCTATGGATTTAGTTTATTATGTGATGAGATTACTTATATTCTACATTTCATGTATGTATGATGATTATTTTTAGTGTTCGCAATTATTGATGATGATTAATAGATTTCTTTCAGTAATTAATAATGATTAGTAAGATGATTTATTATCATATGTGTTTTCTTATGGATACTTACGCCATACTTGTATGTGTATGGTGTGCATGTTTGCTTTGCGTATTTTCTTTTGTATGGCATGTCTGATGTGGTTAAATAAGGGAGTCATAGTCACCTTCTAGTCGGGATCTACATGATGCACCACTTCCTGCCATTGCTTGTTTAGTTTAGTAGATATTGTGTTTGTACATGCATAGTTTTTATGCAAGATGAAGGTACCGGGTATCAACTTCTCTGAATTGTCAGGATGAGCGTACCCTATCACATTATCTCAATGATAAGAGAGGGGAGATAAATTCTCATGTCCAAATTCCAACCCTTTAAGCCATTTGTCCTAATTGGAAAATTAGGACAAGTATCTGAGTTGAGTACCCTTCGAATACATTGCATAACGCAATTCGTGATATAAATCTTTGGTTTGATTTTGTATGTATTTTGGTTGTGATGGATTTTTATATTTTTACCTTATGAGTCTTTGATGTATTTTCTATTAATTAAGCCTAATTAAAAGATTTAATTAATGGTTTAATTAAATAAAAAATTAATATGATATTTTAATATTTATTTTACTTAATTAATTGAAAAATTAATTAAATTAAATAATTAAATTTGAAAATAAAAAGTTAAAAGTTTAAATTTGGAATGTGACAATATTTATTTTAATAATAATATATTTGGAGTTCATTTTTAAATAAATGACTAAATAATATTATTATTAAAGCTAATAAATATTTTAGCAATTAAGTTTTGGGAAATAAAATTTAAAAGTGGAAAATATATTTAAAATTATTAAAAGATTCTAGATTTCATGTGATTAAAATATAAATATATTAAAGTTGAAAAGTGAAATTATTAAAGTTAGTGCATGAGATTTAATAAATAATTAAATAAAATTGGAAAGAGTTAAGTAAATATTATATTAATGATTGTGCATTATTTTAATATTGAGGAGTTTACAAATTTTCGAGAGTTGTCATGTAGACAACACAGAAGTTTGCACTCTAAGAATGCACTAGTTGTCTATACTTAGGAGTTAGCATTTTATTTGAGCACATGGTGTCTACAACCTTAAGACTCATCTAGAAAGTTGGAGAAGACCCATGCTTGGTTGTCATGCTTATCTTCTAGTTGTTTCTAGAGACACTCTAGATGCATCTTAGAGGCTTTTAAATAGAAGCTCTTTTAGTGTGTTTGGACAAGCTTAATGGAAGCTACAAGCTTCAAGCTTAAATGGAAGCTACAAGCTACAAGCTGAAAATTAAATTGGAAGCTTCAAATCTTACATGCATTGGAGAAGCTCATATGCTCATATGTTTCTACATGCTATTATGCTCCTTCTAGCACTTCTAGTCACTTGGAGGTTTTCAGTTGGCTTGGATCTTGGAGGAATTGTGAATGATGGAGAAGGAAGAGATTTTCTATGTACTTCTGAAGCATGGAAAAATTAGCATCAGTGTCCAGGTGCACTCGTGATATTCGCATATTCTCTTTGCACTATTTCTCTTTTTGTCTTCATCGTGTTTGTTATATGTGTCTGATTATATTCCATGAATGAATTTGCAATTTAAATTGGAATCTAGATGTTTTATTTGGTTGAAAAGAAAACAATAGAAAACACTAAATCCAATTGAGGAAGAAATTAGATCTTAAACAGGTTTGGGTTCGAATTTATATTAATTTAGAAAGACAAGATTTAGAATTAAAATAAAAATTTTATGGTGAAAATTTGAATGGTTAGATGTAATCTTTCTATCAAATTATATTTTTAGATGTGTATGAAAAAACCCTTTTATTTAATGATTAAATTTAGAGAACAATTATTTTAAGAAAAAAAATTTAATTCATCACAAACTGCCCTGTCGCTGCCCCTTGGATAGACCCAAACTCAGTCATTCATAACTTTTTATTATGATCAAATTTATTTGATCGCTCCAGTCAGAATTTGCCCAACTTGGCCCTCTCCAACATATTTCAATTTCAGTTCGATCTAACAGTTTATAGGGAGATATGACCATCGTACTGAGACTATTTTATTCAAAGACAGATATTTTTCAATTTCCCATAATCAAGAGTTCTTTATGCTTAAACTTCACAAAAATAATATATCAAAGCATGGAATGAATTAAAGATATTATTGCAATCTTTCCTTATTAGAATCTTATTAATATGCATTATTTTTATATGGTTTATTATCTAATCTAATTAAATCAAATTTAATTAAGATTAATTAATAGTAGAAAAAGTGTAATTAATTATTAGTCAATCTAAGTAAATTGATTTTTAAATGAGAGAAAATTAAAAGAAAAGATATTTTAATATAGTTTATATAGTGGACATTTTATAATGTATATTAAGTACTATTTAATATATATTAAATAGTTAAGAGGTGATAATTATAAAGATGTTTAATGATGATTATTAAGAGACGCAAATTTTAATGATATTGGACAATGAGTCATTGTTACATTTTGACCTTGTTATAACATAGCTACGATTTGAATTATTGTTATGATTAATACATTATGTATTATTGATATACCTTAATGGTATTAAGAGTTAGCTAATGAAGTTTATGTAAAGGTTCTCTAGATCGATTATTTATAGTTTTGATGAGTTTATTATTTATTAATGTTTGTTGGGTCTAACAAATTATTAATAAATAATAATATAAATGGTTTAAATAGCTATCAATTAATTCGATTAGAGTAATCTAGTGGAGATTATTTATTAATTGAAATTTGTAAAAGATAATAATTTTTCGATTTGGATTATAATTGATTTTAATCAATTAATGTTCATTGAGTTGACAATATGATTATATGTGATAGAGTTTTAACTTGAAACAATTATCATGATGAATGTGATCTATTAATAAGATTCTCAATATAGCTTTTTATTAATATTAACAAGTTATTATTATTGAATTATTAATATGATCATTTAAGTATTGAATTATAGTTGACTTTTAACTTAAAAAATTCTAGTTAGTTATTAGTCAATTGATGTTAATTGGAACGTTGCTATGGTATGCAATTATTAATTAAATCAATTAATGAGAGTTCATTAGATTTAATTAATAATTAAGTTATGTAATGGAGATTTAATTGATATAATTCTTTTAATGAAATACTGATATCAAAATTGATAGATCTTATTCCGATGACTTGAATAATGACTTTAGATATTTTAATGGTGAGGACTTAGTAATATATCATTGAGAATTATTAGGATGATAAAAGGTCAAGGATTGTGAACCGATATTAATTGATCATTCTAATAAAGTTATGATCTCTTATTTGAAGAATGATAAATGGTCCTCTTATAATATAACGAATAATGATCTTAGAAAAGTTGAAAGGTTAATCAATTAGAATATGGATCATGGTTAATATAGAGGACAATTTAATTAAAGGTCAGTGATGATCAGTTTAGTGAATATTTATCCTTAAGTTATGCTTAGAATGTAATTCTTAATAATGGAAGGATAATGCTATCGGGGAACAATTAGGTTGACTTGTAGGTCAAATGATGAAACTTAAGACACTTGAAAGTATACTTGCAAACAGAAAACTGCAAACCCCTACACATTATTTCTTGATGATGTCATGTTGTGACATGTTTGACTCAACCATTTTGGAGTCTTCGATTAGTATGATTTTGAGATATTCTTGGTTGCTTGTTGAGAACCAATGGATATTATGATTTATTTTGAGATGTATTTCGGTTATTGAGAACCAATGGATACTTATGATTGTTAGTGACGCCTTCAGTTGCCAATAAAGAACTGTTGTGGTCATGATTCTCTATGGATGCTTTTCCAGATGCTCATGGAGATTTGATGATTCTTATCTTGGAGATTTGATGATTCTTATTATGGATATTTGATGCTTTTATCATGGATATTTGATGATTCTTTTTTATGAATTATCTTTTGGATTTTCTTTATAGTCGCTTGTACAGGACTGTGGTGATTTATGATTCCATGAGCTTAGGGTAGGTAATCTACTTGTAGTGTCGAAAAGTGGCTTGCAATGGGGGTCGGGGCCCTAAGTGGCTGCTAGGGTAACTCATTGTAAGTTTTGTTAATAAGTGATAACATTTACACACTAAATGGGGATTAAATGAACCTAAAAAGATAATTGTTTTGATGTTCTCGCCCATGCCTTGAGTGCTTGTACAGGCTAGGATAGGAGTAATGAGAACGCATGGTTGCGACCGTGCATTCCGTAGTATGCCTCGTCAGTATGAGAGGATACTAGTGGCCGCATGAGATCAGTATGGACCAGTGGAGTTTAGCTAACTGCTAGGGTAACTTATACGTGTTAAATGTGATGACACTTTCCCGCTTGCAGAGTAGGTTTCCTACATGTCATTATGTGTCTCTGAGAATTAGATGTCAGTTTTGTGTGATTGGAACCTTTGAGTTAGTATACTTTTAGGATTCTTGGATTTATAGAGATTTATGCTTTGTGATTTTGATAGCCTATTTGGGACTTGAGATTATCTCATCAGCATGGTGGGAGTGGGCCACTTAGGTTCCACGCGGTCTGGTGGTAGTGTATTTTCCACTCTTATCATTTGAGATACATCTAAGACACTATGGTTGGAGTATTCTTGGTTGGTATTTATCTTCATCATTATGATAGATGATATACCGTATGATGGATGTATTTACTGGTATGTTTCTTATATTGATGATTTCGATATGTTAGATGATGGTATCCTATGCTTTACTTTGCATGTTAGTAGGATGTTTTTAGGAGTGACATTCCTACTATGATAATACCGATGATCTCTTCGGTGCTTTGGAATGTTACACAAATAGGGATGGCTAGGATCCACGATGGTCTAATGATGCTATTTACAGTTGGGAGGAACCGTGTACTTAGTATTTATGTTTGTGATATATGGTTATCTTTTATGATGGATGTTTACATCTTTTGTGATGCTGTATCACATATGACATGTGGTTTCATTTATGTTATTGCATCATGAATTAATATTGGATGATGATGTTCTTTATTTACACAGATGTATGTTCATTTAAGCTTTTCATACCATGTGTCATGTATAGTGGATGATTGAGCAATTGAAATGTAATTTATGAATATTGGATGTATCATTGTTATTTCATAAGGATGTGATGTTAGATGAATGGTTGATTTAGATGTAATTCAACATTAAAGAATCTTTAAAGAATGTAATCTGTTATGTATGTTATATTTTACTTTCAATTGAATGTTCTATTGCTTCCGCGAATGTTATGAATGGTTTATCTTTCATGTTTTTTTAAAAAAAAAGTTGTCTAGCAAACTTAGTGAAATTCTTTGGATCATTTGGTGGGGCATTACATAGTTAACTCCTTATTTAACTCAAATTAAATCTGTTAACTCCCTTTAATTTGGAAATCTCCCTTTATGACTAAACTTCACCTTAAATCCTGAATGTTGATTGAAATCGATCTCAACCGTTGATGAATTTCAAGAAAGTCTATTTAAGAGACCCTCGTCTCTTCATTTTGAAAGGTTGAATGAGAATTTGCATCGAATTGTTGCTAAAATTCATACTCACATTTGCTCATATTCCCATACGCAAAGATCAAGTTTGATGAAAAGTTGACCAGATTTAACCACGGTTGTCTTGAGTTTACTACTTTCGAAAAGAAATTTGAAATAATTAAACGAAATTATTTAATTAAATGGAGTACTTACTTCTAATTAATTAAAAAAAGTTATTTAATTAAATGAGAAGCCATTCATAATTAATTAAATGAAGTTATTTAATTAAATAAGAAAAGTGTCTCTAATTAATTAAAGATTATTTAATTAAATAGAAAAAATAATTACGAGAGCATATCTCATTTTATTAAATTAAATATCTCAACAAAATCTCTCTTCAGTTCAAAAAAAGAAATTTTCAGTTCACTATTGATCAAAAATGAGTTAAATCAGTTAACTCCTTTTTCTACTCAAATTGAATTAGTTAACTCCTTATTTTACTCAAATTAAATCTATTAACTCCCTTTAATTTGGAAATCTCCCTTTATGACTGAAATTCACCTTTAATCCTGATCGTTGATTAAAATCAATCTCAACCGTTAATGAATTCTAAGAAAGTCTAGTTAACAAACCCTCATCTCTTCATTTTGAAAGGTTGAATGAAAATTTGCATCGAATTGTTGCTGAAATTCATACTCACATTTGCTCATATTCACATACGCAAAGATCATATTTGACCAAAAGTTGACAAGATTTAACCACGATTGACTTGAGTTGACTAGTTTCAAATTTTTTTTTGAAATAATTAAACAAAATTATTTAATTAAATGGAGTACTTACTTCTAATTAATTAGACAAAGTTATTTAATTAAATGAGAAGCCATTCCTAATTAATTAAATGAATTTATTTAATTAAATAAGAAAAGTGTCTCTAATTAATTAAAGATTATTTAATTAAATAGAAAAAGTAATTACGAGACCATATCTAATTTTATTAAATTAAACATCTCAACAAAATCTCACTTCAGTACAAAAAGAGAAATTTTTAGTTCACTATTCATAAAAAATGAATTAAATTAGTTAACTCCTTTTTCTACTCAAACTGAATCAGTTAACTCCTTATTTTACTCAAATTAAATCTGTTAACTCCCTTTAATTTGAAAATCTCTCTTTATCACTGAAATTCACCTTTAATCCTGACTGTTGATTGAAAACCATCTCAATCGTTGATGAATTCCAGGAAAGTCTATTTAAGAGACCCTCATCTCTTCGTTTTGAAAGGTTGAATGAGAATTTGCATCGAATTGTTGCTGGAATTCATACTCACATTTGCTCATATTCACATACGCAAAGATCAAGTTTGACCAAAAGTTGACCAAATTTAACCACGGTTGACTTGAGTTGACTAGTTTCGAAAAGAATTTTGAAATAATTAAACGAAACTATTTAATTAAATGGAGTACTTACTTTTAATTAATTAAACAAAGTTTTTTAATTAAATGAGAAGCCATTCCTAATTAATTAAATGAAGTTATTTAATTAAATAAAAAAAGTGTCTCGAATTAAGTGAAGATTATTTAATTAAATAGAAAAAGTAATTATGAGAGCATATCTCATTTTATTAAATTAAATATCTCAACAAAATCTCTCTTCAGTTCAAAAAGGGAAATTTTCAATTCACTATTGACAAAAAATGAGTTAAATCAGTTAACTCATTTTTCTACTCAAATTGAATCAGTTAACTCCTTATTTTACTCAAATTAAATTTGTTACCTCCTTTTAATTTGGAAATATGCCTTTATGACTGAACTTCACCTTTAATCCTGACCGTTGATTGAAATCGATCTCAACCGTTGATGAATTCTAAGAAAGTCTATTTAAGAGACCCTCATCTCTTCGTTTTGAAAGGTTGAATGAGAATTTGCATCGAATTGCTGCTAGAATTCATACTCACATTTGCTCATATTCACATACGCAAAGATCAAGTTTGACCAAAAGTTGACCAGATTTAACCACGGTTGACTTGAGTTGACTAGTTTCAAAAAGAGTTTGAAATAATTAAACGAAATTATTTAATTAAATGGAGTACTTACTTCTAATTAATTAAAGCAAGTTATTTAATTAAATGAGAAGACATTCCTAATTAATTAATTAAAGTTATTTAATTAAAAAAGAAAAGTGTCTCTAATTAATTAAAGTTTATTTAATTAAATAGAAAAAGTAATTATGAGAGAATATCTCATTTTATTAAATTAAATATCTCAACAAAATCTCTCTTCAGTTCAAAAAGGAAAATTTTCAGTTCACAATTGATACAAAATGATTTAAATCAGTTAACTCCTTTTTCTTCTCAAATTATATCAGTTAACTCCTTATTTTACTCAAATTAAATCTGTTAACTCCCTTTAATTTGGAAATCTCCCTTTATGACTGAACTTCACCTTTAATCCAGACCGTTGATTGAAATCGATCTCAACCGTTGATGAATTCCAAAAAAGTCTATATAAGAGACCCTCATCTCTTCGTTTTGAAAGGTTGAATGAGAATTTGCATCGAATTGTTGCTGGAATTCATACTCATATTTGCTCATATTCACATACGCAAAGATCAAGTTTGACCAAAAGTTGACCAAATTTAACCACGGTTGACTTGAGTTGACTAGTTTCGAAAAGAATTTTGAAATAATTAAACAAAATTATTTAATTAAATGGAGTACTTACTTTTAATTAATTAAAAAAAGTTATTTAATTAAATGAGAAGCCATTCCTAATTAATTAAATGAAGTTATTTAATTAAATAAGAAAAATGTCTCGAATTAAGTAAAGATTATTTAATTAAATAGAAAAAGTAATTATGAGAGCATATCTCATTTTATTAAATTAAATATCTCAACAAAATCTCTCTTCAGTTCAAAAAGGGAAATTTCCAATTCACTATTGATACAAAATGAGTTAAATCAGTTAACTCCTTTTTCTACTCAAATTATATCATTTAACTCTTTATTTTACTCAAATTAAATCTGTTAACTCCTTTTAATTTGGAAATCTCCCTTTATGACTGAACTTCATCTTTAATCCAGACCGTTGATTGAAATCGATCTCAACCATTGATGAATTCTAGAAAAGTCTATTTAAGAGACCCTCATCTCTTCGTTGTGAAAGGTTGAATGAGAATTTGCATCTAATTATTGCTGAAATTCATACTCATATTTGTTCATATTCACATACGCAAATATCAAGTTTGACCAAAAGTTGACCAGATTTAACCACGGTTGATTTGAGTTGACTAGTTTCAAATTTTTTTTGAAATAATTAAACGAAATTATTTAATTAAATGGAGTACTTATTTCTAATTAATTAAACAAAGTTATTTAATTAAATGAGAAGCCATTCCTAATTAATTAAATGAAGTTAGTTAATTAAATAAGAAAAGTGTCTCTAATTAATTAAAGATTATTTAATTAAATAGAAAAAGTAATTATGAGAGTATAGCTCATTTTATTAAATTAATTATCTCAACAACAACTCTCTTCAGTTCAAAAAGGGAAATTCCCAGTTCATTATTGATCAAAAATGAGTTAAATGAGTTAATTCTTTTTTCTACTCAAATTGAATCCGTTAACTCCTTATTTTACTCAAATTAAATCTGTTAACTCACTTTAATTTGTAAATCTTCCTTTATGACTGAACTTCACCTTCAATCCTGACCATTGATTGAAATCAATCTCAACCGTTGATGAATTCTAGGAAAGTCTATTTAAGAGACCCTCATCTCTTCGTTTTGAAAGGATGAATGAGAATTTGCATTGAATTGTTTTTGGAATTCATACACACATTTGCTCATATTCAGATATGCAAAGGTCGAGTTTGACCAAAAGTTCACCAGATTTAACCACGGTTGACTTGAGTTGACTAGTTTCAAATTTTTTTTTGAAATTATTAAACAAAATTATTTAATTAAATGGAGTACTTACTTTTAAATAATTAAACAAAGTTATTTAATTAAATGAGAAGCCATTCCTAATTAATTAAATGAAGTTATTTAATTAAATAAGAAAAGTGTCTCAAATTAATTAAAGATTATTTAATTAAATAGAAAAAGTAATTATGAGAGCATATTTCATTTTATTAAATTAAATATCTCAACAAAATTTTTCTTCAATTCAAAAAAAAAATTTCTAGTTCACTATTGATCAAAAGTGAGTTAAATCAGTTAACTCCTTTTTCTACTCAAATTAAATCAGTTAGCTCCTTATTTTACTCAAACTAAATCTGTTAACTCCCTTTAATTTGGAAATCTCCCTTCATGACTGAACTTCACCTTTAATCCTGACCCTTGATTGAAATTGATGTCAATCGTTGATGAATTCTAGAAAAGTTTATTTAAGAGACCCTCATCTCTTCGTTTTGAAAGGTTGAATGAGAATTTGCATCGAATTGTTGCTAGAATTCATACTCACATTTGCTCATATTCACTTACGCAAAGACCAAATTTGACACAAAGTTGACCAGATTTAACTGCGGTTGACTTGAGTTCACTAGTTTCAAAAAAAATTTTGAAATAATTAAACAAAATTATTTAATTAAATGGAGTACTCGCTTCGGATTAATTAAACAAAGTTATTTAATTAAATGAGAAGTCATTCCTAATTAATTAAATGAAGTTATTTAATTAAATAAGAAAAGTGTGTCTAATTAATTAAAGATTATTTAATTAAATAAAAAAAGTAATTATGAGAGCATATCTCATTTTATTAAATTAAATATCTCAACAAAATCTCTCTTTTGTTCAAAAAGAGAAATTTTCAGTTCACTATTGATAAAAAATGAGTTAAATCAGTTAAGTCCTTTTTCTACTCAAATTGAATCAGTTAACTCCTTATTTTACTCAAATTAAATCTGTTAACTCCCTTTAATTTAGAAATCTTCCTTTATGACTGAACTTCACCTTTAATGCTGACCATTGATTGAAATCGATCTCAACCGTTGATGAATTCCAGGAAAGTCTATTTAAGAGACCCTTATCTCTTCGTTTTCAAACGTTGAATAAGAATTTGCATTGAATTGTTGCTAGAATTCATACTCACATTTGCTCATATTCACATACTCAAAGATCAAATTTGACCAAAAGTTGACCAGATTTAACCACGGTTGACTTGAGTTGACTAGTATCGTAAATTTTTTTGAAATAATTAAACAAAATTATTTAATTAAATAGAGTACTTACTTCTAATTAATTAAACAAAGTTATTTAATTAAATGAGAAGCCATTCCTAATTAATTAAATGAAGTTATTTAATTAAATAAGAAAAGTGTCTCTAATTAATTAAAGATTATTTAATTAAATAAAAAAAGTAATTATGAGAGCATATCTCACTTTATTAAATTAAATATCTCAACAAAATCTCTCTTCAGTTCAAAAGGGAAATTTCCAGTTCACTATTGATCGAAAATGAGTTAAATCAGTTAGCTCCTTTTTCTACTCAAATTGAATCAGTTAACTCCTTATTTTACTCAAATTAAATGTGTTAACTCTCTTTAATTTGAAAATCTCCCTTTATGACTGAACTTCATCTTTAATCCTGATCGTTGATTGAAATCGATCTCAACCGTTGATGAATTTCAAGAAAGTCTATTTAAGAGACCCTCATCTCTTCGTTTTGAAAGGTTGAATGAGAATTTGCATCGAATTGTTGCTGGAATTCATACTCACATTTGCTCATATTCACATACGCAAAGATCAAGTTTGACCAAAAGTTGACCAAATTTAACCACGGTTGACTTGAGTTGACTAGTTTCGAAAAGAATTTTGAAATAATTAAACGAAATTATTTAATTAAATGGAGTACTTACTTTTAATTAATTAAACAAAGTTATTTAATTAAATGAGAAGCCATTCCTAATTAATTAAATGAAGTTATTTAATTAAATAAGAAAAGTGTCTCGAATTAAGTGAAGATTATTTAATTAAATAGAAAAAGTAATTATGAGAGCATATCTCATTTTATTAAATTAAATATCTCAACAAAATCTCTCTTCAGTTCAAAAAGGGAAATTTTCAATTCACTATTGACAAAAAATGAGTTGAATCAGTTAACTCATTTTTCTACTCAAATTGAATCAGTTAACTCCTTATTTTACTCAAATTAAATCTGTTACCTCCCTTTAATTTGGAAATATCCCTTTATGACTGAACTTCACCTTTAATCCTGACCGTTGATTGAAATCGATCTCAACCGTTGATGAATTCTAAGAAAGTCTATTTAAGAGACCCTCATCTCTTCGTTTTGAAAGGTTGAATGAGAATTTGCGTCGAATTGTTGCTAGAATTCATACTCACATTTGCTCATATTCACATACGCAAAGATCAAGTTTGACCAAAAGTTGACCAGATTTAACCACGGTTGACTTGAGTTGACTAGTTTCGAAAAGAATTTTGAAATAATTAAACGAAATTATTTAATTAAATGGAGTACTTACTTCTAATTAATTAAAGCAAGTTATTTAATTAAATGAGAAGACATTCCTAATTAATTAAATAAAGTTATTTAATTAAAAAAGAAAAGTGTCTCTAATTAATTAAAGTTTATTTAATTAAATAGAAAAAGTAATTATGAGAGAATATCTCATTTTATTAAATTAAATATCTCAACAAAATCTCTCTTCAGTTCAAAAAGGAAAAGTTTCAGTTCACAATTGATACAAAATGATTTAAATCAGTTAACTCATTTTTCTTCTCAAATTATATCAGTTAACTCCTTATTTTACTCAAATTAAATCTGTTAACTCCCTTTAATTTGGAAATCTCCCTTTATGACTGAACTTCACCTTTAATCCAGACCATTGATTGAAATCGATCTCAACCGTTGATGAATTCCAAAAAAGTCTATTTAAGAGACCCTCATCTCTTCGTTTTGAAAGGTTGAATGAGAATTTGCATCGAATTGTTGCTGGAATTCATACTCATATTTGCTCATATTCACATACGCAAAGATCAAGTTTGACCAAAAGTTGACCAAATTTAACCACGGTTGACTTGAGTTGACTAGTTTCGAAAAGAATTTTGAAATAATTAAATGAAATTATTTAATTAAATGGAGTACTTACTTTTAATTAATTAAAAAAAGTTATTTAATTAAATGAGAAGCCATTCCTAATTAATTAAATGAAGTTATTTAATTAAATAAGAAAAATGTCTCGAATTAAGTAAAGATTATTTAATTAAATAGAAAAAGTAATTATGAGAGCATATCTCATTTTATTAAATTAAATATCTCAACAAAATCTCTCTTCAGTTCAAAAAGGGAAATTTCCAATTCACTATTGATACAAAATGAGTTAAATCAGTTAACTCCTTTTTCTACTCAAATTATATCATTTAACTCTTTATTTTACTCAAATTAAATCTGTTAACTCCTTTTAATTTGGAAATCTCCCTTTATGACTGAACTTCATCTTTAATCCAGACCGTTGATTGAAATCGATCTCAACCATTGATGAATTATAGAAAAGTCTATTTAAGAGACCCTCATCTGTTCGTTGTGAAAGGTTGAATGAGAATTTGCATCTAATTATTGCTGAAATTCATACTCATATTTGTTCATATTCACATACGCAAATATCAAGTTTGACCAAAAGTTGACCAGATTTAACCACGGTTTATTTGAGTTGACTAGTTTCAAATTTTTTTTGAAATAATTAAACGAAATTATTTAATTAAATGGAGTACTTATTTCTAATTAATTAAACAAAGTTATTTAATTAAATGAGAAGCCATTCCTAATTAATTAAATGAAGTTAGTTAATTAAATAAGAAAAGTGTCTCTAATTAATTAAACATTATTTAATTAAATAGAAAAAGTAATTATGAGAGTATATCTCATTTTATTAAATTAATTATCTCAACAACAACTCTCTTCAGTTCAAAAAGGGAAATTCCCAGTTCATTATTGATCAAAAATGAGTTAAATGAGTTAATTCTTTTTTCTACTCAAATTGAATCTGTTAACTCCTTATTTTACTCAAATTAAATCTGTTAACTCACTTTAATTTGTAAATCTTCCTTTATGACTGAACTTCACCTTCAATCCTGACCATTGATTGAAATCAATCTCAACCGTTGATGAATTCTAGGAAAGTCTATTTAAGAGACCCTCATCTCTTCGTTTTGAAAGGATGAATGAGAATTTGCATTGAATTGTTTTTGGAATTCATACTCACATTTGCTCAAATTCAGATATGCAAAGGTCGAGTTTGACCAAAAGTTCACCAGATTTAACCACGGTTGACTTGAGTTGACTAGTTTCGAAAAGAATTTTGAAATTATTAAGCAAAATTATTTAATTAAATGGAGTACTTACTTTTAAATAATTAAACAAAGTTATTTAATTAAATGAGAAGCCATTCCTAATTAATTAAATGAAGTTATTTAATTAAATAAGAAAAGTGTCTCTAATTAATTAAAGATTATTTAATTAAATAAAAAAAGTAATTATGAGAGCATATCTCACTCTATTAAATTAAATATCTCAACAAAATCTCTCTTCAGTTCAAAAGGGAAATTTCCAGTTCACTATTGATCGAAAATGAGTTAAATCAGTTAGCTCCTTTTTCTACTCAAATTGAATCAGTTAACTCCTTATTTTACTCAAATTAAATGTGTTAACTCTCTTTAATTTGAAAATATCCCTTTATGACTGAACTTCATCTTTAATCCTGATCGTTGATTGAAATCGATCTCAACCGTTGATGAATTTCAGGAAAGTCTATTTAAGAGACCCTCATCTCTTCGTTTTGAAAGGTTGAATGAGAATTTGCATCGAATTGTTGCTGGAATTCATACTCACATTTTCTCATATTCACATACGCAAAGATCAAGTTTGACCAAAAGTTGACCAGATTTAGCCACGGTTGACTAGTTTCAAAAAGAATTTTGAAATAATTAAACGAAATTATTTAATTAAATTGAGTACTTACTTCTAATTAATTAAACAATGTTATTTAATTAAATGAGAAGCCATTCCTAATTAATTAAATGAAGTTATTTAATTAAATAAGAAAAGTGTCTCTAATTAATTAAAAATTATTTAATTAAATAGAAAAAGTAATTATGAGAGCATATCTCATTTTATTAAATTAAATATCTCAACAAAATCTCTCTTTAGTTCAAAAATGGAAATTTCTAGTTCACTATTGATCAAAAATGAGTTAAATCAGTTAACTCCTTTTTCTACTCAAATTGAATTAGTTAACTCCTTATTTTAGTCAAATTAAATTTGTTAACTCCCTTTGATTTGGAAATCTTCCTTTATGACTGAACTTCACCTTTAATCCTGGCTATTGATTGAAATCAATCTCAACCGTTGATGAATTCTAGGAAAGTCTATTTAAGAGACCCTCATCTGTTCGTTTTGAAAGGTTGAATGAGAATTTGCATTGAATTTTTGTTGGAATTCATACTCACAATTGCTTATATTCACATACGCAAAGATGAAGTTCGACCAAAAGTTGACTAGATCTAACCACAGTTGACTTGAGTTGACTAGTTTCGAAAAGAATTTTGAAATAATTAAACAAAATTATTTAATTAAATGGAGTACTTACTTCTAATTAATTAAACAAATTTATTTAATTAAATGAGAAGCCATTCCTAATTAGTTAAATGAAGTTATTTAATTAAATAAAAAAAGTGTCTCTAATTAATTAAACATTATCTAATTAAATAGAAAAAGTAATTATGAGAGCATATCTAATTTTATTAAATTAAATATCTGAACAAAATCTCTCTTCAGTTCAAAAAGGGAAATTTTTAGTTATGTTAGGAGTAATGTTGTAAATGTTAGGAGTGACATTCCTACTCTGTTAATACCGATGATCTCTTTGGTGATGTGGGATGTTACGCACAGAGGGATGGCTAGGGCCCACGATGGTCTAATGATGCTATTAATGGTTGGGAGGAACTATGCACTTAGTTAATTATGTTTGATCTTATGATGGATGTATATGTATTCTATGATGATGTATCATGTGTATCATGTGATTGTTTTTGATGTATCATGGATTAGAATAGGATGATGTACCTTATTTCACATATGTATATTCTTTTTAGCCTTCATACCCTGTGACATGGATAGTGGATGATTGAGCATTTGAAAATGTAATGTATGAACATTGGACTTATCATTATTATTTCATGTGGATGTTGTACTAGATTGATTCATGTATGTTAGTTAATTTAGATGTAACTCAACGTTAAGGGATTCTTAAAGAATGAAATCGGTTATGTATGTTATGTTTAGTTTTAGATGGACATTGCTATTGCTTCCGTTATTATGTACAAGTTATATGTGGTATTTACTTTCATGTTATTTAAAAAAAAGAAAAACGTTACCAAACTTAGTGAAATTCTAGTTTAATTCTTTGGATCACTTGGCGGGGCATTACATTTGGTATCAGAGCTCGAGTTTCTACATTGGGAGCTCTGGGTATTTTGGAACAACTAGAACTGTGAACTATTAAGTGTATCTCTTCAACTTGAAACTAGGATGGTGTCTGGAACTAGGTCTTCTGTTAGAGGCCATGGTAGAGGCCGAGGAAGAGGCCGTGGTCGTGGTAGAGCTGTTAGTGCCCATGAGTCTTCCCATGAGGGATCGACTCGTGTAGAGAGCAGTGAAGAGCACTCTAATAGGCAGTAGGAAGAGAGCCATAGAGAGGACCAAGCTGAGTCTAAAGAGGTTGGTTTGAGACAAATCATGCAGACTATTTTAGAATGTCTACCTCCTGTTCAAGAACAGCCTAAACTGCATCAGACAGAACAAGAGCATAGACCCAAATCTAGAAGTCCTCGGAAGGATCGTCAGAGGTCCATTGTGTCCACTCAGATGAAGGATCTTTCAAGATCCAAGGTCAAGCCTTTCAATGGGCAAGTTTCTGGTTATGTGGCTGAGTAGTAGCTGATTTCCTTCGACAAGATTTTTGCCATGCAGGATTTTGACAGCAATGTTAAGGCAAGATTTGTGATCACTAATTTAGAGAATTTTGGGGCCACTTGGTTGACGATTGAGGAGAAGAAGCTGGGAATCGATATGAGCAATGTCACATGGGAACTATTCTTAGAGAGTTTCTGTGAACGATTCCTACTAGAGGAATGGAAACTACAAAGGGCAGATGAGTTTCATAATCTCAAGCAGTACACTTTGTCAGTGACTGAGTATGAGCATAAGTTTTATGAGCTTATGCCTTTTTCGGGGTTTAGTGAAAATTCAGCTCAGTTGACACAACACTTTATTAGGGGTTTGAATAACCGTATAATTGGGGGTGTGAATGTATTTGAGCCAAAAACTCTCAAGGATGTGGTACATCAAGCAATCCTTGTTGAGCAAAGTGTCAACCTTGGCAAGGTGGTTTTGTAGGAGCACCAATAGCATCAGGATCTAAAGGCAACTTCAATTCAGGTGGTAACAAGAAGCCTTTCTTTTCTAAGGGAAAACAGTATCAATAGCAGTCTCAACAGACATAGCAGCAGAAGGGATTGAATTCTCAAGATCAATGTGGTGGCAAATGCTTTGAGTCGTAGGAGACATGTGGTAACATCGATGACTCTTAGTGTGGATTTGAGGAGTTGGATTCTTCAGGCACTTCCTACGGGTTCCTGGTATCAGGAAGTGTGCAGAGAGATAGATTTAGGGAGACCCTTGGAAGGTAAGTTTGTAGGTTACATTCGAGAATCAGATGGTCTTTTGAGACATTTGGGGAGGATTTATGTGCCATTACTAGATGAGCTTCGCACCTTGATTTTGGCAGAAGCCCATCGTGCACCTTACTCATCACATCTAAGTGTCAAGAAGATGCATGTTGATTTGAGACATTTTTTCTTTTGGTCCGGGATGAAGCGAGATATTGCTGATTTTGTGGCTAGGTGTCTTGAGTGTCAAAGAGTCAAGGCAGAACACCAGCACCCAGCAGGACTATTGTAGCCTAATCTCATTCCTTCTTGGAAATGGGATATCATCTCCATGGATTTTATAGTAGGATTACCTATGACAGTTTGATGTCATGATGCTATCATGGTTACCGTTGATTGGTTGACTAAGGTGGCACATTTTTCACCGATTAGGTCTTCTTACACAGCAGCTTCTGTAGCGAATGTCTTCATGCGTGACATTGTGAGATTACATGGTATTCCTAGAAAGATCATTTCTGACAGGGATCCTGTATTCACATCTACATTTTGGACATCGTTGTAGCATGAGCTTGGAGCGCAGCTAAATTTCAGTTTGGCATATCATTCAGAGACTGATGGTCAGACAGAGAGGGTGAACCAAGTTTTGGAGGATATGTTACAGATGTATGTGATGGATAGGCAGACACATTGGGAGGACTATCTCTACCTAGTGGAGTTTGCTTACAACAATGGGTATCATACTTCTATTGGCATGGCACCTTTTTAGGCATTATATGGACATCCTTGTCATAAACCATTGAGTTGGGACAGCCTCGAAGATCGCATTCTATTGGGTCCTGAGATGCTTCATGATATGGAGAAACAGGTAGTGCGTATCCGTGAGCATTTGACTATGACACAGGATAGGCAGAAGAAGTATGCCGATGCTCATAGGATTGATAAGAAGTTTGCTGTGGGTGATAAGGTTTTCTTGAGAGTGCGACCGTGAAAAAGTATGATCTGTTATGGAAAGGGTTCTAAGCTAGCACCTCGCTTTGTGGGACCATTCGAGATTTTGGAGAGGATTGGCCCGGTTACTTACTGCCTTGCTCTACCGCCTAGCCTAGCTCGCATTCATGATGTTTTCCATGTTTCAGTTCTTAGGCAGTATAGTCTTGACATTGTGCATGTTCTGGATTGGAATGCATTACAGGTAGAGGACGGGCAGCTGGCTTTGGAGCCAGTTCGTATTCTGGAGCAGCGGGAGTTGACCTTTAGGTGTCGAACCATCGACCAGTTAAGGGTCCAATGGGACTCTACTGATGATTCTTAAGCTACTTGGGAGGATGTAGCTAGATTGAGAGAGTTATATCCCTATTTGTTTGTAGGCTTCCAAGAGTAAGCCTAATTCAAGGGGGGGTGGATGTAGTGCCTACCCTCGTTCACATCTTTTCTAGACTTATTGTTGCTATTATTATCAGACTATGTAGACTAGTTTTATGTTGATGGTTTAGTGGTGTTGTTTTGACACTATCAGATATTATGATAGGGATTCAGTTGATATATGATGAGATCATTTAGACTTTACATTTCATGTATGTATGATGATCATTACATTGTTTTTAGTTATTAATGATGATTAGTTAGATGGTTTATTATCTCATGTGTTTTATTATGGTTACTTACCCCATACTTGCATGTGTATGGTGTGCGTATTTTCTTATTGTATGACATTTTTGATGTGGTTAAGGAAGGGAGTCGTAGTCACCTACTTAGTCAGGATCTACACGATGCACCACTTCCTGCCATTGTCTATTTAGCTTAGCATAATATATTGTATATATATGCATGATTTTTCTGCAGGTTGCAGGTACTGGGTATTGACTTTTCTGAATCGCTAGGATGAGTGTACCCTATTATACTATCTCAATGATAAGAGAAGGGAGATAAATTCTCAAGTCCAAATTCAAAACCTAAAAACCATTTGTCTTAGTGAGTTAGGACAAGTATCAAAGTTGAATACCCACCGAATGTGTCGGATGACATATTTCATGATTTTTAACCCTCTAGATTTATTTTGTATGATTTGTTCTATGATGGGTTTTCATATTTTATCTTGGAGGCCTATGGTGAATTTTTCATTAAATAAGTCTTAATAAATAGATTTAATTAATAAATTATTTATTTGAGAAAATTAATAAAATATCATGATCTTTGATATTTTGATTGTAATTAATTAAATGTGAATTATTGGGGAAAAGGAATTAAATAAAAGAAAACTAAAAATTAAAATTAATAATAATTATAAAATAATAATAAAGTAATAAATAAAATAATAATAATAAAAGTTATAAAAATTAAAATAAAAGTTATAAAATTTAAATAGAAATTATTTTAAAAAGTAAACTGGAGTTATAAACTTGCATGGGAATTAATGCACTTTTCTATTTCTCATGTGTCAACAACACGGGGGTTAGTGCATCAATTAAGCAAATGGCGTCTACAACTCTATGACTCATCAAAAAGGTTGGAAAAGACCCATGCTTAGTTGATGACACCTTCTAGCTGTTCAAGAAGCATTCCAAAGGTTTCCTGAGAGCTCTTTATATTCAGGCATCAAAATTAGCATCAAAGGTTTTCTGAGGAAGAGCGAATTAGCATCAAAATTTGGGTAGATTCTTATGATTTTACTTATGCTATTTCCACATCATGCATTCCTGTCTTCTTCGTGTCTTCCATATGTCTTTTGAGGAATTTCATATTTTTATTGTAAGCATTTTCAATTTGGGCAATTAAATTTATTTGAGAATTTTATATGCATGGATTTTAAAAAAGGGAAAACGGGGCTAGGGTTGAGATTCATAGCCAAACCCATTAGATTAAATAATGGAAATTTTGGAGATCAAAGATCTATGGAGGAATTCTGAAAAATTGTAATCGTAATCATAAATTGTCAATTTGCTTATACATACATACATACATACATACATACATACATACATACATACATACATACATACATACATACATACATACATATATATATATATATATATGCAATTATATATCTATATATATATGTGTGTGTATATATGTTCATATATTGTGATATTTTTAATTTTGTATATATTTATATATATTTGTTAAAAAAAAATGATTACATACCATGGGCGAAAATGTTTTAAGAAACGTTAAAACCAAATCGCAAAGTCTGTATGGAAATCGCGTAAGCGATTGTTAATATATATATATATATATATATATATATATATATATATATATATATATATATATATATATATATATATATATATATATATATATATATATATATATATATATATATATATATATATATATATATATATATATATATATATATATATATATATATATATAAAATGTTGGGTGGGCGGGTACTTCGTATCCCACCCACCGCAAGCCTGCGTGATCGCAGGGTACCTACGACCGCAGTGTACCTACAGTGCGACACTTTAATAGCCACGCGATTTTAAATCGCATTGTGTTATATGTGTTGTTTTTAAATTCTATTTGCAACGATTATTTCATATACGATTTGGATATGAATTTTGATTTCATTTTTTATAAGTTGCAATGTTATTAATTATTAAATGTTATTATATATATATTTATGTATGTGTATATATATATATGTGTATATAAGTATATATGTATATATTATTAATTATAAATGATTATTATAAAGTTCTCAATTAATGGATCACTCTTTTAATGATTAAAATATTGCTATTAAGCTTGTCAATTATGAAGAGATATTAACAATTAATTTAATTAAACTTAATTTTTAATTAAGATTAATTATTAGAATATATAATTGAAGTTTTGATTCATTGAGAATGTCAATTTTCAAACAATGTCATATAAATCAATTAGAAAATTGAGTTTCATGGAGAAACTTTTATCTATCAAATGAATACATGGGTTAGATAAAACGCAAAATTTCTCCACTTGATGTTAATTTGGGAATACGTAAACTAAGACTTTTGAATTCAAATTTGAAAACTTAGCAAAACCAAAACATGTGTTTACATTGTGTATTCTTTATGCTATTGTTTTGGATTTTGGGTTGACTAGTGTTGACCAGTATAGGACGTCTACCAGAGGCTTGGGGGTTATGTGATTGTGAAGCCATGATGATGTTTTAATCTCGATCTTTATAAACCCAACCATGGTTATGTGATGGAATGCTCTGCGTATTGGATGTGAATACTAATTGTTATAGTTGAGATTCTTATTTATGAGACATTTGACTTAACCATTATTTTTGGTCATCGATCAGTTATCCTTGGTTATTTTCTAGTCGCCATGATGGGACTGAAATGTGGATTTATTCTTGATGATGTCATGTTGTGACATGTTTGACTCAACCATTTTTGGAGTCTTTGATCAGTGTGTTTGAGATATATTTTGGTTATTGAGAACCATTGGATACTTTTGATTAACAGTGATGCTTCAGTTGCCAATAGAGAGTTGTTGTGGTCATGATTTTCTATGGATGTTTGCTCATGGAGATTTGATGCTTTTATGCATATTTGATGATTTTATTATATATTATTTTTGTGATTTTGAGATTTATGATTCTATGAGCATTAGGGTAGGATATCTACATGTAGTGATGGGAATTGGCTTGCAATGGGGGTCGGGGCCCTAAGAGGCTGCCAGGGTAACCCATTGTAAGTTGGATTAATAAGTAATAACATTCACACCTAATACTAACTGAATGAACCTAAAAAGATAAGAGTTTTGGTTCTCACACATACTTTGAGTGCTTGTATAGGCTAGGATGGGAGTAGTGAGAATGCATGGTTGCAACCTTGCATTCCATAGTATGCCTTGTCAGTATGATAGGATATTAGTGGCTATATGAGATCAGTATGGACACATGGAGTTTAGCTAACTGCCAGGGTAACTTGTACATGATAAATGCGACGACACTTTCCTGCTTGCATAGTAGGTTTCTACATGTCATTGTCTGCCTCTGGGATTAGATGTCAGTTTTGTGATTGGAACCTTTGAGTTAGTATACTTTTAGGATTCCTAGATTTTAGGGATTTACGCTATGTAATTTTGATAACCTATTTGGGACTTGAGATTATCTCCTCAGCACGGTGGGAGTGGACCACTTAGGTACCACGTGGTCAGGTGGTAGTGTATTTTCCACCCTTATCATTTTGAGATTCATTGAGACATCGTGGCTGATGCATTCTTCGTGATGGTCGATATGTATCCTTTCATTGATGGTTAGCATATGTTAGATGATGTTATCTTATGCTTATATTTGTATGTTAGATTACTTTCTACATATGATGTTGTATATGTTAGGAGTGACATTCCTACTATGTTAATACCGATGATCTCTTCGATGATTTGGGATGTTACGCACAGAGGGATGGCTAGGGCCCACGATGGTCTAATGATGCTATTAACAGTTGGGAGGAACCGTGCACTTAGTTAATTATGTTTGATCTTATGATGGATGTATATGTATTCTATGATGATGTATCATGTGTATCATGTGATTGTATTTGATTTATCATGGATTAGAATAGGATGATGTACCTTATTTCACATATATATATCCTTTTAAGCCTTCATACCTTGTGACATGTACAGTGCATGATTGAGCATTTGGAAATGTAATGTATGAACATTGGACTTATCATTATTATTTCATGTGGATGTTGTACTAGATGGATTCATGTATGTTAGTTAATTTAGATGTAACTCAACGTTAAGCGATTCTTAAAAAATGAAATCAGTTATGCATGTAATGTTTACTTTTAGATGGACATTGCTATTGCTTCCGTTATTATATACAAGTTATATGTGGTATTTAATTTCATGTTATTTTAAAAATAAAAATAAAAATGTTAACAAACTTAGTGAAATTCTAGTTTAACTCTTTGGATCCCTTGGCGGGGCATTATAGTTAACTCCCTTTAATTTGGAAATCTCCCTTTATGACTAAACTTCACCTTTAATCCTGACCATTGATTGAAATCAATCTCAACCATTGATGAATTCTAGGAAAGTCTATTTAAGAGACCCTCATCTCTTCGTTTTGAAAGGTTGAATGAGAATTTGCATCGAATTGTTGCTGGAATTCATACTCACATTTGCTCATATTCACATACGCAAAGATCAAGTTTGACCAAAAGTTGACAAGATTTAACCATGGTTGACTTGAGTTGACTAGTTTCGAAAAGAATTTTGATATAATTAAACAAAATTATTTAATTAAATGGAGTACTTACTTCTAATCAATTAAACAAAGTTATTTAATAAAATGAGAAGCCATTCCTAATTAATTAAATGCAGTTATTTAATTAAATAAGAAAAGTGTCTCTAATTAATTAAAGATTATTTAATTAAATAAAAAAAGTAATTATGAGAACATATGTCATTTTATTAAATTAAATATCTCAACAAAATCTCTCTTCAGTTCAAGAAGGGAAATTTTCAATTCACTATTGATCAAAAATGAGTTAAATGAGTTAACTCCTTTTTCTACTCAAATTGAATTAGTTAACTCCTTATTTTACTGAAATTAAATCTGTTAACTCTCTTTAATTTGGAAATCTCCCTTTATGACTAAACTTCACCTTTAATCCAGACCGTTGATTGAAATCGATCTCAACCGTTGATGAATTCCAAGAAAGTCTATTTAAGAGACCCTCATCTCTTCATTTTGAAAGGTTGAATGAGAATTTGCATCGAATTGTTGCTAGAATTCATACTCGCATTTTCTCATATTCACATACGCAAAGATCAAGTTTGACCAAAAGTTGACCAGATTAACCACGGTTGACTTCAGTTGACTAGTTTCGAAAAGAATTTTCAAATAATTGAATGAAATTAGTTAATTAAATCGAGTACTTACTTCTAATTATTTAGACAAAGTTATTTAATTAAATGAGAAGCCATTCCTAATTAATTAAATAAATTTATTTAATTAAATCAGAAACGTATCTCTAATTAATTAAAGATTATTTAATTAAATAAAAAAAGTAATTATGAGAGCATATCTCATTTTATTAAATTAAATATCTAAACAAAATCTCTCTTCAGTTCAAAAAGGGAAATTTCCAGTTCACTATTGATAAAAAATGAGTTAAATCAGTTAACTCCTTTTTTAACTTACTCAAATTGAATTAGTTAACTCCTTATTTTACTAAAATTAAATTTGTTAACTACCTTTAATTTGGAAATCTTCTTTTATGACTGAACTTCACCTTCAATCCTGACCGTTGATTGAAATCGATCTCCACCGTTGATGAATTCTAGGAAAGTCTATTTAAGAGACCCTAATCTCTTCATTTTCAAAGGTTGAATGAGAATTTGCATCGAATTGTTGCTAGGATTCATACTCACATTTGCTCATATTCACATACGCAAAGATCATGTTTGACCAAAAGTTGACCAGATTTAACCACGGTTGAATTGAGTTGACTAGCTTCGAAGAGAATTTTGAAATAATTAAACGAAATTATTTAATTAAAGGGAGTACTTACTTCTAATTAATTAAATAAAGTTATTTAATTAAATGAGAAGCCATTCCTAGTTAATTAAATGAAGTTATTTAATAAAATAAGAAAAGTGTCTCTAATTAATTAAACATTATTTAATTACATAGAAAAAGTAATTATGAGAGCATATCTCATTTTATTAAATTAAATATCTCAACAAAATCTCTCTTCAGTTCAAAAAGGGAAATTTTCAGTTCATTATTGATAAAAAATGAGTTAAATCAGTTAACTCCTTTTTCTACTTACTCGAATTGAATCAGTTAACTCCTTATTTTACTCAAATTAAATTTGTTAACTCCCTTTAATTTGGAAATCGCTCTTTGTGACTGAACTTCACCTTTAATCCTAACCGTTGATTGAAATTGATCTCAACCATTGATGAATTCCAAGAAAGTCTATTTAAGAGACCCTCATCTCTTCGTTTTGAAAGGTTGAATGAGAATTTGCATCAAATTCTTGCTGGAATTCGTACTCACATTTGCTCATATTCACATATGCAAAGATCAAGTTTGACCAAAAGCTGACAAGATTTAACGACAGTTGACTTGAGTTGACTAGTTTCGAAAAGAATTTTGAAATAATTAAACAAAATTATTTAATTAAATGGAGTACTTACATCTAATCAATCAAAAAAAGTTATTTAATAAAATGAGTAGCCATTCCTAATTAATTAAATGAAGTTATTTATTTAAATAAGAAAAGTGTCTCTAATTAATTAAAGATTATTTAATTAAATAAAAAAAGTAATTATGAGAGCATATCTCATTTTTTTAAATTAAATATCTCAACAAAATCTCTCTTCAGTTCAAAAAGGGAAATTTCCAGTTCACTATTGATAAAAAACGAGTTAAATCAGTTAACTCCTTTTTCTACTTACTCAAATTGAATTAGTTAACTCCTTATTTTACTCAAATTAAATTTTTTAACTCCCTTTAATTTGGAAATCTCCCTTTATGACTGAACTTCACCTTCAATCCTGACTGTTGATTGAAATTGATCTCAACCGTTGATGAAATCTGGGAAAGTCTATTTAAGAGACCGTAATCTCTTCATTTTCAAAGGTTGAATGAAAATTTGCATCGAATTGTTGCTAGGATTCATACTTACATTTGCTCATATTCACATATGCAAAGATCATGTTTGACCAAAAGTTGACCAGATTTAACCACGGTTGACTTGAGTTGACTAGTTTCGAAAAGAATTTTGAAATAATTAAATGAAATTATTTAATTAAATGGAGTACTTACTTCTAATTAATTAAAAAAAAATATTTAATTAAATGAGAAGCCATTCCTAATTAATTAAATGAAGTTATTTAATTAAATAATAAAAATGTCTCTAATTAATTAAAGATTATTTAATTAAATAGAAAAAGTAATTATGAGAGCATATCTCATTTTATTAAATTAAATATCTCAACAAAATCTCTCTTTAGTTCAAAAATGGAAATTTCCAGTTCACTATTGATAAAAAATGAGTTAAATCTTTTAACCAATTTTTCTACTCAAATTGAATCAGTTAACTCCTTATTTTACTCAAATTAAATCTGTTAACTCCTTTTAATTTGGTAATCTCCCTTTATAACTGAACTTCACCTTTAATCCTGATCGTTGATTGAAATCAATCTCAACCATTGATGAATTCTAGGAAATACTATTTAAGAGACCCTCATCTCTTCGTTTTCAAAGGTTGAATGAGAATTTGCATCGAATTGTTGCTGCGATTCATACTCACATTTGCTCATATTCATATACGCAAAGATCATGTTTGACCAAAAGTTGACCAAATTTAACCACGGTTGACTTGAGTTGACTAGCTTCGAAGAGAATTTTGAAATAATTAAACGAAATTATTTAATTAAATTGAGTACTTACTTCTAATTAATTAAACAAAGTTATTTAATTAAATGAGAAGCCATTCCTAATTAATTAAATGAAGTTATTTAATTAAATAAGAAAAGTGTCTCTAATTAATTAAAGATTATTTAATTAAATAGAAAAAGTAATTATGAGAGCATATCTGATTTTATTAAATTAAATATCTCAACAAAATCTCTCTTCAGTTCAAAAAGGGAAATTTCTAGTTCACTATTGATAAAAAATGAGTTAAATTAGTTAACTACTTTTTATACTCAAATTGAATCAGTTAACTCCTTATTTTACTCAAATTAAATTTGTTAACTCCCTTTAATTTTGAAATCTCCCTTTATGAATGAACTTCACCTTTAATCCTGACCGTTGATTGAAATCGATTTCAACCGTTGATAAATTCCAAGAAAGTCTATTTAGGAAACCCTCATCTCTTCGTTTTGAAAGGTTGAATGAGAATTTGCATCGAACTGTTCTTGGAATTCATACTCACATTTTCTCATATTCATATACGCAAAGATCAAGTTTGACCAAAAGTTGACCAGATTTAACCACGGTTGACTTGAATTGACTAGTTTCGAAAAGAATTTTGAAATAATTAAACAAAATTATTTAATCAAATGGACTACTTACTTCTAATTAATTAAACTAGGATATTTAATTAAATGAGAAGCCATTCGTAATTAATTGAATGAAGTTATTTAATTAAATAAGAAAAGTGTCTCTAATTAATTAAAGATTATTTAATGAAATAGAAAAAGTAATTATGAGAACATATCTCATTTTATTAAATTAAATATCTCAACAAAATCTCTCTTCAGTTCACAAAAGGAAATTTCCAATTCACTATTGATAAAAAATGAGTTAAATGAGTTAACTCCTTTTTCTACTCAAATTGAATCAGTTAACTCCTTATTTTACCCAAATTAAATCTGTTAAGTCCCTTTAATTTTGAAATCTCTCTTTATGACTGAACATTACCTTTAATCCTGACCGTTGATTGAAATTGATCTCAACCCTTGATGAATTCAAGAAAAGTCTATTTAAGAGACCCTCATTTCTTCGTCTTGAAAGGTTGAATGAGAATTTGCATCGAATTGTTGCTAGAATTCATACTCACATTTGCTCATATTCATATACGCAAAGATCAAGTTTGACGAAAAGTTGACCTGATTTAACCACAGTTGACTTGAGTTGACTAGTTTCAAAAATAATTTTGAAATAATTAAAAGAAATTATTTAATTAAATGGAGTACTTACTTCTAATTAATTAAACAATGTTATTTAATTAAATGAGAAGCCATTCCTAATTAATTAAATGAAGTTATTTAATTAAATAAGAAAAGTGTCTCTAATTAATTAAAGATTATTTAAATAGAAAAAGTAATTATGAGAGCATATCTCATTTTATTAAATTAAATATCTCGACAAAATCTCTCTTCAGTTCAAAAAGGGAAATTTCCAGTTCATTATTGATAAAAAATGGGTTAAATCAGTTAACTCCTTTTTCTACTCAAATCGAATCAGTTATCTCTTTATTTTACTCAAATTAAATCTGTTAACTCCTTTTAATTTAAAAATCTCCCTTTATGACTGAACTTCACCTTTAATCTTGACCATTGATGGAAATCGATCTCAACCTTTGATGAATTCCAAGAAAGTCTATTTAAGAGACCCTCATCTCTTCCTTTTGAAAGGTTGAATAGAATTTGCATCGAATTTTTGCTAGAATTCATACTCACATTTGCTCATATTCACATACGCAAAGATCAAGTTTGACCAAAAGTTGACCAAATTTAACCACGGTTAACTTGAGTTGACTAGTTTCAAAAAGAATTTTGAAATAATGAAATGAAATTATTTAATTAAATGGAGTACTTACTTCTAATTAATTAAACAAAGTTATTTAATTAAATGAGAAGTCATTCCTAATTAATTAAATGAAGTTATTTAATTAAATAAGAAAAGTGTCTCTAATTAATTAAAGATTATTTAATTAAATAGAAAAAGTAATTATGAGAGCATATCTCATTTTATTAAATTAAATATCTCAACAAAATCTCTCTTCAGTTCAAAAACGGAAACTTTCGATTCACTATTGATCAAAAATGAGTTAAACGAGTTAACTCCTTTTTCTACTCAAATTGAATCAATTAACTCATTTTTTTATTCAAATTAAATTTGTTAATTCCCTTTAATTTGGAAATATCCCTTCTTGACTGAACTTTACCTTTATTCCTGACCGTTGATTGAAATCGATCTCAACCGTTGACGAATTCCAGGAAAGTCTATTTAAGAGACCCTCATCTCTTCGTTTTGAAAGGTTGAATGAGAATGTGCATCGAATTGTTGCTAGAATTCATACTCACATTTTCTCATATTCACATACGCAAAGATCAAGTTTGACCAAAAGTTAAATAGATTTAACCACGATTGACTTGACTTGACTAGTTGTGAAAAAAATTTTGAAATAATTAAACGAAATTATTTAATTAAATGGAGTACTTACTTCTAATTAATTAAACAAAGTTATTTAATTAAATGAGAAGCCATTCCTATTTAATTAAATAAAGTTATTTAATTAAATAAGAAAAGTGTCTCTAATTAATTAAAGATTATTTAATTAAATAGAAAAAGTAATTATGAGAGCATCTCTCATTTTATTAAATTAAATATCTCAACCAAATCTCTCTTTAGTTTAAAAATGGGAATTTCCAGTTCACTATTGATGAAAAATGAGTTAAATCAGTTAGCTCCTTTTTCTACTCAAATTGAATCGGTTTGTAATGCCCTGCCAAGGGATCCAAAGAATTAACCTAGAATTTCACTAAGTTTGGTAACATTTTTTTTAATTTAAAAATAACATGAAAGTAAATACCACATATAACTTGTACATAATAATGGAAGCAATAGCAATTTCCATCTAAAAGTAAACATAACATACATAACCGATTTCATTCTTTAGGAATCCCTTAACGTTGAGTCACATCTAAATTAACTAACATACATGAGTCCATCTAGTACAACATCCACATGAAATAATAATGATAAGTCCAATGTTCATACATTACATTTCCAAATGCTTAATCATCCATTGTACATGTCACAGTGTATGAAGGCTTAAAAGAATATACATATGTAAAATAAGGTACATCATCCTATTCTAATCCATGATACATCAAAAACAATCACATGATACACATGATACATCATCATAGAATACATTTACATCCATCATAAGATCAAACATAACTAACTAAGTACATGGTTCCTCCCAACCGTTAATAGCATCATTAGACCATCGTGGGCCCTAGCCATCCCTCCGTGCGTAACATCCCAAATCACCGAAGAGATCATCGGTATTAACATAGTAGGAATGTCACTCCTAACATATACAACATCATATGTAGAAAGTAATCTAACATGCAAATATAAGCATAAGATAGCATCATCTAACATATGCTAACCATCAATGAAAGGATACATATCCACCATCACGAAGGACACATCAACCACGATGTCTCAATGAATCTCAAAATGATAAGAGTAGAAAATACACTACCACCCGACCGCATAGTACCTAAGTGGTCCACTCCCACCATGCTGAGGAGATAAGCTCAAGTCCCAAACAGGTTATCAAAATCACATAGCATAAATCTTTAAAATTCAAGAATCCTAAAAGTATACTAACTCAAAGGCTCCAATCACAAAACTAACATCTAATCCTAGAGGCACACAATGACATGTAGGAACCTACTATGGAAGCGGGAAAGTATCATCGCATTTATGACGTACAAGTTACCCTGGCAGTTAGCTAAAGTCCACGAGTCTATACTGATCTCATGCGGCCACTAGTATCCTCTCATACTGACAAGGCATACTATGGAATGCAAGGTCGCAACCATGCGTTCTCACTACTCCCATCCTAGCCTATACAAGCACTAAAGGCATGGGCGAGAACCAAAACTCTTATCTTTTTAGAGTCATTTAGTTAGTATTAGGTATGAATGTTATCACTTATTAATCCAACTTACAATGAGTTACCCTGGCAGCCTCTTAGGGTCCCGACCCCCATTGCAAGCCACTTCCCGACACTACATGCAGATATCCTACCCTAATGCTCATGGACTCATAAATCTCAAAATTACAAAAGATAATCCATAAAATCATCAAATATGCATAAAAGCATCAAATCTCCATGAGCAAGCACCCATAGAAAATCATGAGCACAACAGCTCTCTATTGGCAACTGAAGCATCACTGATAATCAAAAGTATCCAACGGTTCTCAATTACCAACAATATATCTCAAACACACTGATCGAAGACTCCAAAAATGGTTGAGTCAAACATGTCACAACATGACATCATCAAGAATAAATCGACATTTCAGTCCCATCATGGTGACTAGAAAATAACCAAGGATAATTGATCGATGACCAAAAATAATGGTTAAGTCTCATAAATAAGAATCTCAACTATAACAATCAGTATTGACATCCAATACATAGAGCATTCCATCACATAACCATGGTTGGGATATAAGATTGAGATTAAAACATCATCATGGCATCACAGTCACATAACCCCCAAGCCTCTGGTAGACGTCCTATACTGGTCAACACTAGTCAACCCAAAACCCAAAACAATAGCATAAGGAATACACAATGTAAACATATGTTTTGGTTTTGCTAAGTTTTTGAATTTTAAAAGTCTTAGTTTACATTTTTCCAAATTATATCAAGTGGAAAAATTTCACGTTTTTCCTAACCCAAGCATTCGTTTGATAGATAAAAGTTTCTCCATCAGACTCAATTTTCTAATTGATTTATATGACATTGTTTGAAAATTGACATTCTCAATGAATCAAGAACTTCGATTATATATTCTAATAATTAATCTTTAAAAAAAACTAAGTTTAATTAAATTAATTCTTAATATCTCTTCATAATTGACAAGCTTAATAGCAATATTTTAATCATTAAAAGAGTGATCCATTAATTGAGAACTTTATAATAATCATTTATATTTAATAATATATATATACATATATACTTATATATATATATATATATATATATATATATATATATATATATATATATATATATATATATATATATATATATATATATATATATATATATATATATATATATATATATACATAAATATACATCTATACATATAAAAAAAGACATTTTATAAAACAAAATATAATAATCAAATTGCAATTCGCAAATTGCAAATCACAAAATTCTGTCACAACCTTGGAAGTTAATTCATATATATCTATATCACTATATAGAGGAGGTACTGTGTGGGCCTGCTGTCGTAGGCCTGCAACAGTGTCACAGAGGCTGCGGCAGTAGTACTGCCGGCCTCTACCACATATACGTAGTGGGGTGGGGGTATGGGCTCGACCCTCCCCGCCCGCCTCAATTTGCATTAAATTTCTTTTTTTTTTTAAAAAAATCGCTTATTCGTTTTCCACTTGCGAGTATGCGATTCGATTTTTAAATAAAGTTCAATTTTTTTAAAAAAATGTTTTCGATTAATGATATTCATTTTTTTAAAAAAATTAAATATATATATATGTATATATATATATATGTGTATATATATATATATATATATACTTGCAGAATTAAAAAAAACATCACAACATATAATCATGTATACATATTTATATATATAATTGCATATATATGTGTGTGTGTGTGTGTGTGTGTGTGTGTGTGTGTGTGCAGATTAAAAAATATAAACATGTATATACACGGTTTATTTAGAAATTCTAATTTTCAGAAATTTCCTATAAACTTTGATCTCAAATTTATCCAATAATTAATCTAATGGGTTTGGCTATGAATTAACCCTAGCCCCGTTTTCTCTTTTTTGTTAAATCCATGCATATAAAATTCTCAAATAAATTTAATTGCCCAAATTGAAAATGTATACAATAAAAATATGAAATTCTTCAGAAGACATATGGAAGACACGAAGAAAACAGGAATGCATGATGCGGAAATAGCATAAGAAAAATCACAACAATCTACCCGGATTCTGATCCTAATTCTCTTTTTCTCAGAAAACCTACAGAGCAAGCTCCCTTCTTCAAAGTTATTAAGTCCTCCAATGCTCCAATTGCTCTCCACGCTCTCTCTAAGCTTCTATGAATGCTTGAATATAAAGAGCTATCAAGAAACCTTTGGAATGCTTCTTGAAACCGCTGAAAGGTGTCACCAACTAAGCATAGGTCTTTTCCTACCTTTTTGTTGAGTCATAGAGTTGTAGACACCATGTGCTTAATTGATACACTAACCCCCGTGTTGTTGACACATGTTAATTCCCATGCAAGCTTATAACTCCAATAATTTCTATTTAAATTTTATAATTTTCATTTTAATTTTTATAAACTTTATTATTATTATTTTATTTATTACTTTATTATTATTTTATAATTATTATTAATTTTAATTTTTAGTTTTCTTTTATTTAATTCCTTTCCTCAATAATTCACATTTATTTAATCACAATCAAAATATCAAAGATCATGATATTTTATTAATTTTCTCGAATAAATAATTTATTAATTAAATCTATTTATTAAGACTTAATTAATAGAAAATTCACCATAGACCTCCAAGATAAAATATGAAAACCCATCATAGAACAAATCATACAAAATAAATCTAAAGGGTTAAAAATCACGAAATATGTCATCCGACACATTCGGTGGGTATTCAACTCTGATACTTGTCCTAATTCACTAGGACAAATGATTTTTTTTTTAGGTTTGGGATTTGGACTTGAGAATTTATCTCCCTTCTCTTATCATTGAGATAGTATAATAGGGTATGCTCATCCTGGCAATTCAGGAAAGTCGATACCCGATACCTACAACCTGCAAAATAGTTATGCATGTACATACAATATATAATGCTAAGCTAAACGGACAATGGCAGGAAGTGGTGCATCGTATAGATCCTGACTAAGCAGGTGACTACGACTCCTTTCCTTAACCACACCAAAAACAACATACAATAAAAAAACACGCACACCATACACATGCAAGTATAGGGTAAGTAACCATAATAAAACACATGAGATAATAAACCATCTAACTAATCATTATTAATAAGTGAAAATAATGTAATGATCATCATACATACATACATAATGATCATCAACTGAATCCCTATCATAATATCTGATAGTGTCAAAAAAAACCACTAAACCATCAACATAAAACTAGTCTACATAGTCTGATAATAATAGCAAAAATAAGTCTAGAAAACATGTGAACGAGGGTAGGCATTACACAGTTAACTCCTTATTTTACTCAAATTAAATATGTTAACTCTCTTTAATTTGGAATCTCCCTTTATGACTGAACTTCACCTTTAAAGTTGACTGTTGATTGAAATCGATCTCAACCGTTCATGAATTCTAGGAAAGTCTATTTAAGAGACTCTCATCACTTCGTTTTGAAAGGTTGAATGAGAATTTGCATCGAATTTTTGCTGGAATTCATACTCACATTTGCTCATATTCACATATGCAAAGATCAAGTTTGACCAAAAGTTGACCAGATTTAACCACAGTTGACTTGAGTTGACTAGTTTCGAAAAGAATTTTGAAATAATTAAACGAAATTATTTAATTAAATGGAGTACTTCTAATTAAATAAACAAAGTTATTTAATTAAATGAGAAGCCATTCCTAATTAATTAAATGAAGTTATTTAATTAAATAAGAAAAGTGTCTCTAATTAATTAAAGATTATTTAATTAAATAGAAAAAGTAATTATGAGAGCATATCTCATTTTATTAAATTAAATATCTCAACAAAATCTCTCTTTAGTTCAAAAAGGGAAATTTCAAGTTCACTATTGATTAAAAATGAGCTAAATCAGTTAACTCCTTTTTCTACTCAAATTAAATCAGTTAACTCCTTATTTTACTTAAATTAAATCTTTTACTACCTTTAATTTGGAAATCTCCCTTTATGACTGAACTTCACCTTTAATCCTGACCGTTGATTGAAATCGATCTCATCCGTTGATGAATTTCTAGAAAGTCTATTTAAGAAACCCTCATCTTTTCATTTTGAAAGGTTGAATGAGAATTTGCATCAAATTGTTGTTGAAATTCATACTCACATTTGCTCATATTCACATACGAAAAGATCAAGTTTGACCAAAATTTGACTAGATTTAACCACGGGTGACTTGAGTTGACTACCTTCGAAAAGAATTATGAAATAATTAAAAGAAATTATTTAATTAAATGGAGTACTTACTTCTAATTAATTAAACAAAGTTATTTAATTAAATGAGAAGCCATTCCTAATTAATTAAATGAAGTTATTTAATTAAATAAGAAAAGTGTCTCTAATTAATTAAAGATTATTTAATGAAATAGAAAAAGTAATTATGAGAGCATATTTCATTTTATTGAGTTGAATATCTCAACAAAATCTCTCTTCAGTTGAAAAAGAGAAATTTCCAGTTTACTATTGATAAAAAATGAGTTAAATTAGTTAACTACTTTTTCTACTCAAATTGAATCAGTTAACTCCTTATTTTACTCAAATTAAATTTGTTAACTCCCTTTAATTTGGAAATCTCCCTTTATGACTGAACTTCAACTTTAATCCTGACCGTTGATTGAAATCGATCTCAACCATTGATGAATTCTAAGAAAGTCTATTTAAGAGACCCTCATCTCTTCATTTTGAAAGGTTGAATGAGAAATTGCATTGAATTGTTACTAAAATTCATACTCACATTTGCTCGTATTTACATACGCAAATATCAAGTTTGACCAAAAGTTGACCAAATTTAACCACGGTTGACGTGAGTTGACTAATTTGAAAAAGAATTTTGAAATTATTAAATGAAATTATTTAATTAAATGGAGTACTTACTTCTAATTAATTAAACAAATTTATTTAATTAAATGAGAAGTCATTCCTAATTAATTAAATGATGTTATTTAATTAAATAAGAAAAGTGTCTCTAATTAATTAAAGATTATTTAATTAAATAGAAAAAGTAATTATGACAGCATATCTCATTTTATTAAATTAAATATCTCAACAAAATCTCTCTTCAGTTCAAAAAGGGTAATTTTTAGTTAACTATTGATAAAAAATGAGTTAAATCAGTTAACTCCATTTTCTACTGAAATTGAATCAGTTAACTCCTTATTTTTCTCAAATTAAATCTGTTAACTCTCATTAATTTGGAAATCTCCCCTTATGACTGAACTTCACCTTTAATCCTGACCGCTGATTGAAATCAGTATCAACCGTTGATGAATTCCAGAAAAGTCAATTTAAGAGACACTCATCTCTTCATTTTGAAATGTTGAATAAGAATTTGCATTGAATTGTTGCTGGAATTCATACTCAGATTTGATCATTTTCACATACACAAAGATCAAGTTTGACAAAAAGTTGACTAGATTTAACCACGATTGATTTGAGTTGACTAGTTTCGAAAATAATTTTGAAATAATTAAACAAAATTATTTAATTAAATGGAGTACTTACTTCTAATTAAATAAACAAAGTTATTTAATTAAATGAGAAGCCATTCCTAATTAGTTAAATGAAATTATTTAATTAAATAAGAAAAGTGTCTCTAATTAATTAAAGATTATTTAATTAAATAGAAAAAGTAATTACGAGAGCATATCTCATTTTATTAAATTAAATATCTGTTAACTCCCTTTAATTTGGAAATCTCTCTTTATGACTGAACTTCACCTTTAATCGTGACCGTTGATTGTAATCGATCTCAACCGTTGATGAATTCTAAGAAAGTCTATTTAAGAGACTCTCATCTCTTCATTTTGAAAGGTTGAATGAGAATATGCATCGAATTGTTGCTAGAATTCATACTCACATTTGCTCACATTCACATACGCAAAGATGAAGTTTGACCAAAAGTTGACCAGATTTAACCACGGTTGACTTGAGTTGACTAGTTTGTGAAAAGAATTTTGAAATAATTAAACGAAATTATTTAATTAAATGGAGTACTTACTTCTAATTAATTAAACAAAGCTATTTAATTAAATGAGAAGCCATTCCTAATTAATTAAATAAGAAAAGTGTCTCTAATTAATTAAAGATTATTTAATTAAAAAGAAAAAGTAATTATGAGAGCATATCTCATTTCATTAAATTAATTATCTCAACAAAATCTCTTTTCAGTTCAAAAATGGAAATTTTTAGTTCACTATTGATAAAAAATGAGTTAAATCAGTTAACTCCTTTTTCTACTCAAATTGAATCAGTTAACTCTTTATTTTACTCAAATTAAATCCGTTAACTCCCTTTAATTTGGAAATCTCCCTTTATGACTGAACTTCACGTTTAATCCTGACCATTGATTGAAATCAATCTCAACCGTTGATGATTTTAGGAAAGTCTATTTAAGAGACCCTCATCTCTTCATTTTGAAAGGTTGAATGAGAATTTGCATCGAATTGTTGCTGGAATTCATACTCACATTTGCTCAAATTCACATACGCAAAGATCAAGTTTGACCAAAAGTTGACCAGATTTAACCACGGTTGACTTGAGTTGACTAGTTTGTGAAAAGAATTTTGAAATAATTAAACAAAATTATTTAATTAAATAGAGTACTTACTTCTAATTAATTAAACAAAGTTATTTAATTAAATGAGAAGCCATTCCTAATTAATTAAATGAAGTTATTTAATTAAATAAGAAAAGTGTCTCTAATTAATTAAAGATTATTTAATTAAATAGAAAAAGTAATTATGAGACCATATCTCATTTTATTAAATTAAATATCTCAACAAAATCTCTCTTTAGTTCAAAAAGGGAAATTTTCAGTTCACTATTGATAAAAAATGAGTTAAATCAATTAACTCTTTTTTCTACTTAAATTGAATCAGTTAACTCCTTATTTTACTCAAATTAAATCTATTAACTCCCTTTAATTTGGAAATCTCCCTTTATGACTGAACTTCACCTTTAATCCTGACCGTTGATTGAAATCGATCTCAACCGTTGATGATTCTAGGAAAGTCTATTTAAGAGACCCTCATCTCTTCATTTTGAAAGGTTGAATGAGAATTTGCATCGAATTGTTGCTGGAATTCATACTCACATTTGCTCATATTCACATACACAAAGATCAAGTTTGACCAAAAGGTTACCAGATTTAACCACGGTTGACTTGAGTTGACTAGTTTGTGAAAAGAATTTTGAAATAATTAAACGAACCTATTAGATTAAATGGAGTACTTACTTCTAATTAATTAAACAAAGTTATTTAATTAAATGAGAAGCCATTCCTAATTAATTAAATGAAGTTATTTAATTAAATAAGAAAAGTGTCTCTAATTAATTAAATATTATTTAATTAAATAGAAAAAGTAATTATGAGAGCATATCTCCTTTTATTAAATTAAATATCTCAACAAAATCTCTCTTTAGTTCAAAAATGGAAATTTTCAGTTCACTATTGATAAAAAATGAGTTAAATCATTTAACTCCTTTTTCTACTCAAATTGAATCAGTTAACTCCTTATTTTACTCAAATTAAATCTGTTAACTCCCTTTAATTTGGAAATCTCCGTTTATGACTAAACTTCACCTTTAATCCTGATCATTGATTGAAATCAATCTTAACTGTTGAAAATTTCCAGAAAAGTCTATTTAAGAGACTCTCATCTCTTCATTTTGAAGGGTTGAATGAGAATTTGCATCAAATTGTTGCTAGAATTCATGCTCACATTTGCTCATATTCACATACGCAAAAATCAAGTTTGACCAAAAGTTGACTAGATTTGACCACGGTTGACTTGAGTTCACTAGTTTGTGAAAAGAATTTTGAAATAATTAAATGAAATTATTTAATTAAATGGAGTACTTACTTCTTGTCATGCCCAGACTACGATGGAAAAAACACACACAACCTTTTTTTTTTTATTTTTTTTTTTATAATAACTAATAATTAAACATGCTCTAAGTTTGATATGAAATAGATAGAAGTTTTAGTACAGGTTCTTTACATTACAATCCTAAGGTTTTAAACATGAGGACGATAACATCGTTAAAATTTTAAAACTTTCGTTATTAGATTAATATCGATAAAATTATGATATGACATTAACTTATAATGATATGCAATAAAACTTACTTAAATAACAATGTACATGAATCCAAATCTAAGATTACTTGCAATATCAAATCAATCAAACCTACATTAAAACTTATTTAAATAGCCAATTAATCGATAAATTTAATCTACTTAATGGTTAAAACAGTTAGAATACATTTAAATTAAAACTAGCTAAATTAGTATTTACAAAATTAAGCATAACTAAGAACTAAAAATTATTAACAATTACAAGAAAAGTCCTTAATCAAAACATAAAATAACCTTAAACTTTATTAAATCAACTAATTATACTTTAACAATTTAAAGTTTCATTTTAAACTAACTATATATATATATATATTAAAAAAATATATTAATAAAGAACTAAAATCAAATAATTAAATAACTAACTAATCTAAAACTAAACTTAAAGTTTCAAAACTAACTAATTTAACTTACAAGCTAACTAAACACTATATCTTAATCTAACTACAACTTCACTAAACTCTTAACACTCTAACATAATTTAAAACATTTAAAGAAACTCAAACTAAAATAATTAAATAAACTAACCTACACCTAACCCAGCTAACTCTAACCTACTAACTCTAGTCTATACTAATCCAAGCTAACCTACCCCTAACTACTAATCATACCACTTGGCTACAAGTCAGGTCGATTTGACCCCTCCCTACACCTCTTCCTAGGACCCACGCAACCCCAAGCCTTCACATCAAGGAAAAGGTACGCAAAGGAGATGAAGTCTTATGTTTATGAACAAACATCAACTTGCAACATTAATACAAACCCAAAAAGGTAAGCCAACGTCCAAAATCTATGTCATGTCATGACATAGCTCTCTCCACCCAACTTTCCACGTAGCCCAAAGTAGGGGAAACGTAGCCCAAGAGGTGGGCACGTGAACAGAGGTGAGCAAGGGAGTTAAAGGAGAAGAAATGACCACCACAAATTTCCTCTCCCAACATAAATGTCACCTTCCCCCAAACTGGCTGCTAGAAATGGAGGAGGATGGGGATGGGACAAGGTGGCAGGATGACGTCACCCACCCATCCATCCACTTTGATAGAGACAAGACACAAAAAAAACTTTCTTTTAAAGCAAACTTAAACTGACGTCCAAGGCCAAGGAGAGCAATAAATTCATAAAGTTTTATAGGTGATAATAAAGATATTAACTTTTTAAAATATACATATTTATATATTCAATTTTATGCACCCATGAGATTAACATAAGATTTCTTTTATTTCTTTATTCTTTGAGGAAGGAATCTATGCAAGAATATGCTCTGTGGTCTTGGAAGGAATGAAATTTTCTCCTCATTTATTTTCTAGAGAGTTTTTACTCCTGGGAGTGCATATTTTTTTTGAAGCAAAATTTTAACAAGGCATGGTCATGTTATTTTATGCATTTCATTTATGTTACTAAGGATTTAATCAAATCTATTAATAACATTTTTCCTTTATACAAGCATTCCAATGCAAGGGAATACATTAGGTATAGTCTCTCAATCTCTTATTTAAACATGTATGTTTTATATTAATTCTTCAAGGACATGTTATGAGTTCTAAGTTCTGATTATTATTATTATTATTATTATTTATTTCAAGAATACAACCTCTCAGTCCAATTGATCATATTTGAAGAACTAGGAGGTGAATGATACTATACACATAATTAAAAGAAAAGGTGGTGGATTATTCTAATTCAAATTTGATTATAACCACCATGAAATTTATCAAGAAATGAAATATCTTTGATTTCGTAATATAGGGTTTGCTCTTGATTTGATCTCATCATAATACTTATACATCATATTTGAAACTCACTATATCAATTCAACTCTTCATTATCATAATTAAAACTTGAACATTCATAATTCAAGACATTATCTACCAACAATTTTCTCACAAACATAAGCCAAAATTTTAAATTCACAAGGAAACATTGCAAGGATAAATTCATAAATCTCTTTTTTTTTTCTATTATGCATCCTAGTTCAAGGCTCCACCGGGAAAGAACTAGTAAGAAAACCCAGTGTCATTGCCATTTACAATAAGGTTTAAAATACAAATTACAATAGGATCTCAATCCCAAGTTTCAACAATTAAATCAAAATTTTTCTCATGATCAAAATCAAGGAATTTGTAATGTTTTCTGAATCTCTTTTCAAGAACCATGGAGGAAACCAATAACTGATCGGGTGACAACCAAGCAGAACCAAAAGAAATCAAACATGCATAATAATACATAGTTTACACAATAGGATTCACAATGAATCAAGACTAGGGAAAGGTGGATTCTTCCAACACGAGAAGTCAAGCACAACACCAATTCAAATGCCCAATCAGGGCTAATAACCAAGAACTTTCGTTCTTCCTTTTAAACATGCCATACTCATACCAGGTTTGTGCTGACGGGTAGGGGCCCATAACACCCTACCCTTTATCCCTCTTCTCATCTTGAGAAGAGACTCTACACTGGTTGGAGTCCAACTAAACGGACCTTTCCCAAAATTGGTCACTTCTACCCTCTCCAAGGGTGAGTAATACCAAAACACCCATGCAAGAAAAACTCAAAATTGCAACCATAAACAAGAAAGGAAAAACAGCTAAAATAACATGGTTATCAAATCTTCCCAACATACCCACATCCATACAAACAGTGAAACAATAACAAGGTATCATGAACATGAAACAAACCATAAAAATTGAATAGGGGAGATGAGAATTTCCTACCTTCACAAGGAGGTAATGGCAATGAACAAGTTTGAGTAGAGTATCCCTTTCCTTCCTTCAACCTTCAAGCATTCCTCTCTAAATGTAGAGATTGGGTAACCACCCACTAGTCCAAGGAAGGCCTCTAAATAAGCCTCCAACTCAACCACCCAAAAGGAGCAATAACTATTTCCACCCACTAGCCACTCTAGAAACTCCTAACTCAACCTACACTATGGTTAGACCCTAAGTGGAGATGAGGTGAGGTAACTCAAGATAACCATGATCAATTTTCGCACAAAGGCAAAAAGGGACTTTTTGGGTGACCTCAAAAGTCAAAAAAAGGGTCTTAGGGGTTGGAAAAGACCCCTAACCCATACCCATACTCTTTGGTTAGAATAAAAATAAGTTTTTAAAGCCTTAAGAAAGAGGTTAAGAGTCAAATAAAATTTAGGAATAAAATAGGTCCAACAACTTGCAAATAAGCACTAATCCGGATTAAGGGATGACTAACTTTGATAAAGAACCAAAATAGGAAAACTGACACTAACTTAAACCAACTTGGTCCAAAGGTTAAACAATTAACCCTAAATAGCCACTGAAGCACATAAACATATTACGAGTGTCAAGCGACACTGAAAGAGCATAATTATGAACATTAATATTCATTGAACAAGGAAGATGCATACATACATCTAATAATACAAATATGTGAATTACGAACAACAAGGATTTTTTCAAATTTAGCACATAGAGATCAGTTTTCTTCCTCCGTAGGGTTTCTCAGCTAAAATATCTGCACACTCATTGCACACAACAGTAGTCCCGTAAAATCACATGTACATAAATGTATCCATATTCAGAAATTTTCATAACTTAAAACATACATCAATAAGGGTTTCTTTATCCTACTTAATTCTTAATCATTTAAAATCTCTCAAATCAAAGTCTCGATCCTACCATTACTGATTTCATCAACATACATATACATGAAACATTAAATGGCAATCATCAAATATATCTGAAAAATAACATCACACAACATGAAATAATAAAATATGTTCTAAGCATTAGATAATGTCTCAACATCTCAAGTCATGAATAACAAAATAAGGGTAATGTAGGACTATGCTACGATGGGTTGGGGCGAGGCCTCACACTTCTAATTAATTAAACAAAGTTATTTAATTAAATGAGAAGCCATTCCTAATTAATTAAATGAAGTTATTTAATTAAATAAGAAAAGTGTCTCTAATTAATTAAAGATTATTTAATTAAATAGAAAAAGTAATTATGAGAGCATATTTCATTTTATTAAATTAAATATCTCAACAAAATCTCTCTTCAGTTCAAAAATGGAAATTTTCAGTTCACTATTGATCAAAAATGAGTTAAATCAGTTAACTCCTTTTTCTACTCAAATTGAATCAGTTAACCGTTGATGAATTTCAGAAAAGTCTTTTTAAGAGACCCTCATCTCTTCATTTTGAAAGGTTGAATGAGAATTTGCATCAAATGGTTAATGGAATTCATACTCACGTTTGCTCATATTCACATACGCAAAGATCAAGTTTGACTAAAAGTTGACCAGATTTAACCACGATTGACTTGAGTTGACTAATTTCGAAAAGAATTTTGAAATAATTAAACGAAATTATTTAATTAAATGGAGTACTTACTTCTAATTAATTAAACAAAGTTATTTAATTAAATGAGAAGCCATTCCTAATTAATTACATGAAGTTATTTAATTAAATAAGAAAAGTGTCTCTAATTAATTAAAGATTATTTAATTAAATAGAAAATGTAATTATGAGAGCATATCTCATTTTATTAAATTAAATATCTCAACAAAATCTTTCTTCAGTTCAATAAGGGAAATTTCCAGTTCAATATTGATAAAAAATGAGTTAAATCAGTTAACTCCTTTCTCTACTCAAATTGAGTCAGTTAACTCTTTATTTTACTCAAATTAAATGTGTTAACTCCATTTAATTTGGAAATCTACCTTTATGACTGACCTTCACCTTTAATCCTGACCGTTGATTGAAATTGATCTCAATCGTTGATGAATTCCAAGAAAGTCTATTTAAAAGACCATCATCACTTCATTTTGAAAGGTTGAATAAGAATTTGTATCGAATTGTTGTTGGAATCCATACTCACATTTGCTCATATTCAAATACACAAAGATCAAGTTTGACCAAAAGTTGACCAGATTTAACCATAGTTGACTTGAGTTGACTAGTTTCAAAAAGAATTTTGAAATAATTAAACGAAATAATTTAATTAAATGGAGTACTTACTTCTAATTAATTAAACAAAGTTATTTAATTAAATGAGAAGCCATTCCTAATTAATTAAATGAAGTTATTTAATTAAATAAGAAAAGTGTCTCTAATTAATTAAAGATTATTTAATTAAATAGAAAAAGTAATTACGAGAGCATATCTCATTTTATTAAATTAAATATCTCAACAAAATCTCTCTTCAGTTCAAAAAGAGAAATTTCCAATTCACTATTGATCAAAAATGAGTTAAATCAGTTAACTCCTTTTTCTACCCAAATTGAATTAGTTAACTCCTTATTTTATTCAAATTAAATTTGTTAACTCCATTTAATTTGGAAATCTCCCTTTATGACTGAACTTCAACTTCAATCTTGACCGCTGATTGAAATCGATTTCAACCATTGATGAATTCTAAGAAAGTCTATTTAAGAGACCTTGCTCTCTTCATTTTGAAAGGTTGAATGAGAATTTGCCTCGAATTGTTGCTGAAATTCACACTCACATTTGCTCATATTCACATACGCAAAGATCAAGTTTGACCAAAAGTTGATCAGATTAAACAACGATTGAATTGAGTTGAATACTTTCAAAAATAATTTTGAAATAATTAAACAAAATTAATTAATTAAATGGATTACTTACTTCTAATTAATTTTAAAAAGTTATTTAATTAAATGAGAAGCCATTCCTAATTAATTAAATGAGGTTATTTAATTAAATAAGAAAAGTGTCTCTAATTAATTAAAGATTATTTAATTAAATAGAAAAAGTAATTATGAGAGCATCTCTCATTTTATTAAATTAAATATGTCAACAAAATCTCTCTTCAGTTCAAAAAGGAAAATTTCCAGTTCACTATTGATAAAAAATGATTTAAATCAGTTAACTCCTTTTTCTACTCAAATTGACTCAGTTAACTCTTTATTTTACTCAATTTAAATCTGTTAACTCACTTTAATTTGAAAATCTCCCTTTATCACTGAACTTCAATGTTAATCCTGACCGCTGATTGAAATCGATCTCAACCATTGATGAATTTCAGGAAAGTCTATTTAAAAGACCCTCATCTCTTCATTTTGAAACGTTGAATGATAATTTGCATCGAATTATTGCTGAAATTCAGACTCACATTTGCCCATATTCACATACGCAAAGATCAAGTTTGACCTAAAGTTGACCAGATTTAACCATGGTTGACATGAGTTGACTAGTTTCAAAATGAATTTTGAAATAATTAAACAAAATTATTTAATTAAATGGAGTACTTACTTCTAATTAATTAAATAAAGCTATTCAATTAAATGAGAAGCCATTCCTAATTAATTAAATGAAGTTATTTAATTAAATAAGAAAAGTGTCTCTAATTAATTAAAGATTATTTAATTAAATAGAAAAAGTAGTTATGAGAGCATATCTCATTTTATTAAATTAAATATCTCAACAAAATCTCTCTTCAGTTCAAAAAGGGAAATTTCCAGTTCACTATTGATAAAAAATGAGTTAAATCAGTTAACTCCTTTTTCTACTCAAATTGAATTAGTTAACTCCTTATTTTACTCAAATTAAATCTGTTAACTCCTTTTAATTTGGAAATCTCCCTTTAAGATTGAACTTCACCTTTAATCCTGACCGTTGATTGAAATCGATCTCAACCGTTGATGAATTCCAGGAAAGTCTATTTAACAGACCCTCATCTCTTCATTTTAAAAGGTTGAATGAGAATTTGAATCGAATTGTTGTTGAAATTCATACTCACATTTGCTCATATTCACATACGCAAAGATCAAGTTTGACCAAAAGTTGACCAGATTTAACCATGGTTGACTTGAGTTGACTAGTTTCGAAAAGAATTTTGAAATAATTAAACAAAATTATTTATTTAAATAGAGTACTTACTTCTAATTAATTAAACAAAGTTATTTAATTAAATGAGAAGCCATTCCTAATTAATTAAATGAAGTTATTTAATTAAATAAGAAAAGTGTCTCTAATTAATTAGAGATTATTTAATTAAATAGAAAAAGTAATTATGAGAGCATATCTCATTTTATTAAATTAAATATCACAACAAAATCTCTGTTCAGTTCAAAAAGGGAAATTTCCAGTTCACTATTGATAAAAAATGAGTCAAATTAGTTAACTCATTTTTCTACTCAAATTGAATCAGTTAACTCTTTATTTTACTCAAATTAATTCTATTAACTCCCTTTAATTTGGAAATCTCCCTTTATGACTGAACTTCACCTTCAATCCTGACCGTTGATTGAAATTGATCTCAACCGTTGATGAATTCTAGGAAAGTCTATTTAAGAGACCCTCATCTCTTAATTTTGAAAGTTTGAATGAGAATTTGCATCAAATTGTTGCTGGAATTCATACTCACATTTGCTCAAATTCACATACGCAAAGATCAAGTTTGACCAAAAGTTGACTAGATTTAAACACGGTTGATTTGAGTTGACTAGTCTCAAAAAGAATTTTGAAATAATTAAACAAAATTATTTAGTTAAATTGAGTACTTACTTCTAATTAATTAAACAAAGTTATTTAATTAAAAGAGAAGCCATTCCTAATTAATTAAATGAATTTATTTAATTAAATAAGAAAAGTGTCTCTAATTAATTAAATATTATTTAATTAAATAGAAAAAGTAATTATGAGAGCATATCTCATTTTTTTAAATTAAATATCTGAACAAAATCTCTCTTCAGTTCAAAAAGGGAAATTTCCAGTTCACTATTCATCAAAAATGAGTTAAATTAGTTAACTCCTTTTTCTACTCAAATTGAATCAGTTAACTCCTTATTTTACTCAAATTAAATCTGTTAACTCCCCTTAATTTGGATATCTCCCTTTATAACTGAACTCCACCTTCAATCCTGACCGTTGATTGAAATCAATCTCAACTGTTGATGAATTCCAAGAAAGTCTAATTAAGAGACCCACATCTCTTCATTTTGAAAGGTTAAATGAGAATTTGCATCGAATTGTTACTGGAATTCATACTCACATTTGCTCATATTCACATACACAAAAATCAAATTTGACCAAAAGTTGACTAGATTTAACCACCGTTGACTTGAGTTGATGAGTTTCGAAAAGAATTTTGAAATAATTAAGCGAAATTATTTAATTAAATGGAGTACTTATTTATAATTAATTAAACAAAGACATTTAATTAAATGTGAAGCCATTCCTAATTAATTAAATAAAGTTATTTAATTAAATAAGAAAAGTGTCTCTAATTAATTAAAGATTATTTAATTAAATGGAAAAAGTAATTATGAGAGCATATCTCATTTTATTAAATTAAATATCTCAACAAAATCTCTCTTCAGTTCAAAAAGGGAAATTTCTAGTTCATTATTGATCAAAAATGAGTTAAATAAGTTAACTCCTTTTTCTACTCAAATTGAATCAGTTAACTCCTTATTTTATTCAAATTAAATCTTTTAACTCTCTTTAATTTGGAAATCTCCCTTTATGATTGAACTTCACCTTTAATCTTGACCGTTGATTGAAATCGATCTCAACCGTTGATGAATTCTAGGAAAGTCTATTTAAGAGACCCTCATCTCTTCATTTTGAAAGGTTGAATGAGAATTTGCATCAAATTGTTGCTAGAATTCATACTCACATTTACTCATATTCACATATGCAAAGATCAAGTTTGTTCAAAAGTTGACAAGATTTAACCACGGTTGACTTGAGCTGACTAGTTTCGAAAAGAATTTTGAAATAATTAAACAAAATTATTTAATTAAATGGAGTACTTACTTCTAATTAATTAAACAAAATTATTTAATTAAATGAGAAGCCATTTCTAATTAATTAAATGAAGTTATTTAATTAAATAAGAAAAGTGTCTCTAATTAATTAAAGATTATTTAATTAAATAGAAAAAGTAATTATGAGAGCATATCTCATTTTATTAACTTAAATATCTCAACAAAATCTCTCTTCAGTTCAAAAAGGGAAATTTTCAGTTCACTATTGATAAAAAATTAGTTAAATCAGTTAACTCCTTTTTTTACTCAAATTGAATAAGTTAACTCCTTATTTTACTCAAATTAAATCTGTTAACTCCCTTTAATTTGGAAATCTCTTTTTATGACTGAACTTCACCTTTAATCCTGACCGTTGATTGAAATCGATCTCAACCGTTGATGAATTCCAGGAAAGTCTATTTAAGAGACCCGCATCTCTTTATTTTGAAAGGTTGAATGAGAATTTGCATCGAATTGTTGCTAGAATTCATACTCACATTTGCTCATATTCACATACGCAAAGATCAAGTTTGCCCAAAAGTTGACTAGATTTAACAAAAGTTGACTTGAGTTGACTAGTTTCGAAAAGAATTTTGAAATAATTAAACGAAATTATTTAATTAAATGGAGTACTTACTTCTAATTAATTAAACAAAGTTATTTAATTAAATAAGAAGCCATTCCTAATTGATTAAATGAAGTTATTTAATTAAATAAGAAAACTAGCTCTAATTAATTAAAGATTATTTAATTAAATAGAAAAAGTAATAATGAGAGCATATCTCATTTTATTAAATTAAATATCTCAACAAAATCTCTCTTCAGTTCAAAAAGGGAAATTTCCAATTCACTATTGATAAAAAAAATGAGCTAAATCCATTAACTCCTTTTTCTACTCAAATTGAATCAGTTAACTCCTTATTTTACTCAAATTAAATCTGTTAACTCCCTTTAATTTGGAAATCTCCTTTTATGATTGAACTTCACCTTTAATTCTGACCGTTGATTGAAATCGATCTCAACCATTGATGAATTCAAAGAAAGTCTATTTAAGAGACCCTCATCTCTTCATTTTGAAAGGTTGAATGAGAATTTGCATCGAATTGTTGCTAGAATTCATACTCACATTTGCTCATATTCACATAAGAAGAGATCAAGTTTGTTCAAAAGTTGACAAAATTTAACCACAGTTGACTTGAGCTGACTAGTTTTGAAAAGAATTTTGAAATAATTAAACGAAATTATTTAATTAAATGGAGTACTTACTTCTAATTAATTAAACAAAATTATTTAATTAAATGAGAAGCCATTTCTAATTAATTAAATGAAGTTATTTAATTAAATAAGAAAAGTGTCTCTAATTAATTAAAGATTATTTAATTAAATAGAAAAAGTAATTATGAGAGCATATCTCATTTTATTAACTTAAATATCTCAACAAAATCTCTCTTTAGTTCAAAAAGGGAAATTTTCAATTCACTATTGATAAAAAATGAGTTAAATCAGTTAACTCTTTTTTTTACTCAAATTGAATAAGTTAACTCCTTATTTTACTCAAATTAAATTTGTTAACTCCCTTTAATTTGGAAATCTCTTTTTATGACTGAACTTCACCTTTAATCCTGACTGTTGATTGAAATCGATCTCAACCGTTGATGAATTCCAGGAAAGTCTATTTAAGAGACCCGCATCTCTTTATTTTGAAAGGTTGAATGAGAATTTGCATCGAATTGTTGCTGGAATTCATACTCACATTTGCTCATATTCACATACGCAAAGATCAAGTTTACCCAAAAGTTGACTAGATTTAACAAAAGTTGACTTGAGTTGACTAGTTTCGAAAAGAATTTTGAAATAATTAAACGAAATTATTTAATTAAATGGAGTACTTACTTCTAATTAATTAAACAAAGTTATTTAATTAAATGAGAAGCCATTCCTAATTGATTAAATGAAGTTATTTAATTAAATAAGAAAACTAGCTCTAATTAATTAAAGATTATTTAATTAAATAGAAAAAGTAATTAAGAGAGCATATCTCATTTTATTAAATTAAATATCTCAACAAAATCTCTCTTCAGTTCAAAAAGGGAAATTTCCAATTCACTATTGATAAAAAAAAAGAGCTAAATCAGTTAACTCCTTTTTCTACTCAAATTGAATCAGTTAACTCCTTATTTTACTCAAATTAAATCTGTTAACTCCCTTTAATTTTGAAATCTCCCTTTATGATTGAACTTCACCTTTAATTCTGACCGTTGATTGAAATCGATCTCAACCATTGATGAATTCCAAGAAAGTCTATTTAAGAGACCCTCATCTCTTCATTTTGAAAGGTTGAATGAGAAATTGCATCGAATTGTTGCTAGAATTCATTCTCACATTTACTCATATTCACATATGAAAAGATCAAGTTTGACCAAAAGTTGGCCAGATTTAACCACGGTTGACTTAAGTTGACTATTTTTGAAAAGAATTTTGAAATAATTAAACGAAATTATTTAATTAAATGGAGTACTTACTTCTAATTAATTAAACAAAGTTATTTAATTAAATGAGAAGCCATTCCTAATTAATTAAATGAAGTTAATTAATTAAATAAGAAAAGTGCCTCTAATTAATTAAAGATTATTTAATTAAATAGAAAAAATTATTATGAGAGCATATCTCATTTTATTAAATTAAATATCTCAACAAAATCTCTCTTCAGTTCATAAAGGAAAATTTTCAGTTCACTATTGATAAAAAATGATTTAAATCGGTTATTTCCTTTTTCTACTCAAATTGAATCAGTTAACTCCTTATTTTATTCAAATTAAATCTGTTAACTCTGTTTAATTTGGAAATCTCACTTTATGACTGAACTTCAACTTTAATCCTGACCGTTGATTGAAATCGATCTCAACCGTTGATGAATTCCAAGAGAGTCTATTTAAGAGACCCCCGTCTCTTCATTTTGAAAGTTTGAGTGAGAATTTGCATCGAGTTGTTGCTGTAATTCATACTCACATTTGCTCATATTCACATATGCAAAGATCAAGTTTGACTAAAAGTTGATCAGATTTAACCACAGTTGACTAGTTTCAAAAAGAATTTTGAAATAATTAAACGAAATTATTTAATTAAATGGAGTACTTACTTCTAATTAATTAAAAAGAATTATTTAATTAAATGAGAAGCCATTCCTAATTAATTAAATGAAGTTATTTAATTAAATAAGAAAAGTGTCTGTAATTAGTTAAAGATTATTTAATTAAATAGAAAAAGTAATTATGAGAGCATATCTCATTTTATTAAATTAAATATCTCAACAAAATCTCTCTTTAGTTCAAAAAGGGAAATTTCTAGTTCACTATTGATAAAAAATGAGTTAAATCAGTTAACTCCTTTTTCTACTCAAATTGAATCAGTTAACTCCTTATTTTACTCAAATTAATTCTGTTAAGTCCCTTTAATTTGGAAATCTCCCTTTATGACTGAACTGCACCTTTAATCCTAACCGTTGATTGAAATCGATCTCAACCGTTGATGAATTCTAGGAAAGTCTATTTAAGAGACCCTCATCTCTTCATTTTGAAAGGTTTAATGAGAATTTGCATCGAGTTGTTGCTGGAATTCATACTCACATTTGCTCATATTCACATACGCAAAGATCAAGTTTGACCAAAAGTTGACCAGATTTAACCATAGTTGACTTGAGTTGAGTAGTTTCGAAAAGAATTTTGAAATAATTGAATGAAATTATTTAATTAAATGGAGTACTTAATTCTAACTAATTAAAAAAATTTATTTAATTAAATGAGAAGCCATTCCTAATTAATTAAATGAAGTTATTTAATTAAATAAGAAAAGTGTCTCTAATTAATTAAATATTATTTAATTAAATAGAAAAAGTAATTATGAGAGCATATCTCATTTTATTAAATTAAATATCTCAACAAAATCTCTCTTCAGTTGAAAACGGAAAATTTCTAGTTCACTATTGATAAAAAGTGAGTTAAATCAGTTAACTCCTATTTCTACTCAAATTGAATCAGTTAACTCCTTATTTTACTCAAATTAAATCTGTTAACTCCCTTTAATTTGAAAATCTCCCTTTATGACTGAACTTCACCTTTAATCCTGACCGTTTGTAATGCCACGCTAAGGGATCCAAAGAATTAACCTAGAATTTCACTAAGTTTAGTAGAATTTTTTTTTTTCATGAAAGTAAACATCACATATAACTTATGCACCATAACGGAAGCAATAGAATTGTCCATTTGAAAGTAAACATAACATAAATAACAGATTACATTCTTTAAGATCCATTAACGTTGAATTACATACATGAATCCATCTAGTACAACATCCTCATGAAATAATAATGATAAGTCCAATGTTTACACATTACATTTCAAATGCTCATTCATCCACTGTACATGTCACAGGGTATGACAAACTCAAAAATATACATACATAGAATAAGGTACATCATCCTATTCTAATCCATGATACATCAGAGTAGAGATAATCACATGATACAACATCATAGAGAACATATACATCCATTATAAAGATCAAACATAATAAACTAAGTGCACAGTTCCTCCCAATCGTCAATAGCATCGTTAGACCATCGTGGATCCTAGCCATCCCTCCATGCGTAACATTCCAAATCACCGAAGAGATCATCGGTATTACATAGTAGGAATGTCACTCCTAATAAATACAACATCATATGTAGAAGTAATCTACCATGCAAATAAAAGCATAAGATAACATCATCTAACATATGCCAATCATCAATGAAAAATGATACATATCCATCATCATGAATGATGCATCAGCCATGATGTCTCAATGAATCTCAAAATGATAAGAGTGGAAAATACACTACCAACCGACCACGTGGTACCTAAGTGGTCCACTCCCACCGTGCTAAGGAGATAATCTCAATTTCCAAGAAGGCTATCAAAATCACATAGCACATATCTCTATAAGTCCAGAAATTCTAAAAGTATTCTAACTCAAAGGTTCCAAACACAAAATTCGACATCTAATTTCTAGAGGCACACAATGACATGTAGGAACCTACTATGCAAGCGGGAAAGTGTCATCACAATTATCACGTACAAGTTACCCTGGCAGTTAGCTAAACTCCACGGGTCCATACTAATTTTATGCGGCCACTAGTATCCTCTCATACTGATGAGGCATACTACAGAATGCAAGGTTGCAATCATGCGTCTCACTACTCCCATCCTAGCGTATACAAGCACTCAATGCATGGGCGAGAACAAAACACTTATCTTTTTAGGTTCATTCAGTTAATATTAGGTGTGAATGTTATAAACGTTATTATTATTTTTTTGGCTTAACATAAACATCAATTAAAACCCCCCCAAATCTTGTTGTAGTACATAGTACCTGCGGTCGCAGGCACTGTGCCGACAATGGGTACGTAGTAAACCTGTCACCGCAGACATGCGATGGCAAGCCTCTGCCTTCCGTCGGCGCGGGGTACGAAATGTGCCCATAGCATATAATATATATGAACTTTGTTCCATGCGATATAAATTACGATGTGAATTAATACATTTTCCACTGCGATTTAATCAATCGCTCAATTCGATGCATTATATATAAATATACATAGGTTGTAGATGAGCCTTAGGGTTGTAGACACCATGTGCTTAATTGATGCACTAACCCCCGTGATGTTGACACTTGAGAAATAGAGAAGTACGTTAATTTCCATGCAAGCTTATAACTCCAATTACTTTTTATATAATTTTTATTTAAATATTTATAACTTTCATTTTAACTTTATAAATTTTATTATTATTATTTATTTATTAATTTATTATTAATTTTTTATTATTATTAATTTTAATTTCTAATTTTCTTTTATTTAATTCATTTATCCTCAATTAATTCCATTCAATTAATTATAATCAAAATATCAAATAACATGATATTTTATATTAATCTTCTCAAATAATTAATTTATTAATTAAATCCATTTATTAAGACTTATTTAATAGAAAATTCACCATAGACCTCCAAGATAAAATATGAAAACCCATCATAGAGAAAATCACTCAAAATCAGTCTAAAGGGTTAAAAATCGTGAATCATGTCATATGACACATTCGATGGGTAGAATATCCAGATACTTGTCCTACCTCACTAGGACAATTGGTTTAAAGGTTTGGGATTTGGACTTGAAAATTTATCTCCCTTCTCTTATCATTGAGATAATATAATAGGGTACGCTCATCCTGGCAATTTAAGGAAGTCGATACCCGATACCTGTAACCAGTAGAAAAACCATGTATGTACATACAATATATATAATGCTAAGCTAAACAGACAATGGCAGGAAGTGGTGCATTGTGTAGATCCCGACTAAGTAGGTGACTATGACTCCCTTCCTTAACCACATCAGAAACGCCATACAATAAGAAAACACGCATACCATACACATGCAAGTATGGGGTAAGTATCCATAATAAAACACATAAGATAATAAACCATTCATCTAATCATCAATAATAACTAAAAATAGTATAATGATCATCATGTATGCATGAAATGTAAAATCTAAATGATCTCATCATATAAACACAAAATCCATAACATAATGTCTGATAGTGTCAAAACAATACCACTAATCCATCAACATAAAACTAGTCTATCATAGTCTAAAAATAATAACAATGTCCTGAAAAGATGTGAACGAGGGTAGGCACTACATCCACCCCCCCTTGGGTTAGGCTAACTCCTGGAAGCCTACAAACAAGTAGGGATATAACTCCGTCAATCTAGCTGCATCCTCCCAAATAGTTGAAGAATCATCAGTAGGGTCCCATTGGACCCTTACCTGCTTGATGGTTCAACCCCTAAGGGTCAACTCCCGTTGCTCCAAAATACGAACCGGCTCCAAAGCTAGCTGCCCATCCTCTACCTGCAATGCATTCCAATCAAGAACATGTACAATATCAAGTATATACTATTGAAGCACTGAAACATGGAAAACATCATGAATGCGATCTAGGCTGGGCGGTAGAGCAAGACAGTAAGCGATCGGGCCAATCCTCTCTAAAATCTTGAATGGTCCCACAAAGTGAGGTGCTAGCTCAGAACCCTTTCCATATCGGATCGAACTCTTTCATGGTCACACTGTCAAGAAAACCTTATCTCCCACAGCAAACTGCTTATCAATCCTATGAGCATCGGCATACTTCTTCTGCTTATCCTGTGTTGTAGTCAAATGCTCACGGATACACACTACCTGTTGCTCCATATCGCGAAGCATCTCAAGACCCAACAGGATGTGATCCTCAAGACTATCCCAACTCAATGGTATACAACAAGGACGCCCATATAATGCCTGAAATGGTGCCATACCAATAGAACTATGATACCCATTGTTGTAAGAAAACTCCACTAGGTAGAGATAATCCTCCCAATGTGTTTGCCGATCCATCACATACATCTATAACATATCCTCCAAAACCTGATTCACCCTCTATGTCTAACCATCAGTCTCTAGATGATATGCCAAACTAAAGTTTAACTGCACTCCAAGCTCATGCTGCAACGATGTCCAGAATGCAGATGTGAATATAGGATCCCTGTCAGAAATGATCTTTCTAGGAATACCATGTAATCTCACAATATCATGCATAAAGACATTAGCTACAGAAGCTTCTGTATAGGAAGACCTAATCGATGAAAAATGTGCCACCTTATTCAACCGATCAATGGTGACCATGATAGCATCATGACATCGAACTATCATAGGTAATCCCACAATGAAATCCATGGAGATGATATCCCACTTCCAAGAAGGAATGAAATTTGGCTGCAAAAGTCTAGCTGGGTGCTGATGTTTTGCTTTAACTCTTTGACACTCAAGGCACCTAGCCACAAAATCAACAATATCTCGCTTCATCCCAGACGAAAAGAACAAATGTCTCAAATCAGCTTGCATCTTCTTGACACCTGGATGTGTTGAGTAAGGTGTACGATGGGCTTCTACCAGTATCAAAGTGTGAAGCTCATCCTAAAATGGCACATAAATCCTCCCCAAATGTCTCAAAAGACCATCTAACTCTCAAACGTAACCTGCAAACTTACCTTCCAAAGATCTTCCTGAATCAATCTCTTTGCACACTTCCTGATACCAAGAATCCGTAGGAAGTGCCTGAATAATTTGACTCCTCAAATCCACACTAAGAGTCATCGATGATAACACATGTCTCCTGCGACTCAAAGCATCTGCCACCACATTCTCCTTACCCTGAATGTACTTAACCTCAAAATCATACTCGCATAGAAACTCCATCCGTCGCCTCTGGTGAGCATTCAAATTAGGCTGAGTAAAAATGTACTGAAGACTATGATGATCACTATGTAGCTCAAATCTGTGCCCCAACAAGAAATGTCTCCACCTTTTTAAGGCATGAACTACTACTGCTAACTCAAGATCATGTGTAAGGTAATTTAACTCATGATCCTTGAGCTTGCGTGATTCATACGCAATCACCCATCCATTCTGCATCAATACTGCCCCAATCCCTTCAAGAGAAGCATCTGTACATACCATGAAATCACCTTCTGGATCAGGTACAGCTAGAATCGGTGCACTGGTCAAAAGCTCCTTGAGCTTCTGGAAAGCTTCCTCACATTTCTCTATCCATACGAACTTCTTTCCTTTCCTTTGAAGAGAAGTGATAGGATGTGCTATCCTAGAGAAGTTTTGGACAAATCTGCGATAATAACCAGCTAAACCCATGAAACTACGAATCTCTGACACATTAGTCGGTGCCAACCAATCTATTATTGCCTAAATCTTTGCAGGATCCACTGAAATACCATCACTTGAAATAACATACCCTAAATACTAAATCTTCATTTTGAAGAATTCACACTTAGCTGCATTAGCATAAAGTTGATTGTCTCTCAAACACTACAAAACCAACCGCAGGTGTTCCTCATGCTCCTTCTGAGTCTTAGAATATATCAATATGTCATCAAGAAACACGAGTACAAACCTATCCAAATAAGATCGGAACACACCATTCATCAAACTCATGAAAAGGAATGGAGCATTAGTCAATCCAGAAGGTACCACTGTGAACTCATAATGCCCATAACGAGTTCAAAAAGTAGTCTTGTGAATATCTACTTCCTTATTGCAAAGCTCGTGGTATCTTGACTTAAGATAAATCTTGGATAATACTGTAGCTCCCTTGATCTAATCAAATAAGTCATCAATCCTAGGTAAAGGATACATATTCTTAATAGTCACCTTATTCAACTGTCTATAGTCAATACAAAGGCACAAAGAATCGTCTTTCTTCTTCACAAAGAGCACTGGAGCTCCCCATGGTGATACACTAGGTCGAATGCTCCCTTTGGCTAGAAGTTCCTCTAGCTAAAGATGTAGCTCACCCAATTCCTTAGTAGTCATGCGATAAGGAGCTTTAGAGATAGGCTCTGCTCCAAGAATTAGATCAATACTAAAATCAATGTCCCTCTTCGGAGGCATGCTTGGAATCACACTTGGAAAAACATCTGCGTCCTCCTGCAAAATCGGGTGATCTAAAGTCTCCCTCATGGAATCTTCCTCATCAAGATCATTTACCATAAGAGCAAATATCTGACATCCCTTACGGAATCTTCACTTCAATTGCATAGCAGAAATCATTCGCAGAGATATAGGCCTCAGTATCCCAACTATTCGCACATCATTCCCTTGGTCGTCTTGGCACATAATAATCTTCTTCCTGCAATCTATACTGGCTCTATTAGATCCAAGCTAGTCCATGCCTAGAACCCAATCATAGGAACCAAGGGGTATGACTCAAAGATCCACTGTTGTATCGAAGCTTCCTAAACTAAGCCCACACTTATGAACTACAAAATCTGTGGAAACTTTAATGCCTGAGGCTAGTTCCACTTGCCAAGCCGATCTTGCTTCACCGCATCCAGCTTACACTTAGAAACTATAGATGGTGAAATAAATGAATCTGTAGCTCCCGAATCAAATAATACTGAAAGAGATATACCTCTAATAGCACCTGTGGTCTCAACCACTGTTCCTTGATGATCTGCCTGACGTTGATCAATTGCTGCAAAAACTCTATGAGCTCTACCTACATCACCCACTGTAAGCTCTAAAATGGTAGGTCTAGGTCTTGAAAACTGAGGTGCTTGCTATGGACACTGAGTTGCATAATGTCCAATCTGACCACATGAAAAGCATTCCATATTTCTGCCAGAACCTCTTCCCATAGGTGGTACATTAGATTGTTGGTGACTGTTCCTGCTAACAAAGACTGGCTACTCTGAGCTGGATGATTGGTCTGATTCTGTTTATTGTGTTAAGCATTGCAGTTGTTATTGATGTTAGAAACTTTGCCACCGCGTTGAGCTTGAGAATTTGAGCCCTTCTGTTGCTGTGTCTATTGAGACTACTACTGATACTGTTTCCCCTTAGAGAAAGAAAACTTCTTGTTACCACCTGAATTGTAGTTTTTTTTAGATCCTAATGCTGTTGGCACTCCTACAAAACCACCTTGACCAAGGTTGACACTTTTCTCAACAGGGATAGCTCGATGCACTGCATCCTTGAGGGTTTTTGGCTCAAATACCTTAACTCCCTCAATAATACGGTTATTCAAACCCCTAATAAAATGTTGTGTCAACTGAGCTGAATTTTCACTGAACCTTGAAAAAGACATGAGCTCATAAAACTTACGCTCATACTCGATCACTGACAAAGTGTACTATCTAAGATTATGAAATTCATCAGCCCTTTATTGTTTCCATTCTTCTGGTAGGAATTGTTCATGAAAACTCTCTAGTAATAACTCCCATGTAACACTGCTCATATCGATACCCAACTTCTTCTCCTCAATTGTCCACCAAGTGGTGCCAAAATTCTCTAAATTAGTGATCGCAAACCTTGCCTTAACATTGTTGTCGAACTCCTGCATGGCAAAAATCCTATCGAGAGAAATAAGCCACTGCTCGGCCACATAACCAAAACCTTGCCCAGTAAAAGGCTTAACCTTGGATCTTGAAAGATCCTTCATCTGAGTGGACACAATGGATCTTTGACGTTCCTTCCGAGGACTTCTAGATCTAGGTCTATGCTCTAGTTCTGTCTGATGCACTTTGGGCTATTTTTGAATAGGAGGTAGACGTTCTAGAATAGTCTGCATCATCTGCCTCAAACCAACCTCTTTAGACTTAGCTTGGTCCTCTCTATGGCTCTCTTCCTGCTGCCTACTAGAGTGATCTTCCTTGCTCTCTACATGAGTCGATCCCTCATGGGCAGACTCATGGACACTGATAGTTCTACCATGACCACGACCTCTACCACAGCCTCTAACAGAAGACCTAGTCCCAGATACCATCCTAAAATAGTACAAGGTACTAAGTTTAGTTCTATGTCTAGGTTTAAGGAAAATTTTCAGTTTTGAAACTAAGTGTTGAAGTATGAAAAATACTCAAGTAATAGTTTGAGTTCTATTTCAATTCACCTAGATCAAGTTTGGAAAGTTATACTTAATAATTCAAAGTTCTAGTTGTTCTAAAATACCCGGAGCTCCCAATGTAGAAACTCGGGCTCTGATACCAAATGTAATGCCCCAACAAGGGATCCAAAGAATTAACCTAGAATTTCACTAAGTTTAGTAGCCATTTTTTCTTCATGAAAGTAAACATCACATATAACTTATGCACAATAACGAAAGCAATAGCATTGTCCATTTGAAAGTAAACATAACATAAATAACAGATCACATTCTTTAAGATCCCTTAACGTTGAATTGCATACATGAATCCATCTAGTACAACATCCTCATTAAATAATAATGATAAGTCCAATGTTTACACATTACATTTCAAATGCTCATTCATCCACTGTACATGTCACAAGGTATGACAAGCTCAAAAATATACATACATAGAATAAGGTACATCATCCTATTCTAATCCATGATACATTAGAGTAGAGATAATCACATGATACAACATCATAGAGAACATATACATCCATCATAAAGATTAAACATAATAAACTAAGTGCACGGTTCCTCCCAACCGTCAATAGCATCATTAGACCATCGTGGATCCTAGCCATCCCTCCATGCGTAACATTCTAAATCACCGAAGAGATCATCGGTATTACATAGTAGGAATGTCACTCCTAATAAATACAACATCATGTGTAGAAGTAATCTAGCATGCAAATAAAAGCATAAGATAACATCATCTAACATATGCCAATCATCAATGAAAAAGGATACATATCCATCATCATGAATGATGCATCAGCCACGATGTCTCAATGAATCTCAAAATGATAAGAGTGGAAAATACACTACCACCCGACCACGTGGTACCTAAGTGGTCCACTCCCACTGTGCTAAGGAGATAATCTCAAGTCCCAAGAAGGCTATCAAAATCACATAGCACATATCTCTATAAGTCCAGGAATCCTAAAAGTATTTTAACTCAAAGGTTCCAAACACAAAATCTGACATCTAATCTCCAGAGGCACACAATGACATGTAGGAACCTACTATGCAAGCAGGAAAGTGTCATCGTAATTATCACTTACAAGTTACCTTGGTAGTTAGCTAAACTCCACGGGTCCATACTGATTTCATGCGGCCACTAGTATCCTCTCATACTGATGAGGCATACTATGGAATGCAAGGTCGCAACCATGCATCTCACTACTCCCATCCTAGCCTGTACAAGCACTCAAGGCATGGGCGATAACAAAACACTTATCCTTTTAGGTTCATTCAGTTAGTATTAGGTGTGAATGTTATCACTTATTAATCCAACTTATAATGAGTTACCCTGGCAGCCTCTTAGGGCCTCGACCCCCATTGCAAGCCACTTCCCATCACTACATGCAGATATCCTACCCTAATGCTCATGGAATCATAAATCACAAAATCACAAAAGATAATCCATAACAAAATCATCAAATATGCATAAAAGCATCAAATCTCCATGAGCTAACATCCATAGAATATCATGAAGACAATAGCTCTCTATTGGCAACTGAAGTATCACTGATAATCAAAAGTATCCAATGGTTCTCAATAATCAAAATATATATATCTCAATCAAATTGATCGAAGACTCTAAAAATGGTTGAGTCAAATATGTCACATCATGACATCATCAAAATAAATCCACATTACAGTCCCATCCTGGGGACTAGAAAAATAACAAAGGATAACTGATCGATGACCAAAAATAATGGTTAAGTCAAGTGTCTCATACATAAGAATCTCAACTATAACAATCAGTAATCACAACCAATACATAGAGCATTCCATCACATAACCATGGTTGGGTTTATAACGATCGAGATTAAAACATCATCATGTCACCACAATCACATAACCCCCAAGCCTCTGGTAGACATCCTATACTGGTCAACACTAATCAACCCAAAACCCAAAACAATAGCATAAAGAATACACTATGTAAACACATGTTTTGTTTTTACAACTTGAATTTGAATGTGGAGATCTCAGTTTAAGTTTTCAAGTTTGAACAATGAATGGAGGAACACACATATTGTTTTGAATAAAAGTTTTCCTTATTAGAACTAAAAAAAAAATCCATTTTCCAATTAATAAAATTTGTTTGATACATTCCCCACTCAACTATCAATTCCTTATTTAATAATTTGAAACATTTAAATAGTTGAAAATTATTAAAGAGTCACCTTTATGAAAATAATCCATCAATATAAATCATTATCAAATAATAACTTAAATTTATAAATAACATATTTACATATTATATATATATATATATATATATATATATATATATATATATATATATATATATATATATATATATATATATAAACATATATATACATACATACATATGTAAATACGTTTTCATAAAATCGAATTAACAATTTTCGATTGACTTCATATTACATAGTAATGAGAAATCGACTGTATATAAACGTTTTAACATAAACATTAATTTTATTTTTTCTTAACATAAACATCAATTAAAATCCCTCCAAGTCTTGTTGCGGTACGCAGTACCTGCAGTCGCAGGCACTGCGCTGTAGCGGGTACGTAGTACCCCTATCGCCACAGACTTGCGACTGCACGCCTCTACCTTCCGCCGGCGTGGGGTACGAAATGTGCCCATGGCATATAATATATATAAACTTTGTTCCATGCGATATAAATCGCGATGCGAATTAATAAATTTTCCACTGCGATTTAATCAATCGCTCAATTCGATGCATTATATATAAATATATATATTCAAATGTTATAATAGATCCATAATAAATGTATACATATGCTTATATATAAATATATATCTATATATATGTATATGTATGCAGATCTAAATATATAACCATGTATGTTTTACACAAAGATTATATCTACAATTAAGAATAAGATATTTGCATTATAGAATGCATATAAAGTTCTCCAATTAAATTAATCTACCCACATTGAGAATGCATATAAATATGAAACTTCTCAGAGGACATATGGAAGACACAAAGAAGATAGAGAATGCATGATGCAAAAATAGCATAAGTAAATTCACAAGAATCTACCCCGATTCTGATGCTAAATTGCTCTTCCTCAGAAAATCCGCAGAGCAAGTTCCTCCCTTCTTCAGAATGCTTGAGTCCTCCAATGCTCCAATTGCTCTCCAAACGCTATGTCTAAGCTTCTATGAATGCCTGAATATAAAGAGCTTTCAGGAAACATCTAGAATGCTTCTAGAAACAGCTGGAAGGTGTCACCAACTAAGCATGGGTCTTTTTCAACCTTCAAGATGAGCCTTAGGGTTGTAGACACCATGTGCTTAATTGATGCACTAACCCCCGTGATGTTGACACTTGAGAAATAGAGAAGTGTGTTAATTCCCATGCAAGCTTATAACTCTGATTACTTTTTATATAATTTTTATTTAAATATTTATAACTTTCATTTTAACTTTATAACTTTTATTATTATTATTTATTTATTACTTTAATATTATTTTATTATTATTAGTAATTTTAATTTTTAATTTTCTTTTATTTAATTCATTTTTCCTCAATTAATTCCATTCAATTAATTATAATCAAAATATCAAATAACATGATATTTTATATTAATCTTCTCAAATAATTAATTTATTAATTAAATCCATTTATTAAGACTTATTTAATAGAAAATTCACCATAGACCTCCAAGATAAAATATGAAAACCCATCATAGAGCAAATCACTCAAAATCAGTCTAAAGGGTTAAAAATCATGAATCATGTCATCCGACACATTCGGTGGGTAGAATATCCAGATACTTGTCCTACCTCACTAGGACAATTGGTTTAAAGGTTTGGAATTTAGACTTGAGAATTTATCTCCTTTCTCTTATCATTGAGATAGTATAATAGGGTACGCTCATCTTGGAAATTCAGGGAAGTCGATACCCAGTACCTGCAACTTGCAGAAAAACCATGCATGTACATACAATATATATAATGCTTATCTAAACAAACAATGGCAGGAAGTGGTGCATCATGTAGATCTTGACTAAGCAGGTGACTATGACTCCCTTCCTTAACTACATCGGAAATGCCATACAATAAGAAAATACGCACACCATACACATGCAAGTATGGGGTAAGTATCCATAATAAAACACATAAGATAATAAACCATCCATTGAATCATCAATAATAACTAAAAATAGTATAATGATCATCATGCATGCATGAAATATAAAATCTAAATGATCTCATCATATAACCACTGAATCCATAACATTATGTCTGATAGTGTCAAAACAATACAACTAATCCATCAACATAAAACTAGTCTATCATAGTCTAAAAATAATAACAATGTCCTGAAAAGATGTGAACGAGGGTAGGCACTACACTATTGATTGAAATCGATTTCAACAGTTCATGAACTCCAGGAAAGTCTATTTAAGAGACCCTCATCTCTTCATTATAAAAGGTTGAACGAGAATTTGCATCGAGTTGTTGCTGGAATTCATACTCACATTTGCTCATATTCACATACGCAAAGATCAAGTTTGACCAAAAGTTGACCAGATTTAACCATGGTTTACTTGAGTTGACTACTTTCAAAAAAAAATTTAAAATAATTAATAGAATTTATTTAATTAAATGGAGTACTAACTTCTAATTAATTAAATGAAGTTATTTAATTAAATGAAGTTATTTAATTAAATAAGACAAATGTCTCTAATTAATTAAAGATTATTTAATTAAATAGAAAAAGTAACTATGAGAGCATATCTCATTTTATTAAATTAAATATCTCAAGAAAATCTCTCTTAAGTTCAAAAAGGGAAATTTCCAGTTCACTATTGATCAAGAATAACTTAAATCAGTTAACCCCTTTTTCTACTCAACTTGAATCAGTTAACCCCTTATTTTACTCAAATTAAATCTGTTAACTCCCTTTAATTTGCAAATCACCCTTTATGACTGAACTTCACCTTTAATCCTGACCGTTGATTGAAATCGATCTCAACCGTTGATGAATTCATGAAAAGACTATTTAAGAGACCCTCATCTCTTCATTTTGAAAGGTTGAATGAGAACTTGCATTAAGTTGTTGCTTAAATTCATACTCACATTTTCTCATATTCACATATGCAAAGATCAAGTTTGACCAAAAGTTGACCAGATTTAACCACGGTTTACTTGAGTTGACTAGTTTCGAAAAGAATTTTGAAATAATTAAACGAAATTATTTAATTAAATGGAGTACTTAATTCTAATTAATTAAACAAAGTTATTTAATTAAATGAGAAGCCATTCCTAATTAATTAAATGAAGTTATTTAATTAAATAAGAAAAGTGTCTCTGATTAATTAAAGATTATTTAATTAAATAGAAAAAGTAATTATGAGAGCATATCTCATTTTATTAAATTAAATATCTCAACAAAATCTCTCTTCAGTTCAAAAAGCGAAATTTCCAGTTCACTATTGATAAAAAATAAGTTAAATTAGTTGACTTCTTTTTCTACTCAAATTGAATCGGTTAACTCCTTATTTTACTAAAATTAAATCTGTTAACTACCTTTAATTTGGAAATCTCCCTTTATGACTGAACTTCACCTTTAATCCTGACCGTTGATTGAAATTGATCTCAACCGTTGATGAATTCATGGAAAGTCTATTTAAAAAACCCTCACCTTTTCATTTTGAAAGGTTGAATAAGAATTTGCATCGAGTTGTTGCTGGAATTCATACTCACATTTGCTCATATTCACATATGCAAAGATCAAGTTTGACCAAAAGTTGACCAGATTTAACCAAGGTTGAATTGAGTTGACTAGTTTCCAAAAGAATTTTGAAATAACTAAATGAAATTATTTAATTAAATGGAGTACTTATTTCTAATTAATTAAACAAAGTTATTTAATTAAATGAAAAGCCATTCCTAATTAATTAAATGAAGTTATTTAATTAAATAAGAAAACTGTCTGTAATTAATTAAAGATTATTTAATTAAATAGAAAAAGTAATTATGAGAGCATATCTAATTTTATTAAATTAAATATCTCAACAAAATCTCTCTTCAGTTCAAAAAGGAAAATTTCTAGTTCACTATTGATGAAAAATGAGTTAAATCAATTAACTCCTTTTTCTACTCAAATTGAATCAGTTAACTCCTTATTTTACTCAAATTAAATCTGTTGACTCCCTTTAATTTGGAAATCTTTCTTTATGACTCAACTTCACCTTTAATCCTGACCGTTGATTGAAATTGATCTCAACCATTGATGAATTCCAGGAAAGTCTATTTAAGAGACCCTCATCTGTTCATTTTGAAAGGTTGAATGAGAATTTGCATCGAGTTGTTGCTGGAATTCATACTCACATTTGCTCATATTCAGATATGCAAAGATCAGGTTTGACCAAAAGGTAACAAGATTTAACCACGGTTGACTTGGGATGACTAGTTTCGAAAAGAATTTTGAAATAATTAAACGAAATTATTTAATTAAATGGACTACTTACTTCTAATTAATTAAACAAATTTATTTAATTAAATGAGAAGCCATTCCTAATTAATTAAATGAAGTTATTTAATTAAATAAGAAAAGTGTCTGTAATTAATTAAAAATTATTTAATTAAATAGAAAAAGTAATTATGAGAGCATATCTCATTTTATTAAATTAAATATCTCAGCAAAATCTCTCTTCAGTTCAAAAAGAAAAATTTCTAGTTCACTATTGATGAAAAATGAGTTAAATCAATTAACTCCTTTTTCTACTCAAATTGAATCAGTTAACTCCTTATTTTACTCAAATTAAATCTATTAACTCCCTTTAATTTGGAAATCTCCCTTTATGACTGAACTTCAACTTTAATCCTGACCGTTGATTGAAATCATTCTCAACCGTTGATGAATTCCAGGAAACTCTATTTAAGAGACCCTCATATCTTCATTTTGAAACGTTGAATGAGAATTTGCATCGAATTGTTGCTGGAATTCATACTCACATTTGCTCATATTATAAAATGCAAAGATCAAGTTTGACCAAAAGTTGACTGAATTTAACCACGGTTGACTTAAGTTGACTAGTTTCAAAAAAAAATTTGAAATAATTAAACGAAATTATTTAATTAAATGGAGTACTTACTTCTAATTAATTATACAAAGTTATTTAATTAAATGAGAAGCCATTCCAAATTAATTAAATGAAGCTATTTAATTAAATAAAAAATAGCGTCTCTAATTAATTAAAGATTATTTAATTAAATAGAAAAAGTAATTATGAGAGCATAACTCATTTTATTAAATTAAATATCTCAACAAAATCTCTCTCCAGTTCAAAAAGGGAAACTTCTAGTTCACTATTGATTAAAAATGAGATAAATTAGTTAACTCCTTTTTCTACTCAAATTGAATCAGTTAACCCCTTATTTTACTCAAATTAAATTTCTTAACTCCCTTTAATTTGAAAATCTCCCTTTATGACTGAACTTCACCTTTAATCATGACCGTTGAATGAAATCGATCTCAAGCATTGATGAATTCTAAGAAAGTCTATTTAAGAGACCCTCATCTCTTCATTTTGAAAGGTTGAATGAGAATTTGCATCGAATCATTGCTGCAATTCATACTCACATTTGCTCATATTCACATACGCAAAGATCAAGTTTGACCAAAAGTTGACCTGATTTAACCACGGTTGACTTGAGTTGACTAGTTTCGAATTTTTTTTTAAAATAATTAAACAAAATTATTTCATTAAATGGAGTACTTACTTCTAATTAATTAAACAATGTTATTTAATTAAATGAGAAATCATTCCTAATTAATTAAATAAAGTTATTTAATTAAATAAAAAAATTGTCTCCGAGTAATTAAAGATTATTTAATTAAAGAGAAAAAGTAATTATGAGAGGATATCTCATTTTATTAAATTAAATATCTCAACAAAATCTCTCTTCATTTCAAAAAGAGAAATTTTTAGTTCACTATTGATAAGAAATGAGTCAAATAAGTTAACTCCTTTTTCTACTCAAATTGAATATGTTAACTCCTTATTTTACTCAAATTAAATCTGTTAACTCTTTTTAATTTGGAAATCTCCCTTTATGACTGAACTTCACCTTTAATCTTGACCGTTGATTGAAATCGATCTCAACCGTTGATGAATTTCAGGAATGTCTATTTAAGAGACCCTCAGCTCTTTATTTTGAAAGGTTGCATGAGAATTTGCATCGAATTGTTGCTGGAATTCATACTCACATTTTCTCATAATCACATACGCAAAGATCAAGTTTGACCAAAAGTTGACCAGATTTAACCATGGTTGACTTGAGTTGACTAGTTTCAAAAAGAATTTTTAAATAATTAAACGAAATTATTTAATTAAATGGAGTACTTACTTCTAATTAAGTAAACAAAGTTATTTAATTAAATGAGAAGCCATTCCTAATTAATTAAATGAAGTTATTTAATTAAATAAGAAAAGTGGCTCTAATTAATTAAAGATTATTTAATTAAATAGAAAAAGTAATTATGAGAGCATATCTCATTTTATTAAATTAAATATCTCAAAAAAAAATCTCTTCAGTTCAAAAAGGGAAATTTATAGTTCACTATTGATCAAAAATGAGCTAAATCAGTTAACTCTTTTTTCTACTCAAATTGAATCAGTTAACTCCTTATTTTACTCAAATTAAATTTCTTAACTCCCTTTAATTTGGAAATCTCCCTTTATAATTGAACTTCAACTTTAATCCTGACCGTTGATTGAAATTGATCTCAACCATTGATAAATTCTAGGAAAGTCTATTTAAGAGACCCTCATCTCTTCATTTTGAAAGGTTGAATGAGAATTTGCTTCGAATAGTTGCTAGAATTCAAACCCACATTTGCTCATATTCACATACGCAAAGATCAAGTTTGACCAAAAGTTGAACAGATTTAACCACGGTTGACTTGAGTTGACTAGTTTCGAAAAGTATTTTGAAATAATTAAATGAAATTATTTTATTAAATGGAGTAATTAGTTCTAATTAACTAAAAAAAGTTATTTAATTAAATGAGAAGCCATTCCTAATTAATTAAATGAAGTTATTTAATTAAATAAGAAAAGTGTCTATAATTAATTAAAGGTTATTTAATTAAATAGAAAAAGTAATTATGAGAGCATATCTCATTTTATTAAATTAAATATCTCAACAAATCCTCTCTTCAGTTCAAAAAGGGAAATTTTCAATTCACTATTGATCAAAAATGAGTTAAATAAGTTCACTCTTTTTTCTACTCAAATTAAATCAGTTAACTCTTTATTTTACTCAAATTAAATCTATTAACTCCCTTTAATTTGGAAATCTCCCTTTATGACTGAACTTCAAATTTAGTCCTGACCGTTGATTGAAATTGATCTCAACCGTTGATGAATTTCAGGAAAGTCTATTAAAGAGACCCTCATCTCTTCATTTTGAAAAGTTGAATGAGAATTTGCATCGAATTCTTGCTGGAATTCATACTCACATTTGCTCATATTCACATATGCAAAGATCAAGTTTGACCAAAAGTTGACCAGATTTAACTATGGTTGACTTGAGTTGACTAAATTCGAAAAGAATTTTAAAATATTAAACAAAATTATTTAATTAAATGGAGTCCTTACTTCTACTTAATTAAACATAGTTATTTAATTAAATGAGAAGCCATTCCTAACTAATTAAATGAAGTTATTTAATTAAATAAGAAAAGTGTCTCTAATTAATAAAAGATTATTTAATTAAATAGAAAAAGTAATTATGAGAGCATATCTCATTTTATTAAATAAAATATCTCAACAAAATCTCTCTTCAGTTCAAAAAGGAAAATTTTTAGTTCACTATTGATAAAAAATGAGTTAAATCAGCTAACTCCTTTTTCTACTCAAATTGAATCAGTTAAATCCTTATTTTATTGAAATTAAATTTGTTAACTTCCTTTAATTTGGAAATCTCCCTTTATGACTAAACTTCACCTTTAATCCTGAACGTTGATTGAAATCGATCTTAGCCGTTGATGAATTCCAGGAAAGTCTATTTAAAAGACCCTCATCTCTTCATTTTGAAAAGTTGAATGAGAATTTGCATCGAATTGTTGCTAGAATTCATACCCACATTTGCTCATATTCACATATGCAAAGATCAAGTTTGACCAAAAGTTGACCAGATTTAACCATAGTTGACATGAGTTGACTATTTTTGAATTTTTTTTTGAAATAATTAAACGAAATTATTTAATTAAATGCAGTGCTTACTTCTAATTAACTAAACAAATTTATTTAATTTAATGAGAAGCGATTCCTACTTAATTAAATGAAGTTATTTAATTAAATAAAAAAAGTGTCTATAATTAATTAAAGATTATTTAATTAAATAGAAAAAGTAATTATGAGAGCATATCTCATTTTATTAAATTAAATATCTCAACAAAATCTCTCTTCAGTTCAAAAAGGAAAATTTCTATTTCACTAATGATAAAAAATGAGTTAAATGAGTTAACTCCTTTTTCTACTCAAATTGAATCATTTAACTCTTTATTTTACTCAAATTAAATCTATTAACCCCCTTTAATTTGGAAATCTCCCTTTATGACTGAACTTCACATTTAATCCTGACCGTTGATTGAAATCGATCTCAACCGTTGATGAATTTCAAAAAAGTCTATTTAACAGACCCTCATCTCTTCATTTTGAAAGGTTGAATGAGAATTTGCATCGAATTGTTGCTGGAATTCATACTCACATTTGCTCATATTCACATACGCAAAGATCAGGTTTGACCAAAAGTTGACCAGATTTAACTACGGTTGAATTGAGTTGACTAGTTTCAAATTATTTTTTGAAATAAGTAAACAAAATTATTTAATTAAATGGAGTACTTTCTTTTAATTAATTAAACAAGGGTTATTTAATTAAATGAGAAGCCATTCCTAATTAATTAAATGAAGTTATTTAATTAAATAAGAAAAGTGCCTCTAATTAATTAAAGATTACTTAATTAAATAGAAAAAGTAATTATGAGAGCATATCTCATTTTATTAAATTAAATATCTTAACAAAATCTTTCTTCAGTTCAAAAAGGGAAATTTCCAGTTCACTATTGATCAAAAATGAGTTAAATCAATTAACTCCTTTTTCTACTCAAATTGAATCAGTTAACTCCTTATTTTACTCAAATTAAATCTGTTAACTCCCTTTAATTTGAAAATCTCCCTTTATGATTGAACATCACCTTTAATCCTAACCGTTGATTGAAATCTATCTCAACCGTTGATGAATTCCAAAAAAGTCTATTTAAGAGACCCTGATCTCTTCATTTTGAAAGGTTGAATGAGAATTTGCATCGAATTGTTGCTGGAATTCATACTCACATTTGCTCGTATTCACATATGCAAAGATGAAGTTTGACCAAAAGTTGACTAGATTTAAGCACGATTGACTTGAGTTGACTAGTTTCGTAAAGAATTTTGAAATTATTTAATTAAATAGAGTACTTACTTTTAATTAATTAAAAAATGTTATTTAATTAAATGAGAAGCCATTCCTAATTAATTAAATGAAGTTATTTAATTAAATAAGAAAAGTGCCTCTTATTAATTAAAGATTATTTAATTAAATAGAAAAAGTAATTATGAGAGCATATCTCATTTTATTAAATTAAATATCTCAACAAAATCTCTCTTCAGTTCAAAAAGGGAAATTTTCAGTTCACTTTTGATCAAAAATGAGTTAAATTAGTTAACTCCTTTTTCTACTCAAATTGAATCAATTAACTCCTTATTTTACTCAAATTAAATCTATTGACTCCCTTTAATTTTAAAATCTCCCTTTATGACTAAACTTCACCTTTAATCCTGACCGTTGATTGAAATCAATCTCAACCGTTGATGAATTCTAGGAAAATCTATTTAAGAGACCCTCATCTCTTCATTTTGAAAGATTGAATGAGAATTTGCATCGAATTGTTGCTGGAATTCATACTCACATTTGCTCATATTTACATACACAAAGATCAAGTTTGACCAAAAGTTGACCAGATTTGACTACGGTTGAGTTGAGTTGACTAGTTTTGAAAAAAAATTTGAAATAATTAAACGAAATTATTTAATTAAATGGAGTACTTACTTCTAATTAATTAAACAAAATTATTTAATTAAATGAGAAGCCATTCCTAATTAATTAAATGAAGTTATTTAATTAAATAAGAAAAGTGTCTCTAATTAATTAAAGATTATTTAATTAAATAGAAAAAGTAATTATGAGAGCATATCTCATTTTATTAAATTAAATTTCTCAACAAAATCTCTCTTCAGTTCAAAAAGGGAAATTTTCAGTTCACTATTTATCTAAAATGAGTTAAATTAATTAACTCCTTTTTCTACTCAAATTGAATCAGTTAACTCCTTATTTTACTCAAATTAAATCTGTTAACTACCTTTAATTTGGAAATCTCCCTTTATGACTGAACTTCACCTTTAATCCTAACCGTTGATTGAAATCGATCTCAACTATTGATGAATTCCAGGAAAGTCTATTTAAGAGACCCTCATCTCTTCATTTTGAAAGGTTGAATGAGAATTTGCATCAAATTGCTGCTAGAGTTCATACTCACATTTTCTCATATTCACATACGCAAAGATCAAGTTTGACCAAAAGTTGACTAGATTTAACCACAGTTGACTTGAGTTGACTAGTTTTGAAAAGAATTTTGAAATAATTAAATGAAATTATTTAATTAAATGGAGTACTTACTTCTAATTAATTAAACAAAGTTATTTAATTAAATTAGAAGCCATTCCTAATTAATTAAATGAAGTTATTTAATTAAATAAGAAAAGTGTTGAAGACGATTATGATAGTGTTTTTATAATGTCTATGCTGGGTGTCTGCATGCGGTTGACTAGCTAGGGCAGCCGTGCCCTAGCTCCTTGCAGTGCTTTCTTTGTGTGCGCCAGAGGGGGGAGGTGTTTCAGCCTGCATGGGGGAAGGCGACTGGTCTGAAACGCATTTTTTCATAGGCAGATCTTTGATGTTGGGTCGGTCTATGAGCAGGGGGGATGGTGGGTCGTGCGGTGTCTGGTAAGTGGTCTGCTGCGGTGATCACTTCAGGCTAGTTGAATAATGTTGAAGGGTGAGCCGTCAAGGGTTACTCCTGACATCATCTTGCACGATGCGAAGGACATGTATCTGCCAAATCAAGGGGCGAGGGTGTTTGATAATGCCCTTTTTTCTCAGAGCTTGGGAGTTAAAGCATCAAATCCATCTAGCAGTTCTCGGATCACAAAGATAAACGGGTTCCTGGAGCGATGCAAAGAAAGACCTAAATTGGTAATCCCTTACGAGATGATTGCTGAGGATGTGGAATACTATTGAAAGCATTTGCTGTATTGTAAATTTTTTGGTTTAAGAGTGTCCCTTCAATTTCTAGAGAACTGGGCTCAGAGAATTTAGGATTCAGAGGGTGAAATGGAAGTCACATTGCTGGCAAACAACTTCTTCATGGTTACATTCACCTGCATGGCAGATCGTAATAGGTTATTTGAGGGCGGGCCTTATTTTTACAACCAGGTTGGGCTATTTGTTAAGCCATGGCATGCAAGATTTAACCCCTCTGACGAGCTCCTGATTCGGGTCCCAGTGTGGGTTCGGCTACCCAGATTTCCAATAGAGTGTTGTCGGGAGGATGTTTTCCATATGCTCGCTTCGATGTTGGGGAAACTGGTAGGGTCCTCAACCCAAACCCTTGGTAAGAGGGTTATGACTTTTGCTCGAATTTGTGTGGAGCTAGATTTGAGTAGACCTTTGCTAGATGAAGTGGAAATGTGTGCAGGGCCACATTCTTGGGTGCAACAACTTGATTATGAGACTCTTCCCTTCCGGTGCCAACTTTGTCATGAATATGGCCACCTGTTGCGTAGGTTCCCAAAGGCCAAGTCAGTGGCTCAGTAGCCTCCGCCCCCTACTCGTAACAATCTTGGTGCTGACAAAGGGAAGAAGCCAAATTTAGGAGAGGAAAAGGATGTTGAGGGCTTTGTACAGGTCAAGGTTCGCAATCGTAATAGAGGTCAAAAGAGGACTTTGATGGAGAGACAAGAGGAGGACACCTTTAATAGATTTGAAGTCCTAGATGAACTGGTGCAGCAAGAAGTTAATCCAGGATTTAGTAGCATGGATCAATTGGTTGTAGAGCCCGATCAAGAGATTGTCTCTCCCAACCCTCCTCCTGCTCCACAGGTTGAACCTGCTATGCCTATGGTCACTGATGGGTAGGTAGGGGCTTAGGTTACGCTGGGGTTAAATGCTAATCGGGGACAAGAAGTAGCAGGAGCTGCCCTTCCTACACGGAGTGTTGTTTTGGATATAGATAAGCGTGGCAAGTCTTCTCCTCACTTGGGTATTCTTCAAAAGGATGCTAAGAAGGGGGTTTCTGAGAAAAGTGGTAAAAGTGGGCGTAGGAAGGACATGGAGAAGATTAAGATGATTGGGGAGAATCTGGTGGAGTCAGGAGCTGTCAAGACCTTGGATTCTCATTTCCTGGCTCCCCGAAAATGATCATTATTTCATGGAATACAAGGGGCTTGAACAGTGGCCCTAGACAAAAAGCTTTTCGAGAATTGGTTAGAATTCATTCTCCTGATTTTCTTTTTCTTTAGGAAACCAAAGTTTCTATTTAGAGTATGATGAGTATAGCTCCTAAATTGTGGAAGAATGGTCAATGTCAGTGCATTGGAGCTCAGGGGTCTTCAGGGGGGGTAGCTTGCCTCTAGAACCCAGGAAAGATCCAGCCTATGTGGTGGATTTCCTTTAGATCATCTATTTCCCTGGTCTCTCTGTGCTATGAGTCAGGAGAGTCTGTTCTTCTCTCCAACATCTATGCCCCTGTTGAGCTCTAAGTTAAGGTCCTTACATGGAATAATATTCATTTTGTTTGTAGGTTATTTCTTTATTTGCCATGGATTATTGCTGGAGACTTTAATGCTATCTTAGATCTTTCTGAGAAATGGGGGGGTATTGCAAGACTTGAGCCCTCCTCTGTGCTTCTTCGAGATAACATCTCGGCACTCAATCTCGTAGATATCAAGCCTAGTAATGGCCAGTTCACTTGGAATAATAGAAGAATAGGAGACAATTGCATTGCTGAACGATTAGATCACTTCATGGTTTCCTATTTTTGGGTGGGTGGATTGTGGTCATCCAGGTCTGAGATATTAGACTGGAAAGGATCGAATCACTAGCCCATTAAGTTAGTTATCTCTTCCAACCAGCTGCCTCAAAAACCACCTTTTAAATTCCAGCTTATGTGATTAAGGGACCCAGATCTATATGGATATGTAGCTGAGTGGTGGAAGGTTGGTAGACCTACCTTTGGTATAGCAATGTATACTTTTGCTAAACTCCTACAATATGTTAAATATCAACTTAAAAGATGGAACAAGTATTGCTTTGGTAATATTTTCCAGGAAAAATATGCGGCCCAGGCTAAGTTGAATGATATTACCATGTTGTTAAGGGAAGATGGGGTGTCATAATATTTGTTGCAAGAGGAAGCTAGGGCTCTGAAAACTTTGGAGGAGTGGGAACTGAGAGAGGAAATCTACTGGAAATAAAAAGCTCGAATTGAATGGCTTCAAGAGGGTGATAAGAATACTGATTTCTTCTTCAATTCAGTTAAGGCCAAACAACACGGTAACTCCATTTCAACCTTGGTGAATGATAGGGGGAGATGCTCTCTTCTTCTCAGGATATTTTCAGCGAAGCTGTACAGTATTTTGAATCTTTATTTAGGGAGGTTTCACAAGGGGACTCGGTTGAAGAGGCCCAAGTCATCTCTTATATTCCTTCTTTAGTCTCTTTGGAAATGAAAGAACATCTTATGAGGGCCATCTCTTTGGAGGAATTGGAGGGGATTGTTTTCCAGATGAAAAAAGGAAAAGCTCCAGGTCCAGACGGCTTTCTGATTGAGTTCTTCCAAGAATTTTGGGATATTATTAAGATAGATTTACTGGCAGTTGTTCAAGAATCCCAGAGGAACAAACAAATGCTTCGAGCTTTGAATTCTACTTTCCTTGCTCTCATCCCCAAGGGGGAGGGGGCTGATCGGATAAGTCAATTTCGCCCTATCTCTCTTTGTAATGTTATTTATAAAATCATATCTAATTTGATAGCTAACAGGTTAAAAAAGTGGCTTCCAATGTTAATTTCTAAAGAATAGAGTGGCTTTGTGAAGAGACACTAGATCCTAGATGGGGTGGTTGTGGCGACTGAGACTATTCATTCTATGGCCAATTCGAAAGACAAGGCTATGTTCATTAAGTTGGATATGGCTAAGGCATATGATAGAGTGCGTTAGTCATTTCTCCAAAAGGTTCTGGGTGCCTTTGGTTTTGAGGAGGAATGGATCCAGTGGGTTATGAGTTGTGTGAATTCGACTTCTTTCTCAGTCTTGATTAATGGGGAACACTCTAATCTCTTTGGCACCTCTCGGGGATTACGGCAGGGTGATCCCCTATCTCCTTATTTGTTTCTTCTTTTGGCAGAAGGTCTGGGTTGGTTGATAAAAAATAATGTTAAAGGGGGCTTTATTCAAGGCTAGCAATGGGGAGGAGGTCTTCTTGTGTAGTCTCACCTACAGTTTGTGGATGATACGGCTTTGATGGGCATGGCTACCGTTCGGGAGGCTTCTAATATACGCAAAGTGTTGGATGTTTATCTTGCTGCTTCAGGTCAGTTGATTAATGAGGAAAAATCTTCCATTTTTTCTTTAACACTCCACCTTCTATTCAGAGGAGAATCGCTTATATTCTTAGATTCCAAATTGGAAGTCTTCCTGTGCTCTACCTAGGCATTCCTATCTCTGGTGGTAGGCAGTCTAAGGATTCTTGGCAGGTCATTCTTGACAAGTTCCGGGCCAAAGTTACTCATTGGACCCATTGTTGGCTTCCTTTATTGGTCAGGTCCAACTGATTCAATTTGTGGTTCAAACTCTGCCTCTCTATAGGAGTATGGTTCAGGTGGCATTGTTGAGCTTTGTTAGGGAACTAGACTCCTTAGCAAGAAAATTTTTATGGGCTAGTAATATTTCTTCAACCAAGTGGAGTCTTGTCAAATGGGAGGTTGTCTGTAGCCCAAAATAGTTTGGTGGTCTTGGTTTATGACAATCAGTGCTAACTGGTACTACTTTGGCTGCCAAATTGTATTGGCATTGGTGTGTGGAAAAGGATCAGGTTTGGGCTAGAATTTTGTCTCTAAAGTACCTTCCAAGGATCCCCCATAATGATATCCCTCGGTATAGCTTGTGTGGGAAAGGCTCTGTGATTTGGAGTACTCTCAAGAAAGGAGTTGCGCTCATTAAGGGTGGCTTACATTCGATCTACAAAAGTGGCTCAGAGGCTCAGTTCTGGCATGATGCTTGGGATGAGTATCCTCCCCTGGTTGTTCAGTATCCTCATTTGCACATGTTGGCTTAGATTTTCTCTGATGCTGGATGGTCAAGAGTGTGTGACTTTAAATCTTTTTCCCCTCAGGGTCAGCTAGTCGAGGCGAGGTGGAAGAATCCGCAGGAATGGCCTATTTTTGGTTCGGAAGTGGAGCGAGCCGAGCTCTAGTACATTCTTTTGGGGCAGAACTGTAATGCCCTTAGGGGTGATGATGTGTTGGCCTGGTCCCCTAATCCCAAGGGCATGTATACTGTCTCCTCTGGTTATCAGGAGTTGCTCTCCCAACAGCTGGTGGGAGGGGAGGTTCAATGGTGGCAGAAAGTTTGGAGTCAATTTTCTTGGCCAACATGTAACTGCTTTACTTGGACCTTGGTTTGGAACAGGTGCCTGACTTGGGACAATATTCGGAAGAGGGGTTTCTTCGGCCCGTCGAGATGTATCCTTTGTAGTAGTGAGGAGGAAGACTGTGTGCATTTGTTCTTCCATTGCTCTTTCACTCTACAGTTATGGCATTTCCGGTGCGATGTTTGGAAACGCCCATGCATTCACGCTTCCTTTTTGGCAAATTTTTGGTTGAGATTGGGGAGGCCCCCGTCCCTGGCTCCCTTCTTGCAGGATGTTTGGTATACTGGACCTACCTTTTTGCTATGGAAAGTCTGGCTAGAACGAAATCGGAGAATATTTCGGGGAGAAGCTTTGGGGATTCAACAGGTTTGGATTAGAATTTTGGGAATGATTCAGGACACAGTCTTAGCTAAGAGTGAGGTGGTGATGCTTCTTGAGAGGGAGGATGCTGTAATGGTTGACAGGTTTGGAATTCTAGGAATTTCTCCAGACTCTGCCTGTGCTAGGAGAGGTAGAAGGGCGAAACATAAAGTTCAAAGGACAGGGAAATGGATGACCCCTCCGGCTGGCATTTTAAAAGTTAATACTGATGGTTCGTCTAGGGGAAATCCAGGGCCTACTGGTATAAGTGGAATTGGTAGGGATTATTCTGGTAAGGTGGTTTTTATATTCTCAGTCAATAAAGGGATGCAAACTGTTAATAGAATGGACGGGTTGGCTATTCTTTATGCTTTGCAGAGGGCATTTGCTCTTGGGTGGCGTAAGGTGATTTGTGAATCTGACTCTCAAGTTCTTGTGAATCTTCTACTCGAGAGAAAGTGTTCAGATGTTAGCTGGGAGTTGTCTTTGATAGTGCAACAAATTTTATAGGTTAGTTCTATGTTGGATTCAGTGTCTTATACCCATATTCCAAGGGAGTGGAATAGGGCAGCTGATAGTTTGGCAAAATGGGCATCTGGAAATATAGATAGTTGGTGGATTGATGAGTGGGAGCAGCTGCCAGGTGAGTTACGTCAAGATTTGGAGAGTACATTGACAGAGGATGTAAGTGGAATCAAGGAGAATTGATTTTGTTTCTCCAGCTTTTCTGTGGTTTCTAGTGTTTCCTGGGGTTCAGGCCCTAGTCTATTCTGTACTACTTTGATTTCTTTTTCAATAAAGTTTTTACACCTCTTTTTTCAAAAAAATAAGAAAAGTGTCTTTAATTAATTAAATATTATTTAATTAAATAGAAAAAGTAATTATGAGAGCATATCTCATTTTATTAAATTAAATATCTCAACAAAATTTCTCTTCAGTTCAAAAAGGGAAATTTCCAATTCACTATTGATCAAAAATGAGTTAAATTAGTTGACTCCTTTTTCTACTCAAATTGAATCAGTTAACTCCTTATTTTACTCAAATTAAATCTATCAAATCCCTTTAACTTGAAAATTTCCCTTTATTACTGAACTTCACCTTTAATCCTGATCGTTGATTGAAATCGACCTCAACTGTTGATGAATTCTAGGAAAGTCTATTTAAGAGACTCTCATCTCTTCATTTTGAAAGGTTGAATGAGAATTTGCATCAAATTGTTGCTGGAATTCATCCTCACATTTGCTCATATTCACATATGCAAAGATCAAGTTTGACAAAAAGTTGACAAGATTTAACCACGGTTGACTTGAGTTGACTAGTTTTCAAAAGAATTTTAAAATAATTAAACAAAATTATTTAATTAAATTGAATACTTACTTCTAATTAATTAAACAAAGTTATTTAATTAAATGAGAAGCCATTCCTAATTAATTAAATGAAGTTATTTAATTAAATAAGAAAAGTGTCTCTAATTAATTAAAGATTATTTAATTAAATAGAAAAAGTAATTATGAGAGACAATCTCATTTTATTAAATTAAATATCTCAACAAAATCTCTCTTCAGTTCAAAGAGGGAAATTTCCAGTTCACTATTGATCAAAAATTAGTTAAATCAGTTAACTCCTTTTTCTACTCAAATTGAATCAGTTAACTCCTTATTTTACTCAAATTAAATTTGTTAACTCCGTTTAATTTGGAAATCTCCCTTTATGACAAAACTTCACCTTTAATCCTGACCGTTGATTGAAATCGATCTCAACCGTTGATGACTTCCAAGAAAGTCTCTTCAAGACACCCTCATCTCTTCATTTTGAAAGGTTGAATGAGAATTTGCATCGAATTGTAGCTGGAATTCATACTCACATTTGCTCATATTCACATACGCAAAGATCAAGTTTGACCAAAAGTTGACCAGATTTAACCACGGTTGACATGAGTTGACTAGTTTCGAAAAGAATTTTAAAATAATTAAACAAAATTATTTAATTAAATGGAGTACTTACTTCTAATTAATTAAACAAAGTTATTCAATTAAATTAGAAGTCATTCCTAATTAATTAAATGAAATTATTTAATTAAATAAGAAAAGTGTCTCTAATTAACTAAAGATTATTTAATTAAATAGAAAAAGTAATTATGAGAGCATATCTCATTTTATTAAATTAAATAAATCAACAAAATCTTTCCTCAGTTCAAAAAGGGAAATTTTCAGCTCACTATTGATAAAAAATGAGTTAAATTAGTTGACTCCTTTTTCTGCTCAAATTGAATCAATTAAGTCTTTATTTTACTCAAATTAAATTTGTTAACTCCCTTTAATTTGGAAATCTCCCTTTATGACTGAACTTCACCTTTAATCCTGACCGTTGATTGAAATCGATCTCAACCGTTGATGAATTTCAGGAAAGTCTATTTAAGAGATCTCATCTCTTAATTTTCAAAGGTTGACTGAGAATTTGCATCGAATTGTTGCTGGAATTCATACTCACATTTGCTCATATTCACATACGCAAAGATCAAGTTTGACCAAAAATTGCCAAGATTTAACCACGGTTGAGTTGAGTTGACTAGTCTCAAATTTTTTTTTGAAATAATTAAATGAAATTATTTAATTAAATGGAGTACTTACTTCTAATTAATTAAACAAAGTTATTTAATTAAATGAGAAGCCATGCCTAATTAATTAAATGAAGTTATTTAATTAAATAAGAAAAGTGTCTCTAATTAATTAAAAATTATTTAATTAAATAGAAAAAGTAATTATGAGAGTATATCTCATTTTACTAAATTAAATATCTCAAAAAAATTTCTCTTCGGTTCAAAAAGGGAAATTTCCAACTCACTATTGATAAAAAATGAGTTAAATCAGTTAATTCCTGTTTCTACTCAAATTGAATCAGTTAACTCCTTATTTTACTCAAATTAAATCTGTTAACTCTCTTTAATTTGGAAATCCCCCTTTATGACTGAACTTCAGCTTTAATCCTGACCGTTGATTGAAATTGATCTCAACCGTTGATGAATTCCAGGAAAGTCTATTTAAGAGACCCTCATCTCTTCATTTTAAAAGGTTGAATGAGAATTTTCATCAAATTGTTGCTAGAATTCATACTCACATTTGCTCATATTCACATACCCAAAGGTCAAGTTTAACCAAAAGTTGACCAGATTTAACCACGGTTGACTTGAGTTGACTAGTTTGGAAAAGAATTTTGAAATAATTAAACGAAATTATTTAATTAAATGGAGTACTTACTACTAATTAATTAAACAAAGTTTTTTAATTAAATGAGAAGCCATTCCTAATTAATTAAATGAAGTTATTTAATTAAATAAGAAAACTGTCTCTAATTAATTAAAGATTATTTAATTAAATAGAAAAAGTAATTTTGAGAGCATATATCATTTTATTAAATTAAATATCTCAACGAAATCTCTCTTCAGTTCTAAAAGGGAAATGTCCGGTTTAATATTGATAAAAAATGAGTTAAATCAGTTAACTCCCTTTTCTACTCAAATTGAATCAGTTAACTCCATATTTTACTCAAATTAAATGTGTTAACTCCCTATAATTTGGAAATCTCCCTTTTTGACTAAACTTCACCTTTAATCCTAACCGTTGATTGAAATCGATCTCAACTGTTAATGAATTCCAAGAAAGTCTATTTAAGAGACCCTCATCTCTTCAATTTGAAAGGTTAACTAAGAATTTGCATCGAATTGTTGCTAGAATTCATACTCACATTTGCTCATATTGACATACGCAAAGATCATGTTTGACCAAAAGTTGACCAGATTTAACCACAGTTGACTAGTTTCGAAAAGAATTTTGAAATAATTAAACGAAATTATTTAATTAAATGGAGTACTTCTAATTAATTAAACCAAGTTATTTAATTAAATGCGAAGCCATTCCTAATTAATTAAATGAAGTTATTTAATTAAATAAGAAAATTGTCTCTAATTAATTAAAGATTATTTAATTAAATAGAAAAAGTAATTATGATAGCATATGTCATTTTATTAAATTAAATATCTCAAGAAAATATCTCTTCAGTTCAAAAAGGGAAATTTCCAGTTCACTATTGATCAAAAATGAGTTAAATCAGTTAACTCCTTTTTCTACTCAAATTAAATCAGTTAACTCTTTATTTTACTCAAATGAAATCTGTTAACTCCCTTTAATTTGAAAATCTCACTTTATTACTGAACTTCATCTTTAATGCTGACCATTGATTGAAATCGATCTCAACCGTTGATGAATTCGAAGATAGTCTATTTAAGAGACCCTCATCTCTTCATTTTAAAAAGTTGAATGAGAATTTGCATCGAATTGTTCCTGGAATTCATACTCACATTTGCTCATATTCACATACGCAAAGATCAAGTTTGACCAAAAGTTGACCAGATTTAACCACAATTGACTAGTTTTGAAAAAAAATTTGAAATAATTAAACGAAATTATTTAATTAAATAGAGTACTTACTTCTAATTAATTAAACAAATTTATTTAATTAAATGAGAAGCCATTCCTAATTAATTAAATGAAGTTATTTAATTAAATAAGAAAAGTGTCTCTAATTAATTAAAGATTATTTAATTAAATAGAAAACGTAATTATGACAGCATATCTCATTTTATTAAATTAAATATCTCCACAAAATCTCTCTTTAGTTCAAAAAGAGAAATTTCTAGTTGACTATTGATCAAAAATTAGTTAAATCGGTTAACTCTTTTTTTTACTCAAATTGAATCAGTTAACTCTTTATTTTACTCAAATTAAATCTGTTAACACCCTTTAATTTGGAAATCTAGCTTTATGACTGAACTTCACCTTTAATCCTGACCGTTGATTGAAATCGATCTCAACCGTTGATGAATTTTAGGAAAGTCTATTTAAGAGACCCTCATCTCTTCATTTTGAAAGGTTGAATGAGAATTTGCATCGAATTGTTGCTGGAATTCATACTCACATTTGCTCATATTCACATACGCAAAGATCAAGTTTGACCAAAAGTTGACCAGATTTAACCATGGTTGACTTGAGTTGACTATTTTCGAAAAGAATTTTGAAATAATTAAACGAAATTATTTAATTAAATGGACTACTTACTTCTAATTAATTAAAAAAAGTAATTTAATTAAATGAGAAGCCATTCCTAATTAATTTAATGAAGTTATTTAATTAAATAAGAAAAGTGTCTCTAATTCAGTAAAGATTATTTAATTCAATAGAAAAAGTAATTATGAGAGCATATCTCATTTTATTAAATTAAATATCTCAAAAAAATCTCTATTCAGTTCTAAAAGAGAAATTTCTAGTTCACTATTGATCAAAAATGAGTTAAATTAATTAACTCCTTTTTCTACTCAAATTGAATCAGTTAACTCCTTATTTTACTCAAATTAAATCTGTTAACTCCCTTTAATTTGGAAATCTTCCTTTATGACTGAACTTCACCTTTAATCTTGACCGTTAATTGAAATCGATCTCAACCGTTGATGAATTCCAGGAAAGTCTATTTAAGAGACCCTCATCTCTTCATTTTGAAAGGTTGAATGAGAATTTGCATCGAATTGTTGCTGGAATTCATACTCACATTTGCTCATATTCACATACGCAAAGATCAAGTTTGACCAAAAGTTGACCAGATTTAACCACAGTTGACTAGTTTCGAAAAGAATTTTGAAATAATTAAATAAAATTATTTAATTAAATGGATTACTTACTTCGAATTAATTAAACAAAGTTATTTAATTAAATGAGAAGCCATTCCTAATAAATTAAATGAAATTATTTAATTAAATAAGAAAAGTGTCTCTAATTAATTAAATATTATTTAATTAAATAGAAAAAGTAATTATTAGAGCATATCTCATTTTATTAAATTGATTATCTCAACAAAATCTCTCTTCAATTCAAAAACAGAAATTTCCAGTTCACTATTGATAAAAAATGAGTTAAATGAGTTAACTCCTTTTTCTACTCAAATTGAATTAGTTAGCTCCTTATTTTACTCAAATTAAATCTATTAACTCCCTTTAATTTGGAAATATCCCTTTATGACTGAACTTCACCTTTAATCTGACCGTTGATTGAAGTCGATCTCAACCGTTGATGATTTCCAGGAAAGTCTATTTAAGAGACCCTCATCTCTCCATTTTGAAATATTGAATGAGAATTTGCATCGAATTGTTGCTGAAATTCATACTCACATTTGCTCATATTCACATAGGCAAAGAACAAGTTTCACCAAAAGTTGACTACATTTAACCACAGTTGACTTGAGTTGACTAGTTTCGAAAATAATTTTGCAATAATTAAACGAAATTATTTATATAAATGGAGTACTTACTTCTAATTAATTAAATAAAGGTATTTAATTAAGTGAGAAGCCATTCCTAGTTAATTAAATGAAGTTATTTAATTAAATAAGAAAAGTGTCTCTAATTAATTAAAGATTATTTAATTAAATAGAAAAAGTAATTCTGAGAGCATATCTTATTTTATAAAATTAAATATCTAACAAAATCTCTCTTCAGTTCAAAAAGGGAAATTTCCAGTTTAGTATTGATAAAAAATGAGTTAATTCAGTTAACTCCTTTTTCTACTCAAATTGAATCAGTTAACTCCTTATTTTACTCAAATTAAATCTGTTAACTCCCTTTAATTTGAAAATCTCCCTTTATGACTAAACTTAACCTTTAATACTGACCATTGATTGAAATCGATCTCAACGGTTGATGAATTCTAAGAAAGTCTATTTAAGAGACCCTCATCTCTTCATTTTGAAAGGTTGAATGAGAATTTGCATTGAATTGTTGTTGGAATTCATACTCACATTTGCTCATATTCACATACGCAAAGATCAAGTTTAACCAAAAGTTGACTAGATTTAACCACGGTTGACTTGAGTTGACTAGTTTTGAAAAGAATTTTGAAATAATTAAATGAAATTATTTATATAAATGGAGTACTTACTTCTAAGTAATTAAACAAAGTTATTTAATTAAATGGGAAGCCATTTCTAATTAATTAAATGAAGTTATTTAATTAAATAAAAAAATTGTCTCTAATTAATTAAAGATTATTTAATTAAATAGAAAAAGTAATTACGAGAGCATATGTCATTTTATAAAATTAAATATCTAACAAAATCTCTCTTCAGTTCAAAAAGGGAAATTTCCAGTTCACTATTGATAAAAAATGAGTTAATTCAATTAACTCCTTTTTCTACTCAAATTGAATCAGTTAACTCCTTATTTTACTCAAATTAAATCTGTTAACTCCCTTTAATTTGGAAATCTCCCTTTCTGACTGAACTTCACCTTTAATCTTGACCGTCGATTGAAATCGATCTCAACCGTTGATGAATTCTTGGAAAGTCTTTTTAAGACACCCTCATCTCTTCATTTTGAAAGGTTGACTGAGACTTTGCATCAAATTGTTGCTTGAATTCATACTCACCTTTGCTCATATTCACATACACAAAAATCAAGTTTGTCCAAAAGTTGACCAGATTTAACCACGGCTGACTTGAGTTGACTAGTTTCGAAAAGAATTTTGAAATAATTAAACGAAATTATTTAATTAAATGGAGTACTTACTTTTAATTAACTAAACAAAGTTATTTAATTAAATGAGATGCCATTCCTAACTAATTAAATAAAGTTATTTAATTAAATAAGAAAAGTGTCTCTAATTAATTAAAGATTATTTAATTTAATAGAAAAAGTAATTATGAGAGCATATCTCATTTTATTAAATTAAATATCTCAACAAAATCTCTCTTCAGTTCAAAAAGGAAAATTTCTAGTTCACTATTGATCAAAAATGAGTTAAATTAGTTAACTCTTTTTTCTACTCAAATTGAATCAGTTAACTCCTTATTTTACTCAAATTAAATCTGTTAACTCCCTTTAATTTGGAAATCTCCCTTTATGACTGAACTTCACCTTTAATCCTGACCGTTGATTGAAATCGAACTCAACCGTTGATGAATTCTAGGAAAGTCTATTTAAGAGACCCTCATCTCTTCATTTTGAAAGGTTGAATGAGAATTTGCGTCGAATTGTTGTTGAAATTCATACTCACATTTTCTCATATTCACATACGCAAAGATCAAGTTTGACCAAAAGTTGACTAGATTTAACCACGGTTGACTTAAGTTGATTAGTTTCGAAAAGAATTTTTAAATAATTAAATGTAATTATTTATATAAATGGAGTACTTACTTCTAATTAATTAAACAAAGTTATTTAATTAAATGAGAAGTCATTCCTAATTAATTAAATAAAGTCATTTAATTAAATAAGAAAAGTGTCTCTAATTAATAATATATTATTTAATTAAATAGAAAAAGTAATTATGATAGCATATCTCATTTTATTAAATTAAATATCTCAACAAAATCTCTCTTCAGTTCAAAATGGAAAATTTTCAGTTCACTATTGATCAAAAATAAGTTAAATCAGTTAACTCTTTTTTCTACTCAATTTGAATCAGTTAACTCCTTATTTTACTCAAATTAAATCTGTTAACTCGCTTTAATTTGGAAATCTCCCTTTACGATTGAACTTCACCTTTAATCCTGACCGTTGGTTGAAATCGATCTCAACCGTTGATGAATTCCAGGAAAGTCTATTTAAGAGACCCTCATCTCTTCATTTTGAAAGGTTGAATGAGAATTTGCATCGAATTGTTGCTGGAATTCATACTCACACTTGCTCATATTCACATACACAAATATCAAGTTTGACCAAAAGTTGACCAGATTTAACCACAGTTGACTTGAGTTGACTTGTTTCAATTTTTTTTTAAAAATAATTAAATGAAATTATTTAATTAAATGGAGTACTTACTTTTAATTAATTAAAAAAAGTTATTTAATTAAGTAAGAAGCCATTCATAATTAATTAAATGAAGTTATTTAGTTAAATAAGAAAAGTGTCTTTAATTAATTAAAGATTATTTATTTAAATAGAAAAAGTAATTATGAGACCATATCTCATTTTATTAAATTAAATATCTCAATAAAATCTCTCTTCAGTTCAAAAAGGGAAATTTCCAGTTCAATATTGATAAAAAAATGAGTTAAATCAGGTAACTACTTTTTTTACTCAAATTGAATTAGTTAACTCTTTATTTTACTCAAATTAAATTTGTTAACTCTCTTTAATTTGGAAATCTTTCTTTATGACTGAACTTCACCTTTAATCCTGACCGTTGATTGAAATCGATCTCAACCGTTGATGAATTCCAGGAAAGTCTATTGAAGATACCCTCATCTCTTCATTTTGAAAGGTTGAATGAGAATTTGCATCGTATTGTTGCTGGAATTCATACTCACATTTACTCATATTCACATATGTAAAGATCAAGTTTGACCAAAAGTTGACTAGATTTAACCACGGTTGACTTGAGTTGATTAGTTTCAAAAAAATTTTTGTAATAATTAAATAGAATTATTTAATTAAATGAAGTACTTACTTTTAATTAATTAAAGAAAGTTATTTAATTAAATGAGAAGCCATTCCTAATTAATTAAATGAAGTTATTTAATTAAACAAGAAAAGTCCCTCTAATTAATTAAAGATTATTTAATTAAATAGAAAAAGTAATTATGAGAGTATATCTCATTTTATTAAATTAAATATCTCAACAAAATCTCTCTTCAATTCAAAAAGGTAAATTTCCAGTTTACTATTGATAAAAAATGATGTAAATCGGTTAACTCCTTTTTCTACTCAAGTTGAATCAGTTAAATCCTTATTTTACTCAAATTAAATCTGTTAACCCCCTTTAATTTGGAAATCTCCCTTTATGAATGAACTTCAGCTTTAATCCAGATAGTTGATTGAAATCGATCTCAACCGTTGATGAATTCTAAGAAAGTCTATTTAAGAGACCCTCATCTCTTCATTTTGAAAGTTTGAATAAGAATTTGCATCGAATTTTGGCTGTAATTCATACTCACATTTTCTCATATTCACATACGCAAAGATCAAGTTTGACCAATAGTTGATCAGATTTAACCACGGTTGACTTGAGTTGACTAGTTTCGAAAAAAAATTGAAATAATTAAAAAAAATTATTTAATTAAATGGAGTACTTCCTTTTAATTAATTAAACAAAGTCATTTAATTAAATGAGAAGCCATTCCTAATTAGTTAAATGAAGTTATTTAATTAAATCAGAGAAGTGCCTCTAATTAATTAAAGATTATTTAATTAAATAGAAAAGTAATTATGAGAGCATATCTCATTTTATTAAATTAATTATCTCAACAAAATCTCTCTTCAGTTCAAAAAGGGAAATTCCCAGTTCACTATTGATCAAAAATGAGTTAAATCAGTTAGCTCCTTTTTCTACTCAAATTGAATCAGTTAAGTCCTTATTTTACTCATATTAAATCTGTTAACTCCTTTTAATTTGAAAATCTCCCTTTATGACTGAACTTCACCTTTAATCCTGACCATTGCTTGAAATCGATCTCAACCATTGATGAATTCTAAGAAAGTCTATTTAAGAGATCCTCATCTCTTCATTTTGAAAGGTTGAATTATAATTTGCATCGAATTGTTGCTGGAATTCATACTCACATTTGCTCATATTCACATACGCAATGATCAAGTTTGACCAAAAGTTCACCAGATTTAACCACAGTTGACTTGAGTTGACTAGTTTCAAATTTTTTTTGAAATAATTAAACGAAATTATTTTATTAAATTAATTATCTCAACAAAATCTTTCTTCAGTTCAAAAAGAAAAATTTCCAGTTCACTATTGATCAAAAATGAGTTAAATCAGTTAACTCCTTTTTCTACTCAAATTGAATCAGTTAACTCCTTATTTTACTCAAATTAAATCTGTTAACTCCCTTTAATTTGAAAATCTCTCTTTCTGACTGAACTTCACTTTTAATCTTGACCGTTGATCGAAATCGATCTCAACTGTTGATGAATTCCAGAAAAGTCTATTTAAGAGACCCTCATCTCTTCATTTTGAAAGGTTGAATGAGAATTTGCATTGAATTTACTCATATTCACATACGGAAAGATCAAGTTTGACCAAAAGTTGACCAGATTTAACCACGGTTGGCTTGAGTTGACTAGTTTCGAAATTTTTTTTGAAATAATTAAACGAAATTATTTAATTAAATGGAGTACTTACTTCTAATTAATTAAACAAAGTTATTTAATTAAATGGGAAGCCATTCCTAATTAATTAAATAAAGTTATTTAATTAAATAAGAAAAGTGCCTCTAATTAATTAAATATTATTTAATTAAATAGAAAAAGTAATTATGAGACCATATCTCATTTTATTAAATTAAATATCTCAACAAAATCTCTCTTCAGGTCAAAAAGGGAAATTTTCAGTTCACTATTGATAAAAAATGAGTTAAATCAGTTAACTCCTTTTTCTACCCAAATTGAATCAGTTAACTCTTTATTTTACTCAAATTAAATTTGTTAACTTCCTTTAATTTGAAAATCTTGCTTTATGACTTAACTTCACCTTTAATCCTGACCGTTGATTGAAATCGATCTCAACCGTTGATGAATTTCAGGAAAGTCTATTTAGGAGACCCTCATCTCTTCATTTTGAAAGTTTGAATGAGAATTTGCATGAAATTGTTGCTGGCATTCATACTCACATTTGCTCATATTCACATATGCAAAGATCAAGTTTGACCAAAAGTTGACCAGATTTAACCACGGTTGACTAGTTTCCAAAATAATTTTGAAATAATTAAACGAAATTATTTAATTAAATGGAGTACTTACTTCTAATTAATTAAACAAAGTTATTTAGTTAAATGAGAAGCGATTCTTAATTAATTAAATGAAGTTATTTAATTAAATAAGAAAAGTGCCTCTAGTTAATTAAAGATTATTTAATTAAATAGAAAAAGTAATTATGATAGTATATCTCATTTTATTAAATTAAATATCTCAACAAAATCTCTCTTCAGTTCAAAAAGGGTAATTTCTAGTTCACTATTGATCAAAAATGAGTTAAATCTGTTAACTCCTTTTTCTACTCAAATTGAATCAGTTAAGTCCTTATTTTACTCAAATTAAATCTGTTAACTCCCTTTAATTTGGAATTCTCTCTTTATGACTGAACTTCACCTTTAATGTAATGCCCCGCCAAGGGATCCAAAGAATTTCACTAAGTTTACCAAACAATTTTTTTTTAAACATGAAAAATAAACCATTTATAACATTCGCGGAAGCAATAGTAACATCCAACTGAAAGTAAACATAACATAACAGGTTACATTCTTTAAAGACCCCTTAACATTTAATTACATCTAACATAACTAATCATCCAACATCACATCCTTATGAAATAACAATGATACATCCAATGTTCTTAAACAATATGCAAGTGACCTTTTTGTAATTACATTTTAGATTGGTCAATCATCCACTGTACATGTTACAAGGTATGAAAAGCTTGAAAGAATAAATATCCATCATAAAATATAATCATATATCAAAAACATAAATAACTAAGTGCACGATTCTTCCCAATCGTAAATAGCATCATTAGACCATCGTGGATCCTATCCATCACTCCGTGCATAACATTCTAAAGCATCGAAGAAATCATCGGTATTATCATAGTAGGAATGTCACTTCTAAAACATCCTACTAACATACAAAATAAAGCATAAAGTAACATCATCTAACATATGCAAATCATTGATATAAGAAACATACTAGTAAATAAATCCATCATAAGGTATATCATCTATCATAATGATCCAAGAACAAAATGAAGATAAATACCAACCAAGAATACTCCAGCCACGGTGTCTATGGACAGATCTCAAATGGTAAGAGTGGAAAATACACTACCACCTAACGGCGTGGAACCTAAGTGGTCCACTCCCACCATGCTAAGGAGATAATATCAAGTCCCAAACAGGATATCAATTCACAAAGCACAAACTTCTATAAGTCCAAGAATCATAAAAGTATAGTAACTCAAAGGTTACATCATACAAAATCAACATCTAATTCCTAGAGGCACACAATGACATGTAGGAAACCTACTATGCAAGCGAGAAAGTGTCATCGCATTTATCACGTACAAGTTACCCTGGCAGTTAGCTAAACTCCACGGGTCCATACTGATCTCATGCAGCCACTAGTATCCTCTCATACTGACGAAGCATACTACGAAATGCAAGGTCGCAACTATGCATTCTCACTACTCCCATCCTAGCCTGTACAAGCGCTCAAGGCATGGGCAAGAACCAAAACAATTATCTTTTTAGATTTATTTAATCTCCATTTAGTGTGTAAATGTTATCACTTATTAACCAAACTTACAATGAGTTACCCTAGCAGCCACTTAGGGCCCCGACCCCCATTGCAAGCCACTTTCTGACACTACAAGTAGATTACCTATCCTAAGCTCATGGAATCATAAATCTCAAAATCATAAAAGATAATCCATAATAAAATCATCAAATATGCATGAAAGCATGAAATATCCATAATAAGAATCATCAAATCTCCAAGATAAGAATCATCAAATCTCCATGAGCATCTGGAAAAGCATCCATAGAAAATCATGACCACAACAGTTCTCTATTGGCAACTCAAGGCATCACTGATAATCATAAATATCCATTGGTTCTCAACAACCAAAATATATCTCAAAATAAATCATTATAGCCATTGGTTCTTCAACAAGCAACCAAGAATATCTCAAAATCAGACTGATCAAAGACTCCAAAATGGTTGAGTCAAACATGTCACAACATGACATCATCAATAAATAAATCCACATTTCAGTCCCATCATGGAAACTAGAAAGTAATCCAAGGATAACTGATCGATGACTCAAAAATGATTAGCTCAAGTGTCTCATACACATACATCTTAGCTTCACACATGAAGACTGATGAACAATAACAATCAATAAATACAAACATTACATAGAGCATACGATCACATAACCATGGTTGGGCTTATAAAGATCGAGACCAAATAAAATCAACATGCCATCACATCTCATAACTCCCAAGCCTCTGGTAACAACCTAGGACTGGTCAACACTAGTTAACCCAAAATTCAAAACAAGAAGCATATAGAATACATGATGCAAACACATGTTTTGGTTTACTAAATTCACATAGTTGAATAATGTGTAGGGGTTTCTAGTTTTTTGTTTGCAAGTATACTTTCAAGTGTCTTAAGTTTCATCATTTGACCTACAAGTCAACCCAATTATTCCCCGATAGCATTATCCTTTCATTATTAAGAATTACATTCTAAAAATAACTTAAGGATAAATATTTACTCATTAAATCATTTTCTTTATTTGCTAAGATCCATAGTACTAATTGGATAACTCTTCCTTAATGTTACTTCTACATTTCAACATAATCAAAAGATCATTATTCATTCATAAAAGAACCAATTATCAATCTTCGAATAAGAGATTATAAGTTTTTTTAAATGATCAATTAAATCTATCAATTAACATAGGTACACAATCCATGACCTATTATCATTTTAATAATTATTAATTAAAGCTTAATTAAATATTACTAAAATTTAAGCCTCTTCATAAAGTCATCACTAATAACCATACAAATAACTAAAGTCTTTATTCAAGTTATTAGGATAAGACCTAACAACTTTGATATTAGTATTTCTACAATCTCATTAAAATAATTATATCAATTAAATCTTCATTACATAACTTAATTATTAATTAAATCCAATTAACTCTAGTTAATTGATTTAATTAATAACTTCACAACCAAACCATCAACCCAATGAATATTAGTTAACTAATAACTAACTATAATTTGTACATTAAAAGTCAACTACTATCCAATGCACAAATAATCATTTTAATAGTTCAATAATAATAACTGGTTAATATTTAATAACAAACTATATTGGGAATCTTATTAATAGATCACATTCATCATGATAATCGTTTCAAGTTAAAACTCTATCGCATATAATCATATTGTCATCTCAATGAACATTAATTGATTAAAATCAATTATAATCCAAATCCAAAAATTATTATCTTTTACAAACTTCAATTAATAAATAATCTCCGCTAGATTACTCTAATCAAATTAATTGATAGTTATTTAAACCATTTATATTATTATTTATTAATAATTTATTAGACCCAACAAACATTAATAAATAATAAACTTATCAAAACTATAAATAATCGATCTAGAGAACCTTTACATAAACTTCATTAGCTAACTCTTAATACCATTAAGGTATATCAATAAGACAATGTATTAATCATAACAATAATTCAAATCGTAGCTATGTTAAAACAAGGTCAAAATGTAACAATGACCCATTGTCCAATATCATTAAAATTTGTGTCTCTTAATAATCATCATTAAACATCTTTATAATTACCACCTCTTAACTATTTCATATATATTAAATAGTATTTAATATACATTAAATAATTAATATTAAAAGTTCACTACATAAACTATATCAATATTTTTTCTCATTTAAAAATCCATTTACTTAGATTGACTAATAATTAATTACACTTCTTCTACTATTAACTAATCTTAATTAAATTTGATTTAATTAGACTAGATAATAAACCATATAAAACTAATGCATATTAATAAGATTCTACTAAGGGAAGATTGCAATAATATCTTTAATTCATTCCATGCTTTGATATATTATTTTTGTGAGTTTAAGCATAAAGAACTCTTGGTTATGAGAAATGGAGAAATATATGTCCTTGAATAAAAAAGTCTTAGTACGATGGCCATATCTCCCTAATGAACCATTGGATCGGGCTAAAATTGAAATATGTTGGAGAGGGCCAAATTGCGCCAATTCTGACTAGAGCGATCGAATAAATTCGATTACAATAAAAAGTTATGAATGAATGAGTTCGGGTCTATCCAAGGGGCAGCGATAGGACAATTTGTGATGAATTAAGAATTTTCTCCTAAAATAATTGTTTTCTAAAATTAACCATTAAATTCTAAATAGATTTGACTCTAGATTTAGAAACCCTCTTCAAATCTATTTATCAATTTGATTCTAATTCGAACCCAAACCCGATAGATCTAATTCTTTCTCATTTGGTACTAGGGTTTTCTATTGTTTTCTTTACAACCCTACATATCTAGATTCCAATTTAATTATAGAATCATTCACAAGAGTATTCAGACACATATAAAAGACATGATGAAGATAGGAAGAGAAATAGTGCAAAGAGAATATGCGAATATCATGAGTGCACCTGGACACTGATGCTAATCCGCCATGCCTCAGAAGTCCATAGAAAATCCCTTCCTTATCCATCATTCGCAATTCCTCCAAGATCCAAGCCAATCGAATCCTCCAAGTGACTAGAGGTGCTTATAGAAACATAGAAGCATGTAGGAACATATGAGCGTATGAGCTTCTCCAATGCATGTAAGCTTTGAAGCTTCCATTTTAGCTTATAGCTTGTAGCTTCCATTTAAGCTTGTCCAAAACACACTAGGAGAGCCTCTATTTAAAGGCCTCTAAGATACATCTAAAGTGTCTCTAGAAACAACTAGAAGATAAGCATGACAACCAAGCATAAGTCTTCTCCAACCTTTTAGATAAGTCATAAGGTTGTAGACACCATGTGCTCAAATAAAATGGTAACTCCTAAGTGTTGACAACTAGTGCATTCTTAGAGTGCAAACTCCAGTGTTGTCTACATGACAACTCTTGAGAATTTGCCAACTCTTATGTGAGAAAATATTAAAATAATGCACATTAATTAATTTAATATTTACTTTACTTTTTCCAATTTAATTAATTAATTTATTAAATCTCATGGACTTACTTTAATAATTCCACTTTTCAATCATGATATATTTATATTTTAATCACATGAAATATAGAATCTTTTAATAATTTTAAATATATTTTCCACTTTTAAATTTCATTTTTCAAAAATTTATTGCTAAAATATTTATTAGCTTTAATAATAATATTATTTAGTCATTTATTTAAAAATGAACTCCAAATATATTATTATTAAAATTAATATTGTCACATTCCAAATTTAAAATTATAACTTTTATCTTCAAATTTATTTTATTTAATTAATTTCTCAATTAATTAAATAAAATAAATATTAAAATATCATATTAATTTTTCATTAAATTAAACCATTAATTAAATCTTTTTAATTAGGCTTAATTAATAGAAAATACATCAAAGACTCATAAGGTAAAATATGAAAACCATCATAATCAAATACATACAAAATCCAACCAAGGGTTTAAATCACGAATTACGTCATCTGACGCATTTGGAGGGTACTCAACTCAGATACTTGTCCTAATTTCCAATTAGAACAAATGGCTTAAAAGGTTGAGATTTGGACTTGAGAATTTATCTCCCCTCTCTTATTATTGAGATAATGTGATAGGGTACGCTCATCTTGGCAAATTCAAAGAAGTCGATACCCGGTACCTGCAACCTGCATAAAAATCATGCATGTACAAACACAATATATACTAAACTAAACAGGCAATGGCAGGAAGTGGTGCATTGTGTAGATCGCGACTAGCATGTGACTATGACTCCCTTCCTTAACCACATCAGACACGCCATACAAAAGCAAATATGCAAAACAAACACGCACACCATACACATGCAAGTATGGGGTAAGTATCCATAAGAAAACACATGATAATAAACCATCTTACTAATCATCATCAATAACTGAAAACAATGTAATAATCATCATCAATAATTGCGAAAACTAAAAATAATTATCATACATACATGAAATGTAGAGTCTAAGTAATCTCATAACATAATAAACTGAATCAATAGCCCAATATCTGATAATCTCAAAAGAATGCTGCTAACCTACAATATAAAACTAGCTCTAAAAGAGTTCAGCAATGATAACAAAATGTGAACCAGGAGCAAGCACTACATCTACCCCTTAGGATTAGGCTTACTCCTGGAAGCCTACAAGAATGAGAAACTAAGATACTCACTATGTGGGTCCCATTGATCCTTTTTCCTCCTTACAGGGGGATATGATTCCACTGGGAATATTATAACACACTTAGAGCAATATGATTCTAGTTTAGTGGTAAACCGAAAATCATATTGATCCCACATCATTTCTTTAACAACTACTGAAATAGATCTCCTGATACATTCTAAATAAAAGCAACTTAATGCGTTCAAAAATAATCAAAGGCATACTACCTTAAATCATAGATAGAATGATACATGTTTTGCAACTAGAATAAGTTTCAATTTTTCAGTTTTACCCATGTTTAGGTTTAAGTAGAATTTTCAGTTAAGAAAGCTAAGTGTTGAAGTATGAAAAATATGCAAGTAACAGTTTAAGTTCTGTTTTAGTCCACCTAGTTTCAAGTTTTCAGTTTAAAAGAGATACACATGATAGTTCAAAGTTTTGTTTTGTTCAACTAGTTAATAACTAGTAGCATTCCAATATACCTAGAGCTCCCAATGTTGAAACTTGGGCTCTGATACCAAGTGTAATGCCCCGCCAAGGGATCCAAAGAATTTCACTAAGTTTACCAAACAATTTTTTTTTAAACATGAAAGATAAACCATTCATAACATTCGCGGAAGCAATAGTAACATCCAACTGAAAGTAAACATAACATAACAGGTTACATTCTTTAAAGATCTCTTAACATTGAATTATATCTAACATAACTAATCATCCAACATCACATCCTTATGAAATAACAATGATACATCCAATGTTCTTAAACAATATGCAAGTGTCCTTTTTGTAATTACATTTTAGATTGCTCAATCATCCACTGTACATGTTACAAGGTATGAAAAGCTTGAAAGAATAAACATCCATCATAAAATATAACCATATATCACAAACATAAATAACTGAGTGCACGGTTCCTTGCAACTGTAAATAGCATCATTAGACCATCGTGGATCCTACTTATCCCTCAGTGCGTAACATTCCAAAGCATCGAAGAGATCATCGATATTATCATAGTAGGAATGTCACTCCTAAAACATCCTACTAACATACAAAATAAAGCATAAAGTAACATCATCTAACATATGCAAATCATTGATATAAGAAACATACCAGTAAATAAATCCATCATAAGGTATATCATCTATCATAATGATCCAAGAACAAAATGAAGATAAATACCCACCAAGAATACTCTAGCCACGGTGTCTATGGACGGATCTCAAATGATAAGAGTGGAAAATACACTACCACCTGACTGCGTGGAACCTAAGTGGTCCACTCCCACCGTGTTGAGGAGATAATCTCAAGTTCCAAACAAGATATCAATTCACAAAGTACAAACTTCTATAAGTTCAGGAATCCTAAAAGTATACTAACTCAAAGGTTCCATCACACAAAACCAACATCTAATTTCCAGAGGCACATAATGACATGTAGGAAACCTACTATGCAAGCGATAAAGTGTCATCAGATTTATCACATACAAGTTACCCTAATAGTTAGCTCAACTCCACGGGTCCATACTGATCTCATGCAGGCACTAGTATCCTCTCATACTGACGAGGCATACTACAGAATGCAAGGTCGCAACCATGCATTCTTACTACTCCCATCCTAGCGTGTACAAGCGCTCAAGGCATGGGTGAGAACCAAAATAATTATCTTTTTAGATTCATTTAATCTCCATTTAGTGTGTAAATGTTATCACTTATTAACCAAACTTACAATGAGTTACCTTGGCAGCCACTTAGGGCTCCGACCCCCATTTCAAGCCACTTCCCGACACTACAAGTAGATTACCTACCCTAAGCTCATGGAATCATAAATCTCAAAATCACAAAAGATAATCTATAATAAAATTATCAAATATGCATAAAAACATCAAATATCCATAATAAGAATCATTAAATCTCCAAGATAAGAATCATCAAATCTCCATGAGCATCTGAAAAAGCATCTATAGAAAATCATGACCACAACAGTTCTCTATTGGCAACTGAAGGCACCATTGATAATCATAAATATCCATTAGTTCTCAACAACCAAAATATATCTCAAAATAAATCACTATAGCCATTGGTTCTTCAACAAGCAACCAAGAATATCTCAAAATCATACTGATCGAAGACTCCAAAATGGTTGAGTCAAACATGTCACAACATGACATCATCAATAAATAAATCCACATTTCAGTCCCATCATGGCGACTAGAAAGCAATCCAAGGATAACTGATCAATGACTCAAAAATGATTAGCTCAAGTGTCTCATACACATACATCTCAGCTTCACACATGAAGACTGATGAACAATAACAATCAATAAATACAAACATTACATAGAGCATACGATCAAATAACCATGGTTGGGCTTATAAAGATTGAGACCAAATAAAATCAACATGCCATCACATCTCATAACCCCCGAGCCTCTGGTAACAACCTAGGACTGGTCAACACTAGTTAACCCAAAATCCAAAAGAAGAAGCATATATAATACACAATGCAAACACATGTTTTGATTTATTAAATTCACATAGTTGAATAATGTGTAGGGGTTTCCAGTTTTTTGTTTGCAAGTTTCACGAGTGCACCTAGACACTGATGCTAATCCGCCATGCCTCAGAAGTCCATAGAAAATCCCTTCCTTCTCCATCATTCGCAATTCCTCCAAGATCCAAGCCATTCGAATCCTCCAAGTGACTAGAGGAGCTTATAGAAACATAGAAGCATGTAGGAATATATGAGCATATGAGCTTCTCCAATGCATGTAAGCTTTAAAGTTTTCATTTTAGATTGTAGCTTGTAGCTTCCATTTAAGCTTGTCCAAAACACACTAGGAGAGCTTCTATTTAAAGGCCTCTAAGATGCATCTAGAGTGTCTCTAGAAATAACTAGAAGATAAGCATGACAACCAAGCATAAGTCTTCTCCAACCTTCTAGATAAGTCATAAGGTTGTAGACACCATGTGCTCAAATAAAATGGTAACTCTTAAGTGTAGACAACTAGTGCATTCTTAGAGTGCAAACTTCAGTGTTGTCTACATGACAACTCTCGAGAATTTGCCAACTCCTATGTGAGCAAATATTAAAATAATGCACATTAATTAATTTAATATTTACTTTATTCTTTCCAATTTAATTAATTTATTTATTAAATCTCATGCACTTACTTTAATAGTTCCACTTTTAAATCTTAATATATTTATATTTTAATCACATGAAATATAGAATCTTTTAATAATTTTAAATATATTTTCCACTTTTAAATTTCATTTTCTAAAAATTTATTGCTAAAATATTTATTAGCTTTAATAATAATATTATTTAGTCATTTATTTAAAAATGAACTCCAAATATATTATTATTAAAATTAATATTGTCACATTCCAAATTTAAAATTATAACTTTTATCTTCAAATTTAATTATTTTATTTAATTAATTTCTCAATTAATTAAATAAAATAAATATTAAAATATCATATTAATTTTCCATTAAATTAAATCATTAATTAAATCTTTTTAATTAGGCTTAATTAATAGAAAATACATCAAAGACTCATAAGGTAAAATATGAAAACCATCATAGCCAAATACATACAAAATCAAACCAAGGGTTTAAATCACGAATTACATCATCTGACGCATTCAGAGGGTACTCAACTCAGATACTTGTCCTAATTTTCAATTAGAACAAATGGCTTAAAGGGTTGGGTTTTGGACTTGAGAATTTATCTCCCCTCTCTTATCATTGAGATAATATGATAGGGTACGCTCATCCTGACAAATTCAGAGAAGTCGATACCCGGTACCTGCAACCTACATAAAAATTATGCATGTACAAAAACAATATATACTAAACTAAATAGGCAATGGCAAGAAGTGGTGCATCGTGTAGATCCCGACTAGCAGGTGACTACAACTCCCTTCTTTAACCATATCAGACACGTCATAAAAAAGTAAACACACAAAGCAAACACGCACACCATACACATGCAAGTATGGGGTAAGTATCCATAAGAAAACACATGATAATAAACCATATTCCTAATCATCATCAATAACTGAAAAAAATGTAATAATCATCATCAATAATTGCGAACACTAAAAATAATTATCATACATACATGAAATGTAGAGTCTAAGTAATCTCATAACATAATATACTGAATCCATAGCCCAATATCTGATAATCTCGAAAGAATGCTGCTAACCAACAATATAAAACTAGCTCTAAAAGAGTTTAGCAACGATAACAAAATGCGAACCAGGGGCAGCCACTACATTTAATCCTGACTGTTGATTGAAATCGATCTCAACCGTTGATGAATTTCAAGAAAGTCTATTTAAGAGACCCTCGTCTCTTCATTTTGAAAGGTTGAATGAGAATTTGCATCGAATTGTTGCTGGAATTCATACTCACATTTGCTCATACTCACATACGCAAAGATCAAGTTTGACCAAAAGTTGACCAGATTTAACCATGGTTGACTTGACTTACCTAGTTTCGAAAAGAATTTTGAAATAATTAAACGAAATTATTTAATTAAATGGAGTACTTACTTCTAATTAATTAAACAAAGTTATTTAATTAAATGAGAAGCCATTCCTAATTAATAAAATGAAATTATTTAACTAAATAAGAAAAGTGCTTCTAATTAATTAAAAATTATTTAATTAATTAGAAAAAGTAATTGTGAGAGCATATCTCATTTTATTAAATTAAATATCTCAACAAAATCTCTCTTCAGTTCAAAAAGGGAAATTTCCAGTTCACTATTGGTAAAAAATGAGTTAAATGAGTTAACTCCTTTTTCTACTCAAATTGAATCAGTTAACTCTTTATTTTACTCAAATTAAATCTGTTAACTGCCTTTAATTTGAAAATCTCCCTTTATGACTGAACTTCACCTTTAATCCTGACCATTGATTGAAATCGATCTCAACCCTTGATGAATTCCAGGAAAGTCTATTTAAGAGACCCTCATTTCTTCATTTTTAAAGGTTGAATGAGAATTTGCATCGAACTGTTGTTGGAATTCATACTCACATTTGCTCATATTCACATACACAAAGATCAAGTTTGACCAAAAGTTGATCAGATTTAACAACGGTTGACTTGAGTTGACTAGTTTCAAAAAGAATTTTGAAATAATTAAACGAAATTATTTAATTAAATAGAGTACTTACTTCTAATTAATTAAACAAAGTTATTTAATTAAATGAGAAGCCATTCCTAATTAATTAAATAAAGTTATTTATTTAAATAAGAAAAGTGCCTCTAATTAATTAAAGATTATTTAATTAAATAGAAAAAGTAATTATGAGAACATACGTAGTACCCCTGTCGCCGCAGACTTGGGACGGCAGGTCTGTGCCTTCTGCTGGCGCGGGGTACGAATCGTGCCCACAGCATATAATGTATAAACTTTTGTTTCATGCGATATGAATTGCGATACAAATTAATAAATTTTCCATTGCGATTTTATTAATCGCTCAATTCGATGCATTATATATAAATATACATAGGTATATATATATATCAGTGTATATATATATGTATGTATATATATATATATATTCAAATTTTATAATAGATCCATAATAAATGTATACACATGCATATATATAAATATATATTTATATATATGTATATGTATGCAGATCTGAATACATAACCATGTATGTTTTTTTTTCTCACAAAGATTATATCTACAATTAAGAATAAGATATTTGCATTATAGAATGTATATAAAATTCTCCAATTAAATTAATCTACCCACATTGAGAATGCATATAAATATGAAACTTCTCAGATGACATATGGAAGACACGAAGAAGATAGGGAATGCGTGATGCGAAAATAGCATAAGTAAAATCACAAGAATCTACCTGAATTCTGATGCTAAATCGCTCTTCCTCAGAAAATTCGCAGAACAAGCTTCTCCCTTCTTCAGAATTCTCGAGTCCCCCAATGCTCCAATTGCACTCCAAACGCTATCTCTAAGCTTCTATGAATGCCTGAATATAAAGAGCTTTTAGTAAACATCTAGAATGCTTCTAAAAATAGCTAGAAGGTGTCACCAACTAAGCATGGGTCTTTTCCAACCTTCAAGATGAGCCTTAGGATTGTAGACACCATGTGCTTAATTGATGCACTAACCCCCGTGTTGTTGACACTTGAGAAATAGAGAAGTGCGTTAATTCCCATGCAAGCTTATAACTCCAATTCACTTTTTATATAATTTTTATTTAAATATTTCTAACTTTCATTTTAACTTTTATAACTTTTATTATTATTATTTATTTATTACTTTATTATTATTTTTTTATTATTATTTTATTATTATTATTAATTTTAATTTCTAATTTTCTTTTATTTAATTCATTTTCCTCAATAATTCACATTTAATTAATTACAATCAAAAATATCAAATAACATGATATTTTATATTAATTTTCTCAAATAATTAATTTATCAATTAAATCCATTTATTAAGACTTAATTAATAGAAAATTCACCATAGACCTCCAAGATAAAATATGAAAACCCATCATAGAGCAAATCACTCAAAATTAGTCTAAACGGTTAAAAATCATGAATCATGTCATCCGACACATTCAGTGGGTAAAATATCCAGATACTTGTCCTACCTCACTAGGACAATTGGTTTAAAAGTTTGAAATTTGGACTTGAGAATTTATCTCCCTTCTCTTATCATTGAGATAGTATAATAGGGTACGCTCATCCTAGCAATTCAGGGAAGTCGATACCCGGTACCTGCAACCTGCAGAAAAACTATGCATGTACATACAATATATGTAATGCTAAGCTAAACAGACAATGGCAGGAAGTGGTGCATCATGTAGATCCTGACTAAATAGGTGACTACGACTCCCTTAACCACGTTAGAAATGACATACAATAAGAAAACACGCACACCATACAAATGCAAGTATGGGGTAAGTATCCATAATAAAACACATAAGATAATAAACCATCCATATAATCATCAATAATAACTGAAAATAGTATAATGATCATCATGTATGCATGAAATGTAAAATCTAAATGATCTCATCATATAACCACTAAATCCATAACATAATGTCTGATAGTGTCAAAACAATACCACTAATCCATCAACATAAAACTAGTCTATCATAGTCTGATAATAACAACAATGTCTAGAAAAGATGTGAACGAGGGTAGGGACTACATCCACGCCCCTTGGGTTAGGCTTACTCCTGGAAGCCTACAAAGAAGTAGGGATATAACTCCCTCAATCTAGCTACATCCTCCCAAGTAGTTGAAGAATCATCAGTAGGGTCCCATTGGACCCTTACCTGCTCGATGGTTCCACCCCTAAGGGTCAACTCCTGCTGCTCCAGAATACGAACTGGCTCCAAAGCCAGCTGCCCATCCTCTACTTGCAACGCATTCCAATCAAGAACATGTATAATATCTGGTATATACTGTCGAAGCACTAAAACATGAAAAACATCATGAATGCGAGCTAGGCTGGGTGGTAGAGAAAGACGGTAAGCAACCGGGCCAATCCTCTCTAGAATCTCGAATGGTCCCACATAGCGAGGTGCTAGCTTAGAACCCTTTCCATATCGGATTGAACTCTTTTGCAGTTGCACTCTCAAGAAAATCTTATCACCCACAGAAAAATGCTTATCAGTCCTATGAGCATCGGTGTACTTCTGCCTATCCTGTGCTGTAGTCAAGTGCTCACGAATATGCGCTACCTATTGCTCCATATCACAAAGCATCTCAGGACCCAACAGGATGCGATCCTCAAGACTGTCCCAACTCAATGGTGTACGACAAGGACGTTCATATAATGTCTGAAATGGTGCCATACCAATAGAACTATGAGACCCGTTGTTGTAAGCAAACTCCACTAAGTAGAGATAATCCTCCCAATGTGTCTGCCTATCCATCACATACATCTGTAACATATCCTCCAAAACCTAATTCACCCTCTTTGTCTAACCATCAGTCTCTGGATGATATGTCGAGCTGAAGTTTAACTGTGCTCCAAGCACATGCTGCAGTGATGTCCAAAATACAGATGTGAATACAGGATCCCTATTAGAAATGATCTTTCTAGGAATACCATGTAACCTCACAATATCACGCATAAAGACATTAGCTACAGAAGCTGCTGTGTATGAAGACCTAATCGGTGAAAAATGCGCTACCTTAGTCAATCAATCAACAGTGACCATGATAGCATCATGATGTCGAACTGTCATAGGTAATCCCATAATAAAATCCATGGAGATGATATCCCACTTCCAAGAAGGAATGAGATTAGGCTACAAAAGTCCAGCCAGGTGCTGATGTTCTACCTTAACTCTCTGACACTCAAGCCACCTAGCCACAAAATCAGCAATATCTCGCTTCATCCTAGACCAAAAGAACAAATGTCTCAAATCAACATGCATCTTCTTGACACCTAGATGTGCTGAGTAAGGTGTACGATGGGCTTCTTCCAATATCAAGGTGCGAAGCTCATCCGAAAATGGCACATAAATCCTCCCCAAATGTCTCAAAAGACCATCTGACTCTCGAACGTAACTAGAAAACTTACCTTCCAAAGATCTTCCTAAATCAATCTCTCTGCACACTTCTTGATACCAAGAATCTGTAGTAAGTGCTTGAAGAATCTAACTCCTCAAATCCACACTAAGAGTCATCGATGATAACACATGTCTCCTGTGACTCAAAGCATCTGCCACCTCATTCTCCTTACCCTGAATGTACTTAACCTCAAAATCATACTCGCATAGAAACTCCATCCATCGCCTCTGGCGAGCATTCAAATTAGGCTGAGTAAAAATATACTGAAGACTATGATGATTGCTATGTAGCTCAAATCTGTGCCTCAACAAGAAATGTCTCCACCTTGTCAAAGCATGAACTACTGCTGCTAACTCAAGGTCATGCGTAGGATAATTTAACTCATGATCCTTGAGCTTGTGTGATTCATACGCAATCACCTATCCATTCTGCATTAACACTGCCCCAATCCCTTCAAGAGAAGCATCTATACATACCATGAAATCACCTTCTGGATCCGGTACAACTAGTATTGGTGCACTGGTCAAAAGCTCCTTGAGCTTCTGAAAAGCTTCCTCACATTTCTCTGTCCATACGAACTTCTTTCCTTTCCTTTGAAGAGAAGTGATAGGATGTGCTATCTTAGAGAAGTTCTAAACAAATCTATGATAATAATCAGCTAAACCCATGAAACTACGAATCTCTGACACATTAGTCGGTGTCGCCCAATCTATTATCGCCTAAATCTTTGCAGGATCCACTGAAATACCATCACCTGAAATAACATGCCCTAAAAATTGAATCTTTGATTTGAAGAATTCACACTTAGTTGCATTAGCATAAAGCTGATTGTCCCTTAAACACTACAAAATCAATCGCAGGTGTTCCTCATGCTCCTTCTGAGTCTTAGAATATATCAATATGTCATCAAGAAACATGAGTACAAACCTGTCTAGATAAGATCGGAACACACCATTCATCAAACTCATGAAAATCGATGGAGCATTAGTCAATCCAAAAGGTACCATTGTGAACTCATAATGCCCATAACGAGTTCGAAAAGTAGTCTTGTGAATATCTGCTTCCTTAATGCGAAGCTGGTGGTATCCTGACTTAAGGTCAATCTTGGAGAATACTGTAGCTCCCTTGATCTGATCAAATAATTCATCAATCCTAGGTAAAGGATACCTATTCTTAATAGTCACCTTATTCAACTATCTATAGTCAATACAAAGGCACAAAGAACCATCTTTCTTCTTCACAAAGAGCACTGGAGCTCCCCACTAATAGATTTGGCATCGATTTGCGATGGCTATGTGTCGTAATTACGACAGCAATGTGTCGCCACTGCGACAGACATAGACGTCGTAGTTATTTAGTCACAATTTATGACATCTATCCTTGCCATCGCAATTGCGACACCTATCCGTCGCTATGCAGCCACCATGTTGTCCCGTCATCGTCGTCGCAATTCTTGTGTTTTTCGTCACAATTACGACAGGATTTTTGTCGCACCTACAGCTACCCCATCACAATTGGAGGGTAGGTGTAATGACAACCACATCACAATTCTCGTGTTTTCTGTCGCAATTGTGACGCCAACACATCCAATTGCGACGGGGTTACTGTAGGTGCGACAGAAACGCTGTCGCAATTGCGACGGTAGAAGGAGTAATACAAAAAAAAAAATTCGTGCTTTAAGCTAGTCTGATGATTTATATATTTCACTAAATTTGACACCTAAACGGTGCTCTTCTGACATAGAAGTTACTTCCAGCATCCACGTAGCTGGATTATAACCTTTCTTGATCTGTGGAACCCCCTCAATGGCCTACATGAATCATTTTCAATTAGCTGAAACATATATGATGATTGCAGCTAGTGCTTGACTCTTAAGCTCAACATATTGAGAATGTTTGCTAAAAGCTTAGTGGTCAACACTATCCGACATGACCAATTCCTTGTATATAAAATCAACTTCCTATTGGTTCTAGTACAATAAACTATGAATACTTACAACTCCAAAATTCAAATTGCTCATCAAAAGGTACCAAATTTAGATCTAAATCTCTCAACAGAATAAAACCGTAGTGGATGGCATCTTACCGAAAAATATTCTATAAGTTTGTTAGAATTGTGACCAAGTGGACCTGCATAGATAAGCTAACCTCCTCGCTTCATTAAGAATAGCTGCAACATATTTCATTTAGCTTTAAGAAGATGCCAATTTCAAATGCTTCACAAAGCTATTTTAAGAAAACCAAATCTTTACCTCGTCAAATACCTCGAAGATATCAATACTAGGCTGATGGATTGTGCAAACAATAGTTCTCCTCGTGTCAACTATATTTCTTACTGTTCTCATAATTATAGTTGCTGCCCGAGCATCCAAGCCTGAAGTTGGCTCATCCATGAATATAATTGAAGGATTAGCCACAAGCTCTACTGCTATTGTTAACCGCTTACGCTATTTAGTAGATAGGCCATTCAATCCAGGAAGCCCAACCAAGGCACCTCTCAAAGAAGTGAGCTCCACAAGTTCTATTACTTCATCCACAAATATCTAAACATTGAATTTCACAGTGTAATATTACATATATAATTAAATAGAATAAAAACAAAAATAGAGCAATGAGGCTCAATAACTCCATAACTCCACCAACTCGTCGATAAGAGGCTCAATATATACATTCATATCTTTTACTTGATATTTACCTACTTGAATGAACAGTAACATTACATAGTTATTGTGACCATTTTACTGCAAGATTTGTAAGTACATGTAAATTAATAACTATCAAATGATAAGATACCTGGAACAATCATTGCCAACATAATGTGCTCCCTCTTTATTGACATCCACAGAGGAATGTTATTGTTGATAACAAAAATAGGCCACACCGAGTAAACAGATCTCATCTTTCCAAATGGATTGACACTGTCCACTACCAATGAAAGCCTGAGATTACGAGGTTCTTCTTTGAAGTGTTGCCACTTTTCCTCTATGTGCATAAATGCCGAACCATCCATAGGGATTCAAATAATGTCATCTTGACTTCTATTGCGTGCATGATAATCCATAAATTGAGCCAAGCTACTACACCTGAATAATTATCGCAACTGTGGAATAATGGGGATGTGACGAAGAACCTTTTGAGGCACCTTTTTTGTTAGTCGATCTGTTCGATATCTACTCGTATGACATACAGGGCATTGTGTTGCAAATTCATGTTCTTTATAATATATAATATGATCATTGGGACAAGCATGTATTGCTTCATACTCCATTCCAATATCTTTCATAACAGCAGTTAATTCTCGATATGAGCAAGGTAGAATATTTGATGATGGTAACAGAAACCTGCCTATCAATCTACAACAAAAAATATAAGTTGTTAATATAAACAATATTAGTGGTACATTATTCACCCTTTGTTAACTATAAAGACATATATGACATACCTTAACATACGTGACATTGTTATGTTGGATAAACCATTCATAACCTTCAAGTTCAACAACAACAATACAACAGAGAGAAGAGTTGTTTGGGAGTCTTTGTATAGGGGCTCGTATGCCTTCTTAAGTATAGGTACATTGAGGCTATCATCATCATCATGATCAGATACGCTTGGACTGGATGTGTCATGGATCAATGTATTTATACCATCCTCTTCAATTGTGTTTTCTGGCACATGATCATCATCTTCCATGGGATCATTATCTTCACCTTCGATATTTGCACCTCCATGTTCCTCCACTTCGAAAACCATGTTCTTCGGATTGTTGTGGTTCATATCATGTACTTCCCTGGGAAGATCAACCTATATAAAATTGATTAACATAAATAAACCATGATCATCAACTCATCATCAAGTGATTTCATATGTATATAAATTGTTAAAATGATATAATGAACGACTTACCAGTGGATGATAGTCATGCCCCCCTTCAATGTGACCATTCTCCCTACAATGTCTCTTAACTGTTTTGATTAGCAGTCTTCTACGGTTTAAGCCCTTACAAATATTGCAAGGACAATAACATTTTCCATCACCTTTTCTTTTCAAGTTAGACCACAATCTAGCGATTGTCTCCCTATTTTGTTCTTCACTTATATTATCTGACATGGTCGTTCTTTGCAGGAAGCAAAAATTGGGCTATGAAAACTTTGGTCTACTGCAACTTTCAAAAACTAAGAAAAACTGTCGAAAGTACAAAAATCTTCTTTGACCTAGCTAAATACTTTAATATTTTAAAAATACTTTCTTTGACTTTATTCCTAAGATTATTTGTAAAACTTTGACCAACGGCCTGAAGGTCTTATTTTAAGAGACCTTACAACATTAAGCCACTAAAAGAAATTTCAAAACATATAAGCTAAAAGTCTAGTTAAAATATACATTAGAATAATAAAAAAACAATTTTCATACCCGAGCGCGCGGCTATAACTCGTGCAATAGCCTTCTTGCTTAGCTATAGATCAAGCTCTCCAGCAATCAAATTATACAAGCTACAAGGCCTAACAACAATTTCAAAACATATAAGCTACAAGTCTAGTTAAAATATACATTAGATTAAAAAATATACAATTTTCATACCCGAACGTGCGGCTATAACTCGTGCAACGACCTTCTTGCTTAGTTGTAGAAGCTCTCCAGCAATCAAATCATGCAAGCTACAAGGCCTAACAAAAATTTCAAAACATATAAGCTACAAGGCAAGACATATTACATGACATGGCAAAAGGAACAAAATTTACAAGCTTTAGCAAGAAATATTAAATGACAATATAGTGGTAGAGAGATCACAATTATATGAGTCAAACATAGTCATGAAAAAGCACATAAATTAGTTATTATATGCAATTAAAAGATATAAAGTTAGATAGGGACATCCATAGGGCATATTGAAGAAATGATATGGTCATATAGATTTCATATGGGATTTTGAAGATGATAGTGTTCTAGGGCAAAGAATCCATTCATATAACCATAATGACATTAAATGTTTAAGCATGGACAATCATCAAATACCAAAATAGAGCAGCAATAAATCATTAGCAATAGTATTTACTTGAAAGTTTGTAAAGCCTTTTCAAAAAAATCCATTTTGTTCTTTTAACTCTTAAATCATTTGCTTTCATTTCTGTCATGATACAAGAGCAAGCAATGTTATTTAGAATTAGATTCAACAAACCTTAGTAGTGTAAATAGCCATCTCCTCTAAACTGGACTCCAAACACAAGGGGGCATTCACATACTCTTCCCCTAAAGGTATCCTGAAGAACAAAAGCCACTATTCTTGAGTTTGTGAATTGCACCTCGAGATGAATGAAGCTTAAAAGGAATGAAAATTGTTTTCATACATTTAAATCAGGATGTAATATTTATTCATAAGTATATACATTGCAAGCACTTATAATTGTTGTTATATGTGTTGTAGGAAAAGAAGAAGTTTCAAGATAAGTTTACATTGTTGTTATATGTGTTGCAGGCAAAGAAGAACTTTGCATTGCTTTAACTTGCCATTGATGAGTATCATCTAACACTTTTAGCATAATTTTTTGAAAAGGATGGAGACATGGTTCATGTAGCTGAGGAAGGCATTCTACATCGATTTGAGGTGATGGTAGGTTGATAGGAGTCAAGATGTTGAAAAGTTGTAAAGTTGTCATTTTAACTTCAACATTTGGGAAAGATTTTAAAAAATCTCCAAAGGTGGTTATGGGTCAGTTCCAATAGTTGGAACATGGCATATGGAGATATATAAGGTCATCCAAGGCTTGGTGTATGTATTGGTTGAGGTTTTTCTCAAACCTTAATAGGAAGCAATAACATTTACACTGCAATTTTGTCACAGTTTGGCTTGCAACTCGAGAAACTACCTTAATATGAATTGAAATTCACAATTTCTTGTTATTCTTAGTTAGTTTGCTTTGATTCCTTGCTCTATATGTTTTGGTAGATCTTTGTGAATGGTTTGGCACAGTGTAATAAAATTCCAAACCCACTGGTCTGTTCACTGCCAGAACTAGGGTTTCTTGAATAAACATGCCATTTTCTTGAACTCCCACAGTGTTTCACAGCCTTTTGAGGGCATTCAATGTATAGTGTATTATATCTTTTTTGGGTTGAAAAAATGCAGTTTTCTATTTTTCATGTCTTGCCCTAGGCGGGCCATTATACTGTGGAGCATAGGTATATACCTGTATGTTCTATAAGCCTGTATTGTTTGTGGCCAATTGTATTTGAATTCATGAATCTATGATATTTCTGTCAGTGTTATAGTTTCAGTCAGATCAGTAATGGATTAATATAGAATTAATATTGAATTCTATATGAACTATATTGGTTATTATTTGGAATGGATATGAGTTTCAATATATATTTGTATATTTAATATATATGTGGAAATAATAAATATACTGGTGCAAGAGCACCTCAAACACTCAAGTCAGGCTTAAGGATCATGAAGACCTTCAAAACTCTCCAAGCAAATTAGAGGTGTGGAATGTATAAGCGGAGTCCAAGGATCAGTTGGAAGAACCTAGCATCGATCATGACCTTCAAGTAGTACACTACATTGGCATATTTACAAGGTCCTTAAAGGAGTACTCTTCATTGTGTAATGTTGGTCATGTCCACAAAGGACTAAGTATTGGGATGTAATGTTTAATAATGTTTGATAAGTCTAGGTTGGGTAGGAGGTAATCCCAAGACATTAAAATTAAGGGTGAATATTCAAATAAAACCTTTTGTTAGTTAAATATTCAAATATTTAAACATAAACGACTAGTTTGGGATTGGAGTGAAGTTAGAGTTTAGTTGTGCTTTGTTTAATGAATTATTCTCAATTCAATGAAAAGTTGGTTGAGATAGTTTCTTAACTTATTTAATCTTGTGGAGTCTCTGTTATGCGACAGTGAATGAGACTGGTGTGCAGGTTTGTAACATTGGTGAATAAAAAAACTCTGAGATTTCTACTATTCTTTGGTTTTTGGAAGTCTTTATTGATTCATTGGAGTTCATAGGATTTGACAAGAGTTTCTTTAACTATTGCAGTCACTAGTTGATGAATTCCATATTGTTTTGAATTCACTGCTGCGGTGCCTGTTGAAGTAACAGTAATTTTCTTTAACCATTTTTTTACCACAGTAGGGTTTTAAGAGAAATGGTGATCATTGTTGAGAACAGTCCGACCATGTGTTGTAAAGGTGTGACAAAGTGTAGCAGCGGCTAATCTGCCAAGAAAAGGAGATAGGTGGTGATTGGGAATATTATATGATGTCCAGTAGATGGTGAACCCATCTTTAATTGGTTACAAGCATATGTGCAGACAAGAGATCAAGGAGGCCCTAAAATAGGGGTTTGGAGTCCAGATTTGGGGATTCGGGTGTTGCAAAATTCTTGGGGTTAATTCCTTTTGGAATTGACCATTTGATAGTATAAGTAGGCATTTTCCAAGAGTTGAAGGTGTTAGGAAGTGTCTTACATATAGTTCCTTTGTTAATCTGGTGAATTTATGCAATTAAAATAGAGCATCTGCCATAGAAATATGTTGGTGTTGGCCCAAAATAGTCATAAAAAGGTTTTTGGGCTAATAGGCTGCCAGTTAGGTCTCTAGGACAGATTAAAGGAGATTGTATAATCAGTAATCCAAAAAACATAGAAATAACAAACAAATTTATCACATTTACATGTACATACCAGACATTGGCAGTGAGATCCTTCTTCCTGCTAATCACCCTTCCTTCAACCAACTACTCCCATTTGATAAAACATCCACGTAGGTTGCAAATGGTGCCCTGCCTTGAAAAAATGCAGCCTCAAAGTGCACAAAACGTCGGTGCCTTAAAATCTTTTTGAGTCATTGGGACTCACCTGTGAATGGAGATCTCAAGTTGCCACCCAAACATAGAGAATAGAATGGGTCATTGCATTCAAAAAATGAACTCCATGGAACTAGTTTTAAGGATGCCTGATGCAAATGAGTTCTGATATTCTCCCGCGCGCGCCTTTCAAAAGAACCCTGTGTCGCACAATTTCATTCAAATGAGGGTTTTTGGCTTTTTTTTTCTCTTATATCCCGTTGGCATCACAATTGTGACGCCATCGGGCTAAAATTGAAAAAAAAAAAAGAAGCCAAAACCACATTATCTTTTCTTGCCATCGCAAATTAACGTCGCAAATTGACCCCTAATGTATTAGTGCCCCATGGTGATACACTAGGTCGAATGCTCCCTTTGGCCAGAAGTTCCTCTAGCTAAAGATGTAGCTCACCCAATTCCTAAGTAGTCATGCGATAAGGAGCTTTAGAAATAGGCTCCGCTCCAGGAATCAGATCAATACTAAAATCAATGTCCCTCTTTGGAGGCATGCCTAGAATCTCACTTGGAAAAACATCTGCATACTCCTACAAAATTGGGTGATCTAAAGTCTCCCTCATGGAATCTTCCTCATCAAGATCATTTACCATAATAGAAAATATCTAACATCCCTTATGGAAAATTCTCTTCAATTGCATAGTAGAAATCATCCGCAAAGATATAGGCCTCGATATCCCAACTATCTGCACATCATTCCCTTGGTCATCTTGGCACCTAATAATCTTCTTCCTACAATCTATACTGGCTCTATGAGATCCAAGACAGTCCATGCCTAAAACCACATCATAGGAACCAAGGGGTATGACTCGAAGATCCACTACCATATCGAAGCTTCCTAAACTAAGCCCACACTTATGAACTACAAAATCTGTGGAGACCTTAATGCCTGAGGCTAGTTCCACTTGCCAACCACTATCTTGCTTCACCGTATCCAGCTTACACTTAAACTATAGATGGTGAAATAAATGAATCTATAGCTCCTGAATCAAACAATACTGAAAGAGATATACCTCTAATAGCACCTGTGGTCTCAACCACTGTTCCTTGATGATTTGCCTGATGCTGATCAACTGCTGCAAAAACTCTATGAGCTCTACCTGCATCACCCACTGTAGGCTCTGAAACTGTAGGTCTAGGTCCTAAAAACTAAGGTGCTCACTGAGGACACTAAGCTGCATAATGTCCAATCTAACCACATGAAAAGCATTCTGTATTTTTTCTAGAACCTCTTCCCATAGGTGGTACATTAGATTGCTGGCGACTATTCCTGCTCACAAAAGATAGGCTACTCTGAGATGGCTGATTGGTTTGATTCTATTTATTGCATTGAGAATTGTTATTGTTCTTGGTGTTAGAACCTTTGCCACTGCCTTGAGCTTGAGAATTTGAGCCCTTCTATTGCTGTGTTTGTTGAGACTACTGCTGATACTGTTTCCCCTTAGAGAAAGAAAACTTCTTGTTACCACCTGAATTGTAGTTGCTTTTAGATCCTGATGCTGTTGGCACTTCTACAAAACCACCTTGACCAAGGTTGACACTTTTCTCAACAAGGATAGCTTGATGCACCGCATCCTTGAGGGTTTTTGGTTCAAGTACCTTAACTCCCCCAATAATACGGTTATTCAAACCCCTAATAAAATGTTGTGTCAACTGAGCTGAATTTTCATTGACAAAGTGTACTGTCTGAGATTATGAAATTCATCAGCCCTTTGTTGTTTCCATTCCTCTGGTAGGAATCATTCATGAAAACTTTATAGGAATAACTCCCATTTAACACTGCTCATATCAATTCCCAACTTCTTCTCCTCTATCGTCCACCAAGTGGCCCCAAAATTCTCTAGATTAGTGATCGCAAACCTTGCCTTAACATTGTTGTCAAACTCCTGCATGGCAAAAATCCTTTCGAGAGAAATAAGCCACTGCTTGGCCACATAACCAGAACCTTGCCCATTGAAAGGCTTGACCTTGGATCTTGAAAGATCCTTCATCTGAGTGGACACAATGGACCTCTGACGTTCCTTCTAAGGACTTCTAGATTTGGGTCTATGCTCTTGTTCTGTCTGACGCACTTTAGGCTATTCTTGAATAGGAGGTAGACGTTCTAGAAGAGTCTTCATCATTTGTCTCAAACCAACCTCTTCAGACTCAGCTTGGTCCTCTCTACGGCTCTCTTCCTGCTGCCTACTAGAGTGCTCTTCCATGCTCTCTACATGAGCCGATCCCTCATGGGCAGACTCATGGACACTGATAGTTCTGCCACGTCTACGGCCTCTACCATGGCCTCTAATAGAAGACCTAGTCCCAGATACCATCCTACAACAGTACAAGGTACTAAGTTCAGTTCTATGTCTAGGTTTAAGTAAAATTTCTAGTTTTGAAACTAAGTATTGAAGTATGAAAAATATTCAAGTAATAGTTCAAGTCCTATTTCAGTTCACCTAGATCAAGTTTGGAAAGTTACACTTAATAGTTCAAAGTTCTAGTTGTTCCAAAATACCCAGAGCTCCCAATGTAGAAACTTGAGCTCTAATATCAAATGTAATGCCCCGCCAAGGGATCCAAAGAATTAACCTAGAATTTCACTAAGTTTAGTAGCATTTTTTTTTTTCATGAAAGTAAACATCACATATAACTTATGCACAATAACGAAAGCAATAGCAATGTCCATCTGAAAATAAACATAACATAAATAACAGATCACATTCTTTAAGATCCCTTAACGTTGAATTACATACATGAATCCATCTAGCACAACATCCACATGAAATAATAATGATATGTCCAATGTTTATACATTAAATTTCAAATGCTCATTCATCCACTGTACATGTCACAGGGTGTGACAAGCTCAAAAATATACATACATAGGATAAGGTACATCATCCTATTCTAATCCATGATACATCAGAGTAGAGATAATCACATGATACAACATCATAGAGAACATATACATCCATCATAAAGATCAAACATAATAAACTAAGTGCACAGTTCCTCCCAACCATCAATAACATCATTAGACCATCGTGGATCCTAGCCATCCCTTCATGCATAACATTCCAATCACCAAAGAGATCATCGGTATACATAGTAGGAATGTCACTCCTAATAAATACAACATCATATGTAGAAGTAATCTAAAATGCAAATAAAAGAATAAGATAACATCATCTAACATATGCTAATCATCAATGAAAAAGGATACATATCCACCACCATGAAGGACGCATCAGCCACGATGTCTCAATAAATCTCAAAATGATAAGACTGGAAAAATACACTACCAACCGACTGCATGGTACCTAAGTGGTCCACTCCCACCATGCTAAAGAGATAATATCAAGTCCCAAACAGGCTATCAAAAGCACATAGCACATATCTCTATAAGTCCAGGAATCCTAAAAGTATACTAACTCAATGGTTCCAAACACAAAATCTAACATCTAATCCCAGAGGTACACAATGACATGTAGGAACCTACCATACAAGTGGGAAAGTTTCATCGCAATTATCATGTACAAGTTACCCTGGCAGTTAGCTAAACTCCACGGGTCCATATTGATTTCATGCGACCACTATTATCCTATCATACTAACGAGGCATACTACGGAATGAAAGGTCACAACCATGCGTCTCACTACTCCCATCCTAGCCTATACAAGCACTCAAGGCATGGGAGAGAATAAAACACTTATCTTTTTAGGTTCATTCAGTTAGTATTAGGTGTGAATGTTATCACTTATTAATCCAACTTACAATGAGTTACCTTGGCAGCCTCTTAGGGCCTTGGCCCCCATTGCAAGCCACTTCCCGTCACTACATGCAGATATCCTACCCTAATGATCATGGACTCATAAATATAAAAATTACAAAAGATAATCCATAAAATCATCAAATATGCATAAAAGCATCAAATCTCCATGAGCAAACATCCATAGAAAATCATGAACACAACAGCTCTCTATTGGCAACTGAAGTATAATTGATAATCAAATATCCAATGGTTCTCAATAAAAAACATATATATATCTCAATCATACTGATCGAAGACTCCAAAAATAGTTGAGTCAAACATGTCACATCATGACATCATCAAAATAAATCCACATAACAGTCTCATCATGGCGACTAGAAAAATAACCAAGGATAATTGATCGATGACCAAAATAATGGTTAAGTCAAGTGTCTCATACATAAGAATCTCAACTATAACAATAAGTAATTACAACCAATACATAGAGCATTCTATCACATAACCATGGTTGGGTTTATAAAGATTGAGATTAAAACATCATCATGTCACCACAATCACATAACCCCCAAGCCTCTGGTAGACATCCTATACTGGTCAACACTAGTCAACCCAAAACCCAAAACAATAGCTTAAAGAATACACAATGTAGACACATGTTTTGGTTTTACAACTTGAATTTATATGTAGAGATCTCAGTTTAAGTTTCCAAGTCTGAAGAATGAATGGAGGAACACATATATTGTTTTTGGATAAATAAAAGTTTTCCTTATTAGAACTAAAAATCCATTTTCCAATTAATAACATTTGTTTGATACATCCCCCACCCAACTATCAATTCCTTATTTAATAATTTAAAACATTTAAATTATTAAATAGTTGAAAATTATTAAAATTTCATGTTATGAAAATAAACCTTCAATATAAATCATTGATCAAATAATAACTTAAATAACATATCATAAAATTGAATTAACAATTTAGATTGACGCCATATGAGAATCAAATTGTATATAAACGTTTTAACATAAACGTTATTTTTTTTATTTTTTTTCATATCGTTAACATCAATTAAACCCCCCCCCCCCCACAACTCTTGCTGTGGTACACAGTTTCTACAGTCGTAGGCACTGCGCCGATAGCAGGTATGTAGTACCCCTGTTGCCGCAGACCTGCGATGGCAGGTCTCTGCCTTCCGCCGGTGCAGGGTACGAATCGTGCCCACAACATATAATGTATAAAATTTTGTTTCATGTGATATGAATCGCGATACAAATTAATAAATTTTCCACTGCGATTTTATTAATCGCTCAATTCGATGTATTATATATAAATATACATAGGTATATATATATATATATATATATATATATATATATATATATATATATATATATATATATATATATATATATATATATATATATATATATATATATATGGGTGAACCCACAATAGTGGGTTACACTTTTTTGGAGGAAGAAATTCCTCCAAACAAGCGCGGGTCCGAAAAATTACCCGTATAGTTTCGATAGAAGCTCCTTTTCAAAGTTTCGATCGAAACTAATTACTTTCGATAGAAAGTAACTGTCGATCGAAAATAACCGAGTTTCATAGTTTCGATTGAAACTTGGAACGCGGGTTTCCCCGCGGTTTAAAGTTTCGATCGAAACTTTACTTAAGTTTCGATCAAAACTATGAAACCCGCTAGCATAAATAGCGGCGCAGTCGGATTCTCTCCTCATTATTTCGATCGAAAGTTGGAGAAAGACTGGCATCCGCTTTATCGACCGTTTGAAAAAGGTATGAAACATTTGTTTTTCCCTTTTTTCTATTGTTTTAGTTAAAATTTATATATTTTTTCGTATATTTTATTATTTTTTATATATGTTTCTTTGTATATTTTATTTTACTATTCATGCTTAAGCCTCTAATGTTATTATGAATCTCTAAATGCACAAATAAGAGTTTTTTAAAGATAATTTTCATCTATATTAGATCTAAGTATATAATATTGTCTTTTAATTTAAAATTTATTTAAAAAGTTGTTATTTTAGATGTTTTGAAATGTATTTAATTTATGTATTTATTACAATGTTGAATGATTAGATTAGATGTAAATTTATTGTTTAAGTTACATGTAATTTTACAAATAAATATAATTTTGACTTAGAACCATATAACCTTGACCTAGAACCATATAACCTTGACCTAAAACCATATAACCTCGACCTAAATTCATTATTTAAACTATAATCATGACCTAACCATATAGTTATGTACAATAAAACCCTAAACATATATAAGTAAGTACTTAATCACATAACAACTCGCCAAGGGATCCAAACAAAAAACTTGTAATACTATTTAAAATAATTTTACTTAAATTGTATTGTACTTTGTTTCATGGATCGAAAATGGATGATGTAAACTATTTTATAAATGTATATTCTTTCAGCCTTTCATAACCTGTGACATGTACAGTGGATGATTGTGCATTCCGAATTAATTTGCCAAGTGGCATTCGGAACAAATGTATATAAATTATTTAAATCGATTGAACTGAAGTCCAGTTAATATTATTTCATGTGGATGTGTTATTTATTTTACTTTTAGTACTTATAATTATTTAAAAATGAAATGTAAATGTGCTCATTAAGGAATTTGCAATCTCTTATGTTTTTTATAATTGTAAATTATTGTATGTATGTTATTGTTTGCTTAGTAAAACTTTTGATTAGTTCTTTGGATCCCTTGGCTAGGCCTCATTTAGAATTAACTATAATGTCAGTTTGTAAATTGAATTTAAAAATAATCTAAGTATATAATTAACTATATTATAATTCAATCACATGTCTTAACTTGGGTCCAGATCCTAAATTAAATACATATATAAGAATGTCAGAGATTAATTTGCATCTAGGTAAGAATATAACATACATATACATACATACTTGAAACATATATAACTTAGAATGTGTATGACCTAAAGAATACATGTTACAACCTTTAATTAATAAAATTTAATTATAAGAACATAACTTGATTAAATAATATACAAGTTACATAAAAAAATGTACATCATATAATCTAATGTTCATGTAAAGATTAAATATATTTAACTTAAATTTTAAGTCTTAAGTTCCTTAATGCTAAACAGTAGCCCTAAATTATACTAAACCTGGTCATAATCCTAACTGCAAAACCCTTTAATCATAAATTATAACCCCTAATCTTAGATGCACACTTGAAACCATAAAACTTTTCTAAATCTCAATTTGAACCGTAGAGGTCTAAATGATAAACCCCAACATTAAATAGTAAATCATATTAATACTTGATCCTAACTTTAATTATATAAATTTATTTAAACTATGTGTTAAAACCATAACCAAAATTTTTATTGCTAATACAAATCCTAACCCTCAGAATCATACTTCTAGTTCAACATGATGTAAACCCATACCCTAACCCTCTAACCATACTTCTAACAATGATCATGTACAAACCTATAAGCTATAATTGAATAAATGTTAAACCATGACCCTAAATTATACTAAACCCTAGAATCAAGATGTATGTACACTAAGATCCTAAATTTTTTTAAATTTAAATGCTAAACTCTAATTTTAAAAGCTAGCTAGATATAAACTAATTTAAGTACTAAAGCATTATTCTAACCCTAATCATAAATTATAATGGTAAGTTCCCTTATACTAGATGATAAGCCCCAACCCTTATCCTAAATTATAAGCCCTAATCATAATCCTAGATCCATAAATTTAAACCCTGATGTACAAACCGTAACCCTAAAAATAATACTAATACCAATGTCAACCCATATCCTAACCCTATAAATAGTACAAATAGAAATGTAAACCCAATGTACCCTAACCTTAGAATCATAACTATAACCCAAGAAGCAGACCATAGGGGTTTTTTTCTAGTCGGCTCCTTAGGATTTTTGTCTAGTCGGCTAATAAAGAGGTTTTTTTTTAAAAAAAAATTGTATATAAATATGAGTTTCATTTTTTACAATTTGCATTTATGTGAAATCAAGTTATTGGCTTTTGAATTGGGTAGAAAGAAATATTTGACAAACTTCAACCTATTTTCAAATTTTGGAGGAAGAATTTACGACATGGGCAATAAAGATAAAAGAGCAAGTAAATATGCACGAAGAAGAACTAAGGAACAAGAAGATGAAAATCGTCAAAAAATGCTAGCAAGATACTATCATAGATCAGGTACACATGCACAATCTTTTTTCCAATGTATTTAATTAGTTTATTTAGTTAGGATTAGGGTTTTAATACAATTAGGAATATCATATTTATCTTAAATTAGCATTACTAGATTAACTTAATATTAAGATTTTATTTCAAATTATGTTCATATTTAGGCCATTAGGGTTTATCCAATTATGTCCATATTAGTCCTTAGGGTGAATATTACATTATGAATAAATTTAAATTATGAATTTATTTAGCATGGGAATTACCTTGTTTATTCAATTATGTTAATAATTTATAGTCCATTAAGGTTTATTAGATTATGATTAAAATTAAATAAATGAATTTATTTAAGACGTAGTCAACCAGGACAACCTATCGACATTGGAGAAGGTTCATCCCAAGTTCAAACAGGTACATGTGCATCTCTTGCAAGTATATAATATAGATCTTTCTAGAATTCTAGGTCTCTATCAAACTTTATATCTTTAATTTTTAAATTTAGTGAGCGATATTTCCCCTTATAAACTTACTTGATTTTATTTGTTATATCGTGCACGTGCAATTCTAGTAGATGATGAAAATGTTGGACATGAGGAAATTGAAGATGAAGTAATGGATATTGAAGGACCATCTAAAGGTTAGATAATTTAATCAAGTACATAATATTTCACTCTTGAGTTAAACATGTATATATGTATACATATATGTCCCCTAAATCTAGATTGTAAATCTAGATAGTCTAGATCAATTAGGGTTAGTAAAGTAGGCAAGTTAGCATTTAGGATTTTATATATATATATATATCAGTATATATATATATGTATGTACATATATATATATATTCAAATTTTATAATAGATCCATAATAAATGTATACATATGCATATATATAAATATATATTTATATATATGTATATGTATGCAGATCTGAATACATAACCATGTATGTTTTTTTTTCCCACAAAGATTATATCTACAATTAAGAATAAGATATTTTCATTATAGAATTCATATAAAATTCTCCAATTAAATTAATCTACCCACATTGAGAATGCATATAAATATGAAACTTCTTAGAAGACATATGGAAGACATGAAGAAGACAGGGAATGCGTGATGCGAAAATAGCATAAGTAAAATCACAAGAATCTACCCAGATTTTGATGCTAAATCGCTCTTCCTCAGAAAATCCGCAGAGCAAGCTCCTCCCTTCTTCAGAATTCTTAAGTCCTCCAATGCTCCAATTGCACTCCAAATGCTATCTCTAAGCTTCTATGAATGCCTGAATATAAAGAGCTTTCAGGAAACATCTAGAATGCTTCTAGAAAGAGCTAGAAGGTGTCACCAACTAAGCATGGGTCTTTTCCAACCTTCAAGATGAGCCTTAGGGTTGTAGACACCATGTGCTTAATTGATACGCTAACCCCCGTGTTGTTGACACTTGAGAAATAGAGAAGTGCGTTAATTCCCATGCAAGCTTATAACTCCAATTCACTTTTTATATAATTTTTATTTAAATATTTCTAAATTTCATTTTAACTTTTATAACTTTTATTATTATTATAGATTTATTACTTTATTATTATTTTTTTATTATCATTTTATTATTATTATTATTTTTAATTTCTAATTTTCTTTTATTTAATTCATTTTCCTCAATAATTCACATTTAATTAATTACAATCAAAAATATCAAATAACATGATATTTTATATTAATTTTCTCAAATAATTAATTTATCAATTAAATCCATTTATTAAGACTTAATTAATAGAAAATTCACCATAGACCTCCAAGATAAAATATGAAAACTCATCATAGAGCAAATCACTCAAAATTAGTCCAAAGGGTTAAAAATCATGAATCATGTCATCCGACACATTCGGTGGGTAAAATATCCAAATATTTGTCCTACCTCACTAGGACAATTGGTTTAAAGGTTTGGGATTTGGACTTGAGAATTTATCTCCCTTCTCTTATCATTGAGATAGTATAATAGGGTACGCTCATCCTGGCAATTCAAGGAAGTTGATACCCGGTACTGCAACCTACAAGAAAACTATGCATGTACATACAATATATATAATGCTAAGCTAAACAGAAAATGGCAAGAAGTGGTGCATCGTGTAGATCCCGACTAAAAAGGTGACTACGACTCCCTTCCTTAACCACACCAAAAATGTCATATAATAAGAAAACATGCACACCATACACATGTAAGTATGGGGTAAGTATCCATAATAAAACACATAAGATATAAAAGCATCCATCTAATCATCAATAATAACTGAAAATAGTATAATGATCATCATGTATGCATGAAATGTAAAATCTAAATGATCTCATCATATAACCACTGAATCCATAACATAATGTCTAATAGTGTCAAAACAATACCACTAATCCATCAACATAAAACTAGTCTATCATAGTCTGATAATAACAACAATGTCCAGAAAAGATGTGAACGAGGGTAGGCACTACATGAAGAGATGAGGGTCTCTTAAATAGACTTTCCTGGAATTCATCAACGGTTGAGATCGATTTCAGTCAACGATCAGGATTAAAGGTTAAGTTTAGTCATAAAGGGAGATTTCCAAATTAAAGGGAGTTAACAGATTTAATTTGAGTAAAATAAGGAGTTAACTGATTCAATTTGAGTAGAAAAAGGAGTTAACTGATTTAAGTCATTTTTGATCAATAGTGAACTAGAAATTTCCCTTTTTGAACTGAAGAGAGATTTTGTTGATATATTTAATTTAATAAAATGAGATATGCTCTCATAATTACTTTTTCTATTTAATTAAATAATCTTTAATTAATTAGAGACACTTTTCTTATTTAATTATGTCATGCCCTAAATTTACCCTAAATGTACATTAAGCACAATTTTTTTTTTAAAAATTATTATTATTATTCTTAATTAATTAATTTCATAAGCCTAAATAACCTCCAAAAGACATATGTGTGTTACAACTATATCATCACTGAGTTGGACATCCCTCTGACATCTACTGACCCAGGGTTTGGAAAGAGAATACTCATACCTACTACTTCAATATGTACTCCACATTTCAATGTCATCTTAATTTTTCATATGAGTTAACATTTCTTCAATGCATGTAACCCTTGATTAACCATCCATTAGAACTATCATCAACTTTGATGCCAACTATGCTACTCTAGGCAATCGATTGAAATAACAATATATACCTAATTAACACTTTTCTAGAGTATTTAAAATGTTCCCAAAATCAATGGGTGTATATTTTAATTTTTTTCATATCCCAACTTACATCTTTCATTGACATAGTTATTAAGATTGAATTATCTATTTACTATTCATATTATATCTCTAATGCAAGTGACATCACATTCTAATATTAGGGTCAATACCTACTACAATTGAAATTGTAGTGAAAAGAATGATCAATTCATTTATATAAGCATATATCATAAAAGAATGATTTTAAGAGATAGTCTATCCTTACTAATACTAAGGTAACAAAATGAGTGCATATGAACATATTAACTATCCATCTATCTAAAATACCCTATTAGTCATAGTCTATTAACTTGACCCCACTCACATTTCTTTTAAGAAGATGAAATACTTTTTCTCTAGCAAAGTTCCAAATCACCCTACTACCCACATGCTACTACCCCATAATCTTCTTCACTTACCCATAGACCAAGCGAATTCCTTGGGTTTCTCTCCATGGTGGACTCACTTACCAAAGTTTTGGCCAAGACAAGCATAGGCGCCTTTTCCATGAGTCAAATCCTATTAATTTTGAGCTAGAAGATATGCATTTCGAATTCCCATGTTAAATCGACTTGCTACTTTGTCCCATATTGTTGGCAGCATGGAGTTTATCCTAGTCTTAATTAGGTGGGTGGAGAAAAACATATAAAATGACATAACTTCTTCCAAGGCAAATCAAGGCGTCAAGGACAAAATGGAAGCCATTCCCTCTTGTTAGAATTATGTCATAAACTTGCACGGTATTCCAATATAATATTTGAAGGCACAAAGTGCCTAGGGAATAGGTGGATGAAATAAGTCTTGGTCATGTTAGAGAAATTAAATACCTTGGTCTCCATAGCATATTAAATTGTTTTCTCATTCACCAACCCATGCTAGCCTAGGGTAGACAATATAGTAGGTTGTTTGTCACACTATGTCTTGTTAAAAATATTACTTGGTGCTAGTTTAGGTTTTTTTAACATGAGCATTGTATATATTTTTTTTAAAAAGTTTCTTTTGATTTGATAGGGTGTTGACTCGAGTTATGTGTCTCATATGAGGTCCCTTCTAATGCAATTAATATGATGGTTAGTTTATTATGTTAAAATATGCTTTATAGGTTATAGGGTCCTAGGAGTCTAAGGAATACTCTTGAATATTTTAATGTATGTATTAAGAGAAGAGATTTATTTTACTTTCTCATACATTTTCTAGAGGATAAAATGTGCACCTACAACAAGCTTATGTCTTAAGTCTTGTATATTTTATATCATCACTTGATTTTCTTCTTCTATAATCTAGGATATTCAAGGTAAGTTATTGCAAGGATAATTAGGAGATAATTATAAACTAAGTATAGTTTTAAAATTGTGATTCATTTAGCATTCAAAACATTAACTTAATCCAATAACTCAACATTTCATGACAAGACTTTATATGAAGTTATCTGGATTATCCCTATCTATTAATTATGAAATTTAGAAACCATTTTCTCAACATTATCTTCTTATGCAGATCTAGATTTGAATGTACATTCACAATTGGTAAAAAATGGAACTAGAATGATAATAGCAATCCACTAGTATAATCCTTCCTATGAATATTATCTCTTCTATGATATCAAATTTCTTTTGCATTCCACTCAAGAGCATCAAGTAATTTGGATCTCTGATTGGTGTTACCATCCAATAAAACAACAATATTAGTACAATGAATTATCTTCAGTGATACCCTCATGATACACAAAAAGGTAGTGAAGTCAACATATCATAATATACACAATGGAAAATACTTTTACTACACATGAGCACTCACAACCTTTCCATTGACAATCAAACCAAGACAGCAGCTTTCTCTTACAATACATTTAGGCTCACATAAAAAAATGGAGTTTTTCTCTCTATCTCATCTCAATGCAATATTTTCTTCTCCTCCTATGCACATGGAAGATAACAAGGACTCCAAGTTTTCAAGATTTTTCTCTAAGAACTTGCAAATGCATCACAACAAAATAACAAGGACCATGGGTGCTTTCCGCCCAACCATAGGCCTCAAAGAGACCACCCCCGCGCTAGGGGAACAAGGCTCAAAAAAAATCCACATACACACTTGTAAGAAACATATACACCACATAACAAAACTGAAACAAATCCCATCCCAAGGATATTTCACAAAGGCTCACCATTGGAACCTTGAACATAGGGTGAAGGTGGAAACACAAGGAGGTTTACCATTTCATATCATATTTGCCATAAAACTCATGCCCTTTCAGGGCTAAATCAACAAAATACAAGGCCCTTTCGGGGCTTCATAATATCATGCCCTTTCGGGGCTTCATAAACATCTTCCACCACACACACTACCAACACAACATCCTCCACCACACACAACCAACAGCTTTAGCTTCCTACAAACCCATACTTCAGTTACTTCCTTCCTCACCATTTTTTTTTTTTTTTTCTTATCCTCCCCCAAGGCAAAATATGAATATGACAATCGCATGCAATGGAGCCCATTCTCCAAGGTCCTCAACTATGCAATCCAACTGCTGCCCGTTCACCATGGACTTCTTTTCCCTTCCCACAAGGGTGAGTGTAAGTCCCACACCCATAAGAACACTCAAGCACAACAAGAAAACAAAACCAAGTAGCAATAAAACAATAGATTTTCAAGAGCACATCACATTATCACAACACAATATCAACACCCATAATGCAACAAGGAAATAGAGGAAATCCAAACCTCATACTCACAATACTCCGCACAATACAACAAGATGCACAATGGTGTCACACTAATCTACATGGAATGAACACCATTCAAACACTCACATGAATGCTACTCCACAATGCAATGCAATGCATACTCCATTGATAAACTCCACACTTGCAAATTGGCTTAACCATGCTAAAAGAAAGAAAAAGGAAAGGAAGCAAGCTTGAGATACCAACCTTGGTCCAAGATAGGGTAAGGATAGTTGCAATAGAGCTCCCCTCCTCTCCCTCCAAAACCTAACTGTCTCTAAAATTAGAGAGTGGCCAAGTTGTTTCTCATTTAGCCATACGTCTATATATATATCCTTCTCATTTTCGGATTCCATAAAGAATGTCATTTTCATGGGGTCTCCTAGGTCCACTAGACACCCTAGAGGTCATTAATAGCTCCATAGCCTATAGTACTAACATGGGTGGGGTTAATTTTAATCCCAACTTACCTTAAAGTTACTTTATGAGCCTCCCAAAGCTAGGTGATTCAAATTTCAAATTCCCCAAGGTGATGACCTTGTCCTTTTACTGACTAAGGCAATAATCAAATTTCTCAATTGAGGCATTTATCACAGAATAAGGTGGCCACATGATCCATTGATGAATAACATGTCATATCACATAACAAGCACAAGTGTCAAGTGACACACGCAAAATATCACATTATATTAAAAAAAATGACTTGTTTTACAATAATACATGAACTAGGCTACTACACACACATACAATTCACATATACGAAATAAAACACATTACAATTAGGTTTGAATCTTTTCCACTGATTCAACCTTGGTTATGTCATGTTTGTAGTAGTTTGAGCCTTAATTCCCCTTTAACCCATGGTCAAATTCCTGCACACTAAACTTGAGCATCAGTAGTCCAAGAAAATCATATAAGCATATGTAAAATAAATCATTATCTCATTCAACATTAGACTTGCATATATTTCATCATCTCAAATTAACTTTCCCTTTCTTAATCATTTCAAATATAACCTTCAAAATATTAAAATATCAAAACTTACATATCACATTCGACATTTGAGTTCCATACTTCATTCCTTATAATTACATTACTTCTTCTAACAATTTCCATTTAAAATGTTCAAAATACTATAAAACTAAACTTTACTTATCAACATAACATGGTTAGTTTAATATTCTGAATAACTTCATATTCTACGACAAGATGTTGAATCCATAACTATTGAATCCCTAGGTATGCGGGTTAGGTCTCAATGCATAACAAAATTTATCTTTTAATTCTAATTTCCACTTCAACATTACCTTCTTATATTACAAGCATTTCTACCATTCAATTTCTATTAAAGCAATGTCAATAGCTTACAATATGAAATAGAATCATTAAATGCATCAATTAGGCCATAATATGTAGAGGTAATTACGGATCATCAAAATGCAGATATTAAAATGACATAACCCTACAGTCTCAAAAGTGTATCAAACATAGGATTAAAATCATCGTAATGCAATTATCTCATTGGTACTATGACGAATTGGGTGAGGCCTCACAAATTAAATAACTTCATTTAATTAATTAGGAATGGCTTCTCAGTTAATTAAATAACTTTGTTTAATTAATTAGAAGTAAGTACTCCATTTAATTAAATAATTTCGTTTAATTATTTCAAAATTTTTTTCGAAATTAGTCAACTCAAGTAAACCGTGGTTAAATCTAGTCAACTTTTGGTCAAACTTGATCCTTGCGCATGTGAATATGAGCAAATGTGAGTATGAATTCCAGCAACAATTTGATGCAAATTCTTATTCAACCTTTCAAAATGAAGAGATGAGGGTCTCTTAAATAGACTTTCCTAGAATTCATCAATGGTTGAGATCGATTTCAATCAACGGTCAGGATTAAAGGTGAAGTTCAGTCATAAAGGGAGATTTCCAAATAAAAGGGAGTTAACAGATTTAATTTGAGTAAAATAAGGAGTTAACTGATTCAATTTGAGTAAAAAAAAGAGTTAACCGATTTAACTCATTTTTGATCAATAATGAAATGAAAATTTCCCTTTTTGAACTGAAGAGAGATTTTGTTGAGATATTTAATTTAATAAAATGAGATATGCTCTCATAATTACTTTTTCTATTTAATTAAATAATCTTTAATTAATTAGAGACACTTTTCTTATTTAATTAAATAACTTCATTTAATTAATTAGGAATGACTTCTCATTTAATTAAATAACTTTGTTTAATTAATTAGAAGTATGTACTCCATTTAATTAAATAATTTTGTTTAATTATTTCAAAATTCTTTTTGAAACTAGTCAACTCAAGTCAACCGTGGTTAAATCTGGTCAACTTTTGGTCAAAATAGATCTTTGCGTATGTCAATATGAGAAAATGTGAGTATGAATTCCAGCAACAATTCGATGCAAATTCTCATTCAACCTTTCAAAATGAAGAGATGAGGGTCTCTTAAATAGACTTTCCTGGAATTCATCAACAGTTGAGATCGATTTCAATCAACGGTCATGATTAAAGGTGAAGTTCAGTCATAAAGCGAGATTTTTAAATTAAAGGGAGTTAACAGATTTAATTTGAGTAAAATAAGAAGTTAACAAATTCAATTTGAGTAGAAAAAGGAGTTAACTGATTTAACTCATTTTTGATCAATAGTGAATTGGAAATTTCACTTTTTGAATTGAAGAGAGATTTTTTTGAGATATTTAATTTATTAAATTAAGATATGCTCTCATAATTACTTTTTCTATTTAATTAAATAATCTTTAATTAATTAGAGACACTTTTCTTATTTAATTAAATAATTTCATTTAATTAATTAGGAATGGCTTCTCATTTAATTAAATAATTTCATTTAATTATTTCAAAATTCTTTCCGAAACTAGTCAACTCAAGTCGACCGTGGTTAAATCTGGTCAACTTTTGGTCAAACTTGATTTTTGCGTATGTGAATATGAGCAAATGTGAGTATGAATTATAGCAACAATTCGATGCGAATTCTCATTCAACCTTTCAAAATGATGAGATGAGGGTCTCTTAAATAGACTTTACTGGAATTCATCAATGGTTGAGATCGATTTCAATCAACGGTTAGGATTAAAGGTGAAGTTAAGTCATAAAGGTAGATTTCAAAATTAAAGGGAGTTAGCAAATTTAATTTGAGTAAAATAAGGAGCTAACTGATTCAATTTGAGTAGAAAAAGGAGTCAACTAATTTAACTCATTATTTATCAATAGTGAACTAGAAATTTCCCTTTTTGAACTGAAGAGAGATTTTGTCGAGATATTTAATTTAATAAAATGAGATATGCTCATATAATTACTTTTTCTATTTAATTAAATAATCTTTAATTAATTAGAGACACTTTTCTTACTTAATTAAATAACTTCACTTAATTAATTAGGAATGGCTTCTCATTTAATTAAATAACTTTGTTTAATTAATTTGAAGTAAGTACTCCATTTAATTAAATAATTTCGTTTAATTATTTCAAAATTCTTTTCGAAACTAGTCAACTCAAGTCAACCATGGTTAAATCTGGTCAACTTGTGGTCAAACTTGATCTTTATGTATGTGAATATGAGCAAATGTGAGTATGAATTCCAGCAACAATTCGATGCAAATTCTCATTCAACCTTTCAAAATGAAGAGATGAGGGTCTCTTAAATAGACTTTCCTGGAATTCATCAACGGTTGAGATTGATTTCAATCAACGGTCAGGATTAAAGGTAAAGTTTAGTAATAAAGGGACATTTCCCAATTAAAGGCAGTTAACAGATTTAATTTGAATAAAATAAGGAGTTAACTGATTCAATTTGAGTAGAAAAAAGAGTTAACTAATTTAACTCATTTTTGATCAATAGTGAACTGGAAATTTCGCTTTTTGAATTGAAGAGAGATTTTGTTGAGATATTTAATTTGATAAAATGAGATATGTTCTCATAATTACTTTTTTTATTTAATTAAATAATTTTTAATTAATTAGAGACACTTTTCTTATTTAATTAAATAACTTCATTTAATTAATTAGGAATGGCTTCTCATTTAATTAAATAACTTTGTTTAATTAATTAGAAGTAAGTACTCCATTTAATTAAATAATTTCGTTTAATTATTTCAAAATTCTTTTCGAAACTAGTAAACTCAAGTCAACCATGGTTAAATCTGGTTAACTTTGGGTCAAACTTGATCTTTATGTATGTGAATATGAGCAAATGTGAGTATGAATTCCAACAACAATTCGATGCAAATTCTCATTCAACCTTTCAAAATGAAGAGATGAGGGTCTCTTAAATAGACTTTCTTGGAATTCATCAACGGTTGAGATCGATTTCAATCAACAATCAGGATTAAAGGTGAAGTTTAGTTATAAAGGAAGATTTTCAAATTAAAGGGAATTAATAGATTTAATTTGAGTAAAATAAGGAGTTAATTGATTCAATTTGAGTAGAAAAATGAGTTAACTGATTTAACTCATTTTTTATCAATAGTGAACTGGAAATTTCCCTTTTTGAACTAAAGAGAGATTTTGTTGAGATATTTAATTTAATAAAATGAGATATGCTCTCATAATTACTTTCATTATTTAATTAAATAATCTTTAATTAATTAGAGACATTTTCTTATTTAATTAAATAACTTCATTTAATTAATTAGGAATGGCTTCTCATTTAATTAAATAATTTTGTTTAATTAATTAGAAGTAAGTACTCCATTTAATTGAATAATTTTTTTTAATTATTTCAATTTTTTTTTTGAAACTAGTGAACTCAATTCAACCTTGGTTAAATTTAGTCAAATTTTGGTCAAACTTGATCTTTGCGTATGTGAATATGAGCAAATGTGAGCATGAATTTCAACAACAATTCGATGCAAATTCTCATTCAACTTTTCAAAATGAAGAGATTAGGGTCTCTTAAATAGACTTTCCTGAAATTCATCAACGGTTGAGATCGATTTCAATCAACGGTCAGGATTAAAGGTGAAGTTCAGTCATAAAGGGAGAATTCCAAATTAAAGGGAGTTAACAGATTTAATTTGAGTAAAATAAGGAGTTAGCTGATTCAATTTGAGTAGAAAAAGGAGTCAACTAATTTAACTCATTTTTTATCAATAGTGAACTGGAAATTTCCCTTTTTGAACTGAAGAGAGATTTTGTTGAGATATTTAATTTAATGAAATGAGATATACTCTCATAATTACTTTTCTATTTAATTAAATAATCTTTAATTAATTAGAGACACTTTTGTTATTTAATTAAATAACTTTATTTAATTAATTAGGAATGGCTTCTCATTTAATTAAATAACTTTGTTTAATTAATTAGAAGTAAGTACTCCATTTAATTGAATAATTTTGTTTAATTATTTCAAAATTCTTTTGGAAACTAGTAAACTCAAGTCAACCATGGTTAAATCTGGTTAACTTTGGGTCAAACTTGATCTTTACGTATGTGAATATGAGCAAATGTGAGTATGAATTTCAACAACAATTCGATGCAAATTCTCATTCGACCTTTCAAAATGAAGAGATTAGGGTCTCTTAAATAGACTTTCCTGAAATTCATCAACGGTTGAGATCGATTTCAATCAACGGTCAGGATTAAAGGTGAAGTTCAGTCATAAAGGGAGAATTCCAAATTAAAGGGAGTTAACAGATTTAATTTGAGTAAAATAAGGAGTTAGCTGATTCAATTTGAGTAGAAAAAGGAGTCAACTAATTCAAGTAATTTAACTCATTTTTTATCAATAGTGAACTGGAAATTTCCCTTTTTGAACTGAAGAGAGATTTTTTTGAGATATTTAATTTAATGAAATGAGATATACTCTCATAATTACTTTTTCTATTTAATTAAATAATCTTTAATTAATTAGAGACACTTTTGTTATTTAATTAAATAACTTCATTTAATTAATTAGGAATGGCTTCTCATTTAATTAAATAACTTTGTTTAATTAATTAGAAATAAGTACTCCATGTAATTAAATAATTTTGTTTAATTATTTTAAAATTCTTTACAAAACTAGTCAACTCAAGTCAACCGTGGTTAAATCTGGTCAACTTTTGGTCAAACTTGATCTTTGCGTATGTGAATATGAGCAAATGTGAGTATGAATTCTAGCAACAATTCGATGCAAATTCTCATTCAACCTTTCAAAATGAAGAGATGAGGGTCTCTTAAATAGACTTTCCTAGAATTCATCAATGGTTGGGATCGATTTCAATCAACGGTCAGGATTAAATGTGAAGTTCGGTCATAGAGGGAGATTTTGAAATTAAAGGGAGTTAACAGATTTAATTTGAGTAAAATAAGGAGTTAACTGATTCAATTTGAGTAGAAAAAGGAGTTAACTGATTTAACTCATTTTTTATCAATAGTGAACTTGAAGTTTCCCTTTTTGAACTGAAGAGAGATTTTGTTGAGATATTGAATTTAATAAAATGCGATATGCTCTCATAATTACTTTTTCTATTTAATTAAATAATCTTTAATTAATTAGAGACAATTTTCTTATTTAATTAAATAACTTCATTTAATTAATTAGGAATGGCTTCTCATTTAATTAAATAACTTTGTTTAATTAATTAGAAGTAAGTACTCCATTTAATTAAATAATTTTATTTAATTATTTCAAAAAAATTTCGAAACTAGTCAACCCAAGTCAACCGTGGTTAAATCTGGTCAACTTTTGGTCAAACTTGATCTTTGCGTATGTGAATATGAGCAAATCTGAGTATGAATTTCAACAACAATTCGATGCAAATTCTCATTCAACCTTTCAAAATGAAGAGATGAGGGTCTCTTAAATAGACTTTTCTTGAATTCATCAACGGTTGAGATCGATTTTAATCAACGGTCGATATTAAAGGTGAAGTTTAGTCATAAAGGGAGATTTCCAAATTAAAGGAAGTTAACAGATTTAATTTGAGTAAAATAAGGAGTTAACTGATTCAATTTGAGTAGAAAAAAGAGTTAACTGATTTAACTCATTTTTTATCAATAGTGAACTGAAAATTTCTCTTTTTGAACTGAAGAGAGATTTTGTTGAGATATTTAATTTAATAAAATGAGATATGCTCTCATAATTACTTTTTCTATTTAATTAAATAATCTTTAATTAATTAGAGACAGTTTTCTTATATTATTAAATAACTTCATTTAATTAATTAGGAATGGCTTCTCATTTGATTAAATAACTTTGTTTAATTAATTAGAAGTAAGTACTCCATTTAATTAAATAATTTCATTTAATTATTTCAAAATTCTTTTCGAAACTAGTCAACTCAAGTCAACCGTGGTTAAATCTAGTCAACTTTTGCTCAAACTTGATCTTTGCGTATGTGAATATGAGCAAATGTGAGTATGAATTCCAGCAACAATCCGATGCAAATTCTCATTCAACCTTTCAAAATGAAGAGATGAGGGTCTCTTAAATAGACTTTCCTCGAATTCATCAACGATTGAGATTGATTTCAATCAATGGTCAGTATTAAATGTGAAGTTCAGTCATAAAGAGAGATTTCCTCATTAAAGGGAGTTAATAGATTTAATTTGAGTAAAATAAGGAATTAACTGATTCTGTGAGGCCTCGCCCCGACCCATCGTAGCATAGTGATACATTACCCTTATTTTGTTATTCACGACTCGAGATGTCGAGACATTATCTGATGCTTAGAGCATATTTTATTATTTCTTGTTGTGTGATGTTATTTTTAGATATATTTGATGATTGTCATATAATGTTTCATGTATATGTATGTTGATGAAATCAGTAAAGGTAGGATCGAGGTTTTGATTTAAGATATTTTAAATGGTTAAGAATTAAGTAGGATAACGAAACCCTTATTGATGTATGTTTTAATTTATGTGAATTGTTGAATACGTAAACATTTATGTACATATGATTTTACGGGACTACTGATGTGTGCAATGAGTGTGCAGATATTTAGCCAAGAAACCCTACAGAGGAACAGAACTGATCTCCATGTGCTAAATTTGAAAACTTTGTTGTTCGTAATTCACATTTTTGTATTGTGAGAAGTATGTATGCATCTTCCTTATACAGTGGATGTTAATGTTCATAATTATGTTCTTTCAGTGTTGCTTGACACTCGTAAAATGTTTATGTGCGTCGGTGTGCTGTTAGGGTTAATTGTTTAACCTTTGGACCAAGTTGGTTTAAGTTAGAATAGTAAGTTGGACCTATTTTATTCCTAAATTTTATTTGACTCTAAACCTCTTCTTAAGGTTTTAAAACTTGTTTTTTTTCTAACCATAGGGTATGGGTATGGGTTAGGGGTCTTTTCCAACCCCTAAGCCCCTTGCTTTGACTTTTGAGGTCACTCAAAAAGTCCCTTTTTGCCTTTGTGCAAAAATTGATCATGGGTATCTTGAGTTACCTCACCTCATCTCCACTTGGGGTTTAACCATAGTGTAAGTTGAGTTAGGAGTTTCTAGGGTGGCTAGTGGGTGAAAATAGTTATTTCTCCTTTTGGGTGGTTGATTTGGAGGCTTATTTGGAGGCCTTCCTTGGACTAGTGGGTTGTTACCCAATCTCTACTTTTAGAGAAGATTTTCTTGAAGCGTGAAGAAGGAAAGGGATACTCTACTCAAACTGGTTCATTGCCATTACCTCTTTGTGAAGGTAGGAAATTCTCATCTCCCTTATTCAGATTTTATGTTTGGTTTCATGTTCATGTTATCTTGTTGTTGCTTCACTATTGTATGGTTGTGGGTATGTGGGAAGATTTGAAAACCATGTCTTTTTGGTTGTTTTCCTTCCTTGTTTATGTTTGCATTTTTTTGAGTTTTCCTTACATGGGTGTTTTGGTATTACTCACCCTTGGAGAGGGAAGAAGTGACCAATTTTGGGAAAGGTCTATTATGGGGTAGGGTGTTATGGGCCCTTACCCGTCAGCACAAACTTGGTATGAGTATGGCAAGTTTAAATGGGAGAACGGAAGTTCTTGGTTATTAGCCCCGATTGGGCATCTAAATGGGTGTTGTGCTTGACTTCTCCTATTGGAAGAATCCTCCTTTCCCTAGTCTTGATTCATTGTGAAGCTTATTGTGTAAACCATGTATGATTATGCATACTTGATGTTCTTGTGGTTCTGCTTGGTTGTCACCCGATCAGATATCGGTTTCCTCCATGGTTCTTGAAATGAGATTCAGAAAACATTACAAACTCCTTGATTATGATCATGAAGAAAATATGATAAAGTTATTGAAAATTGGGATTGAGATCCTATTGTAAATTGTATTTTTTAAACCTTATTGTATATGGCAACGAAGCTGGGTTTTCTTCCTGATTCTTTCCCGGCTGAGCCTTTGAATCAGGTTAGCCAATAAAGTAATGGTTGAGTGTATTTGGTTCTCATAATATTTGATCATAATGTTCAATTGTATGAATGCTCATCAAAATAGAATAAATAAATTTGCATATATATATAGATGGGAGAATAGAATCATAGATAATGTCTTGATTTATGAATGTTCAAGTTTTAATTACGATAATGAAGAGTTGAATTGATATAGTGAGTTTCAATTATGATGTATAAGTATTATGATGAGATCAATCAAGAGCAAACCCTATATTACAAAATCAAAGATATTTCATTTCTTGATAAATTTCATGGTGGTTATAATCAAATTTGAATGAGAATAATCCACCACCTTTTAAAAAAAAATTATGTGTATAATATCATTCACCTCCTAAGTTCTTCAAATATGATCAATTGGACTGAGAGGTTGCATTCTCGAAAACAATAAGAATAATAATCAGAATTTAGAACTCATACCATGTCCTTGAAGAATCAATATAAAACATACATGTTTAAATAAGAGATTGAGAGACTATACCTAATGTACTCCTTTGTAGTGGAATACTTGTATTAAGGAAGAATGTTAATAATAGATTTATTCTAATCCTTAGTAACATAAATGAAATGCATAAAATGTCATGGCCATGCCTTGTTAAAATTTTGCTTCAAAAAAAAAAATATGCACTCCCAGGAGTAAAAACTCTCTGGAAAATACATGAGGAGAAATTTCTTTCCTTCCAAGACCACAGAGCATATTCTTGCTCAGATTCCTTTCTAAATGAAATAAGAAACAAATAAATATTATGTTAATCTCTTGGGTGCATAATTTTGAATACATAAATAGGTATATTTTTAAAAAAAAATTAACATCATAATATCTTTCCTTTCACCCATAAAACTTTATGTATTCATTGCCCTCCTTGGTCTTGGATGTCAGTTAGCCTTGTTTTAAAAAGGTTTTAGTGTCTGTCAAAAGTCAAAGTGGATGGGATGGGAGGGTGACATCATCCTGCCACCTTGTCCCATCCCCATTCTTCTCCATTCCTAGCAGCCAGTTGGGGAAGATGACATTTATGTGAGAAAGGAGATTGAGGTGGTCACTTTCATTCCTTAAAACTCCCTTGCTCACCTCTATTCATGTGCCCACCTCTTGGGTTGTGTTTTCCTTACTTTGGGCTACTTGGCAAGTGGGGTGGAGAAAGCTATGTCATGACATGACATTGAATTTGGATGTTGGCTTAGCTTTGGGATGGTATTGTTGTTGAAAGTTAATGCTTGTTTTAAACTTTAGACTTTGTCTCCCCTACGTACCTTCTCCTTGATGTGCAGGTTTGGGGTTGCGTGGGGCCTAGGGAGAGGTGTAGGGAGGGGTCAGATCCACTTGACATGTAGCCAAGTGGATGTTAGGGGCTAGGGTGTAGGTAAGATCTTAGGGCAGGAGGGTTAGTGGTTAGGTGTTAGTAAGTAGGTAGGCTTAGTTAGTAGTGTTTGATTTAATTGTATTTCAGTTTAAATGTAGTTAGAAATTTAGAATATGATTAGTATTAATTTAGATAGTTTAGTATTTATTAGTTGGTTGTTTAATTAGTATAGTTACCTTTGTTTTTTTTTGTTATTTGAATTTTTTTTTAACTTATTAGTTTAGTCTAGTTTCTTTTCTATATATTGTTATTTTAATAGTTAGTTTCAATGAAACTTTAAATTGTTAAAGTATAATTAGTTAATTTAATAAAGTTTTAAGGTTATTCTATGTTTTGATTAAGGACTCCTTGTGTCGATCGTTAATAATTTTTAGTTACTTAGTTATGGGTTATTTTTATAAGTACTAATTTAGTTAGTTTTAATTTTAAATATACTCTTACTGTTTTAACCATTATATAGTTTAAATTTATCAATTAACTAGCTATTTAAATAAGTCTTAATGTAGGTTTGATTCATTTGATATTGCAAGTAATTTGAGATCCGAATTCATGCACATTGTTATCTATGTAAGTTTTATTGCATATCATTATAAGTTAATATAATATCATAATTTTATCGAGATTAATCTAATAACGAAAGTTTTAAAATTTTAATGATTTTATCATCCTCATGTCTAAAACCTTAGGATTGTAATGTAAACAATCTGTACTAAAGCTTCTATCTCAATCATATCAAACTTAGAGCATGTTGAATTTTAAATATAAAAAAAAAAAATTTGTTGTGTTCTTGCCCTCATAGTTTGGGCATGACAGATTCAATTTGAGTAAAAAAAGGAATTAACTGATTTAACTCATTTTTTATCAATAGTGAACTGCAAATTTCCCTTTTTTAACTGAAGAGAGATTTTTTTGAGATATTTAATTTAATAAAATGAGATATGCTCTCATAATTACTTTTTCTATTTAATTAAATAATCTTTAATTAATTAGAGACACTTGTCTTATTTAATTAAATAACTTCATTTAATTAATTAGGAATAGCTTCTCATTTAATTAAATACCTTTTTTTAATTAATTTGAAGTAAGTACTCCATTTAATTAAATAATTTCACTTAATTATTTCCAAAAAAAATTTGAAACTAGTCAACTGTGGTTAAATCTGGTCAACTTTTGGTCAAACTTGATCTTTGCGTATGTGAATATGAGCAAATGTGAGTATGAATTCCAACAACAATTCGATGCAAATTCTCATTCGACCTTTCAAAATGAAGAGATGAGGGTCTCTTAAATAGACTTTCCTGGAATTCATCAACGGTTGAGATCGGTTTCAATCAACGGTTAGGATTAAATATGAAGTTCTGTAAGAAAGGGAGATTTCCAAATTAAAGGGAGTTAACAGATTTAATTTGAGTAAAATAAAGAGTTAACTGATTCAATTTGAGTAGAAAAAGGAGTCAGCTGATTTAAATCATTTTTGATCAATAGTGGATTGGAAATTTCCCTTTTTGAACTGAAGAGAGATTTTGTTGAGGTATTTAATTTAATAAAATGAGATATGCTCTCATTATTACTTTTTTTATTTAATTAAATAATCTTTAATTAATTAGAGACACTTTTCTTATTTACTTAAATAACTTCATTTAATTAATTAGGAATGGCTTCTCATTTAATTAAATAACTTTGTTTAATTTATTAGAAGCAAGTACTCCATTTAATTAAATAATTTCAAAATTATTTTTGAAACTAGTCAACTCAAGTCAACCGTGGTTAAATCTGGTCAACTTTTGGTCTAACTTGATCTTTGCATATGTGAATATGAGAAAATGTGAGTATGAATTCCAGCAACAATTCGATGCAAATTCTCATTCAACCTTTCAAAATGAAGAGATGAGGGTCTCTTAAATAGACTTTCCTGAAATTCATCAACGATTGAGATCGATTTCAATCAACAGTTAGGATTAAAGGTGCAATTTAGTCATAAAGGAAGATTTGTAAATTAAAGTGAGTTAAGAGATTTAATTTGAGTAAAATAAGGAGTTAACTGTTTCAATTTGAGTAGAAAAAAGAGTTAGCTAATTTAACTCATTTTTGATCAATAGTGAACTAGAAATTTCCCTTTTTGAACTGAAGAGAGATTTTGTTGACATATTTAATTTAATAAAATCAGATATGCTCTCATAATTACTTTTTCTATTTAATTAAATAATCTTTAATTAATTAGAGACACTTTTCTTATTTAATTAAATAAACTTCATTTAATTAATTAGGAATGGCTTCTCATTTAATTAAATAACTTTGTTAAATTAATTAGAAGTATGTACTCCATTTAATTAAATAATTTCATTTAATTATTTCAAAATTCTTTTCGAAACTAGTCAACTCAAGTCAACCATGGTTAAATCTGGTTATCTTTTGGTCAAACTTGATCTTCACGTATGTGAATATGAGCAAATGTGAGTATGAATTCTAGCAACAATTCGATGCAAATTCTCATTCAACCTTTCAAAATGAAGAGATGAGGGTCTCTTAAATAGACTTTCCTAGAATTCATCAACGGTTGAGATCGATTTCAATCAACGGTCAGGATTAAAGGCGAAGTTCAGTCATAAAGGGAGATTTCAAAATTAAAGGGAGTTAATAGATTTAATTTGAGTAAAATAAGGAGTTAACTGATTCAATTTGAGTAGAAAAAGGAGTTAACTAATTTAACTCATTCTTGATCAATAGTGAACTAGAAATTTCCCTTTTTTAATTGAAGAGAGATTTTGTTGAGATATTTAATTTAATAAAATGAGATATGCTCTCATAATTAATTTTTCTATTTAATTAAATAATCTTTAATTAATTTGAGACACTTTTCTTATTCAATTAAATAACTTCATTTCATTAATTAGGAATGGCTTCTCATTTAATTAAATAACTTTGTTTAATTAATTAGAAGTAAGTACTTCATTTAATTGAATAATTTTGTTTAATTATTTCAAAATTCTTTTCGAAACTATTCAACTCAATTCAACCGTGGTTAAATCTGGTTAACTTTTGGTCAAACTTGATCTTCACTTATGTGAATATGAGCAAATGTGAGTATGAATTCCAACAACAATTCGATGCAAATTCTCATTCAACCTTTCAAAATGAAGAGATGAGGGTCTCTTAAATAGACTTTCCTAAAATTCATCAATGGTTGAGATCGATTTCAATCAACGGTCAGGATTAAAGGTGAAGTTCAGTCATAAAGGGAGATTTCCAAATTAAAGGGAGTTAATAGATTTAATTTGAGTAAAATAAGGAGTTAACTGATTCAATTTGAGTAGAAAAAAGAGTTAACTGATTTAACTCATTTTTGATCAATAGTGAACTACAAATTTCCCTTTTTTAACTGAAGAGAGATTTTGTTGAGATATTTTATTTAATAAAATGAGATATGCTCTCATAATTACTTTTTCTATTTAATTAAATAATCTTTAATTAATTAGAGACACTTTTCTTATTCAATTAAATAACTACATTTCATTAATTAGGAATGGCTTCTCATTTAATTAAATAACTTTATTTAATTAATTAAAAGTAAGTACTTCATTTAATTGAATAATTTTGTTTAATTATTTCAAAATTTTTTTCGAAACTAGTCAACTCAATTCAACCAAGGTTAAATCTGGTCAACTTTTGGTCAAACATGATCTTTGCGTATGTGAATATGAGCAAATGTGAGTATGAATTTTGGCAACAATTCGATGCAAATTTCCATTCAACCTTTCAAAATGAAGAGATGAGGGTCTCTTAAATAGACTTTCCTGGAATTCATGAACGATTGAGATCGATTTCAATCAACGGTCAGGATTAAAGGGGAAGTTCAGTCATAAAGGGAGATTTCAAAATTAAAGGGAGTTAACAGATTTAATTTGATAAAATAAGGAATTAACTGATTCAATTTGATTAGAGAAAAGAGTTAACCAATTTAACTCATTTTTGATCAATAGTGAACTGAAAATTTCCCTTTTTTAACTGAAGAGAGATTTTGTTGAGATATTTAATTTAATAAAATGAGATATGTCTCATAATTATTTTTTCTATTTAATTAAATAATGTTTAATTAATTAGAGACACTTTTCTGATTTAATTAATTAGAAATGGCTTCTCATTTAATTAAATAACTTTGTTTAATTAATTAGAAGTAAGTACTCCATTTAATTAAATAATTTCGTTTAATTATTTCAAAATTATTTTTGAAACTAGTCAACCCAAGTCAACCGTGGTTAAATCTGGTCAACTTTTGGTCAAACTTGATCTTTGCGTGTGTGAATATGAAAAAATATGATTATGAATTCTAGCAACAATTTGATGCAAATTCTCATTCAACCTTTCAAAATGAAGAGATGAGGGTCTCTTAAATAGACTTTCCTGGAATTCATCAATGATTGACATCGATTTCAATCAACTGTCAGGATTAAAGGTGAAGTTCATTCATAAAGGGAGATTTAAAAATTAAAGGGAGTTAACAAATTTAATTTGAGTAAAACAAGGAGTTAACTGATTCAATTTGAGTAGAAAAAGAAGTCAACTGATTTAACTCATTTTTTATCAATAGTGAACTATAAATTTTCCTTTTCGAACTAAAGAGAGATTTTCTTAAGATATTTAATTTAATATAATGAGATATGCTCTCATAATTAATTTTTCTATTTAATTAAATAATCTTTAATTAATTAGAGACACTTTTCTTATTTAATTAAACAACTTCATTTAATTAATTAGGAATGGCTTTTTTGCGTATTTGAATATGAGCAAATGTGAGTATGAATTCCAGCAACAATTCGATGCAAATTCTCATTCAACCTTTCAAAATGAAGAGATGAGGGTCTCTTAAATAGACTTTCTTGGAATTCATCAACAGTTGAGATCGATCTTAATGAACGGTAAGGACTAAAGGTGAAGTTCGGTCATAAAGGGAGATTTTCAAATAACTTTTCTTATTTAGTTAAATAACTTCATTTAATTAATTTTGAATGGCTTCTCATTTAATTAAATAATTTTGTTTAATTTATTAGAAGCAAGTACTCCATTTAATTAAATAATTTCATTTAATTATTTCAAAATTATTTTTGAAACTAGTCAACTCAAGTCAACCGTGGTTAAATTTGGTCAACTTTTTGTCAAACTTGATCTTTGCATATGTGAATATGAGAAAATGTGAGTATGAATTCTAGCAACAATTCGATGCAAATTCTCATTCAACCTTTCAAAATGAAGAGATGAGGGTCTCTTAAATAGACTTTCCTGGAATTCATCAACGATTGAGATCGATTTCAATCAACGGTCAGGATTAAAGGTGAAGTTTAGTCATAAAGGAAGATTTCTAAATTAAAGTAAGTTAACAGATTTAATTTGAGTAAAATAAGGAGTTAACTGATTCAATTTGAGTAGATAAAGGAGTTAGCTGATTTAACTCATTTTTTATCAATAGTGAACTAGAAATTTCTCTATTTGAATGGAAGAGAGATTTTGTTGAGATATTTAATTTAATAAAATGAGATATGCTCTCATAATTACTTTTTCTATTTAATTAAATAATCTTTAATTAATTAGAGACACTTTTCTTATTTAATTAAATAAACTTCATTTAATTAATTAGGAATGGCTTCTCATTTAATTAAATAACTTTGTTTAATTAATTAGAAGTATGTACTCCATTTAATTAAATAATTTCATTTAATTATTTCAAAATTCTTTTCGAAACTAGTCAACTCAAGTCAACCATGGTTAAATCTGGTTATCTTTTGGTCAAACTTGATCTTCACGTATGTGAATATGAGCAAATCTGAGTATGAATTCTAGCAACAATTCAATGCAAATTCTCATTCAACCTTTCAAAATGAAGAGATGAGTGTCTCTTAAATAGACTTTCCTGGAATTCATCAACGGTTGAGATCGATTTCAATCAACGGTCAGGATTAAAGGTGAAGTTCAGTCATAAAGGGAGATTTCCAAATTAAAGGGAGTTAATAGATTTAATTTGAGTAAAATAAGGAGTTAACTGATTCAATTTGAGTAGAAAAAGGAGTTAACTAATTTAACTCATTTTTTATCAATAGTGAACTGGAAATTTCCCTTTTTTAATTGAAGAGAGATTTTGTTGAGATATTTAATTTAATAAAATGAGATATGCTCTCATAATTAATTTTTCTATTTAATTAAATAATCTTTAATTAATTTGAGATACTTTTCTTATTCAATTAAATAACTTCATTTCATTAATTAGGAATGGCTTCTCATTTAATAAAATAACTTTGTTTAATTAATTAGAAGTAAGTACTTCATTTAATTGAATAATTTTGTTTAATTATTTTAAAATTCTTTTCGAAACTAGTCAACTCAATTCAACCGTGGTTAAATCTGGTCAACTTTTGGTGAAACTTGATCTTTGCGTATGTGAATATGAGCAAATGTGAGTATGAATTCCAACAACAATTCCATGCAAATTCTCATTCAACCTTTCAAAATGAAGAGATGAGGGTCTCTTAAATAGACTTTCCTGGAATTCATGAACGATTGAGATCGATTTCAATCAACGGTCAGGATTAAAGGGGAAGTTCAGTCATAAAGGGAGATTTCAAAATTAAAGGGAGTTAATAGATTTAATTTGATAAAATAAGGAGTTAACTGATTCAATTTGATTAGAAAAAGGAGTTAACCGATTTAACTCATTTTTGATCAATAGTGAACTGAAAATTTCCCTTTTTTATCTGAAGAGAGATTTTGTTGAGATATTTAATTTAATAAAATGAGATATGCTCTCATAATTATTTTTTCTATTTAATTAAATAATGTTTAATTAATTAGAGACACTTTTCTTATTTAATTAATTAGGAATGGCTTCTCATTTAATTAAATAACTTTGTTTAATTAATTAGAAGTAAGTACTCCATTTAATTAAATAATTTCGTTTAATTATTTCAAAATTGTTTTTGAAACTAGTCAACCCAAGTCAATCATGGTTAAATCTGGTCAACTTTTGGTCAAACTTGATCTTTGTGTATGTGAATATGAGCAAATATGATTATGAATTCCAACAACAATTTGATGCAAATTCTCATTCAACCTTTCAAAATGAAGAGATGAGGGTCTCTTAAATAGACTTTCTTGGAATTCATCAACGATTGAGATCAATTTCAATCAACTGTCATGATTAAAGGTGAAGTTCATTCATAAAGGGAGATTTACAAATTAAAGGGAGTTAATAGATTTAATTTGTGTAAAACAAGGAGTTCACTATTTCAATTTGAGTAGAAAAAGGAGTCAACTAATTTAACTCATTTTTTATCAATAGTGAACTAGAAATTTTCCTTTTTGAACTAAAGAGAGATTTTGTTGAGATATTTAATTTAATATAATGAGATATGCTGTCATATTTACTTTTTCTATTTAATTAAATAATCTTTAATTAATTAGAGACACTTTTCTTATATAGTTAAATAACTTCATTTAATTAATTAGGAATGGCTTCTCATTTAATTAAATAACTTTGTTTAATTAATTAGAAGTATGTATTCGATTTAATTAAATAATTTGGTTTAATTATTTCAAAATTCTTTTCGAAACAAGTCAACTCAAGTCAACTGTGGTCAAATTTGGTTAACTTTTGGTCAAACTTGATCTTCACGTATGTGAATATGAGCAAATGTGAGTATGAATTCCAGCAACAATTCGATGCAAATTCTCATTCAACCTTTCAAAATGAAGAGATGAGGGTCTCTTAAATAGACTTTCCTGAAATTCATCAATGGTTGAGATCGATTTCAATCAATGGTCAGGATTAAAGGTGAAGTTCTGTCATAAAGGGAGATTTCCAAATTAAAGGGAGTTAATAGATTTAATTTGAGTAAAATAAGGAGTTAACTAATTCAATTTGAGTAGAAAAAGGAGTTAACTGATTTAACTTATTTTTGATCAATAGTGAACTGGAAATTTCCCCTTTTTAACTGAAGAGAGATTTTGTTGAGATATTTTATTTAATAAAATGAGATATGCTCTCATAATTACTTTTTTTATTTAATTAAATAATCTGTAATTAATTAGAGACACTTTTCTTATTCAATTAAATAACTACATTTCATTAATTAGGAATGGCTTCTCATTTAATTAAATAACTTTGTTTAATTAATTAGAAGTAAGTACTTCATTTAATTGAATAATTTTGTTTAATTATTTCATTTCGAAACTAGTCAACTCAATTCAACCGTGGTTAAATCTGGTCAACTTTTGGTCAAACATGATCTTTTTGTATGTGAATATGAGCAAATGTGAGTATGAATTCCGGCAACAATTCGATGCAAATTCCCATTCAACCTTTCAAAATGAAGAGATGAGGGTCTCTTAAATAGATTTTCCTGGAATTCATGAATGATTGAGATCGATTTCAATCAACGGTCAGGATTAAAGGGGAAGTTCAGTCATAAAGGGAGAATTCAAAATTAAAGGGAGTTAATAGATTTAATCTGATAAAATAAGGAATTAACTGATTCAATTTGATTAGAAAAAGGAGTTAACCAATTTAACTCATTTTTTATCAATAGTGAACTGAAAATTTCCCTTTTTTAACTGAAGAGAGATTTTGTTGAGATATTTAATTTAATAAAATGAGATATGTCTCATCATTATTTTTTCTATTTAATTAAATAATGTTTAATTAATTAGAGACACTTTTCTGATTTAATTAATTAGAAATGGCTTCTCATTTAATTAAATAACTTTGTTTAATTAATTAGAAGTAAGTACTCCATTTAATTAAATAATTTCGTTTAATTATTTCAAAATTGTTTTCGAAACTAGTCAACCCAAGTCAACCGTTGTTAAATCTGGTCAACTTTTGGTCAAACTTGATCTTTGCGCGTGTGAATATGAGAAAATATGATGATGAATTCTAACAACAATTTCATGCAAATTCTCATTCAACCTTTCAAAATGAAGAGATGAGGGTCTCTTAAATAGACTTTCCTGGAATTCATTAACGATTGACATCGATTTCAATCAACTGTCAGGATTAAAGGTGAAGTTCATTCATAAAGGGAGATTTACAAATTAAAGGGAGTTAACAGATTTAATTTGAGTAAAACAAGGAGTTAACTGATTCAATTTGAGTAGAAAAAGGAGTCAACTGATTTAACTAATTTTTTATCAATAGTGAACTGGAAATTTTCTTTTTCGAACTAAAGAGAGATTTTCTTGAGATATTTAATTTAATATAATGAGATATGCTCTCATAATTACTTTTTCTATTTAATTAAATAATCTTTAATTAATTAGAGACACTTTTCTTATTTAATTAAATAAATTTATTTAATTAATTAGGAATGGCTTCTCATTTAATTAAACAACTTTGCTTAATTAATTAGAAGTAAGTACTCTATTTAATTAAATACTTTCGTTCAATTATTTCAAAATTCTTTTCGAAACTAGTCAACTCAAGTCAACCGTGGTTAAATCTAGTTAACTTTTGGTCAAACTTGATATTTGCGTATTTGAATATGATTAAATGTGAGTATGAATTCCAGCAACAATTCGATGCAAATTCTCATTCAACCTTTCAAAATGAAGAGATGAGGGTCTCTTAAATAGACTTTCTTGGAATTCATCAACGGTTGAGATCGATTTCAATGAACGGTAAGGACTAAAGGTGAAGTTCGGTCATAAAGGGAGATTTTCAAATTAAAAAGAGTTAACAGATTTAATTTGAGTAAAATAAAGAGTTAACTGATTCAATTTGAGTAGAAAAAGGAGTTAACTGATTTAACTCATTTTTGATCAATAGTGAACTAGAAATTTCCCTTTTTGAACTGAAGAGAGATTTTGTTGTGATATTTAATTTAATAAAATGAGATATGCTCTCATAATTACTTTTTCTATTTAATTAAATAATATTTAATTAATTAGAGACACTTTTCTTATTCAATTAAATAACTTCGTTTAATTAATTAGAAGTACTCCATTTAATTAAATAATTATTTTTAATTATTTAAAAAAAAATTTGAGACTAGTCAACTCAAGTCAACCATGGTTAAATCTGATCAATTTTTGGTCAAACTTGATCTTTGCGTATGTGAATATGTAATGGCCCGCCAAAGGATCCAAAGAATTATTCTAGAATTTCACTAAGTTTAGTAGCATTTTTTTTATATTTAAAGCAAATACCACATATAACTAATGCATAATAACGAAAGCAATAGTAATGTCCATCATAAAATAAACATAACATAAATAACATATTACATTCTTTAAGATCCCTTAACGTTGAATTACATACATGAATCCATTTAGTACAATATCCATATGAAATAATAATGATAAGTCCAATGTTTATATATTACATTTCAAATACTCAATCATCCATTGGACATGTCATAGGGTATGACAAGCTCAAAAGAATATACATATATAGAATAAGGTACATTATCCTATTCTAATCCATGATACATCAAAGTAGAGATAATCACATGATACACATGATACATCATCATAGAAGTCATATACATCCATCATAAAGATCAAACATAATAAACTAAGTGCACAGTTCCTTCCAACCATTAATAGCATCATTAGACCATCGTGGATCCTAGCCATCCCTCCGTGCGTAACATTCCAAATCACCGAAGAGATCATCAGTATTACATAGTAGGAATGTCACTCCTAATAAATACATCATATGTAGAAGTAATCTAACATGCAAATAAAAGCATAAGATAACATCATCTAACATATGCTAATCATCAATGAACAAGGATACATATCCACCATCATAAAGGACGCATCAACCACGATATCTCAATGAATCTCAAAATGATAAGAGTGAAAAATACACTACCACCCGACCGCGTGGTACTTAAGTGGTCCACTCCCACTGTGCTAAGGAGATAACCTCAAGTCCCAAATAGGCTATCAAATTCACATAGCACATATCTTTATAAGTCCAAGAATCCTAAAAGTACATACTTACTCAAAGGTTCCAAAACAAAATCTAACATCTAATCCCAGAGGCAAACAATGACATGTAGGAACCTACTATGCAAGTGGGAAAGTGTCATCGTGATTATCACGTACAAGTTACCCTGCCAGTTAGCTAAACTCCACGGGTCCATACTGATTTCATGCGGCCACTAGTATCTTCTCATACTGATGAGGCATACTATGGAATGTAAGGTCGCAACCATGCATCTCACTACTCCCATCCTAGCCTGTACAAGCACTCAAGGCATGGGTGAGAACAAAACACTTATCCTTTTAGGTTCATTCAATTAGTATGAGGTGTGAATGTTATCACTTATTAATCCAACTTACAATGAGTTACCCTGGCAGCCTCTTAGGGCCCCGACCCCCATTGCAAGCCACTTCTCGTCACTACATGTAGATATCCTACCCTAATGCTCATGGAATCATAAATCTTAAAATCACAAAAGATAATCCATAATAAAATCATGAAATATGCATAAAAAGCATCAAATCTCCATGAGCTATCATCCATAGAAAATCATGAACACAACAACTCTCTATTGGCAATTGAAGTATCACTGATAATAAAATATCCAATGGTTCTCAATAACCAAAATATATATCTCAATTATACTGATCGAAGACTCCAAAAATGGTTGAGTCAAACATGTCACAACATGACATCATCAAAAATAAATCCACATTACAGTCCCATCATGGCGACTAGAAAATAACCAAGGATAACTGATCAATGACCAAAATAATAGTTAAGTCAAGTGTCTCATACATAAAAATCTCAACTATAACAATCATTAATCACAACCAATACATAGAGCATTCCATCACATAACCATGGTTGGGTTTATAAAGATCAAAATTAAAACATCATCATGTCACCACAATCACATAACCCCCAAGCCTCTAGTAGACGTCCTATACTGGTCAACACTAGTCAACCAAAAATCCAAAATAATAGCTTAAAAAATACACAATGCAAACACATGTTTTGGTTATACCAAGTTTACAAAATGTAGAGATCTCAGTTTCAGTTTCCATGTTTGAATGGAGGAACACATATATTGTTTTTGGATAAAAGTTTTCTTTATTAGAACTAAAAAAAATCCATTTTCCAATTAATAATATTTGTTTGATACATTCCCCACCAAACTATCAATTCTTTATTTAATAATTTAAAGCTATTAAATTATTAAATAGTTGAAAGTTATTAAAGAGTCACCTTTATGAAAATAAACCTTCAATATAAATCATTTATCAAATAATAATAACTCAAATTTATAAATAACATGTTTACATATATATATATATATATATATATATATATATATACATACATACATACATATGTAAATATATAAATAGTTAATACGTTTTCATAAAATCAATTTAACAATTTCAATTGACACCATATTATATAGCAATGAGAATCGATTGTTTATAAACATTTTAACATAAATTTTTTTTTTGCATCACATTAACATTAATTAACCCCTCCAAACACTTGCTGCGGTACACAGTACCTGCGATCGCAGGCACTATGCCGACAGCGGGTACGTAGTACCCCTGTCGCCGCAGACTTGCGACAGTAGGTCTCTGCCTTCCGCAGGCATGGGTACAATTCATGCCCATGGCATTTCATTATATACATTGATTCATGCGATATGAATCGCAATGCAATTTATTAAATTTCTCTACTGTGATTTATCAATCACTCATTCGGTGTATTATATATAAATATATATATATATATATATATTAGAATTTTATAATAGATTCATAATAACCATGTATGCTTTTTTTTTTTCACAAAGATTATATCTACAATTTAAGAATAAAATATTTGCATTATAGAATGCATATAAAATTTTTCAATAAATTAATCTACCCATATTGAGAATGCATATAAATATGAAACTTCTCAGAAAATCCGCAGAGCAACCTCCTCCCTTCTTCAAAATTCTTGAGTCCTCCAATGCTCCAATTGCTCTCCCAATGCTATGTCTAAGCTTCTATGAATGCCTGAATATAAAGAGCTTTCAAAAAACATCTAGAATGCTTCTAGAAACAGCTGGAAGGAGTCACCAACTAAGAATGGATCTTTTCCAACCTTCAAGATGAGCCATACGGTTGTAGACAACATGTGCTTAATTGATGCACTAACCCTCGTGTTGTTGACACATAAGAAATAGAGAAGTGTGTTAATTCCCATGCAAGCTTATAACTCCAATTCACTTTAATATAATTTCTATTTAAATATTTATAACTTTTATTTTAATTTTTATAACTTTTATTATTATTATTATTTATTACTTTATTATTATTTTATTATTATTATTAATTTTAATTTCTAATTTTTATTTATTTAATTCTTTTTCCTCAATTAATTCCCATTCAATTAATTATAATAAAAATAACAAATAACATGATATTTTATATTAATTTTTTCAAATAATTAATTTATTAATTAAATCTATTTATTAAGACTTAATTAATAGAAAATTCACTATAGACTTTCAAGATAAAATATGAAAACCCATCATAGAGCAAATCACTCAAAATTAGTCTAAAGAGTTAAAAATCATGAATTATGTCATCCGACATATTCGGTGGGTAAAATATCTAGATACTTGTCCTACCTCACTAGGACAATTGGTTTAAGGGTTTGGAATTTGGACTTGAGATTTTCTCTCCCTTATCTTATCATTGAGATAGTATAATAGGGTACGCTCATCTTGGCAATTCAGAGAAATCGATACCCGGTACCTGCAACCTATAGAAAAACTATGCATGTACATACAATATATATATATATGCTAACCTAAATAGACAATGGCAGGAAGTGGTGTATCGTGTAGATCCTTACTAAGCAGGTAACTACGACTCCCTTCCTTAACCACATCAGAAATGCCATACAATAAGAAAACACACACACCATACACATGCAAGTACGGGGTAAGCATCCACAATAAAACACATGAGATAATAATCATCAACTAATCATCAATAATAACTAAAAATAGTATAATGATCATCATGTATGAATGAAATGTAAAGTCTAAATGATCTCATCTCATAACCTCTAAATCCATAACATAATGTCTGATAGTGTCAAAACAGAATATGAGCAAATGTGAGTATGAATTCCAGCAACAATTCGATGCAAATTCTCATTCAACCATTCAAAATGAAGAGATGAGGGTCTCTTAAATAGACTTTTTTGGAATTCATCAACGGTTGAGATCGATTTCAATCAACGGTCAGGATTAAAGGTGAAGTTCAATCATAAACGGAGATTTCCAAATTAAAGGGAGTTAACAGATTTAATTTGAGTAAAATAAGGAGTTAACTGATTCAATTTGAGTAGAAAAAAGGAGTTAACTGATTTAACTCATTTTTTATCAATAGTGAACTAGAAATTTAAAACTTTTTAAACTGAGGGTAGATTTTGTTGAGATATTTAATTTAATATAATGTGATATGCTTTCATAATTACTTTTTCTATTTAATTAAATAATCTTTAATTAATTAGAGACACTTTTCTTATTTAATTCAATAACTTCATTTAATTAATTAGGAATGGCTTCTCATTTAATTAAATAACTTTGTTTAATTAATTAGAAGTAAGTACTCCATTTAATTAAATAATTTTGTTTAATTATTTCAAAATTCTTTTCGAAATTAGTCAACTCAAGTCAACCGTGGTTAAATCTGTTCAACTTTTGGTCAAACTTGATCTTTGCGTATGTGAATATGAGCAAATGTGAGTATTGATTCCAACAACAATTCGATGCAAATTCTTGTTCAACTTTTCAAAATGAAGAAATGAGGGTTTCTTAAATAGACTTTCGTGGAATTCATCCACTTGTTAAGATCGATTTCAATCAACGGTCCGGATTAAAGGTGAAGTTCAGTCATAGAGGAAGATTTCCAAATTAAAGGGAGTTAACATATTTAATTTGAGTAAAATAAGGAGTTAGCTAATTCAATTTGAGTAGAAAAAGAAGTCAACGGATTTAATTCATTTTCTATCAATAGTGAATTGGAAATTTCCCCTTTTGAATTGAAGAGAGATTTTGTTGAGATATTTAATTTAATAAAATGAGATATGCTCTCATAATTATTTTTTATATTTAATTAAATAATCTTTAATTAATTAGAGACACTATTCTTATTTAATTAACTTCATTTAATTAATTAGGAATGGGTTTTCATTTAATTAAATAACTTTGTTTGATTAATTAGAAGTAAGTACTCCATTTAATTAAATAATTTCGTTTAATTATTTCAAAACTCTTTTCGAAACTAGTCAACTCAAGTCAACCATGGTTAAATCTGGTCAACTTTTGGTCTAACTTGATCTTTGCGTATATAAATATGAGCAAATGTGAGTATGAATTCCAGCAACAATTCGATGCAAATTCTCATTCAACCTTTCAAAATGAAGAGATGAGGGTCTCTTAAATAGACTTTTCTAGAATTCATCAACGGTTGAGATCGATTTCAATCAACGGTCAGGATTAAAGGTGAAGTTCATTCATAAAGGGAGATTTCCAAATTAAAAAGAGTTAACAGATTTAATTTGAGTAAAATAAGGAGTTAACCAATTCAATTTGAGTAGAAAAAAGAGTTAACTGATCTAACTAATTTTTGATCAATAGTGAACTGAAAATTTCTCTTTTTAAACTGAAGAGAGATTTTGTTGAGATATTCAATTTAATAAAATGAGATATGCTCTCATAATTACTTTTTCTATTTAATTAAATAATCTTTAATTAATTAGAGACACTTTTCTTATTTAATTAAATAACTTCATTTAATTAATTAGGAATGGCTTCTCATTTAATTGAATAACTTTGTTTAATTAATTAGAAATAAGTACTCCATTTAATTAAATAATTTCGTTTAATTATTTCAAAATTCTTTTCGAAACTAGTTAACTCAAGTCAACCGTGGTTAAATTTGGTCAACTTTTAACCAAACTTGATCTTTGCATATGTGAATATGAGCAAATGTGAGTATGAATTCTAGGAACAATTCGATGCAAATTCTCATTCAACCTTTCAAAATGAAGAAATGAGGGTCTCTTAAATAGATTTTCCTAAAATTCATCAACTTGTTGAGATTGATTTCAATCAACGGTCTGGATTAAAGGTGAAGTTCAGTCATAATGGGAGATTTTCAAATTAAAGGGAGTTAACAGATTTAATTTGAGTAAAATAAGGAGTTAACTGATTCAATTTGAGTAGAAAAAGGAGTTAACTAATTTAACTCATTTTTTATCAATAGTGAACTAGAAATTTTTTTTTTTGAACTAAAGAGAGATTTTGTTGAGATATTTAATTTAATAAAATGAGATATGCTCTCATAATTACTTTTTCTATTTAATTAAATAATCTTTAATTAATTAGAGACACTTTTCTTATTTAATTAAATAACTTCATTTAATTAATTACAAATGGCTTCTCATTTAATTAAATAACTTTGTTTAATTAATTAGAAGGAAGTACTCCATTTAATTAAATAATTTTGTTTAATTATTTCAAATTTTTTTTTGAAACTAGTCAACTCAAGTCAATCGTGGTTAAATCTGGTCAACTTTTGGTCAAAGTTGATCGTTGTGTATGTGAATATGAGAAAATGTGAGTATGAATTCCAGCAACAATTCGATGGAAATTCTCATTCAACCTTACAAAATGAAGAGATGAGGGTCTCTTAAATAGACTTTATAGAAATTCATCAATGGTTGAGATGAATTTCAATCAACGGTAAGGATTTAAAGGTGAAGTTCAGTCATAAAAAGAGATTTTCAAATTAAACAGAGTTGACAGATTTAATTTTAGTAAAATAAGGAGTTAACTGATTTAATTTGAGTAGAAAAAGGAATTAATCGATTTATGTCATTTTTGATCAATAGTGAACTGAAAAAAATTTTTTATCAACTAAAGAGAGATTTTGTTGAGATATTTAATTTAATAAAATGAGATATGCTCTCATAATTACTTTTTCTGTTTAATTAAATAATCTTTAATTAATTAGAGACACTTTTCTTATTTAATTAAATAACTTCATTTAATTAATTAAGAATGGATTTTCATTTAATTAAATAACTTTGTTTAATTAATTAGAAGTAAGTACTCCATTTAATTAAATAATTTCAAAATTATTTTCTAAACTAGTTAACTCAAGTAAACCGTGGTTAAATCTGATCAAATTTTGGTCAAACTTGATTTTTGCGTCTGTGAATATGAGCAAATGTGAGTATGAATTCCAGCAACAATTTGATGCATATTCTCATTCAACCTTTCAAAATGAAGAGATGAGGGTCTCTTAAATAGACTTTCTTAGAATTCATCAATGGTTTAGAATGATTTCAATCAATGGTCAGGATTAAAGTTGAAGTTCAGTCATAAAGGAAGATTTCCAATTTAAATGGAGTTAACAGATTTAATTTGAGTAAAATAAGGAGTTAACTGATTCAATTTGAGTAGAAAAAAGAGTTAACTCATTTAACTCATTTTTTATCAATAGTGGATTGAAAATTTCCCTTTTTGAACTGAAGAGAGGTTTTGTTGAGATATTTAATTTAACAAAATGAGATATGCTCTCATAATTACTTTTTCTATTTAATTAAATAAACTTTAATTAATTAGAGACACGTTTCTTATTTAATTAAATAACTTCACTTAATTAAATAAATTTGTTTAATTAATTAGAATTACTCTATTTAATTAAATAATTTCATTTAATTATTTCAAAAAAAAAATCAAAATTAGTCAACTCAAGTCAACCGTGGTTAAATTTGGTCAACTTTTGGTCAATCTTGATATTTGCGTATGTGAATATGAGCAAATGTGAGTATGAATTCTAGCAACAATTCGATGCAAATTCTCATTCAACATTTCAAAATGAAGAGATCAGGGTCTCTTAAATGACTTTCCTGGAATTCATCAACGGTTGAGATCGATTTCAATCAACGGTCATGATTAAAGGTGAAGTTCAGTCATAAAGGGAGATTTCCAAATTAAAGTGAGTTAACAGATTTAATTTGAGTAAAATAAGGAGTTAACTGATTTAGTTTGAGTAAAAAAAGGAGTTAACTGATTTAACTGATTTTTTATCAATAGTGAACTAGAAATTTTCCTTTTTGAACTAAAGAGAGATTTTGTGCAGATATTTAATTTAATAAAATGAGATATGCTCTCATAATTACTTTTTCTATTTAATTAAATAATCTTTAATTAATGAGAGACACTTTTCTTATTTAATTAAATAACTTCATTTAATTAATTAGGAATGGCTTCTCATTTAATTAAATAACTTTTTTTAATTAATTACAAGTAAGTACTCTATTTAATTAAATAATTTAGTTTAATTATTTAAAAATTCATTTCGAAACTAGTCAAGTCAAGTCAACTGTATTTAAATCTGGTCAACTTTTGGTCAAACTTGATCTTTGCGTATGTGAATATGAGCAAATTTGAGTATGAATTCCAAAAACAATTCGATGCAAATTCTCATTCAACCTTTCAAAATGAAGAGATGAGGGTCTCTTAAATAGACTTTCTTGGAATTCATCAACGATTGAGAACGATTTCAATCAACGGTCAAGATTAAAGTTGAAGTTCAGTCATAAAGGAATATTTCTAAATTAACGGGAGTTAACAGATTTAATTTGAGTAAAATAAGGAGTTAACTGATTCAATTTGAGTAGAAAAAAGAGTTAACTTATTTAACTCATTTTTGATCAATAGTGGATTGAAAATTTTCATTTTTGAACTGAAGAGAGGTTTTGTTGAGATATTTAATTTAACAAAATGAGATATTCTCTCATTATTAATTTTTCTATTTAATTAAATAATGTTTAATTAATTAGAGACACTTTCCTTATTTAATTAAATAACTTCATTTAATTAATTAGGAATGGCTTCTCATTTAATTAAACAACTTTGTTTAATTAATTAGAAGTAAGTACTCCATTTAATTAAATAATTTCATTTAATTATTTCAAAAAAAAATTCAAAACTAGTCAACTCAAGTCAACCGTGGTTAAATCTGGTTAACTTTTGGTCAAACTTGATCTTTGCGTCTATGAATATTAGCAAATGTGAGTATGAATTCCGAGAACAATTTGATGCAAATTCTCATTCAACCTTTCAAAATGAAGAGATGAGGGTCTCTTAAATAGACTTTCCTTGAATTCATCAATGGTTGGGATCGATTTCAATCAACGGTCAGGATTTAAAGGTGAAGTTCAGTCCTAAAGGAAGATTTCTAAATTAAAAGGATTCAACAGATTTAACTCATTTTTTATCAATAGTGAACTAGAAATTTTCTTTTTTGAACTAAAGAGAGATTTTGTCCAGATATTTAATTTAATAAAATGAGATATGCTCTCATAATTACTTTTTCTATTTAATTAAATAATCTTGAATTAATGAGAGACACTTTTCTTATTTAATTAAATAACTTCATTTAATTAATTAAGAATGGCTTCTCATTTAATTAAATAACTTTTTTTAATTAATTAAAAGTAAGTACTCCATTTAATTAAATAATTTAGTTTAATTATTTAAAAATTCATTTCGAAACTAGTCAAGTCAAGTCGACTATATTTAAATCTGGTCAACTTTTGGCCAAACTTGATCTTTGCATATGTGAATATGAGCAAATTTGAGTATGAATTCTAGCAACAATTCGATGCAAATTCTCATTCAACCTTTCAAAATGAAGAGATGAGGGTCTCTTAAATAGACTTTCTTGGAATTCATCAACGGTTGAGATCAATTTCAATCAACGGTCAAGATTAAAGGTGAAGTTCAGTCATAAAGGGAGAGTTCCAAATTAAAGGGAGTTAACAGATTTAATTTGAGTAAAATAAGGAGTTAACTGATTCAATTTGAGTAGAAAAAGGACAAAACTCATTTAACTCATTTTTTATCAATAGGGTACTGAAAATTTTCCTTTTTCAACCGAAGAGAGATTTTGTTGAGATATTTAATTTAATAAAATGAGATATGCTCACATAATTACTTTTTCTATTTAATTAAATAATTTTTAATTAATTAGAGACACTTTTATTATTTAATTAAATAACTTCATTTAATTAATTAGGAATGACTTCTCATTTAATTAAATAACTTTGTTTAAATAATTAGAAGTAAGTACTCCATTTAATTAAATAATTTCGTTTGATTATTTCAAAAAAAAATTCGAAACTATTCAACTCAAGTCAACTGTGGTTAAATCTGGCCAACTTTTGGTGAAACTTGATTTTTGCGTATGTGAATATGAGCAAATGTGAGTCTGAATTCCAGCAACAATTCGATGCAAATTCTCATTCAATCTTTCAAAATAAAGAGATGACGGTCTCTTAAATAGACTTTTTTGAAATTCATCAATGGTTGAGATCGATTTGAATCAACGGTCAGTATTTAAATGTGAAGTTCATTTATAAAGGGAGATTTCCAAATTAAAGGGAGTTAATCGATTTAATTTGAGTAAAATAAGGAGTTAACTAATTCAATTTGAGTAAAACAAAGAGTTAACTCATTTAACTCATTTTTTATCAATAGTGAACTAGAAATTTCTCTTTTTGATTTGAAAAGAGATTTTGTTGAGATATTTAATTTAATAAAATGAGATATGCTCTCATAATTATTTTTTCTATTTAATTAAATAATCTTTAATTAATTAGACACACATATATTATTTAATTAAATAACTTCATTTAATTAATTAGGAATGGCTTCTCATTTAATTAAATAACTTTGTTTAATTAATTGGAAGCAAGTACTCCATTTAATTAAATAATTTCGTTTAATTATTTCAAAATTCTTTTCAAAAATAGTCAACTCAAGTCAACCGTTGTTAAATCTGGTCAACTTTTGGTCAAACTTAATTTTTGTGTATGTGAATATGAGCAAATGTGAGTATGAATTTCAGCAACAATTCGATGCAAATTCTCATTCAACTTTTCAAAATAAAGAGATGAGGATCTCTTAAATAGACTTTCTTGGAATTCATCAACGGTTCAGATCGATTTCAATCAACGGTCAAGATTTAAAGGTGAAGTTCAGTCATAAAGGGAGATTTCCAAATTAAAGGGAGTTAACAGATTTAATTTGACTAAAATAAGGAGTTAACTGATTCAATTTGAGTAAAAAAAGGATTTAACTGATTTAACTCATTTTTTATCAATAGTGAACTGGAAATTTCCCTTTTTGAACTGAAGAGAGATTTTGTTGAGATATTTAATTTAATTAAATGAGATATGCTCTCATAATTACTTTTTCTATTTAATTAAATCATTTTTAATTAATTAGAGACACTTTTCTTATTTAATTAAATAACTTTATTTAATTAATTAGGAATGGCTTCTCATTTAATTAAATAACTTTGTTTAAATAATTAGAAGTAAGTACTCCATTTATTTAAATAATTTCGTTTAATTATTTCAAAATTCATTTCGAAACTAGTTAACTCAAGTCAACCGTGGTTAAATCTGGTCAACTTTTGCTCAAATTTGATCTTTTGGTATGTGAATATAAGCAAATGTGAGTATTAATTCTAGCAACAATTCGATGCAAATTCTCATTCAACCTTTCAAAATGAAGAGATGAGTGTGTCTTAAATAGACTTTCCTGGAATTCATCAACGGTTGAGATTGATTTCAATCAATGATCAGAATTTAAAAGTGAAGTTCAGTCATAAAAGGAGATTTCCAAATTAAAGGGAGTTAACTGATTTAATTTGAGTAAAATAAGGAGTTAACTGATTCAATTTGAGTAGAAAAAGGAGTTAATTGATTTAACTCATTTTTTATCAATAGTGAACTAAAAACTTCCCTTTTTGAACTGAAGAGAGATTTTGTTGAAATATTTAATTTAATAAAATGAGATATGCTCTCATAATTACCTGTTCTATTTAATTAAATAATCTTTAATTAATAAGAGACACTTTTCTTATTTAATTAAATAACTTCATTTAATTAATTAGGAATGGTTTCTAATTAAATAACTTTATTTAGTTAATTCGAAGCAAGTACTCCATTTAATTAAATAATTTTGTTTAATTATTTCAAAATTTTTTTCGAAACTAGTCAACTCAATTCAACCGTTGTTAAATTTGGTCAATTTTTAGTCAAACTTGATCGTTGCTTATGTGAATATGAGCAAATGTGAGTATGAATTACAGATACAATTCGATGCAAATTCTCATTCAACCTTTCAAAACGAAGAGATGACGGTCTCTTAAATAGAGTTTTCTAGAATTCATCAATGGTTGAGATCGATTTCAATCAACCGTCAGGATTAAAGGTGAAGTTCAGTCATAAGGGGAGATTTCCAAATTAAAGGGAGTCAACAGATATAATTTGAGTAAAATAAGGAGTTAACTGATTCAATTTGAGTAGAAAAAGGAGTCAACTGATTTAACTCATTTTTGATCAATAGTGAACTGGAAATTTCACTTTTTGAATTGAAGAGAGATTTTGTTGAGATATTTAATTTTATCAAATGAGATATGCTCTCATAATTACTTTTTGTATTTAATTAAATAATCTTTAATTAATTAGAGGCACTTTTTTTATTTAATTAAATAACTTCATTTAATTAATTAGGAATGGCTTTTCATTTAATTAAATAACTTTGTTTAATTAATTAGAAGTAAGTACTCCATTTAATTAAATAATTTCAATTAATTATTTCAAAATTTTTTTTGAAACTAGTCAACTCAAGTCAACCGTGGTTAAATCTGGTCAACTTTTGGTCAAACTTGATCTTTGCTTATGTTAATATGAGCAAATGTGAGTATGAATTCTAGCAACAATTCGATGCAAATTCTCATTCAACTTTCAAAACGAAGAGATGAGGGTATCTTAAATAGACTTTGCTGGAATTCATCAACGGTTGAGATCGATTTCAATCAGTGGTAACGATTAAAGATGAAGTTCAGTCATAAAGTGAGATTTCCAAATTAAAGGGAGTTAACAGATTTAATTTGAGTAAAATAAGGAGGTTAACTGATTCAATTTGAGTAGAAAAAGGAGTTAACTGATTTAAGTCATTTTTGATCAATAGTGAATTGAAAATTTTCCTTTTTGAACTGAAAAGAAATTTTGTTTAGATATTCAATTTGATAAAATGAGATATGCTCTCATAATTACTTTTTCTATTTAATTAAATAATCTTTAATTAATTAAAGACAACTTTCTTATTTAATTAAATAACTTCATTTAATTAATTAGGAATGGTTTCTCATTTAATTAAATAACTTTGTTTAATTAATTAGAAGTAAGTACTCCATTTAATTAAATAATTTCGTTTAGTTATTTCAAAGTATTTTTCAAAACTAGTCAACTCAAGTCAACTATGGTTAAATCTAGTCAACTTTTGGTCAAACTTGATCTTCGCATATGTGAATATGAGCAAATGTGAGTATGAATTCCAGCAATAATTCAATGCAAATTCTCATTCAACCTTTCAAAATAAAGAGATGAGGGTCTCTTAAATAGACTTTCCTGGTATTCATCAACGGTTGAGATCGATTTCAATCAACGGTCAGGATTTAAAGGTGAAATTCAGTTCTAAATGGAGATTTCTAAATTAAAGAGAGATAAAAAATTTAATTTGAATAAAATAAGGAGTTAACTGATTCAGTTTGAGTAGAAAAATGAGTTAACTGATTTAACTCATTTTTTATCAATAGAAAACTGCAAATTTCCCTTTTTCAACTGAAGAGAGATTTTGTTGAGATATTTAATTTAATAAAATGAGATATGCTCTCATAATTACTTTTCTACTTAATTAAATAATCTTTAATTATTTAGAGACAATTTTCTTATTTAATTGAATAACTTCATTTAATTAATTATGAATGCCTTCTCATTTAATTCAATAACTTTGTTTAATTAATTAGAAGTAAGTACTCTATTTAATTAAATAATTTCTTTTAATTATTTTTTAAAAAAAATTCGAAACTAGTCAACTCAAGTCAGTCGTGGTTAAATTTGGTCAACTTTTGGTCAAACTTGATCTTTGCGTATGTGAATATGAGCAAATGTGAGTATGAATTCCAGCAACAATTCGATGCAAATTCTCATTCAACCTTTCAAAATAAAGAGATGAGGGTGTCTTAAATAGACTTTCCTGGAATTCAAGAACAGTTGAGATCGATTTCATTCAACGGTCAGGATTAAAGGTGAAGTTCAGTTACAAAGGGAGATTTCCAAATTAAAGGGAGTTAACAGATTTAATTTGAGTAAAACAAGGAGTTAACTGATTCAATTTGAGTAGAAAAAGTAGTTACCTGATTTAACTCATTTTTGATCAATAGTAAACTGGAAATTTTTCTTTTTGAACTGAAGAGAGATATTGTTGAGATATTTAAGTTAATAAAATGAGATATGCTCTCATAATTACTTTTTCTATTTAATTAAATAATCTTTAATTAATTAGAGACACTTTTCTTATTTAATTAAATAACTTCATTTAATTAATTAGGAATGACTTCTCATTTAATTAAATAACTTTGTTTAATTAATTACAAGTAAGTACTCCATTTAATTAAATAATTTCGTTTAATTATTTCAAAATTCTTTTTGAAACTAGTCAACTTAAGTCAACCGTGGTTAAAACTGATCAACTTTTGGTCAAACTTGATCTTTGCGTATGTGAATATGAGCAAATGTGAGTATGAATTCCTGCAACAATTCGATGCAAATTCTCATTCAAACTTTCAAAATGAAGAGATGAGGGTCTCTTAAATAGACTTTCTTAGCGTTCATCAATGGTTGAGATCGATTTCAATCAATGGTCAGGATTAAAGGTGAAGTTCAGTCATAAAGGGATATTTTCAAATTAAAAGGAGTTAACAGATTTAATTTGAGTAAAATAAGGAGTTAACTGATTCAATTTGAGTAGAAAAAGGAGTTAACTGATTTAACTTATTTTTTATCAATAGTGAATAGGAAATTTTGTTTAATTATTTCAAAATTCTTTTCGAAACTAGTTAACTCAAGTTAATCGTTGTTAAATCTGGTCAACTTTAGGTCAAACTTGATCTTTGTGTATGTCAATATGAGCAAATGTATGAATTCCAGCAACAATTCAATGTAAATTCTCATTCAACCTTTCAAAATGAAGACATGAGGATCTTTAAATTAGACTTTCCTAGAATTCATCAACGGTTGAGATCGATTTCAATCAACGGTCAGTATTAAAGTTTAATTTCAGTCATAAAGGGAGATTTCCAAATTAAGAGGAGTTAACAGAATTAATTTGAGTAAAATAAAGAGGTAACTGATTCAATTTGAGTAGAAAAAGGAGTTAACTAATTTAACTCATTTTTGATTAATAGTAAACTGAAAATTTCTCTTTTTGAACTGAAGAGAGATATTGTTGAGATATTTAATTTAATAAAATGAGATATGCTCTCATAATTACTTTTTCTATTTAATTAAATAATCTTTAATTAATTAGACACACTTTTCTTATTTAATTAAATAACTTCATTTAATTAATTAGGATGACTTCTCATTTAATTAAATAACTTTGTTTAATTAATTATAAGTAAGTACTCCATTTAATTAAATAATTTCGTTATATTATTTCAAAATTCTTTTTGAAACTAGTCAACTCAAGTCAATCGTAGTTAAATCTGGTCAAGTTTTGGTCAAACTTGATTTTTGCGTATGTGAATATGAGCAAATGTGAGTATGAATTCCAGCAATAATTCGATGCAAATTCTCATTCAACCTTTCAAAATGAAGAGATGAGGGTCTCTTAAATAGACTTTTTTATAATTCATCAATGGTTGAGATCGATTTCAATCAACGGTCAGGATTGAACATGAAGTTCAGTCATAAAGGGAGATTTTCAAATTAAAAGGAGTTAACAGATTTAATTTGAATAAAATAAGGAGTTAACTGATTCAATGTGAGTAGAAAAAGGAGTTAACTGATTTAACTCATTTTTTCTCAATAGTGAACTGGAAATTTCCCTTTTTGAACTGAAGAAAAATTTTGTTGAGATATTTAATTTAATAAAATTAGATATGCTCCCATAATTACTTTTTCTATTTAATTAATTAGAGAGACTTTTCTTATTTAATTAAGTAAATTCATTTAATTAATTAGGAATGGCTTCTCATTTATTTAAATAACTTTGTTTAATTAATTAGAAGTAAGTACTCCACTTAATTAAATAATTTCATTTAATTATTTCAAAAAAAATATTGAAACTAGTCAACTCAAGTCAACTATGGTTAAATCTGGTCAACTTTTGGTCAAACTTGATCTTTGCGTATGTGAATATGAGCAAATGGGAGTATGAATTCCAGCAACAATTCGATGCAAATTCTCATTCAACCTTTCAAAATGAAGAGATGAGGGTCTCTTAAATAGAGTTTCCTGGAATTCATTAATGGTTGAGATCGATTTCAATCAACTATCAGTATTAAAGGTGAAGTTTAGTCATAAAGGGAGATTTCCAAATTAAAGGGAGTTAACAGATTTAATTTGAGTAAAATATGAAGTTAACTGATTCAATTTGAGTAGAAAAAGGAGTCAACTGATTTAACTCATTTTTGATCAATAGTGAACTGGAAATTTCCCTTTTTGAACTGAAGAGAGATTTTGTTGAGATATTTAATTTAATAAAACGAGATATGCTCTCATAATTACTTTTTCTATTTAATTAAATAATCTTTAATTAATTAGAGACACTTTTCTTATTGAATTAAGTAAATTCATTTAATTAATTAGGAATGGCTTCTCATTTAATTAAATAACTTTGTTTAATTAATTAGAAGTAAGTACTCCATTTAATTAAATAATTTTGTTTAATTATTTCAAAATTCTTTTTGAAACTAGTCAACTCAAGTCAACCGTGGTTAAATCTGGTCAACTTTTGGTCAAACTTGATCTTTTTGTATGTGAATATGAGCAAATGTGGGTAAGAATTTTAGCAACAATTCGATGCAATTTCTCATTCAACCTTTCAAAGTGAAGAGATGGGGGTCTCTTAAATAAAATTTCTTAGAATTCATCAACGATTGAGATCGATTTTAATCAAAGGTCAGGATTAAAGGTGAAGTTCAGTCATAAATGGAGATTTTCAAATTAAAGGGAGTTAACAGATTTAATTTGAATAAAATAAGGAGTTAACTGATTCAATTTGAGTAGAAAAAGGAGTCAACTGATTTAACTCATTTTTTATCAATAGTGAACTGGAAATTTCCCTTTTTGAACTAACGAGAGAATTTGTTGAGATATTTAATTTAATAAAATGAGATATGGTCTCATAACTACATTTTCTATTTAATTAAATAATCTTTAATTAATTAGAGTCACTTTTCTTATTTAATTAAATAACTTCATTTAATTAATTAGGAATGACTTTTCATTTAATTAAATAATTTTGTTTAATTAATTAGAAGTAAGTACTCCATTTAATTAAATAATTTCGTTTAATTATTTCAAAATTCTTTTCGAAACTAGTCAACTCAAGTCAACCGTGGTTAAATTTGGTCAACTTTTGGTCAAACTTGATGTTGCGTATGTGAATATGAGCAAATGTGAGTATGAATTCCAGCAACAATTCGATGCAAATTCTCATTCAACCGTTCAAAATGAAGAGATGAGGGTTTCTTAAATAGACTTTCCTGGAATTAATCAACGGTTTAGATCGATTTCAATCAACGGTTAGGATTAATGGTGAAGTTCAGTCATAAAGGAAGATTTCCAAGTTAAAGGGAGTTAATAGATTTAATTTGATTAAAATAAGGAGTTAACTGATTCAATTTGAGTAGAAAAAAGAGTTAACTGATTTAACTCATTTTTGATCAATAGTGAACTGGAAATTTCCCTTTTTGAACTGAAGAGAGATTTTGTTGAGATATTCAATTTAATAAAATGAGATATGCTCTCATAATTACTTTTTCTATTTAATTAAATAATCTTTAATTAGTTAGAGGCACTTTTCTTATTTAATTAAATAACTTCATTTAATTAATTAGGAATGGCTTCTCATTTAATTAAATAACTTTGTTTAATCAATTAGAAGTAAGTACTGCATTTAATTAAATAATTTCATTTAATTATTTCAAAATTTTTTTTGAAACTAGTCAACTCAAGTCAACCATGGTTAAATCTTGTCAGCTTTTGGTCAAACTTGATCTTTGCGTATGTGAATATGAGCAAATGTGAGTATGAATTCTAACAACAATTCAATGCAAATTCTAATTCAACCTTTCAAAATGAAGAGATGAGGGTCTCTTAAATAGACTTTCCTCGAATTCATCAATGGTTGAGATCGATTTGAATCAACAGTCAGGATTAAAGGTGAAGTTCAGTCATAAAGGGAGATTTCCAAATTAAAGTGAGTTAACAGAATTTTTTTGAGTAAAATAAGGAGTTAACTGATTCAATTTGAGTAGAAAAAGGAGTTAACAAATTTAACTCATTTTTTATCAATAGTGAACTGTAAATTTCTCTTTTTGAACTAAAGAGAGATTTTGTTGAGATATTTAATTTAATAAAATGAGATATGCTCTCATAATTACTTTTTCTATTTAATTAAATAATATTTAATTAGTTAGAGACACTTTTCTTATTTAATTAAATAACTTCATTTAATTGGTTAGGAATAGCTTCTCATTTTATTAAATAACTTTGTTTAATTAATTAGAAGTAAGTACTCCATTTAATTAAATAATTTTGTTTAATTATTTCAAAATTCTTTTCGAAACTAGTCAACTATGGTTAAATCTGGTGAACTTTTGGTCAAACTTGATCTTTGCGTATGTGAATATGAGCAAATGTGAGTATGAACTCCAGCAACTATTCAATGCAAATTCTCATTCAACCTTTCAAAATGAAGAGATGAGGGTCTCTTAAATAGACTTTCCTAGAATTCATCAATGATTGAGATCAATTTCAATCAATGATCAGGATTAAAGGTGAAGTTCAGTCTTAAAGGGAGATTTCCAAATTAAAGGGAGTTAACATATTTAATTTGAGTAACATAAGGAGTTAACTGATTCAATTTGAGTAGAAAAAGGAGTTAACTCATTTAACTCATTTTTTATGAATAGTGAACTGGAAATTTCTCTTTTTGAACTGAAGAGAGATTTTGTTGAGATATTTAATTTAATAAAATGAGATATGCTCTCGTAATTACTTTTTCTATTTAATTAAATAATTTTTAATTAGTTAGAGACACTTTTCTTATTTAATTAAATAACTTCATTTAATTAGTTAGGAATGGCTTCTCATTTAATTAAATAACTTTGTTTAATTAATTAGAAGTAAGTACTCCATTTAATTAAATAATTTTATTAAATTATTTTTTAAAAAAATTTGAAATTAGTTAACTCAAGTCAACCGTGGTTAAATCTGGTCAACTTTTGGTCAAACTTGATCTTTGCGGATGTGAATATGAGCAAATGTGAGTATGAATTCCAGCAACAATTCGATGCAAATTCTCATTCAACCTTTCAAAATGAAGAAATGAGGGTCTCTTAAATAGACTTTCTTGGAATTCATCAACGGTTGAGATCAATTTCAATCAATGGTCAGGATTAAAGGTGAAGTTCAATTATAAAGGGAGATTTCCAAATTAAAGGGAGTTAATAGATTTATTTTGAGTAAAATAAGGATTTAATTGATTCAAATTGAGTAGAAAAAGGAGTTAACTAATTTAACTCATTTTTTATCAATAGTGAACTAAAAATTTCCCTTTTTGAACTGAGGAGATGTAATGCCCTGCCAAGGGTTCCAAATAATTAACCTTGAATTTTACTAAGTTTAGTAGCATTTTTTTTTTTTTTTTGAAAATAAATAATATATATATAACTCATGCACAATAACGGAAGCAATAGCATTGTCTATCATAACATACATAACATATTACATTCTTGAAGATCTCTTAACGTTGAATTACATACATGAATCCATCTAGTACAACATCCACATGAAATAATAATGATATTTCCAATGTTTGTAGATTACATTTCAAATACTCTATCATACACTATTCATGTCATAGGGTATGACAACCTCAAAAAATATACCAAAAATATACATAGATAGAATAAGGTACATCATCCTATTCTAATCTATGATACGTCAAAGTAGAGATAATCACATGATACAAAAACATATACATCCATCATAAAGATCAAACATAATAAACTAAGTGCACGGTTCCTCCCAACCATCAATAGCATCATTAGACCATCGTGGATCCTAGCCATCCCTCCATGTGTAACATTCCAAATCACCGAAGAGATCATCGGTATTACATAGTAGGAATGTCACTCCTAATATATACAACATCATATGTAGAAAGTAATCTAACATGCAAATAAAAGCATAAGATAACATCATCTAACATATGCTAATCATTAATAAAAAAAGATACATATCCACCATCATGAAGGATGCATCGGCCACGATGTCTCAATGAATCTCAAAATGATAAGAGTGGAAAATACACTACCACCCGATCGCGAATAAATCAAGAATAAATCCACATTTTAGTCCCATCACGGCGACTAGAAAATAACCAAAGATAACTGATCGATGACAAAAATAATAGTTAAGTCAAGTGTCTCATACATAAGAATCTCAACTATAACAATCAGTAATCACAACCAATACATAGAGCATTCCATCACATAACCATGTTTGGGTTTATAAAGATCGAGATTAAAACATCATCATGTCACCACAATCACATAACTCCCAAGTCTTTGGTAGACGTCCTATACAGGTCAACCCAAAACCCAAAATAATAGCATAAAGAATACAGAATGTAAACACATGTTTTGATTTTATAACTTGAATTGTAGAGATCTCAGTTTAAGTTCCCAAGTTTGAAGAATGAATGGAGAAACACTCATATTGTTTTTGGATATAAGTTTTCCTTAACAGAACTTAAAAAAATCCATTTTACAATTTATAATATTTGTTTGATACATCCCCCACCAAACTATAAATTCTTTATTTAATAATTTAAAACAATTAAATTATTAAATAGTTGAAAGTTATTAAAGAGTCACCTTTATGAAAACAAATCTTCAATATAAATCATTGATCAAATAATAATAACTTAAATTTATAAATAACTTATTTACATATCACACACACAGACACACACACACAAACACTTATATTTAAATATATATATACATACATACATATGTAAATATATTAATACATTTTCATAAAATCGATTTAACAATTTCGATTGACACCATATTATATAGCAATGTGAATTGATTGTTTACAAACGTTTTAACATAAATTTTTTTTTGCATAACATTAACATCAATTAAACCCCCCCAAACTCTTTTTACGGTACGCAGTACCTGTGGTCACAGGCACTGTGCCGACAACGGGTATGTAGTACCCCTATCACCGCAGACCTGCGACGGTAGGTCTCTGCCTTCCGTAGACGCGGGGCACGAATCGTGCCCATGGCATTATAATATACACTTGTTTCATGCGATATGAATCGCGATGTGATTTATTAAATTTCTCACTGCGATTTATCAATCACTCAATTCAGTGCATTATATATATATATATATATATATATATATATATGTTTTTTTTTTTCTTCACAAAGATTATATCTACAAATATGAATGCATATAAAATTCTACAATAAAATTAATCTACAGAATGCATATAATTATGACACTTCTCATAAGGCATATGGAAGACACGAAGAAGACAGGGAATGTGAGATGCGAAAATAGCATAATTAAAATCACAAGAATCTACCTGGATTCTAATACTAAATCGCTCTTCCTCAGAAAATCCGCAGAGCAAGCTCCTCCCTTCTTCAAAATTTTTGAGTCCTCCAATGCTCCAATTGCTCTCCCAACACTATGTCTAAGCTTCTATCAATGCCTGCATATAAAGAGCTTTCAGGAAACATCTAGAATGCTTCTAGAAACAACTAGAAGGTGTCACCAACTAAGCATAGGTCTTTTCCAACCTTCAAGATGAGCCATAGGGTTGTAGACACCATGTGCTTAATTGATGCACTAACCTCCGTGTTGTTGACACATAAGAAATAGAGAAGTGCGTTAATTCTCATGCAAGCTTATAACTCCAATTTACTTTTTATATAATTTCTATTTAAATATTTATAATTTTCATTTTAACTTTATAACTTTTATTATTATTATTTATTTGTTACTTTATTATTATTTTATAATTATTATTAATTTTAATTTCTAATTTTCTTTTATTTAATTCAATTTTCCTCAATAATTCACATTTAATTAATTATAATCAAAATATCAAATAACATGATATTTTATATTAATTTCCTCAAATCATTAATTTATTAATTAAATCTATTTATTAAGACTTAATTAATAGATAATTCACCATAGACCTCCAAGATAGAATATGAAAACCCATCATAGAGCAAATCACTCAAAATCAATCTAAAGGGTTAAAAATCACAAATTATGTCATCCGACACATTCGGTGGGTAAAATATCCAGATATTTGTCCTACCTCACTAGGACAATTGGTTTAAGGGTTTGGGATTTGGACTTGAGAATTTATCTCCTTTCTCTTATCATTGAGATAGTATAATAGGGTACACTCATCCTGGCAATTCAGAGAAGTCGATACCCAGTACCTGCAACCTGCAGAAAATCCATGCATATACATATAATGCTAAGCTAAATAGACAATGGCAAAAAGTGGTGCATCGTGTAGATCCTGACTAAGCATGTGACAATGACTCCCTTCCTTAACCACATCAGAAAAGCCATATAATAAGAAAACATGCACACCATACACATGCAAGTATGGGGTAAGTATCCATAATAAAACACATAAGATAATAAACCATCCATCTAATCATCAATAATAACTGAAAACAATATAATGATCATCATGTATGCATGAAATGTAAATTCTAAATGATCTCATCTTATAACCACTGAAACCATAACATAATGTCTGATAATGTCAAAACAATAACACTAAACTATCAACATAAAACTAGTCTATCATAGTTTGATAATATTAGCAATGTCCAGAAAAGATGTCAACGAGGGTAGGCACTACAAGAGAGATTTTGTTGAGATATTTAATTTAATAAAATGAGATATAGTCTCATAATTACTTTTACTATTTAATTAAATAATCTTTAATTAATTAGAGACGCTTTTCTTATATAATTAAATAACTTCATTTAATTAATTAGGAATGGCTTCTCATTTAATTAAATAACTTTGTTTAATTAATTAGAAGTACTTGTACTCTATTTAATTAAATAGTTTCGTTTAATTATTTCAAAATTCTTTTCGAAACTAGTCAACTCAAGTCAACCATGGTTAAATCTGGTCAACTTTTGGTCAAGCTTGATCTTTGCGTATGTGAATATGAGCAAATGTGAATATGAATTCCAGCAACAATTCGATAAAAATTCTCATTCAACCTTTCAAAATGAAGAGATGAGGGTCTCTTAAATAGACTTTCTTGGAATTCATCAACGGTTGAGATCGATTTCAATCAACAGTCAGAATTAAATGTGAAGTTCAGTCATAAAGGGAGATTTCCAAATTAAAGGGAGTTAACAGATTTAATTTGAGTAAAATAAGGAGTTAACTGATTCAATTTGAGTAGAAAAAGGAGTTAACCGATTTAACTCATTTTTGATCAATAGTGAACTGAAAATTTCCCTTTTTGAACTGAAGAGAGATTTTGTTGAGATATCTAATTTAATAAAATGAGATATGCTCTCATAATTACTTTTTCTATTTAATTAAATAATCTTTAATTAATTAGAGACACTTTTCTTATTTAATTAAATAACTTCATTTAATTAATTAGGAATGGATTCTCATTTAATTAAATAAATTTGTTTAATTAGTTAGAAGTAAGTACTCCATTTAATTAAATAATTTCATTTAATTATTTCAAAATTCCTTTCAAAACTAGTCAACTCAAGTCAACCGTGGTTAAATATGATCAACTTTTGGTCAAACTTGATCTTTGCGTATGTGAATAAGAACAAATGTGATTATGAATTCTAGCAACAATTCAATGCAAATTCTTATTCAACCTTTCAAAATGAAGAGATGAGGGTCTCTTAAATGGATTTTCTTGGAATTCATCAATGGTTGAGATCGATTTCATTCAACGATCAGGATTAAAGGTGAAATTTAGTCATAAAGCGAGACTTTCAAATTAAAAGGAGTTAATAGATTTAATTTGAGTAAAATAAGGAGTTAACTGATTCAAATTGAGTAGAAAAAGGAGTTATCTGATTTATCTCATTTTTTATCAATAGTGAACTGATAATTTCCCTTTTTGAACTGAACAGAGATTTTCTTGAGATATTTAATTTAATAAAATGAGATATGCTCTCATAATTACTTTTTCTATTTAATTAAATAATCTTTAATTAATTAGAGACACTTTTCTTATTTAATTAAATAACTTCATTTAATTAATTAGGAATGGCTTCTCATTTAATTAGATAAGTTTGTTTAACTAATTAGAAGTAAGTACTCCATTTAATTAAATAATTTCGTTTCAAATATTTTAAAATTTTTTAAAAACCTAGTCAACTCAATTCAACCATGGTTAAATTTGGTCAACTTTTGGTCAAACTTGATCTTTGTGTATGTGAATATGAGCAAATGTGAGTATGAATTTCAGCAACAATTCGATGCAATTTCTCATTCAACCTTTCAAAATGAAGAGATGAGGGTCTCTTAAATAGACTTTCCTTGAATTCATCAACGGTTGAGATCGATTTCAATCAGCGGTCAGGATTAAAGGTGAAGTTCAGTCCTAAAGGGAGATTTTCAAATTAAACGGATTTAATAGGTTTAATTTGAGTAAACTAAGAAGTTAACTGATTCAATTTGAGTAGAAAAAAGAGTTAACTCATTTAACTCATTTTTGAACAATAGTGAACTTGAAATTTCCCTTTTTAAACTGAAGAGAGATTTTGTTGAGATATTTAATTTAATAAAATGAGATATGCTCTCATAATTACTTTTTCTATTTAATTAAATAATCTTTAATTAATTAGAGACACTTTTCTTATTTAATTAAATAACTTCATTTAATTAATTAGGAATGGCTTTTCATTTAATTAAATAATTTTGTTTCATTAATTAGAAGTAAGTACTCCATTTAATTAAATAATTTCGTTTCAATATTTCAAAATTCTTTTAAAAACTAGTCAACTCAAGACAACCGTGCTTAAATCTGGTTAACTTTTGGTCAAACTTGATGTTTGCGTATGTGAATATGAGCAAATGTGAGGATGAATTTTAACAACAATTCGATGAAAATTCTCATTCAACCTTTCAAAATGAAGAGATAAGGGTATGTTAAAAAGACTTTCTTGAAATTCATCAACGGTTGAGATCGATTTCAATCAACGGTGAGGATTAAAGGTGAAGTTCAGTCATAAAGGAAGATTTCCAAATTAAAAGGAGTTAACAGATTTAATTTGAGTAAAATAAGGAGTTAACTGATTCAATTTGAGTAAAAAATGGAGTTAACTGATTTAACTCATTTTTTATCAATAGTGAACTGAAAATTTCTCTTTTTCAACTGAAGAGAGATTTTGTTGAGATATTTAGTTTAATAAAATGAGATATGCTCTCATAATTACTTTTTCTATTTAATTAAATAATCTTTAATTAATTAGAGACACTTTTCTTATTTAAATAAATAAGGTCATTTAATTAATTAGGAGTGGCTTCTCATTTAATTAAATAACTTTGTTTAATTAGTTAGAAGTAGGTACTCCATTTAATTAAATAATTACGTTTAATTATTTCAAAAAAATTTGAAACTAGTCAACTCAAGTCAACCGTGGTTAAATCTTGTCAACTTTTGGTCAAACTTGATCTTTGCGTATGTGAATATAAGCAAGTGTGAGTATTAATTCTACCAACAATATGATACAAATTCTCATTCAACCTTTCAAAATGAAGAGATGAGGGTCTCTTAAATAGACTTTCTTGGAATTCATCAACGGTTGAGATCGATTTCAATCAACGGTTAGGATTAAAGGTGAAGTTCAGTCATAAAGGGAGATTTGCAAATTAAAGGGAGTTAACAGATTTAATTTGAGTAAAATAAGGAGTTAACTAATTAAATTTGAGTAGAAAAAGGAGTTAACTCATTTAACTCATTTTTTATCAATAGTGAACTGAAAATTTCTATTTTTGAACTGAACAGAGATTTTGTTGAGATATTTAATTTAATAAAACGAGATATTCTCTCATTATTACTTTTTCTATTTAATTAAATAATCTTTAATTAATTAGAGACACTTTTCTTATTTAATTAAATAACTACATTTAATTAATTAGGAATGGCTTCTCATTTAATTAAATAAATTTGTTTAATTAATTAGAAGTAAGTACTCCATCTAATTAAATAATTTCGTTTAATTATTTGAAAATTCTATTCGAAACTAGTGAACTCAAGTCAACCGTGGTTAAATTTGGTCAACTTTTTCTCAAACTTGATCTTTGCGTATGTGAATATGAGAAAATGTGAGTATGAATTCCAGCAACAATTTGATGCAAATTCTCATTCAACCTTTCAAAATGAAGAGATGAAGATCTCTTAAATAGACTTTCCTGAAATTCATCAACGGTTGAGATCAATTTCAATCAGTGGTCAGGATTAAAAGTGAAGTTAAGTCATAAAGGGAGATTTCCAAATTAAAGTTAACAAGTTTAATTTGAGTAAAATAAGGAGTTAACTGATTCAATTTGAGTAGAAAAAGGAGTTAAATGATTTAACTCATTTTTTATCAATAGTGAACTGGAAATCTCCTTTTTTCAACTGAACCGAGATTTTTTTGAGATATTTAATTTAATAAAATGAGATATGCTCTCGTAATTACTTTTTGTATTTAATTAAATAATCTTTAATTAATTAGAGACAATTTTCTTATTTAATTAAATAACTTCATTTAATTAATTAGGAATGGCTTCTCATTTAATTAAATAATTTTGTTTAATTAATTAGAAGTAAGTACTGCATTTAATTAAATTATTTTGTTTAATTATTTCAAAATTCTTATTGAAACTAGTCAACTCAAGTCAGCCGTGGTTAAATCTGGTCAATTTTTGGTCAAACTTGATCTTTGCGTATGTGAATATGAGCAAATGTGAGTATGAATTCTAGCAACAATTTGACGCAAATTCTCATTCAACCTTTCAAAATGAAGAGATGAGGGTCTGTTAAATAGACTTTCCTGAAATTCATTAACAATTGAGATCAATTTCAATCAGCGATCAGGATTAAAAGTGAAGTTCAGTCATAAAGGGAGATTTCCAAATTAAAGGGAGTTAACAGATTTAATTTGAGTAAAATAAGCAGTTAACTGATTCAATTTGAGTAGAAAAAGGAGTTAACTGATTGAACTCATTTTTGAACAATTGTATACTGTCAATTTTCCTTTTTGAAGTGAAGAGAGATTTTCTTGAGATATTTAATTTAATAAAATGAGATATGCTCTCATAATTACTTTTTCTATTTAGTTAAATAATCTTTAATAAATTAGAGACACTTTTCTTATTTAATTAAATAACTTCATTTAGTTAGTTAGGAATGACTTCTCATTTAATTAAATAATTTTTTTTTAATTAATTAGAAGTAATTACTCTATTTAATTAAATAATTTCGTTTAATTATTTCAAAATTGTTTTCGAAACTAGTCAACTCATGTCAGCCTTGGTTATATATGGTCAACTTTTGGTCAAACTTGATCTTTGCATATATGAATATGAGAAAATGTGAGTATGAATTCCAGCAACAATTCGATGCAAATTCTCATTCAACATTTCAAAATGGAGAGATGAGGGTCTCTTAAATAGACTTTCCTGGAATTCATCAACGGTTGAGATCGATTTCAATCAACGGTCAGGATGAAAGGTGAAGTTCAGACATAAAGGAAGATTTCCAAATTAAAGGGAGTTAATAGATTTAATTTGAGTAAAATAAGGAGTTAACTGATTGAATTTGAGTAGAAAAAAGAGTTAACTCATTTAACTCATTTTTGATCAATAGTATACTAAAAATTTCCCTTTTTTATCTGAAGAGAGATTTTGTTGAGATATTTAATTTAATAAAATGAGACGTGCTCTCATAATTACTTTTTCTATTTAATTATATAATCTTTAATTAATTAGAGACACTTTTTTTATTTAATTAAATAACTTCATTTAATTAGTTACAAATGGCTTCTCATTTAATTAAATAACTTTGTTTAATTAATTAGAAGTAAGTACTCCATTTAATTAAATAATTTTGTTTAATTATTTTAAAATTCTTTTCAAAACTAGTCAACTCAAGTCAACCGTGGGTAAATCTGGTCAACTTTTGGTCAGACTTGATCTTTGCGTATGTGAATATGAGCAAATGTGAGTATGAATTCCAGCAACAATTCGATGCAATTTCTCATTCAACCTTTCAAAATCAAGAGATGATGGTCTCTTAAATAGACTTTCCTAAAAATCATCAAGGGTTGAAATCGATTTCAATCAACGGTCAGGATTAAAGGTGAAGTTCAGTCATCAAGGGAAATTTCCAAATTAAAGGGAGTTAATAGATTTAATTTGAGTAAAATAAGGAGTTAACTGATTTAATTCATTTTTTATCAATAGTGAACTGGAAATTTCCTTTTTTCAATTGAAGAGAGATTTTGTTGAGATATTTAATTTAATAAAATGAGATATGCTCTCATAGTTACTTTTTCTATTTAATTAAATAATCTGTAATTAATTAGAGACAATTTTCTTATTTAATTAAATAACTTCATTTAATTAGTTAGGAATGGCTTCTCATTTAATTAAATAACTTTGTTTAATTAATTAGAAGTAATTACTGCATTTAACTAAATAATTTCGTTTAATTATTTCAAAATTCTTTTCGAAACTAGTCAACTCAAGTCAACTGTGGTTAAATCTGGTCAACTTTTGGTCAAACTTGATCTTTGCGTATGTCAATATGAGTAAATGTGAGTATGAATTTCAGCAACAATTCGATGCAAATTCTCATTCAACCTTTCAAAATGAAGAGATGGGGGTCTCTTAAATCGACTTTCCTGGAATTCATCAACGGTTGAGATCGATTTCAATCAACGGTCAGGATTAAAGGTGAAGTTTAGTCATAAAGGGAGATTTCCAAATTAAATGGAGTTAACAGAATTAATTTGAGTAAAATAAGGAGTTAACTGATTCAATTTGAATAGAAAAAGGAGTTAACTAATTTAACTCTGTTTTGATCAATAGTGAACTAAAAATTTCCCTTTTTGAACTGAAGAAAGATTTTGTTGAAATATTTAATTTAATAAAATGAGATATGCTCTCATAATTACTGTTTCTATTTAATTAAATAATCTTTAATTAATTAGAGACACTTTTCTTATTTAATTAAATAACTTCATTTAATTAGTTACGAATGGCTTCTCATTTAATTAAATAACTTTGTTTAATTAGTTAGAAGTAAGTACTCCATTTAATTAAATAATTTCATTTAATTATTTCAAAATTCTTTTCGAAACTAGTCCACTCAAGTCAACCATGGTTAAATCTGGTCAACTTTTGGTCAAACTTGATCTTTGCGTATGTGAATATGAGCAAATGTGAGTATGAATTCCAGCAACAATTCGATCCAAATTCTCATTCAACCTTTCAAAATGAAGAGATGAGGCTCTCTTAAATAGACTTTCCTAGAAATCATCAAGGGTTGAAATCGATTTTAATCAACGGTTATGATTAAAGGTGAAGTTCAGTTATAAAGGGAGATTTTCAAATTAAAGGGAGTTAACAGATTTAATTTGAGTAAAATAAGGAGTTAACTGATTCAATTTGAGTAGAACAAGGAGTTAACTGATTTAACTCATTTTTTATCAATAGTGAACTGGAAATTTCAATTTATGAACTGAAGAGAGATTTTGTTGAGATATTTAATTTAATAAAATGAGATATGCTCTCATAATTACTTTTTCTCTTTAATTAAATAATCTTTAATTAATTAGAGACACTTTTCTTATTTAATTAAATAACTTCATTTAATTAGTTAGGAATGGCTTCTCATTTAATTAAATAACTTTTTTTAATTAATTAGAAGTAAGTACTCCATTTAATTAAATAATTTTGTTTAATTATTTCAAAATTCTTTTCGAAACTAGTCAACTCAAGTCAACTATGGTTAAATCTGGTGAACTTTTGGTCAAACTTGATCTTTGCGTATGTGAATATGAGCAAATGTGAGTATGAATTCCAGCAACAATTCGATGCAAATTCTCATTCGACCTTTCAAAATGAAGAGATGAGGGTCTCTTAAATAGACTTTCCTAGAATTCATCAACAGTTGAGATCGATTTCAATCAACAGTCAGGATTAAAGGTGAAGTTCAGTCATAAAGGGAGATTTTCAAATTAAAGGGAGTTAACAGATTTAATTTGAGTAAAATAAGGAGTTAACTGATTCAATTTGAGTAGAAAAAGGAGTTAACTGATTTAACTCATTTTTGATCAATAGTGAACTGGAAATTTCCCTTTTTGAACTGAAGAGAGATTTTGTTGAGATATTTAATTTAATAAAATGAGATATGCTCTCATAATTACTTTTTCTCTTTAATTAAATAATCTTTAATTAATTAGAGACACTTTTCTTATTTAATTAAATAACTTCATTTAATTAGTTAGGAATGGCTTCTCATTTAATTAGATAACTTTATTTAATTAATTAGAAGTAAGTACTCCATTTAATTAAATAATTTTGTTTAATTATTTCAAAGTTCTTTTCGAAACTAGTCAACTCAAGTCAACCATGGTTAAATCTGGTCAACTTTCGGTCAAACTTGATATTTGCGTATGTGAATATGAGCAAATGTGAGTATGAATTCTAGCAACAATTCGATGCAAATTCTCTTTCAACCTTTCGTAATGAAGAGATGAGGTTCTCTTAAATCGACTTTCCTGGAATTCATCAATGGTTGAGATCGATTTCAATCAACGGTCAGGATTAAAGGTGAAGTTTAGTTATAAAGGGAGATTTCCAAATTAAATGGAGTTAACAGATTTAATTTGTGTAAAATAAGTTGTTAACTAATTCAATTTGAGCAGAAAAAGGAGTTCACTCATTTAACTCATTTTTTATCAATAGTGAACTGGAAATTTCCTTTTTTGAATTGAAGAAAGATTTTGTTGAAATATTTAATTTAATAAAATGAGATATGCTCTCATAATTTCTTTTTCTATTTAATTAAATAATCTTTAATTAATTAGAGACACTTTTCTTATTTAATTAAATAACTTGATTTAATTAATTAGGAATGGCTTCTCATTTAGTTAAATAATTTCATTTAATTATTTCAAAATATTTTTCAAAACTAGTCCACTCAAGTCAACCGTGGTTAAATCTGGTCAACTTTTGGTCAAACTTGATCTTTGCGTATGTGAATATGAGAAAATGTGAGTATAAATTCCAACAACAATTTGATGCAAATTCTCATTCAACCTTTTAAAATGAAGAGATGAGGGTCTGTTAAATAGACTTTCTTGAAATTCATCAACGGTTGAGATCAATTTCAATCAACAGTCAGGATTTAAGGTGAAGTTCAGTCATAAAGGGAGATTTCCAAATTAAAGGGAGTTAACAGATTTAATTTGAGTAAATTAAGGAGTTAACTGATTCAATTTGAGTAGAAAAAGGTGTTAACTAATTTAACTCATTTTTGATCAATAGTGAACTGAAAATTTCCCTTTTTGAACTGAAGAGAGATTTTGTTGAGATATTTAATTTAATAAAATGAGATATGCTCTCATAATTACTTTTTCATTTTTGACCATCGCTTCTTCATGAGGCCATCCCAATCTGAAGAGGAACCTTTCTCTAGTCTTGAATTACTTAAGTGTGAGTTGACCAATTCTACTATACTAGCTTCAATTTTGATAATAAGTTCTGTCGGATTGAGTTCCATGTTTTGGAAAATACGTCGATTCCTCTCCTTCCAGATTTCCCAAATAATGATGGAAGGGGAAATGTTCCAAAGTTTACTAAAGACTCCCTTAACCATATTTGTGGGCCAGCCAAAAAGAAAGTCATCCAAGGAATTCGGAAGAGGTGTAGACCAACCTAGCATCCACCTAATCCATTCCCAACAAATTTGAGAGAAGGAACATTTAAACAAAAGATGGTCAGCATTTTCAACATTACATTGGCAAAGGGTACACGTGAAGGGACCCTGAAATCCAAGCATGTATAGTCTATCCATAGTTGTTTCGCTATGACAATAGCCCTATAACCATTACTGATAGAGTATTGTCCATCATTGGCAGCAACCCAAATTAAGGTATCCTCTCTGTTTGTTAGTTTGATATTTATACCTTCCAATAGCTTATCAAAGCTTTCAAAAATATCATCTTCAAAACCTAACCCTTTGATTAATTTCCAAGACCATTTTGGTGAGCCTTTTGATTCTACCAGAATTTTGTAATCTTTAACTCTATTGCCCTAAAGAGTTTTTAATTTATTCTGGAGGGTCAAGTTATTGAGTTGGATAGCAAGAGGTGGTTTACCATCCTAGGAGTCCTCCCAAAATAGGGCTTCATCACCCAAACCTACATCCCATGTTAGAAATTTATGAACTAGACTATGGCATCTTAACATAAAATTCCAGCATTCTGAACCTTTGGGAGGAGAGACAATTCTAAAAATTGAAAGCGGATCCTCTGGGATGAGATATTTATTGTAGAGTATCTTATCCCATTTTCAATTATATTCTTTGTAGAGACGCCAAATAAGTTTTGCACCCAAAGCTTCATTTTGCCATTGAAGGTTTTTGACCCCTAGACCCCCAAGTTCTTTGGGTTTACAAATATGCTCCCACTTGATGAGAGCCCACTTATTGTCTCCATCCCTATCATTCCAAAGAAATTTCCTCATCTTGGACTCAAATTTCTTAAGATTCTGCATAGAAAGAGGGAGACAAGAAAGTGGGTAAGTAGGAATGGTTGACAGTATTGCCCTAATCTTGGTGCTTTTGCCTACCTTAGTTAGCCATTTATCTTTCCATGTATCTAGCTTGGAATCTAGTTTTACTAAGGTATCATCCCACACTTTACTCAATTTAGCACCTTTTTCTAAAGCAATACCAAGATATTTGCAGGGGAAGGTTCCTTTCTTATAACCCATGATCTGAAAAATTTGCTCCTCTACTTCTTTCTTTGTGTTTATAAAGAAAATTTCAGATTTGTGATCGTTGACTTTCTGACCTGAGGCTTCCATATATAGGTTAATAATTCTTTTGAGTGATCAAGCTTCGGCAGTCTTACTTTCCCCGGGTAATATATAGTATCATCAGCAAACTGTTGATGGGTTATATTAGATAAATTTTTGGAGACTATGATACCTAAGATGTGCTAACTATTATATGCATCCTGAATAGCTCTTCGAAAGGCTTCCTCCATAATAATAAATAGTGAAGGGGATAGGGGGTCCCCTTGTCTAATTCCTCTAGATATGTCGAAAAAACCTTCTGGTGTTCTGTTAATGAGAACTAAAATTTTAGGAGTAGAAATAAATTTAAAAATTAGGTTAATCCACTAATGTGAGAACCCAAATGCCTCTAATGTTTTACATAAGAACCTCCAATCCACCATATCATATGCTTTCTAGATATCTAGTTTCATAAGCATACATGCTTCTTTGTTTATTCGTGCAGAGTGAATCGTTTCTTGAATGGTGATGATGCCACCTAGAATGGATCTACCCGACATAAAACTAGTTTGTTCCTCCGAGATAATCTTAGGGAGGATCTTTTTGAGTCTGTTTGCTATAATCTTGGAAAAGATTTTATAGACAGTATTGCATAAAGCTATTGGTCTATAATCTCCTGGGGAATCTGGATCAGACTTCTTAGGGATAAATGCAATGAAGGAGTAGTTAATTTCAGCCAGGAGAGAGCCTCCATTTTTGGAAGCTTCGATAGCTTTGCAAAGGTCGGCACCTATGATATCCCAACATTTTTGGAAAAAGAACACCTGGAATCCATTAGGACCCGGAGATTTATCCAGATTCATGTTGAAAACCACATTCTTGACTACTTCTAAGGTGATAGGTTTGTTCATATCAATGTTATCCTGCTGATCAACAACTTTAGGAATTAAGTAAGATGTCTGCAATTTCTGGTTATTAAGTAAGTTTTTGAAGTGATTAACTAAGATGTCTGCAATTTCTCCTGTCTTTTCAATTGAGATTCCTTGCTTATTTTTGACACTCGTGATTCTGTTCTTTGTTCTGTTGTAAATGGTTGAGTTATGAAAGAATTTAGTATTGCGGTCACCTTCTGCCAGCCATCTTTCTCTCGATTTTTGTCTCCAGAATATCTCTTCTTTGGTTAGAATATTTTCTTGTTTGGCTAACAATTCTTTTTCCAGGAGATAACTCTTATTATCCATACCTTTTCTAATCACTTTCGAGTTAAGTTCTTTAAGTTGGTTTTCTATATCCAATTTTACTTTGAAAATATTGTTAAACTGTTCTTTATTCCATCTTAGGATATGTTCCTTAAGCATTTTTAATTTGTTAACGAAGATGAACATTTTAGACCCTGTGAAGCTCTCTTGGTCCCACCAAGATTTTATGTTATTGAGAGAATTAGGATCTAGGAACCACATCTTCTCACATTTGAATGGGTTTCTGACCGATTTAAGGGGCTCTATGAATTCAAATCTAACCAGAAAATGATTTGATCCTGCAGTAGGTAGAATAGTAGAATGAAAATTAAGGTTGTAGGAATCAAGATCCCTTTTAAGCAAAAATCTATCGAGTTTCTCTGCTATGTAAGCAAAGTCTTTTCTTCTATTGTTCCATGTATATATGCCATTATTGATAGGAGTGTCAAATAGATTATGATCGATACACCATTCTTTAAATGTTTTAGAAGCTTGCGATAGCATCTAAATACCACCTACCTTTTCATTGAGGTTAAGGATGGTATTACAGTCTCCTCCTAATAAAAACAATTCATTATTATGACTATGCAAGAGTTGAGCAATTTCTTCCCATACTAGTTTTTTATCAATATTACTAACCGGACCATACACATTAATGATAATGAAATTAAGTTTTGATTTTAAGCTTTGTACTTTACCACTGATTCAATTATTGGAGCTATTAAGGATGCCCAAACTAACCTTCCTAGGATCCTAGAGGATTCCCAGTCCCCCTGATGCCCCTAAAGATTCTTGAAACTTAGACCGCCAGACTCCAATCATCCTGCTAAACTTATCTATTTCTACAGACTTTAATTTAGATTCTTGAATAAGAACAGTATCTGAGTTAAAAAAATTTAGGTTATGTTTTAATAACCTTTTTTTTCTAGGGGCATTGAGACCCCTAGCATTCCAAGTAGTAATCTTCATACCTAATCGGGAAGGTGCTTCCCCTTCCCATTGTGGAAAATCTGATCAATCTTCTGCTATTCTTTGCTCAGGCCTTCTTCTTCTTGAAGTAATTTAAGAGATTTCTTGCCTCTTTTACCCTTTATTCTGCCACAATTTGGTGATTTAGGTCCTTCTTGGAACATATAGATACCTAGCTGATCCAGGTTTACTTCTGCTATCTGTATTGTATCCTTTTTTCCTGTTATGGACTGATCCTGCTCTTTTGGTTCGACTTCTGATAGAATCTGTTTAGCTAAACTCTTGTGACTGACGAATTCTATTGCCAAGTCTTCCATTTGAATATCTATTATATCTCTTCTGAGATCTGCATAAGTGTAATCCTCACCCCCTAACTGTAAAATTCGTTGAATAAGCTCTTCCTTCTGCTCTGTTGTAGTATTGTCACAATCTTCAGGGCTGAAAGCTAGGACTAATTCATCAGTGAGCTGATTAATCTTCTCCCCTTCTTCCTCTGACATATCTAGTGTGATGTTATATGTATCTAAGAAATTTTCCTTGTTCAAGAATTCCTGAAATTCTTTGATTGTTAACCCAGCTTCTTTGTCACTGTCTTTATCTTGATCTTGAAGTCTGTTGTTAGGAGTGAATGGAGAGCTGCAGGTAGCTACTGGAGTTTGCCAAAACTTATTTTTTTCTTTGGGCTTCTCTGGCATGCTATCCACAATCCTTGGTTGATTAGGTTTTGGTAAGCTTACATCCTTTTGAGTTTCTTGAATACTACTATCCCTGCATGAAGTGAATAGCATACAGTTTTCCAGTTGGTTCTTCCATTTCTTTGTTGCAATTCCTTTTGATGCTTGAAAACTGTTTCTTTAAACTGTCAGATCAACTTTTATTAGTCTTGTGTTTCTTTCTTTGAGCTCCTATTTCTTTAAATTTCTTGTCATTTTTAGGGGAAGCACTCTTCTTCATTACCTTTATATCCTTTGTTGAATCCTCTTTTGAGGCTATTGGTGAGCTTACTGTCTTATTTGAGATTATACTTTTCAATGAATTCCTCTGCCCTGTCTGAGGAGCTTGAATGATCTGTAAATCTGGATGTTTGATTTGTTTTTCTTGGTTTTTGTTTTTGCTGACAATCTTAGAACTTAGCTTTGGAAAATTGTTCCTGAAGTTCGTGTTGAGGGGAAGGACCTCAACATTGTTACTATGTTTACTATCAGATTTCAAAATATCAATGATTTTCCCTTTATAAGCTTGAAAGCTTATAACATAGGAGGCTTTCTTGGTAATAATTTTCTTTTGAAACTCTAAAGGGTGATTGATATATAGATTAATGAGAATTTTTACACTGTTGCAACTAAAAAAGGAAGTGTCAATAGCAATAACTTTACCTATTGCAGAGCCTATCTCAATAATAATGTTAACATCACATAGCTCCGAAGGGAGAGACACCATGGAGAACCATAACGGAATCATGCAATCCACCCTATCTATATGGAAATTTGGAAGCCATTCTACAAATTTTACACAGAAACCTTTAAAGAAACATTCAGAGATAGCAATAAATTCTTTTTTAATCGATTCTTCTTCACATTTTAAAAACAAAGTGTTTTCATCGTGGTGGAAACTACTTACCTGTTCTTGGCAGTTACCCAATAGCTAATCCATTAGGGGATGGATATCTTTGGGAGGACTAGTCCAAATTGCAAAGATCCCTTTCGATTGACATTCAGACCAAGAATTATCGATATCTTCGATGGTGATGTGAATAGGTTTATCAAGGGGGTTTGATCGCAGCATTTCGGGAGAGTACTTGTGGATGGATGATTGGGGATTCTGGGTATGTCGTTTGTGAGGAGCTATATAAGATGAAGGGGAGGCTGGTTTCATATCAAATTCGTCAAATGAAAGGCTAGAATAAGATACAACGTTCCTTTGTACAATTTTGAATACGGATGGGTTTGGATAAGAATACTTCATCATATTAAAAATACTGATCTGTTTATCAAGCTTATCTACTGTAAAAATAGGCAATTGTAGGCAACTTCCATGTTGATCTTTGCAATCAGAGGGGGCTTCCATATTGGTTTTGGCTACTGGAAGCCCTTCTTCCTGACTCAAGTTAATTATTGCCACTGTAGATTTGTCCAGTGCCCTAAATCTGTTGGCCGTAGGGACCTCGAACCTTGCATCTATAGTTCAAAACTTTCTGCAACAAGTCTTGTTTTGGTTCGCTAGAGAGCATCCTTCCCTGGTTATTTTGATCACGTGAGAGTTCCTAGGACGTCTCCTTCTATCCCTCTGTCCTCGATTCGGGCCTGAATGAAGGATTGGCATTTTTTCTATCGGCATATTCAAAGAGCAGAATAATTTGCTTATATTACCATGAGACACGTTCGATTTAACACATTTTTTTATCAATATTGAACTAGAAATTTCCCTTTTTGAACCGAAGAGAGATTTTGTTAAGATATTTAATTTAATAAAATGAGATATGCTCTCATAATTACTTTTTCGATTTAATTAAATAATCTTTAATTAATTAGAGAAACTTTTCTTATTTACTTAAATAACTTCATTTAATTAATTAGGAATGGCTTCTCATTTATTTAAATAACTTTGTTTAATTAATTAGAAGTAAGTAAACCATTTAATTAAATAATTTTATTTAATTATTTAAAAATTCTTTTTGAAACTAGTCAACTCAAGTCAACCGTGGTTAAATCTGGTCAACTTTTGGTCAAACTTGATCTTCGCGTATGTGAATATGAGAAAATGTGAGTATGAATTCTAGCAACAATTCGATGCAAATTCTCATTCAACCTTTCAAAATGAAGAGATGAGGGTCTCTTAAATAGACTTTTCCAGAATTCATCAACAATTGAGATCGATTTCAATCAACGGTCAGGATTAAAAAAGAAGTTCAGTCATAAAGGGAGATTTCCAAATTAAAGGGAGTTAATAGGTTTAATTTGAGTAAAATAAAGAGTTAACTGATTCAATTTGAGTAGAAAAAGGAGTTAACTGATTTAACTTATTTTTTATCAATAGTGAACTGAAAATTTCCCTTATTGAACTGAAGAGAAATTTTGTTGAGATATTTAATTTAATAAAATGAGATATGCTATCATAATTAATTTTTTTATTTAATTAAATAATCTTTAATTAATTAGAGACAATTTTCTTATTTAATTAAATAACTTCATTTAATTAATTCGGAATGGCTTCTCATTTAATTAAATAACTTTTTTTAATTAATGACATGTAAGTACTCGATTTAATTAAATAATTTTGTTTAATTATTTTAAAATTCTTTTCGAAACTAGTCAACTCAAGTCAATTGTGGTTAAATCTGGTCAACTTTTGGTCAAACTTGATCTTTGCGTATGTGAATATGAGCAAATGTGAGTATGAATTCCAACAACAATTCGATGCAAATTCTCATTCAACCTTTCCAAATGAAGACATGAGGGTCTCTTAAATAGACTTTCTTGGAATTCATCAATGATTGAGATCGATTTAAATCAACATTCAAGATTAAAGGTGAAGTTCAGTCATAAAGGGAGATTTTCAAATTAAAGGGAGTTAACAGATTTAATTTGAGTAAAATAAGGAGTTAATTAATTCAATTTGAGTAGAAAAAGGAGTTAACTGATTTAACTCATTTTTTATTAATAGTGAACAGGAAATTTCTCTTTTTGAATTGAAGAGAGATTTTGTCCAGATATTTAATTTAATAAAATTAGATATGCTCTCATAATTACTTTTTCTATTTAATTAAATAATCTTTAATTAATTAGAGACACTTTTCTTGTTTAATTAAAAAACTTCATTTAATTAATTAGGAATGGCTTCTCATTTAATTAAATAACTTTGTTTAATTAATTACAATTAAGTACTCCATTTAATTAAATAATGTCGTTTAATTATTTCAAAATTCTTTTCAAAACTAGTCAACTCAAGTCAACCGTGGTTAAATCTGGTGAACTTTTGGTCAAATTTGATCTTTGCATATGTGAATATGAGCAAATGTGAGATTGAATTCCAGCAACAATTCGATGCAAACTCTCATTCAACCTTTCAAAATGAAGAGATGAGGGTCTCTTAAATAGACTTTCTTGGAATTCATCAACAGTTGAGATCCATTTCAATAAACGGTCAGGATTAAAGGTGAAGTTCAGTCAGAAAGGGAGATTTCCAAATTAAAGGGAGTTAACAGATTTAATTTGAGTAAAATAAGGAGTTAACTGATTCAATTTGAGTAGAAAAAGGAGTTAACTGATTTAACTCATTTTTGATCAATAGTGAACTGGAAATTTCCCTTTTTGAACTGAAGAGAGATTTTGTTGAGATATTTAATTTAATAAAATGAGATATGCTCTCATAATTACTTTTTCTATTTAATTAAATAATCTTTAATTAATTAGAGACACTTTTTTTATTTAATTAAATAACTTCATTTAGTTAATTAGGAATGGCTTCTCATTTAATTAAATAACTTTGTTTGATTAGTTAGAAGTAAGTACTCCATTTAATTAAATAATTTTGTTTAATTATTTCAAAATTCTTTTCGAAACTAGTCAACTCAAGTAAACCGTGGTTAAATTTGGTCAATTTTTGGTAAAACTTGATCTTTGCGTATGTGAATATGATAAAATGTGAGTATGAATTCCAACAAAAATTCGATGCAAATTCTCATTCAACCTTTCAAAATGAAGAGATGAGGGTCTCTTAAATAGACTTTCCTATAATTCATCAACGGTTGAGATCGATTTCAATCAACGGTCAGGATTAAAGGTCAAGTTCAGTCATAAATAGAGATTTCCAAATTAAAGGGAGTTAATAGATTTAATTTGAGTAAAATAAGGAGTTAACTAATTCAATTTGAGTAGAAAAAGGAGTTAATTGATTTAACTCATTTTTGATCAATAGTGAACTGGAAATTTCCCTTTTTGAACTTAAGAAAGATTTAAATGTTGAGATATTTAATTTAAGAAAATGAGATATGCTCTCATAATTACTTTTTCTATTTAATTAAATAATCTTTAACTAATTAGAGACACTTTTCTTATTTAATTAAATAATTTTATTTAATTAATTAGGAATGGCTTCTCATTTAATTAAATAAATTTTTTTAATTACTTAGAAGTAAGTACTCCATTTAATTAAATAATTTTATTTAATTATTTCAAAATTCTTTTCGAAACTAGTCAACTGAAGTCAACCGTGGTTAAATCTGGTCAACTTTTGGTCAAACTTGATCTTTGCAGATGTGAATATGAGCAAATCTGAGTATGAATTCAAGTAACAATTCGATGCAAATTCTCATTCAACCTTTCAAAATGAAGAGACGAGGGTCTCTTAAATAGACTTTGCTTGAATTCATCAACGGTTGAGTTCGATTTCAATCAACGATCAGGACTAAAGGTGAAGTTCAGTCATAAAGGGAGATTTTCAAATTAAAGAGAGTTAACAAATTTAATTTTCGTAAAATAAGGAGTTAACTGATTCAATTTGAGTAGAAAAAGGAGTTAACTGATTTAATTCATTTTGATCAATAGTGAACTGGAAATTTCTCTTTCTGAACTAAAGAGAGATTTTGTTGTTGAGATATTTAATTTAATAAAATGAGATATGCTCTCATAATTACTTTTTCCATTTAATTAAATAATCTTTAATTAATTAGAGACACTTTTCTTATTTAATTAAATAACTTCATTTAATTAATTAGGAATGGCTTCTCATTTAATTAAATAACTTTATTAAATTAATTAGAAGTAAGTACTCCATTTAATTAAATAATTTCATTCAATTATTTCAAAATTCTTTTCGAAACTAGTCAACTGAAGTAAACCGTGGTTAAATTTGGTCAACTTTTAGTCAAACTTGATCTTTAGGTATGTGAATATGAGCAAATGTGAGTATGAATTCCAGCAAAAATTCGATGCAAATTCTCATTCAACTTTTCAAAATGAAGAGATGAGAGTCTCTTAAATAGACTTTCCTAGAATTCATCAACAGTTGAGATCAATTTCAATCAACGGTCAGGATTAAAGGTGAAGGTCAATCATAAAGGGAGATTTCCAAATTAAAGGGAGTTAACAGATTTAATTTGAGTAAAATAAAGAGTTAACTGATAAAATTTGAGTACAAAAAGGAGTTAACTGATTTAACTCATTTTTGATCAATAGTGAACTAGAAATTTCCCTTTCTGAACTGTAGAGAGATTTTGTTGAGATATTTAATTTAATAAAATGAGATATGCTCTCATAATTACTTTTTCCATTTAATTCAATAATCTTTAATTAATTAGAGACACTTTTCTTATTTAATTAAATAACTTCATTTAATTAATTAGGAATGGCTTCCCATTTAATTAAATAACTTTATTTAATTAATTACAAGTAAGTACTCCATTTAATTAAATAATTTCGTTTAATTATTTCAAAAAAAAATTCGAAACTAGTCAACTCAAGTCAACCATGGTTGAATCTGGTCAACTTTTGGTCAAACATGATCTTTGTGTATGTCAATATGAGCAAATGTGAGTATGAATTCCAGCAATAATTCGATGCAAATTCTCATTCAAGCTTTGAAAATGAAGAGATGAGGGTCTCTTAAATAGACTTTTCTGGAATTCATCAATGGATGATATCGATTTCAATCAACGGTCAGGATTAAAGGTGAAGTTCAGTCATAAAGGGAGATTTCTAGATTAAAGGGAGCTAACAGATTTAATTTGAGTAAAATAAAGAGTTAACTGATTCAATTTGAGTAGAAAAAAGAGTTAAGTGATTTTTAATTTGAGTAAAATAAAGAGTTAACTGATTCAATTTGAGTAGAAAAAAGAGTTAAGTGATTTAACTCATTTTTTACCAATAGTAAACTGGAAATTTCTCTTTTTGAACTGAAGAGAGATTTTGTTGAGAAATTTAATTTAATAAAATGAGATATGCTCTCATAATTACTTTTTCTATGTAATTAAATAATATTTAATTAATTAGAGACACTTTTATTATTTAATGAAATAACTTCATTTAATTAATTAGGAATGGCTTCTCATTTAATTGAATAATTTTGTTTAATTAATTAGAAGTAATTACTCCATTTAATTAAATAATTTTGTTTAATAATTTTAAAATTCTTTTCGAAACTGGTCAACTCAAGTCAACCGTTGTTAAATCTGATCAACTTTTGGTCAAACTTGATCTTTGCGTATGTGAATATGAGTAAATGTGAGTATGAATTCTAGCAACAATTCGATGCAAATTCTCATTCAACCTTTCAAAATGAAGAGATGAGGGTCTCTTAAATAGACTTTCCTAAAATTCATCAACGGTTGAGATCGATTTCAATCAATGGTCAGGATTAAAGGTGATGTTCAGCCATAAAGGGAGATTTTCAATTTAAAGGGAGTTAACAGATTTAATTTGAGTAAAATAAAGAGTTAACTGATTCAATTTGAGTAGAAAAAGGAGTTAATTGATTTAACTCATTTTTGATCAATAGTGAACTGAAAATTTTCCTTTTTGAACTGAAGAGAGATTTTGTTGAGATATTTAATTTAATAAAACGAGATATGCTCTCATAATTACTTTTTCCATTTAATTAAATAATCTTTAATTAATTAGAGACACTTTTCTTATTTAATTAAATAACTTCATTTAATTAATTAGGAATGGCTTCTGGTTTAATTAAATAACTTTGTTTAATTTATTAGAAGTAAGTACTCCGTTTAATTAAATAATTCTTTTTATTTATTTAAAAATTCTTTTCGAAACTAATCAACTCAAGTCAACCGTGGTTAAATCTGGTCAACTTTTGGTCAAACTTGATCTTTGCATATATGAATATGAGCAAATGTGAGTATGAATTCCAGCAACAATTCGATGCAAATTCTCATTCAACCTTTCAAAATGAAGAGATGAGTGTCTCTTAAATAGACTTTCCTGGAATTCGTCAACTATTGAGATCGATTTCTAACAACGATCAGTATTAAAGTTGAAGTTCAGTCATAAAGGGAGATTTTCAAATTAAAAGGAGTTAACAGATTTAATTACAGTAAAATAAATAGTTAACTGGTTCAATTTGAGTAGAAAAATGAGTTAAGTGATTTAATTCATTTTTGATAACTAGTGAACTGAAAATTTCCCGTTTTGAACTGAAGAGAGATTTTGTTGAGATATTTAATTTAATAAAATGAGATATGCTCTCATAATTAATTTTTCTATTTAATAAAATAATCATTAATTAATTAGAGACACTTTTCTTATTTAATTAAATAACTTCATTTAATTAATTAGGAATGGCTTCACATTTAATTAAATAACTTTGTTTAATTAATTAGAAGTAAGTACTCCATTTAATTAATTAATTTTATTTAATTATTTCAAAATTCTTTTTGAAACTAGTCAACTCAAGTCAACCATTGTTAATTCTAGTCAACTTTTGGTCAAACTTGATCTTTGCGTATGTGAATATGAGCAAATGTGAGTATGAATTCCAGCAACAATTCGATGCAAATTCTCATTCAAGCTTTCAAAATGAAGAGATGAGGGTCTCTTAAATAGACTTTCCTGGAATTCATCAATGGTTGAGATCGATTTCAATCAACAGTCAGGATTAAAGTTGAATTTCAGTCATAAAGGGAGATTTCTAAATTAAATAGAGTTAACAGATTTAATTTGAGTAAAATAAGGAGTTAACTGATTCAATTTGAGTAGAAGAAGGAGTTAACTGATTTAACTCTTTTTTTATCAATAGTGAACTTGAAATTTCTCTTTTTGAACTGAAGAGAGATTTTGTTGAGGTATTTAATTTATTAAAATGAGATATGCTTTCATAATTAATTTTTATATTTAATTAAATAACTTCATTTAATTAATTAGGAATGGCTTCTCATTTAATTAAATAACTTTGTTTAATTAATTAGAAGTAAGTACTCCATTTAATTAAATAATTTCGTTTAATTCTTTCAAAATTCTTTTAAAAACTAGTCAACTCAAGTCAATCGTGGTTAAATTTGGTCAATTTTTGGTCAAACCTGATCTTTGCGTATGTGAATATGAGCAAATGTGAGTATGAATTTTAGCAACAATTCGATGCAAATTCTCATTCAACCTTTCAAAATGAAGAGATGAGGGTCTCTTAAATAGACTTTCTTAGAATTCATCAACAGTTGAGATCGATTTCAATGAATGGTCAGGGTTAAAGGTGAAGTTCAGTCATAAAGGGAGATTTCCAAATCAAAGGGAGTTAACAGATTTAATTTGAGTAAAAAAAGGAGTTAACTGATTCAATTTGAGTAAAAAAAGGAGTTAACCGATTTAACTCATTTTTGATCAATAGTGAACTAGAAATTTCCCTTTTTGAACTAAACAGAGATTTTGTTGAGATATTTATTTTAATAAAATGAGATATGCTCTCATAATTACTTTTTCTATTTAATTAAATAATCATTAATTAATTAGAGACACTTTTCTTATTTAATTAAATAACTTCATTTAATTAATTAGGAATGGCTTCTCATTTAATTAAATAACTTTTTTTAATTAATTAGAAGGAAGTACTCCATTTAATTAAATAATTTTGTTTAATTATGTTAAAATTATTTTTGAAACTAGTCAATTCAAGTCAACCGTGGTTAAGTCTAGTCAGGTTTTGGTCAAACTTGATCTTTGCGTATGTGAATATGAGCAAATGTGGGTATGAATTTCAACAACAATTCGATGCAAATTCTCACTCAACTTTTCAAAAGGAAGAGATGAGGGTCTCTTAAATAGACTCTCCTGAAATTCATCAACTGTTGAGATCGATTTCAATCAACGGTCAGGATTGAAGGTGAAGTTCAGTCATAAAGGGAGATTTCCAAATTAAAGGGAGTTGACAGATTTATTTTGATTAAAATAAGGAGTTAACTGATTCAATTTGAGTAGAAAAAGGCGTTAACTGATTTAACTCATTTTTTATCTATAGTGAACTAAAAATTTCCCTTTTTGAACTGAAGAGAGATTTTGTTGAGATAGTTAATTTAATAAAATGAGATATGCTCTCATAATTACTTTTTCTATTTAATTAAATAATCTTTAATTAATTAGAGACACTTTTCTTATTTAATTAAATAACTTCATTTAATTAATTAGGAATAGCTTCTCATTTAATTACATAACTTTGTTTAATTAATTAAAACTAAGTACTCCATTTAATTAAATAATTTCGTTTAATTATTTCAAAATTCTTTTCAAAACTAGTCAACTCAAGTCAATCGTGGTTAAATCTGATCAACTTTTGGTCAAACTTGATCTTTGTGTATGTGAATATGAGCAAATGTGAGTATGAATTCCAGCAACAATTCGATGCAAATTCTCATTCAACCTTTCAATATGAAGAGACGAGGGTCTCTTAAATAGACTTTCTTGAAATTTATCAATGGTTAAGATCGATTTCAATCAACGATCAAGATTAAAGGTGAAGTTTAGTCATAAAGGGAGATTTTCAAATTAAAGGGAGTTAACAGATTTAATTTAAGTAAAATAAGGAGTTAACTGATTCAATTTGAGTAGAAAAAGGAGTTAACTGATTTAACTCATTTTGATCAATAGTGAACTAAAAATTTCTCTTTTTGAATTGAAGAGAGATTTTCTTGAGATATTTAATTTAATAAAATGATATATGCTCTCATAATTACATTTTCTATTTAATCAAATAATTTTTAATTAATTAGAGACACTTTTCTTATTTAACTAAATAACTTCATTTAATTAATTGGGAATGGCTTCTCATTTAATTATATAACTTTGGTTAATTACCTAGAAGTAACTACTCCATTTAATTAAATAATTTTGTTTAATTATTTCAAAATTCTTTTCAAAACTAGTCAACTCAAGTCAATCATGGTTAAGTCTGGTCAACTTTTGGTCAAACTTGATCTTTGTGTATGTGAATATGAGCAAATGTGAGTATGAATTCGAGAAACAATTCGATGCAAATTCTCATTCAACCTTTCAAAATGATGAGATGAGGGTCTCTTAAATAGACTTTCCTTTAATTCATCAATGGTTGAGATCGATTTCAGTCAACGGTCAGGATTAAAGGTGAAGTTTAGTCAAAAAGAGATATTTCAAAATTAAAGCCAGTTAACAGATTTAATTTGAGTAAAATAAAGAATTAACTGATTCAATTTAAGTAGAAAAAGGAGTTTACTGATTTAACTCATTTTTGATCAATAGTGAACTGGAAATTTCCCTTTTTGAACAGAAGAGAGATTTTGTTGAGATATTTAATTTAATAAAATGAGATATGCTCTCATAATTACTTTTTCTATTTAATTAAATAATCTTTAATTAATTAGAGGCACTTTTCTTATTTAATCAGGAATGGCTTCTCATTTAACTAAATAACTTTGTTTAATTAATTAGAAGTAAGTGCTCAATTTAATGAAATAATTTCGTTTAATTATGTCAAAATTCTTTTCGAAACTAGTCAACTCAAGTCAACCGTAGTTAAATCTGGTCAACTTTTGGTCAAACTTGATCTTGGCATATGTGAATATGAGCAAATGTGAGTATGACTTCTACAAACAATTCGATGCAAATTCTCATTCAACCTTCCAAAATGAAGAGATGAGGGTCTCTTAAATAGACTTTCTTGAAATTCATCAACGGTTGAGATCGATTTCAATCAATGGTCAAGTATAAAGGTGAAGTTCAGTCATAAAGGGAGATTTTAAAATTAAAGAGAGTTAATAGATTTAATTTGAGTAAAATAAGGAGTTAACTAATTCAATTTGAGTAGAAAAAGGAGTTAACTCATTTAACTCATTTTTGATCAATAGCGAACTGAAAATTTGCCTTTTCAAACTGAAGAGAGATTTTGGTGAGATATTTAATTTAATAAAATGTCATATGCTCTCATAATTACTTTTTCTATTTAATTAAATAATCTTTAATTAATTAGAAACACTTTTCTTATTTAATTAAATAACTTCATTTAATTAATTAGGAATGACTTCTCATTTAATTAAATAACTTTTTTTAATTAATTAAAAGTAAGTACTCCATTTAATTAAATAATTTCGTTTAATTATTTCAAAATTCTTTTCAAAACTAGTCAACTCAAGTCAACTGTGGTTAAATTTGGTAAACTTTTGGTCAAACTTGATTTTTGAGTATGTGAATATGAGAAAATGTCAGTATGAATTCTAGCAAAAATTCGATGCAAATTCTCATTCAACCTTTCAAAATGAAGAGATGAGGGTCTCTTAGATAGAATTTCCTGGAACTCATCAATGGTTGAGATCGATTTCACTCAACGGTCAGGATTAAAAGTGAAGTTCAGTCATCAAGGGAGACTTTTAAATTAAAGGGAGTTAACAGATTTAATTTGAGTAAAATAAGGAGTTAACTGATTCAATTTGAATAGAAAAAGGAGTTAACTAATTTAACTCATTTTTGGTCAATAGTGAACTAGAAATTTCCCTTTTTGAACTGAAGAGAGATTTTGTTGAGATATTTAATTTAATAAAATGAAATATTCTCTCATAATTACTTTTTCTATTTAATTAAATAATTTCTAATTAATTAGAGACACTTTTCTTATTTAATTAAATAACTTCATTTAATAGATGAGGAATGGCTTCTCATTAAATTATATAACTTTGTTTAATTAATTAGAAGTAAGTACTCCATTTAATTACATAATTTCATTTAATTATTTTAATATTCTTTTCGAAACTAGTCAACTCAAGTCAACTGTGGTTAAATCTAGTCAACTTTTGGTCAAACTTGACCTTTGCGTATGTGAATATGAGCAAATGTGAGTATGAATTCTAGCAACAATTCGATGTAAATTCTCATTCAACTTTTCAAAATGAAGAGATGAGGGTCTCTTAAATAGACTCTCTTGGAATTCATCAACGGTTGAGATCGATTTAAATCAGCGGTCAAGATTAAAGGTGAAGTTCAGTCATAAAGGGAGATTTTCAAATTAAAGGGAGTTAATAGATTTAATTTGAGTAAAATAAGGAGTTAACTGATTCAATTTGAGTAGAAAAAGGAGTTAACTGATTTAACTCATATTTTATCAATAGTGAACTGGAAATTTCCCTTTTTGAACTGAAGAGAGATTTTGTTGAGATATTTAATTTAATAAAATGAGATATGCTCTCACAATTACTTTTTCTATTTAATTAAGTAATCTTTAATTAATTAGAAACACTTTTCTTATTTAATTAAATAACTTCATTTAATTAATTAGGAATGGCTTCTCATTTAATTAAATAACTTTTTTTAATTAATTAGAAGTACGTACTCCATTTAATTAAATAATTTCGTTTAACTATTTTAAAATTCTTTTCGAAACTAGTCAACTCAATTCAACCGTGGTTAAATCTGGTCAACTTTTGGTCAAACTTGATCTTTGCGTATGTGAATATGAGCAAATGTGAGTATAAATACTAGCAACAATTCGATGCAAAATCTAATTCAACCTTTCAAAATGAAGAGATGAGGGTCTCTTAAATAGATTTTCCTGGAATTCATCAACGGTTGAGATCGATTTCAATCAGCCGTCAGAATTAAAGGTGAAGTTTAGTCATAAAGGAAGATTTCTAAATTAAAGGGAGTTAACAAATTTAATTTGAGTAAAATAAAGAGTTAACGGATTCAATTTGAGTAGAAAAAGGAGTTAACTTATTTAACTCATTTTTGATGAATAGTGAAATGAAAATTTCTCTTTTTGAACTGCAGAGAGATTTTGTTGAGATATTTAATTTAATAAAATGAGATATGCTCTGATAATTACTTTTTCTATTTAATTAAATAATCTTTATTTAGTTAGAGACAGTTTTCTTATTTAATTAAATAATTTCATTTAACTAATTAGGAATGGCTTCTCATTTAATTAGATAACTTTGTTTAAATAATTAGAAGTAAGTACCATTTTTAATTAAATAATTTTGTTTAATTATTTCAAAATTCTTTTCGAAACTAGTCAACTCAAGTCAATTGTGGTTAAATCTGATCGACTTTTGGTCAAACTTGATCTTTCCGTATGTGAATATGAGAAAATGTGAGTATGAATTCCAGCAACAATTTAATGCAAATTCTCATTCAACCTTTCAAAATGAAGAGATGAGGTTCTCTTAAATAGACTTTCCTTAAATTTATCAACGGTTGAGATCGATTTCAATCAACGGACAAGATTAAAGGTGAAGTTTAGTCATAAAGTGAAATTTCCAAATTAAAGGGAGTTAACAGATTTAATTTGAGTAAAATAAGGAGTTAACTGATTCAATTTGAGTAGAAAAAGGAGTTAGCTGATTTAACTCATTTTTGATCAATAGTGAACTAGAAATTTCTTTTTTTGAACAAAAGAGAGATTTTGTAATGATATTTAATTTAATAAAATGAGATATGTTCTCAAAATTACCTTTTCTATTTAATTAAGTAAACTTTAATTAATTAGAGACACTTTTCTTATTTAATTAAACAATTTCATTTAATTATTTCAAAAGAAAATTTTTAACTAGTCAACTCAAGTCAACCGTGGTTAAATCTGGTCAACTTTTGGTCAACATTGATCTTTGCGTATGTGAATATGAGCAAATGTGAGTATGAATTTCAGCAACAATTCGATGCAAATTCTCATTCAACCTTTCAAAATGAAGAGATGAGAGTTTCTTAAATAGACTTTCCTAGAATTCATCAACGGTTGAGTTCGATTTCAATCAACGGTCAGGATTAAAGGTGAAGTTCAGTCATAAAGGGAGATTTTCAAATTAAAGGGAGTTAACAGATTTAATTTGAGTAAAATAAGGAGTTAGCTGATTTAGCTCATTTTTTATCAATAGTGAACTGGAAATTTTCCTTTTTAAACTGAAGAGAGATTTAGTTGAGATATTTAATTTAATAAAATGAGATATGCTCTCATAATTTCTTTTTCTATTTAATTAAATAATCTTTAATTAATTAGAGACACTTTTCTTATTTAATTAAATAACTTCATTTAATTAATTAGGAATGGCTTCTCATTTAATTAAATAACTTTGTTTAATTAATTAGAAGTAAGTACTCCATTTAATTAAATAATTCCGTTTACTTATTTCAAAAAAAAATTCGAAACTAGTTAAGCGTTGTTAAATTTGGTCAAGTTTTGGTCAAACTTGATCTTTGCGTATGTGAATATGAGCAAATGTGAGTATGAATTCCAACAACAATTCGATGCAAATTCTCATTCAACCTTTCAAAATGAAGAGATGAGGGTCTCTTAGATAGGCTTTCCTGGAATTCATCAACGGTTGAGATCGATTTCAATCAACGGTCAGGATTAAAGGTCAAGTTCAGTCATAAAGGGAGATTTCTAAATTAAAAAGAGTTAACAAATTTAATATGAGTAAAATAAAGAGTTAACTGATTCAATTTGAGTAGAAAAAAGAGTTAATTAATTTAACTCATTTTTTGTAGTGCCTACCCTCATTGACATCTTTTCTAGACTTATTGTTGCTATTATTATTAGACTTTGATGGACTAGTTTTATGTTGATTATTTAGTGGTATTGTTTTGACACTATCAGATATTATGATATGGATTCAGTTGATATATGATGAGATCATTTAGTTTTTACATTTCATGTATGTAGATGATCATTATATTGTTTTTAGTTATTAATGATGATTAGTTAGATGGTTTATTATCTCATGTGTTCTATTATGGATACTTACCCCATACTTGCATGTGTATGGTGTGTGTGTTTTCTTATTGTATGGCGTTTCTGATGTGGTTAAGAAAGGGAGTCGTAGTCACTTTCTTAGTCTGGATCTACACGATGCACCACTTCCTGCCATTGTCTATTGAGCTTAGCATTATATATTATATGTACATGCATAGTTTTTCTGCAGGTTGCAGGTACCGGGTATCAACTTCTCTGAATTGTCAAGATGAGTGTACCCTATTATACTCTCTCAATGATAAGAGAAGGGAGATAAATTCTCAAGTCCAAATCCTAAACCCTAAAACCATTTGTCCTAGTGAGTTAGGACAAGTATCAGAGTTGAATACCCACCAAATGTGTTGGATGACATATTTTTTGATTTTTAACCCTTTAGACTGATTTTGTATGATTTGTTCTATGATGAGTTTTCATATTTTATCTTGGAGGTCTATGGTGAATTTTCTATTAATTAAGTCAAAATAAATAGATTCAATTAATAAATTAATTATTTGAGAAAATTAAATATCATGATCTTTGATATTTTGATTATAATTAATTAAATGAGAATTAATTGAGGAAAAAGAATTAAATAAAAGAAAATTAGTAAATTAAAATTAATAATAATTATAAAATAATTATAAAGTAATAAATAAAATAATAATAATAAAAGTTATAAAATTTAAATAGAAATTATTTAAAAATTAAATTGGAGTTATAAGCTTGCATGGAAATTAATGCACTTTTCTATTTCTCATGTGTCAACAACATGGGGGTTAGTGCATTAATTAAGCACATGGTGTCTATAACCCTATGGCTCATCTTGAAGGTTGGAAAAGACCTATGCTTAGTTGGTGACACCTTCCAGCTATTTCTAAAAGCATTATAGAGGTTTCCTGAGAGCTCTTTATATTCAGGCATTTATAGAAGCTTAGAGTTAGCATTTGGAGTGCAATTGGAGCATTGGAGGATTCGAGAATTCTAAAGAAGGGAGCTTGCTCTGCGGGTTTTCTGAGGAAGAGCGATTTAGCATCAGAATCTGGGTAGATTCTTGTGATTTTATCTATGCTATTTCCGCATCTTTCATTTCCCTGTCTTCTTCGTGTCTTTCATATGTCTTCTGAGGAATTTCCTATTGTTATTGTATGCATTCTCTATGGGTAGTTAATTTATTTAAGAATATTATATGCATAGATCTGAAAAAATACGGGGCTAGGGTTGAATTGTAGCCAAATTCATTGAAAAAAAAATTATAGAGAAAATTTAGAGAGTAAATAATTGTAGGAAACTTATATATATATATATATATATATATATATATATATATATATATATATATATATATATATATATATATATATATATATATTCTTTATGAAAAAATATATGCATAGTTCAGATCTGTATTTTCGTATATAAATTTATACTCTATAAAACACTACGTATATTTGTATATATATATACACACATATATATATATACATACATATGCATATATATATATATATATATATATATATATATATATATATATATATATATATAATTAATTAATTAATTAGAAAGCCGAGCGAGTTATCACAGTAATACTCATTAAAACGCATTTACAATTTCAATCTCGTTTCAGAAAATCGTTATAAAAATGTTACATTGAAAATGTTTTAAAAAATATATATATGTAAATGTTGGGCGGGTATCGTATACCCCACCCACCGTAGGGCTGCGAGATCACAGGGTACCTGCGATCCGCAGTGTACCTGCGGTGAAATACTTTAAATAGCCACGCGATTTTAAATTGCGTTGAGTCATATGTGGATTTCAGATTATATAAGGTTTAATCTGCAACGTTATTTGATATGCGATTTGAGTTTCGATTTTGTTTTAAATGCTGAAATCTTATTAATTATTAAATGCTATTAAATATATATATTTATGTAAGTATATATATATATATGTATGTATGTATGTATGTATGTATGTATGTATGTATGTATGTATGTATGTACGTATGTATGTATGTATAATTAATTATAAAGTTCTCAATTAATGGGTCACTCTTTTTAATGATTTAAAATATTGCTATTAAGCTTGTCAATTACGAAGAGATATTAATAATTAATTTAATTAAACTTAGTTTTAATTAAGATTAATTATTAGAATAAATAATCGAAGTTTTGTTCATAGGAAATGTCTATCTTCAAATAGAGTTTATATAAATAAAATATTATTAGATCAATTAAAAAATTGAGTCTAATGGAGAAACTTTTTATCTATCAAACAAATACATGGGTTAGGTAAAACGTGAAATTTCTCCACTTGATATAGTTTGAGAAACGTAAACTGAGACTTTTGCATTTGAATTCAAAATTGAAAACTTAGCAAAACCAAAATATGTTTTTATATTGTGTATTCTTTATGCTATTATTTTGGGTTTTGGGTTGACTAGTGTTGACCAGTATAGGATGTCTACCAAAGGCTTGGGGGTTATGTGATTGTGATATCATGATGATGTTTTAATCTCGATCTTTATAAACTCAACCATGGTTATGTGATGGAATGCTCTATGTATTAGATATGAATACTGATTATTATAGTTGAGTGATTTTATTTATGAGACAGTTGACTTAACCATTATTTTTGGTCATCGATCAGTTATCCTTGGTTATTTTCTAGTTGCCATGCTGGGACCAAAATGTGGATTTATTCTTGATGATTTCATGTTGTGACATGTTTGACTCAACCATTTTTGGAGTCTTCGATCAGTATAATTGAGATATATTTTGGTTATTGAGAACCATTGGATACTTTTGATTATCAGTGATACTTCAGTTGCCAATAGAGAGCTGTTGTGGTCTTGATTTTCTATGGATGTTTGCTCATGGAGATTTGATGCTTTTGTGCATATTTGATGATTTTATGAATTATCTTTTGAAATTTTGAGATTTATGGGTCCATGAGCATTAGGGTTGGATATTTGCATATAGTGACGGAAAGTGGCTTGCAATGGGGGTCGAGGCCCTAAGAGGCTTCCAGGGTAACTCATTGTAAGTTGGATTAATAAGTGATAACATTCACACCTAATACTAACTGAATGAACCTAAAAATATAAGTGTTTTGTTCTCACCCATGCCTTGAGCGCTTGTATAGGCTAGGATGGGAGTAGTGAGATGCATGGTTGCGACCTTGCATTCCATAGTATGCCTTGTCAGTATGAGAGGATACTAGTGGCCGCATGAGATCAGTATGGACCCGTGGAGTTTAGCTAACTTCCAGGATAACTTGTACGTGATAAATGCGATGACACTTTTCCGCTTGCATAGTAGGTTCCTACATGTCATTGTGTGCCTCTGGGATTAGATGTCAGTTTGTGATTGGAACCTTTGAGTTTGTATACATTTAGGATTTCTGGACTATAGAGATTTATGCTATGAGATTTTGACAACTTTTTTGGGACTTGAGATTATCTCCTTAGCATGGTGGGAGTGGACCACTTAGGTACGATGCGGTCGGGTGGTAGTGTATTTTTCACTCTTATCATTTGAGACTCATTGAAACATCGTGGCTGATACGTCCTTTGTGATAGTGGATATGTATCCTTTCATTGATGATTAGCATATGTTAGATGATGTTATCTTATGCTTATATTTGCATGTTAGATTACTTTCTACATATGATGTTGTATATGTTAGGAGTGACATTCCTACTATGTTAATACCGATGATCTCTTCGGTGATTTGGGATGTTATGCACGGAGGGATGGCTAGGGCCCACGATGGTCTAATGATGCTATTAACGGTTGGGAGGAACCGTGCACTTAGTTTATTATGTTTGATCTTTATGATGGATGTTTATGTTCTCTATGATGTTGTATCATGTGAATATCTCTACTTTGATGTATCATGGATTACAATAGGATGATGCACCTTATTCTATGTATGTATATTCCTTGAGCTTGTCATACCCTGTGACATGTACAATGGATGAATGAACATTTGAAATGTAATGTGTAATCATTGGACTTATCATTATTATTTCATGTGGATGTTGTACTAGATGGATTCAAGTATGTAATTCAACGTTAAGGGATCTTAAAGAATGTAATCTGTTATTTATGTTATGTAATAGTGAACTAAAAATTTCCCTTTTTGAACTGAAGAGAGATTTTGTTAAGATATTTAATTTAATAAAATGAGATATGCTCTCATAATTAAATTTTTTATTTAATTAAATAATCTTTAATTAATTAGAGACAATTTTCTTATTTAATTAAATAACTTCATTTAACTAATTAGGAATGGCTTCTCATTTAATTCAATAACATTGTTTAATTAATTAGAAGTAAGTACTCCATTTAATTAAATAATTTCGTTTAATTATTTGAAAATTCTTTTCAAAATTAGTTAATCGTGGTTAAATCTGGTCAACTTTTGGTCAAACTTGATCTTTGCGTATGTGAATATAAGCAAATGTGAGTATGAATTCTAGCAACAATTCGAAGCAAATTCACATTCAACCTTTCAAAATGAAGAGATGAGGGTCTCTTAAAATAAACTTTCCTGAAATTCATCAACGGTTGAGATCGATTTCAATCAACGGTCACGATTAAAGGTGAAGTTCGGTCATAAAGGGAGATTTCCAAATTAAAGAGAGTTAACAGATTTAATTTGAGTAAAATAAGGAGTTAACTGATTCAATTTGAGTAGAAAAAGAAGTTAACTGATTTAACTCATTTTTTATCAATAGTGAACTGAAAATTTCCCTTTTTGAACTTAAGAGAGATTTTGTTGAGATATTTAATTTAATAAAATGAGATATGATCTCATAATTACTTTTTCTATTTAATTAAATAATATTTAATTAATTAGAGACACATTTCTTATTTAATTAAATAACTTAATTTAATTAATTAGGAATGACTTCTCATTTAATTAAATAACATTGTTTAATTAACTAGAAGTCGATTGTGGTTAAATCTGGTCAACTTTTGGTCAAACTTGATCTTTGCATAGGTGAATATGAGCAAATGTGCGTATGAATTCCAACAAAAATTCGATGCAAATTCTCATTCAACCTTTCAAAATGAAGAGATGAGGGTCTCTTAAATAGACTTTCCTAGAATTCATCAACGGTTGAGATCGATTTCATTCAATGGACACGATCAAAGGTGAAGTTCAATCATAAAGGTAGATTTTCAAATTAAAGGGAGTTAACAGATCTAATTTGAGTAAAATAAGGAGTTAACTGATTCAATTTGAGTAAAAAAAAGAGTTAACTGATTTAACTCATTTTTGATCAATAGTAAACTGAAAATTTCCCTTTTTGAGTTGAAGAGAGATTTTGTTGAAATATTTAATTTAATAAAATGAGATATGCTCTTATAGTTACTTTTTCTATTTAATTAAATAATCTTTAATTAATTAGAGACACTTTTCTTATTTAATTTAATAACTTCATTTAATTAAATAATTTTGTTTAATTAACTAGAAGTAAGTACTCCATTTAATTAAATAATTTCGTTTAGTTATTTTAAAATTCTTTTCGAAACTAATCAACTCAAGTCAACCATGGTTAAATCTGGTCAACTTTTGGTCAAACTTCATCTTTGCATATATGAATATGAGCAAATGTGTGTATGAATTCTAACAACAATTCGATGCAAATTCTCATTCAACCTTTCAAAATAAAGAGATGAGGGTCTCTTAAATAGACTTTCCTGAAATTCATCAACGGTAGAGATCGATTTCAATCAACGGTTAAGATTAAATGTGAAGTTCAGTCATAAAGAGAGATTTCCAAATTAAAGGGAGTTAACAGATTTAATTTGAGTAAAATAAAGAGTTAACTCATTCAATTTCAGTAGAAAAAGAGGAGTTAACTGATTTAACTCATTTTTGATCAATAGTGAATAGAAAATTTTTCTTTTAAACTGAAGAGAGATTTTGTTGAGGTATTTAATTTAATAAAATGAGATATGCTCTCATAATTACTTTTTCTATTCAATTAAATAATATTTAATTAATTAGAGACACTTTTCTTATTTAATTAAATAACTTCATTTAATTAATTAGGAATGGATTCTCATTTAATTAAATAACTTTGTTTAAATAACTAGAAGTAAGTACTCCATTTAATTAAATAATTTATTTTAATTATTTCAAAATTCTTTACGAAACTAGTCAACTCAAGTCAACCGTGGTAAATCTGGTCAACTTTTGGTCAAACTTGATCTTTGCGTATGTGAATATGAGGAAATGTGAGTATGAATTCCAGCAACAATTCGATGCAAATTCTCATTCAACCTTTCAAAATAAAGAGATGAGGGTCTCTTAGATAGACTTTCCTGAAATTCATCAACGGTTGAGATCGATTTCAATCAATGGTCAGGATTTAAAAGTGAAGTATAGTCATAAAGGAAGATTTCCAAATTAAAGGGAGTTAACAGATTTAATTTGAGTAAAATAAAGAGTTAACTGATTCAATTTGAGTACAAAAAAGAGTCAACTGATTAAACTCATTTTTGATCAATAGTGAACTGAAAATTTCCCTTTTTGGACGGACGAGAGATTTTGTTGAGATATTTAATTTAATAAAATGATATATGCTCTCATAATTACTTTTTCTATTTAATTAAATAATTTTTAATTAATTAGAGACACTTTTCCTATTTAATTAAATAATTTCATTTAATCAATTAAGAATGGCTTCTCATTTAATTAAATAACTTTTTTTATGTAATTAGAAGTAAGTACTCCATTTAATTAAATAATTTTATTTAATTATTTCAAATTTTTTTTTGAAACTAGTCAACTCAAGTCAAACATGGTTAAATTTGGTCAACTTTTTGTCAAACTCGATCTTTGTGTATGTGAATATGAGCAAATGTGAGTATGAAATCCAGCAACAATTCGATGCAAATTCTCATTCAACCTTTCAAAATGAAGAGATGAGGGTCTCTTAAATAGACTTTTCATGAATTCATCAACGGTAGAGATCGATTTCAATCAACGGTCAGGATTAGAGGTGAAGTTCAATCATAAAGGGCAATTTTCAAATTAAAGAGAGTTAACAAATTTAATTTGAGTAAAATAAGGAGTTAACTGATTCAATTTTATTAGAAAAAGGAGTTAACTGATTTAACTCATTTTTGATCAATAGTGAACTAGAAATTTTATTTTTTGAACTGAAGAGAGATTTTGTTGAGATATTTAATTTAATAAAATTAGATAAGCTCTCATAATTACTTTTTCTATTTAATTAAATAATCTTTAATTAATTAGAGACACTTTTTTTATTTAATTAAATAACTTCATTTAATTAATTAGGAATGACTTCTCAATTAATTAAATAACTTTATTTAATTAATTAGAAGTAAGTACTCAATTTAATTAAATAATTTTGTTTAACTATTTCAAAATTCTTTTAGAATCTAGTCAACTCAAGTCAATCGTGGTTAGATCTGGTCAAATTTTGGTCAAACTTGATCTTTGCGTATGTGAATATGAGTAAATGTGAGTCTGAATTCTAGCAACAATTCGATGCAAATTCTCATTCAACTTTTCAAAATGAAGAGATGAGGGTCTCTTAAATAGACTTTCTAGTAATTCATCAATGGTTGAGATCGATTTCAATCAATGGTCAGGATTAAAGGTGAAGTTCAGTCATAAAGGAAGATTTCTAAATTAAACAGAGTTAATGGATTTAATTTGAGTAAAATAAGGAGTTAACTTATTCAATTCGAGTACGAAAAGGACTTAACTGATTTAATTCATTTTTAATCAATAGCGAACTGAAAATTTCCCTTTTTGAACTGAAGAGAGATTTTGTTGAGATATTTAATTTAATAAAATGAGATATGCTCTCATAATTACATTTCCTATTTAATTAAGTAATTCTTAATTAATTAAAAAAAATTTCTTATTTAATTAAATAACTTCATTTAATTAAGTAGAAATGGCTTCTCATTTAATTAAATTACTTTGTTTAATTAATTAGAAGTAAGTACTCCATTTAATTAAATAATTTTGTTTAATTATTTCAAAATTCTTTTCAAAACTAGTCAACTGAAGTCAACCGTGGTTAAATCTGGATAACTTTTGGTCAAACCTGATCTTTGCGTATGTGAATATGAGCAAATGTGAGTATGAATTTCAGCAACAATTTGATGCAAATTCTCATTCAAACTTTCAAAATGAAGAGATGAGGGTCTCTTAAATAGACTTTCATGGAATTCATCAACGGTTGAGATCGATTTCAATCAACGGTCTGGATTAAAGGTGAACTTCAGTCATAAATGGAGATTTCCAAATTAAAGGGAGTTAACGTATTTAATTTGAGTAAAATAAGGAGTTAACTGATTCAATTTGAGTAGAAAATAGAGTTAACCGATTTAACTCATTTTTTATCAATAGTGAACTGAAAATTTCCATTTTTGAACTGAAGAGAGATTTTGTTGAGATATTTAATTTAAAAATGAGATATGCTCTCATAATTATTTTTTCTATTTAATTAAATAATATTTAATTAATTAGAGACACTTTTCTTATTTAATTAAATAACTTCAATTAATTAATAAGGAATGGCTTCTCATTTAATAAAATAACTTTGTTTAATTAATTAGAACTAAGTACTCCATTTAGTTAAATAATTTCGTTTAATTATTTCAAAATTCTTTTCAAAATTAGTCAACTCAAGTTAACCGCGGTTAAATTTGGTCAAATTTCGGTCAAACTTGATCTTTGCATATGTGAATATTAGCAAATGTAAGTATGAATTCCAGCAACAATTCGATGCAAATTTTCATCGAACCTTTCAAAATGAAGAGATGACGGTCTCTTAAATATACTTTCCTAAAATTCATGAACGGTTGAGATCGATTTCAATCTGCGGTTAGGATTAAAGATGAAGTTTAGTCATAAAGGGAGATTTCCAAATTAAAGGGAGTTAACAGATTTAATTTGAGTAAAATAAAGAGTTAATTTATTCAATTTGAGTAGAAAAATGAGTTAACTGATTTAACTCATTGTTGATCAATAGTGAACTGAAAATTTCCCTTTTTGAACTGAAGAGTGATTTTGTTGAGATATTTAATTTATTAAATGATATATGCTCTGATAATTACTTTTTCTATTTAATTAAGTAATCTTTAATTAATTAGAGACACTTCTCTTATTTAATTAAATAACTTCATTTAATTAATTAGGAATTACTTCTCATTTAATTAAATAACTTTGTTTAATTAATTAGAAGTAAATACTCAATTTAATTAAATAATTTCGTTTAATTATTTCAATTTTTTTTCAAAACTAGTCAACTCAAGTCAATCGTGGTTAAATCTGGTCAACTTTTGGTCAAAATTGATCTTTGCGTATGTGAATATGAGCAAATGTGAGTATGAATTCCAGCAACAATTCGATGCAAATTCTCATTCCACTTTTCAAAATGAAGAGATAAGGGTCTCTTAAATAGACTTTCCCGGAATTCATCAACACTTGAGATCGATTTCAATCAGCGGTCAGGATTAAAGGTGAAGTTCAGTCATAAAGGGAGATTTCCAAATTAAAGTGAGTTAACAGATTTAATTTGAGTAAAATAAGGAGTTAACTGATTCAACTTGAATAGAAAAAAGAGTTAACTCATTTAACTAATTTTTTATCAATAGTGAACTGAAAATTTCAGTTTTTGAAATGAATAGAGATTTTGTTGCGATATTTAATTTAATAAAATGAGATATGTTCTCATAATTAATTTTTCTATTTAATTAAGTAATCTTTAATTAATTAGAGACACTTTTCTTATTTAATTAAATAACTTCATTTAATTAATTAGGAATGACTTCTCATTTAATTAAATAACTTTGCTTAATTAATTAGAAGTAAGTACTCCATTGAATTAAATAATTTTTTTTAATTATTTGAAAATTCTTTTCAAAACTAGTCAACTCAAGTCAACCGTGGTTAAATTTGGTCAACTTTTGGTCAAACTTGATCTTTGCGTATGTGAATATGAGCAAATGTGAGTATGAATTCTAAAAACAATTCAATGCAAATTCTCATTCAACCTTTCAAAATGAAGAGATGAGGGTCTCTTAAATAGACTTTCTTGGAATTCATCAACTGTTGAGATCGATTTCAATCAGCAGTCAAGATTAAAGGTGAAGTTCTGTCATAAAAGGAGATTTCCAAATTAAACGGAATTAACAGATTTAATTTGAGTAAAATAAGGAGTTAACTGATTCAATTTTAGTAGAAAAAGGAGTTAACTCATTTAACTCTTTCTTTATCAATAGTGAATTGAAAATTTCTCTTTTTGAATTGAGGAGAGATTTTGTTGAGATATTTAATTTAATAAAATGAGATATGCTATCATAATTACTTTTTCTATTTAATTAAATAATCATTAATTAATTAGAGACACTTTTTTTATTCAATTAAAAAACTACATTTAATTAATTAGGAATGACTTCTCATTTAATTAAATAACTTTGTTTAATTAATTAGAAGTAAGTACTCCATTTAATTAAATAATTTCGTTTAATTATTTCAAAAAAAAATTCGAAACTAGTCAACTGAAGTCATTCGTGGTTAAATCTGGTCAACGTTTGGTCAAACTTGATATTTGCGTATGTGAATATGAGTCAATGTGAGTATGAATTCCAGCAACAATTCGATGCAAATTCTCATTCAACCTTTCTAAATGAAGAGATGAGGGTCTCTTAAATAATCTTTCCTAAAATTCATCAACGGTTGAGATCGATTTTAATTAACTGTCAGGATTAAAGGTGAAGTTCAGTCATAAAGGGAGATTTCCAAATTAAAGGGAGTTAACAGATTTAATTTGAGTAAAATAGGGAGTTAACTGATTTAATTTGAGTAGAAAAAGGAGTTAACTGATTTAACTCATTTTTGATTAATAGTGAACTAAAAATTTCCTTTTTTGAACTGAAGAGAGATTTTGTTGAGATATTTAATTTAATAAAAAGAGATATGCTCTCATAATTACTTTTTTTATTTAATTAAGTAATCTTTAATTAATTAGAGACACTTTTCTTGTTTAATTAAATAACTTCATTTAATTAATTGGGAATGGCTTCTCATTTAATTAAATAACTTTGTTTAATTAATTAGAAAAAAGTACTTCATTTAATTAAATAATTTCGTTTAATTATTTCAAAATTTTTTTCGAAACTACTCAACTAAAGTCAACCGTGGTTAAATTTGGTCTGCTTTTGGTCAAACATGACCTTTGCATATGTGAATATGAGCACATGTGAGTAAGAATTCTAGGAACAATTCGATGCAAATTCTAATTCAACCTATCAAAATGAAGAGATGAGGGTCTCTTAAATTGACTTTCCTTGAATTCATTAATAGTTGAGATCGATTTAAATCAACAGTCAAGATTAATGGTGAAATTCAGTCATAAAGGGAGATTTCCAAATTAAAGGGACTTAACAGATTTAATTTGAGTAAAATAAGGAGTTAACTACTTCAATTTGAGTAGAAAACAGAGTTAATTGATTTAACTCATTTTTAATCAATAGTGAACTGAAAATTTTCCTTTTTGATCTGAAGAGAAATTTTGTTGAGATATTTAATTTAATAAAATGAGATATGCTCTCATAATTACTTCTTCTATTTAGTTAAATAATCTTTAATTTATTAGAGACACTTTTCTTATTTAATTAAATAATTTCTTTTAATTAATTAGCAATGGCTTCTCATTTAATTAAATAAGTTTGTTTAACTAAATAGAAGTAGGTACTCCATTTAATTAAATAATTTGGTTTAATTATTTCAAAAAAATATTTTAAACTACAAAACTCAAGGCAACCATGGTTAAATTTGGTCAACTTTTGGTCAAACGTGATCTTTGCGTATGTGAATATGAGCAAATGTGAGTATGAATTCCAGCAACAATTCGATGCAAAATCTCATTCAACCTTTCAAAATGAATAGATGAGGGTCTCTTAAATAGACTTTTCGAGAATTCATCAACAGTTGAGATCGATTTCAATCAGTAGTCATGATTAAAGGTGAAGTTGAGTCATAAAGAGAGATTTCCAAATTAAAGAGAGTTAACAGATTTAATTTGAGTAAAATAAGGAGTTAACTGATACAATTTGAGTAGAAAAAAGAGTTAACTCATTTTTTATCAATAGTGAACTAAAAATTTCCCTTTTTGGACTGAATAAGATTTTGTTGCGATATTTATCAATAGTGAACTGAAAATTTTAGTTTTTGAAATGAATAGAGATTTTGTTGCGATATTTAATTTAATAAAATGAGATATGCTCTCATAATTAATTTTTCTATTTAATTAAGTAATCTCTAATTAATTAGAGACACTTTTCTTATTTAATTAAATAACTTCATTTAATTAATTAGGAATGGATTCTCATTTAATTAAATAACTTTGTTTAATTAATTAAAAGTAAGTAATCCATTTAATTAAATAATTTCGTTTAATTATTTCAAAATTCTTTACGAAACTAGTCAACTCAAGTCAACCGTGGCTAAATCTGATCAAGTTTTGGTCAAACTTGATCTTTGCGTATGCGAATATGAGCAAATGCGAGTATGAATTCTGGCAACAATTCAATGCAAATTCTCATTCAACCTTTCAAAATGAAGAGATGAAGGTCTCTTAAATAAACTTTTTTGAAATTCATCAACGGTTGAGATCGATTTCAATCAGCGGTCATGATTAAAGGTGAAGTTCAGTCATAAATGGAGATTTTCAAATTAAAGGGAGTTAATAGATTTAATTTGACTAAAATAAGGAGTTAACTGATTCAGTTTGAGTAGAAAAAGGAATTAACTGATTTAACTCATTTTTGATGAATAGTGAACTGGAAATTTCCCTTTTTCAACTTAAGAGAGATTTCGTTGAGATATTTAATTTAATAAAATGAGATATGCTTTTATAATTACTTTTTCTATTTAATTAAGTAATCTTTAATTAATTAGAGACACTTTTCTTATTTAATTAAATAACTTCAATTAATTATTTAGGAATGACTTCTCATTTAATTAAATAACTTTGTTTAATTAATTAGAAGTAAGTACTCCATTTAATTAAATAATTTTATTTAATTATTTCAAAATTCTTTTCGAAATTAGTCAAATCAAGTCAACCGTGGTTAAATATGGTCAACTTTTCGTCAAACTTGATCTTTGCATATGTGAATATGAGCAAATGCAAGTATGAATTCGAACAACAATTCGATACAAATTTTCATTTAACCTTTCAAAATGAAGAGATCAGGGTCTCTTAAATAGAGTTTCCTGTAATTCATCAACAGTTGAGATAGATTTCAATTAACGGTAAGGATTAAAGGTGAAGTTCAGTCATAAAGGGAGATTTCCAAATTAAAGGGAGTTAACAAATTTAATTTGAGTAAAATAAGGAGTTAACTGATTCAATTTGAGTAGAAAAAGGAGTTAACTGATTTAACTCATTTTTTATCAATAGCGAACTGAAATTTTTTCTTTTTGAACTGAAGAGAGATTTTGTTAAGATATTTAATTTAATAAAATGAAATATGCTCTCATAATTACTTTTTCAATTTAATTAAGTAATCTTTAATTAATTAGAGACAATTTTCTTATTTAATTAAATAACTTCATTTAATTAATTAGGAATGGCTTCTCATTTAATTAAATAATTTTTTTAATTAATTAGAAGTAAGTACTCAAGTCAATCGTGCTTAAATCTGGTCAACTTTTGGTCAAACTTGATCTTTGCGTATGTGAATATGAGCAAATGTGAGTACGAATTCCAGTAACAATTTGATACAAATTCTCATTCAACATTTCAAAATGAAGAGATGAGGGTCTCTTAAATAGACTTTCCTGAAATTCATTAATGGTTGAGATTGATTTCAATCAGCAGTTAGGTATAAGGGTGAAGTTCAGTCATAAAGGGAGATTTTCACATTAAAGGGAGTTAACAGATTTAATTTGAGTAAAATAAGGAGTTAACTGATTAAATTTGAGTAGAAAAAGGAGTTAACTGATTTAAGTCATTTGTGGTCAATAGTGAACTGGATATTTTCCTTTTGCAACTGAAGAGAGATTTTTCTGAGATATTTAATTTAATAAAATGAGATATGCTCTCATAATTACTTTTTCTATTTAATTAAATAATCTTTATTTAATTGGAGACAATTTTCTTATTTAATTAAATAACTTCATTTAATTAATTAGGAATGGCTTCTCATTTAATTAAATAACTTTGTTTAATTAATTAGAAGTCAACCATGGTTAAATCTGATCAACTTTTGGTCAAACTTGATCTTTGCGTATGTAAATATGAGCAAATGTGAGTATGAATTCCAACAACAATTCGATGCAAATTCTCATTCAACCTTTCAAAATGAAGAGATGAGGGTCTCTTAAATAGACTTTCTTGAAATTCATCAATGATTGAGATCGATTTCAATCAGCAGTCAGAATTAAATTTGAAGTTCAGTCATAAATAGAGATTTCCAAATTAAAGGGAGTTAACAGATTTATTTTTAGTAAATAAAGAGTTGACTGATTCAATTTGAGTAGAAAAAGGAGTTAACTTATTTAACTCATTTTTTATCAATAGTGAATTGGAAATTTTCCTTTTTGAACTGAAGAGAGATTTTGTTGAGATATTTAATTTAATTAAATGAGATATGCTCTCATAATTACTTTTTCTATTTAATTAAGTAATTTTTAATTAATTAGAGACACTTTTCTTATTTAATTAAATAACTTCATTTAATTAATTAGAAATGGCTTCTCATTTAATTAAATAACTTTGTTTAATTAATTAGAAGTAAGTACTCCATTTAATTAAATAATTTTATTTACTTATTTCAAATTTTTTTTCCGAAACTAATCAACTCAAGTCAACTGTGGTTAAATCTGGTCAACGTTTGGTCAAACTTGATATGTGCGTATGTGAATATGAGCAAATGTGAGTATGAATTCCAACAACAATTCGATGCAAATTCTCATTCAACCTTTCAAAATGAAGAGATAAGGGTCTCTTCAATAGACTTTTCTAAAATTTATCAATGGTTGAGATCGATTTCAATCAGCGGTCAGGATTAAAGGTGAAGTTTAGTCATAAACAGAGATTTACAAATTAAAGGGAGTTAACAGATTTAATTTTAGTAAAATAAGGAGTTAACTGATTCAATTTGAGTAGAAAAAGGAGTTTACTCATTTAACTCATTTTTGATCAATAGTGAATATGAAATTTCCCTTGTTGAACTGAAAAGAGATTTTTTTGAGATATTTAATTTAATAAAATGAGATATGCTCTCATAATTACTTAGAGACACTTTTTTTATTTAATTAAATAACTTTATTTAATTAATTAGGAATGGCATCTCATTTAATTAAATAACTTTATTTAATTAATTAGAAGTAAGTACTCCATTTAATTAAATAATTTTGTTTAATTATTTCAAAATTCTTTTCAAAACTAGTCAACTCAAGTCAACCGTGGTTAAATCTGGTCAAATTTTGGTCAAACTTGATCTTTGCATATGTGAATATGAGCAAATGTGAGTATGAATTCCAGCAACAATTCGATGCAAATTCTCATTCAACCTTTCAAAATGAAGAGATGAGGGTCTCTTAAATAGACTTTCCTTAAATTCATCAACGGTTGAGATCGATTTCAATACGCGGTCAGGATTAAAGGTGAAGTTCAGTCATAAAGGGAGATTTCCAAACTAAAGGGAGTTAACAGATTTAATTTTAGTAAAATAAGGAGTTAACTGATTCAATTTTAATAGAAAAAGGAGGTAACTGATTTAACTCATTTTTTATCAATAGTGAACTAGAAATTTCGCTTTTTGAACTGAAGAGAGATTTTGTTGAGATATTTAATTAAATAAAATGAGATATGCTCTCATAATTACTTTTTTTAATTAATTAAGTAATCTTTATTTAATTAGAGACACTTTTCTTATTTAATTAAATAACTTCATTCAATTAATTAGGAATGGCTTCTCATTTAATTAAATAACTTTGTTTAATTAATTAGAAGTCAGTATTCCATTTAATTATATAATTTCGTTTAATTATTTCAAAATTCTTTTCGAAACTAGTCAACTCAAGGCAACCATTGTTAAATATGGTCAACTTTTAGTCAAACTTGATCTTTGCGTATGTGAATATGAGCAAATGTGAGTATGAATTCCAGCAATAATTTGATGCAAATTCTCATTCAACCTTTCAAAATGAAGAGATGAGGGTTTCTTAAATAGACTTTTTGAGAATTCATCAACAGTTGAGATCGATTTCAATCAGCGGTCAGAATTAAAGGTGAAGTTCAGTCATAAATAGAGATTTCCAAATTAAAGGGAGTTAATAGATTTAATTTGAGTAAAATAAGGAGTTAACTGATTCAATTCGAGTAGAAAAAAGAGTTAACTCATTTAACTCATTTTTGATCAATAGTGAACTGAAAATTTCTCTTTTTGAATTCAAAAGAGATTTTGTTGAGATATTTAATTTAATAAAATGAGATATGCTCTCATAATTACTTTTTCTATTTAATTAATTAATCTTTAATTAATTAGAGACATTTTTCAAATTTAATTAAATAACTTGATTTAATTAATTAGAAATGGCTTCTCATTTAATTATATAACTTTGTTTAATTAATTAGAAGTAAGTATTCCATTTAATTAAATAATTTCGTTTAATTATTTCAAAATTCTTTTTGAAATTAGTCAACTCAAGTCAACTGTGGTTAAATCTGGTCAACTTTTGGTCAAACTTGACCTTTGCGTATGTGAATATGAGAAAATGTGAGTATGAATTCCAGCAACAATTTAATGGAAATTCTCACTCAACTTTTCAAAATGGGGAGATGAGGGTCTCTAAAATAGACTTTCCTGAAATTCATCAACGGTTGAGATCGATTTCAATCAGCGGTCAGGATTAAAGGTGAAGTTCAATCATAAAAGGTGATTTCCAAATTAAAGGGAGTTAACAAATTTAATTTGAGTAAAATAAGGAGTTAACTGATTCAATTTGAGTAAAAAAAGGAGTTAACTAATTTAAATCATTTTTTATCAATAGTGAAATAGAAATTTCTCTTTTTGAACTGAAGAGTGATTTTGTTGATATATTTAATTTAATAAAATGAGATATGCTCTCATAATTACTTTTTTTATTTAATTAAGTAATCTTTAATTAATTAGAGACACTTTTCGTATTTAATTAAATAACTTCATTTAATGAATTAGGAATGGATTCTCATTTAATTAAATAACTTTGTTTAATTAATTAGAATTAAGTACTCCATTTAATTAAATAATTTCGTTTAATTATTTCAAAAAAAAAATTTAAACTACTCCATTCATGTCAACCGTGGTTAAATCTGGTCAACTTTTGGTCAAACTTGATCTTTGCATATGTGAATATGAGCAAATGTGAGTATGAATTCTAACAACAATTCGATGCAAATTCTCATTCAACCTTTCAAAATGAAGAGATGAGGGTCTCTTAAATAGAATTTTTTGGAATTCATAAACGGTTGAGATCAATTTCAAGCAGCGGTCAGGATTAAAAGTGAAGTTCAGTCATAAAGGAAGATTTTCAAATTAAAGGGAGTTAACAGATTTAATTTGAGCAAAATAAGGAGTTAACTAATTCAATTCGAGTAGAAAAAAGAGTTAACTAATTTAACTCATTTTTGATCAATAGTGAACTAGAAATTTCCCTTGTTGAACTAAAACACGATTTTGTTGTGATATTTAATTTAATAAAATGAAATATACTCTCATAATTACTTTTTCTATTTAATTAAGTAATCTTTAATTAATTAGAGACACTTTTCTTATTTAATTAAATAACTTTATTTAATTAATTAGGAATGGCTTCTTATTTAATTAAATAACTTTGTTTAATTAATTAGAAGTAAGTACTCCATTTAATTAAATAATTTTGTTTAATTATTTCAATTTTTTTTTGAAACTAGTCAACTCAAGTCAATCGTGGTTAAATCTGGTCAACTTTTGGTTAAACTTGATCTTTGCGTATGTGAATATGAGCAAATGTGAGTATGAATTCCAGCAACAATTTGATGCAAATTCTTATTGAACCTTTCAAAATGAAGAGATGTGGGTCTTTTAAATAGACTTTCCTAGAATTCATCAACGGTTGAGATCGATTTCAATACGCGTTCAAGATTAAAGGTGAAGTTCAGTCATAAAGGGAGATTTCTAAATTAAAGAGAGTTAACAGATTTAATTTTAGTAAAATAAAGGTTTAACTAATTCAATTTGAGTAGAAAAATGAGTTAATTGATTTAACTCATTTTTTATCAATAGTGAACTGGAAATTTCACTTTTTGAACTGAAGAGAGATTTTGTTGAGATATTTAATTTAATAAAATGAGATATGCTCTCATAATTACTTTTTCTATTTAATTAAGTAATATTTATTTAATTAGAGACACTTTTCTTATTTAATTAAATAACTTCATTTAATTAATTAGGAATGGCTTCTCATTTAATTAAATAACTTTTTTTAATTAATGAGAAGTAAGTATTCCATTTAATTAAATAATTTTCTTTAATTATTTGAAAATTCTTTTCAAAACTAGTCAACTCAAGGCAACCGTGGTTAAATCTAGTCAACTTTTGGTCAAACTTGATTTTTGTGTATGTGAATATGAGCAAGTGTGAGTATGAATTCCAGCAACAATTCGATGCAAATTCTAATTCAACCTTTCAAAATGAAGAGATGAGGGTCTCTTAAATAGACTTTTCGAGAATTTGTAATGCCCCGCCAAGGGGTCCAAAGAATTTTACTAAATTTACCAAATAATTTTTTTTTAAAAATATGAAATATAAACCATTCACAACACTTGTGGAAGCAATAGAAACAAATCAAATGACAGTAAACATAACATAACATAACAGATTACATTCTTCATGGATCCTTTAACGTTGAATCACATCTAAACTATCTATTCATCTAACATCACATCCTTATAAAATAACAATGATACATCCAACATTCTTAAACAATATACAAGTGTCCTTTTGTAATTACATTTTAAATATCTCAATCATCCATTGTACATGTTACAAGGTATGAAAAGCTTAAAACAATAATCATCCATGTAAATAAAGTACATCAACATCCAATATTAATCCATGATGCAATTAAAGTAAATGAAATCACATGTCATACATGATACAACATCATAAAAGATATAAACATTTATCATAAAAGATAACCATATATCACAAACATAAATAACTAAGTGCACGGTTCCTCCCAACCGTTAATAGCATCATTAGACCATCGTGAATCCTAGCCATCCCTCCGTGCGTAACATTCCAAAGCATCAAAGATATCATCAATATAAACATAGTAGAAATGTCACTCCTAACATACTACAAAATATGCAGAAAGTAATCTGACATGCAAATATAAGCATCAGATAACAACATCTAACATATGAAAATCACCAATATAGGAAACATACCAGTAAATACATCCATCTTAAGGTATATCATCTATAATAATGATCCAAGAACAGAATGAAGATAAATACCAAACAAGAATGCTCAGCCACAGTGTCTCAATGGATCTCAAATGATAAGAGTGGAAAAACACTACCACCCGACCGCGTGGTACCTAAGTGGTCCACTCCCACTATGCTGAGGAGATAATCTCAAGTCTCAAATAAGCTATCAAAAACACAAAGCATAATTACTCTCTAAGTCTAGGAATCATAAAAGTATAGTAATTCAAAAGTTCCAACACACAAAATTGACATCTAATTCCTAGAGGCACAATAATGACATGTAGGAAACCTACTCTGCAAGTGGAAAAGTGTTATCATATTTATCATTTACAAGTTACCCTGGCAGTTAGCTAAACTCTACGGGTCCATATTGATCTCATGCGGCCACTAGTATCCTCTCATACTGACGAGGCATACTACAAAATGCACGGTCACAACCATGTGTTCTCACTACTCCCATCCTAGCCTGTACAAGCGCTCAAGGCATGGGCAAGAACATCAAAACAATTATCTTTTTAGGTTCATTTAATTTCCATTTAGTGTGTAAATGTTATCACTTATTAACAAAACTTACAATGAGTTACCCTGGCAGCCACTTAGGGCCCCAGCCCCCATTGCAAGCCACTTCTTGACACTACAAGTAGATTACCTACCCTAAGCTCATGGAATCATAAAATCACCACAGTCCTGTACAAGCGACTATAAAAATACCAAAAGATAATCCATAAAAAGAATCATCAAATATCCATGATAAAAGCATCAAATATCCAGAATAAGAATCATCAAATCACCAAGATAAGAATCATCAAATCTCCATGAGCATCTGAAAAAGCATCCATAGAAAATCATGACCACAACAGTTCTCTATTGGCAACTGAAGGCGTCACTGATAATCAAAAATATCCATCGGTTCTCAATAACCAAAATATATCTCAAGATAAATGGTTCTCAAAATCATACTGACCGAAGACTCCAAAATGGTTGAGTCAAACATGTCACAACATGACATCATCAAGAAATAAATTCACATTTTAGTCCCATCATGGTGACTAGAAAGTAAACCAAGGATAACTGATCGATGACTCAAAAATGATTAGCTCAGGTGTCTCATACATCTTAGCTTCACACATGAAGACTGATGAACAAATACAAACATTTCATAGAGCATATGATCACATTACCATGGTTAGCCTTATAAAGATCGAGACCAAATAAAATCAACATGCCATCACATCTCATAACCCCCGAGCCTCTGGTAACAACCTAAGACTGGTCAACACTAATCAACCCAAAACCCAAAACAAGAAGCATATAGAAAACACGATGCAAACACATGTTTTGGTTTACTAAATTCACATAATTGAATAATGTGTAGGGGTTTCTAGTTCTTTTTTTGCAAATATACTTCAAGTGTCTTAAGTTTCATCATTTGACCTACAAGTCATCCCAATTTTTTTCCGATAGCATTATCCTTCCATTATTAAGAATTACATTCTAAGAATAACTCAAAGATATATATTCACTAAACTGATCATCATTGACTTTTAATTAAATTGTTCACTTTATTTGACCAAGATCCATATTCTAATCAACTCTTCTTTAATGTTACTTCAACTTCCAACATAAATCAAGGATCATTATTTGTTAAATTATAAAAGAACCAATTATCAATCTTCGAATAAGAAGAATATAACTTTATTAAAGTGACCAATTAACATAGAAACACAATCCATGATCCATTAACATTTAAATGGTTAAAACCTAATTAAGTATCTCTAACACTTAAGCCTCTTAATCATTAATTAAATCGTCACTAATAACCGTTAAAATATCTAAGTCATTATTCAAGTCATTAGAATAAGACTTATCAGCTTGATATCAATATTTCTACAATCTCATTAAAAGAATTATATTAATTAAATCTCTATTACATAACTTAATTATTAATTAAATCCAATTAGCTCTAGTTAATTGATTTAATTAATAATTTCACAACCAAACCATCAACTCAATGAATATTAGTTGACTAACAATAGTTTGTACGTCAAAGTCAACTTCAATCTAATACACAAATATTAATATTTTAATAATAAAAATATTAACAAGTTATTTTGGAAATCTTATCCATAATGACTACATCCATCTTTCTTAACGATTTCGTATTAATGATAATCATTTCAAGTTAAAACTCTATCGCATAATATAATTATATTGACAACTCATTAAATATTAATTGATTTAAATCAATTATAATTCAACTCCAAAAATTATTATCTTTTACAAAACTTCAATCAATAAATAATCTCCACTAGATTAACTCTAGTCAAATTTGTTGATATCTATTTAAATTATTATTTATTAATAGTTTGCTAGTCCTTACAAACATTAATAAATAATAAACTCCTCAAACTATAAATACTCAATCTATAAAATCCTTCTATAAACTCATTAGTTAATATTTGGCTAACTCTTAACTTCATTAAGATATTCAAACATATTAACCAATAACATAATAATTCAGTCTTAATCCAATATCATTCAAAGTTTTTATATTTAAATCAACATAATATAAATTATCATCTTACAATTATTTAATTAATATTAAAATCAACTATTAGACTCCATTTTCTAATTGTTCTAATAATATTTTGTCTATATAAACGTTGTTTGAAAAGATCCCTATCACAAACCAATAAGACTCATTGTAGATTTTAACATGAATAATCTCCAAATTCTTAACATTATCATCTTCATTAAACAACTCTATATATTAAATAGTATTTAATATACATTATAAAAAAGTTCACTATATAAACTATATTAAAATCTTTTAATTTTTAATTTTCTCTCATTTAAAAATCTATTTACTTAGATTGACTAATAATTAATTACACTTCTTCTACTATTAACTAATTTTAATTAAATTTGATTTAATTAGATTAGATAATAAATCATATAAAATTAATGCATATTAATAAGATTCTACTAAGGGAAGATTGCAATAATATCTTAATTCATTCCATGCTTTGGTATATTATTTTTGTGAAGTTTAAGCATAAAGAACTCTTGGTTATGGAAAATGGAGAAATATTTGTCCTTGAATAAAATAGTCCCAGTACGATGGTCATATCTCCCTAATGAACCATTGAATTGGGCTGAAATTGAAATATGTTGGAGAGGGCCAAGTTGTGCCACTTCTGATTGGAGCGATCGACTAAATTCAATCACAATAAAAAGTTATGAATGATTGAGTTTGGGTCTATCCAAGGGGCAGCGACAGGGCAGTTTGTGATGAATTAAGAATTTTCTCTTACAATAATTGTTCTCTAAATTTAAACATTAATTTTTAAATAAATTTGACTATAGATTTAAAAACCCTCTTCAAATCTATTTATCAATTTGATTCTGATTCGAACCCAAACCCGATAGATCTAATTCTTTCTCATTTGGAACTAGGGTTTTCTATTATTTTCTTTTGCAACCAAATAAATACATATCTAGATTCTAATTTCAACTGTAAATTCAATCACAGAGAGTATTCAGACAAATATAACAAACATGATGAAGACAGGAAGAGAAATAGTGCAAAGAGAGTATGTGAATATTACGAGTGCACTTGGACACTGATACTAATTTTGTCATGCCTCAGAAGTCCATAGAAAATCCATTCCTTCTCCATCATTTGCAATTCCTCCAAGATCCAAGCCAACCAAAACTTCCAAGTGACTAGAAGTTCTAGAAGAAGCATAGAAACATGTAAAAACATATGAGCATATGAGCTTCTCCAATGCATGTAAGCTTGAAGCTTCCATTTTAGCTTGAAGCTTGTAGCTTGTAGCTTCCATTCCACTTGTAGCTTCCATTAAGCTTGTTCAAACACACTAGGAGAGCTTCTATTTAAAAGCCTCTAAGATGCATCTAGACCGTCTCTAGAAACAACTAGAAGATAAGCATGACAACCAAGCATGAGTCTTCTCCAACCTTCTAGATGAGTCTTAAAGTTGTAGACACCATGTGCTTAAATAAAATGCTAAATTCTAAGTGTAAACAACTTGTGCATTTTTAGAGTGCAAACTCCTGTGTTGTCTACATGATAACTTTCGAGAATTTGCCAACTCCTATGTGAGAAAATATTAAAATAATGCACATTAATTAATTTAATATTTACTTTTACTTTTTCCAATTTAATTTATTTATTTATTAAATCTCATGCACTAACTTTTATAATTCCACTTTTTAATCTTAATATATTTATATTTGAAGCACATGAAATCTAGAATCTTTTAATAATTTTAATATATTGTCCACTTTTAAATTTTGTTTTCCAAAACTTAATTGCTAAAATATTTGTTAGCTTTAATAATAATATTATTTAGTCATTTATTTAAAAATGAGCTCCAAATATATTATTATTAAAATAATGTTGTCAAATTCCAAATTTAAACTTTTAACTTTTATCTTCACATTTAATTATTTTATTTAATTAATTTTTCAATTAATTAAATAAAATAAATATTAAAATATCATATTAATTTTTCATTTAATTAAACCATTAATTAAATCTTTTAATTAGGCTTAATTAATAGAAAATACATCAAAGACTCACAAGGTAAAAAATATGAAAACCCATCATAGCCAAAATACATACAAAGTCAAACCAAAGGTTTAAATTGCGAATTACTTTATCCAACACATTCGAAGGGTACTCAACTCAGATACTTGTCCTAATTTTCCAATTAGAACAAATGGCTTAAAGGGTTGGGATTTGGACTTGAGAATTTATCTCCCCTCTCTTATCATTGAGATAATGTGATAGGGTATACTCATCCTGGCAATTCAGAGAAGTCAATACCCGGTATCTACAACCTGCATAAAAACTATGCATGTACAAGCACAATATATACTAAACTAAATAGGCAATGGCAAGAAGTGGTGCATCGCGTAGATCCCGACTAGCAGGTGACTATGACTCCCTTCCTTAACCACATCAGACATGCCATACAAAAGCAACCACGCAAAGCAAACACACACACCATACACATGCAAGTATGAGGTAAGTATCCATAAGAAAACACATATGATAATAAATCATCTTACTAATCATCATTAATAACTACAAATACTGAAAATAATCATCATGCATACATAAAATGTAGAGTCTAAGTAATCTCATCACATAATAAACTAAATTCATAGCACAATATCTGATAATCTCAAAAGAATGTTGCTAACCAACAACATAAAACTAGTTCTAAAAGAGTTCAACAATGATAACAAAAATGCGAACTAGGGGCAGACACTACAGAATTCATCAATGGTTGAGATCAATTTCAATCAGCGGTTAGGATTAAAGGTGAGGTTCAGTCATAAAGAGAGATTTCCTAATGCAGGAGCATCTAGAGGTATAAGGGCAATCCTGTGTCACCCACAAAATGTACTTAGACTTAGTTTCTATTTCATGTCTTTTCATTTTTGGACACCCATTTGAGTCAAATAAAGGTTCCAACTCTCATAGTTCAACTATCAGCATGTTAGAAAATTTTGAAAAAATAAGAGCATGCAATTTGGCCATCATTTTGGTGACTTAGAAGGTGTGAATTGGCCAGATGAATGTAATTATGATTTAGAGCATTTCAAAAAAAGAATCAGGTCAAAAGGCCCCACGGTTTGAAAGTTATTACAGTTTTTTGAGTTTGGAAGACCTCTTAAGAATGCTTCAAAGTTAGATTAGGGGCATTAAATGACCTTGAAAAGGGCCAAAAAATGGGGGATGAGCGAAGCTATCCACAAGGCTATAGAGCACTTCGAGAGCTTTCTGAAAATGTAAATAGTTTGTCAATCGGAGCTACGGTTCAAAAGTTATGCCTCTCGAAAGTTCGATTACCGTTTCTGGATTCTTCTAGATTTGCACCGACTTCTAACGCAGCTTCTGGAACCTTCTATTTGGTTGGTGGATGCCTACTAGCACTTTCTAGAAATTACTCCTAGTCCTTAACCCTCCGGGGTCTATTTAAGGAGATTTCTAGCATTGTAAAAGGTAGTTGGGGGTGGAGTTCGAGAGGAGGTATTGAAAGAAGAATTTATCTTCAGATTTATGCTATTGTAAGCCCTTAGGGCATGTTCTGAAGTTTATTTTCTTTGTACTATTTGTACTATCTTATTTTCTCAGTTAATATAATTTCCCCTTTTTTGTTGCATCCATTCTATTCTTGAGTTGTGTCCCCATCAAGTGGTATCAGAGCTGGTTTTCCTGAGTGTGTAGACAGAGCACCGACTGTGAGGCAATTTGCACTAGGACTGTGTGGTTGTGGGTTTGAGTTAGAAGATGCCTCCATGAAGAGAGTGTGGCAGAAGGGCCAAAGCTATTAATCCTAAGGAGGTTAGAGCCCTCCAAAGGTGGGTGCAGGCATTGCAAGAGGAACTCCGTAGAGGAACAAATGTTGCCGTAGGTGACGACAGTGAGGATGACAATGAAGAAGAAGTAATGGGACCAGAAGGGGAATTTGACGGAGAAGTTTTGAATCATGCAGAGGAAAGGCTTTTTAGGGCCATTACTAAGTTTGAGAAAAGACCTACAATTGAAGTGGGTGTATTTTCAGGAAATCTGAAACCAGATGAGTTGATCGATTGGATCAATGAACTGGAAGAATACTTTGAGTATGAGGATATAAGGGACCCAGATAGGGTTAAGTTTGCAAAGGCCAAACTAAAAGGCCATGCCAAAACCTGGTGGCAAGAGGTTCAATTGGAAAGAAACAGAAGAGGAAACGAGAAGATCACAAGATGGGATCGCATGGTGAACAAATTGAAGAAGCAGTTCATTCCTGTGGACTACGAGCTTGATTTGTTTAAGAAGATGCATGGGTTAAAGCAAGCAGGAAGATCAGCCCAAGAATATATAGAGGAATTTTATCGACTCTTGATTACAGTAGGGCATGTAGAAGCAAATAAGGAGAAGGTTGCTCATTATATCAGTGGGTTGCGACCTAGCATCCAAGAGGAATTAAGTCTAGTAAGAATGACCAGTATTGAAGAGGCATACCAGTTTGCCCTACGAGTTGAAGAGAACCTAAATAAAAAGTTTGGAAGAAGACAAAGAGGGTGCGGTCAAGGAGGAAGGGGAAGCGGTAGATCATCTAGAGGCTGCAATGAAATCCAAAAGAAAAATGAAGATGTGGGTACTAGCAGGAACCAGAGGAATGATGGTTTCAACCGCTCCCATGATCAAGACTTTGGAAATCAAAGAGGAAGAGGTAGAGGATGTGGACAAGGAAGAGGAGGCTTTCGTGGTACCTATTTCCATTGCAATGAAGAAGGTCATCGTGCCTTTGAATGCCCTCAACGACAAGGAAGGACAGATAGGAGAGCTGAGGGCCAAGCTAGGGTTGCCCACGTGGATGAGGATGCACAATCATCACATTCAGAGGATGCAGAAAGAGGAGAGACCTTGGTAAATGAAAGAGTCCTACTAAGTGGTGAGATTGAACCATGACAACGGAGGAGTTTATTCCATACCAGATGCAAATGTGAGGATAAATGTTGTGACGTGATCATTGATGGTGGTAGCACTAATAACTTGGTATCAGAAGAGATGGTCTCTAAGCTGAAGCTCAAGAGGGAGAAACATCCCCTGCCCTATCGGATTGCTTGGGTAAAAGATGATCATAAGGTCCTGGTAAGTGAACAATGTTTAGTAAAATTCAAAATTAGGAGTTACCATGATGAAGTTCTCTGTGATGTTATTTCGATGGATGTTTGCCATCTATTGTTGGGTAGACCATGGCAGCTTGATAGACATGTAGTGCATAATGGACATGCAAACACATACTCTCTGACAAAGGATGGAGTTCGCCACAAATTGAAGCCCATGAAAAAAGAAGGTGAAAAGGTATGTAGCAGTGCTAGGATTTATCTTGTTGATGGAAGGAAGTTTTTAGATGGTATGAAACATCAGCATATGTGCTATGCTTTGATTCCTAGGAAAGATAAAGAAGGTAGTAGTGAAATACCGCTTGAAGTTTTAGATTTACTAGGGGAGTTTGGAGATATTATTTCTGATAATGTTCCAGATGGATTGCCACCAATAAGGCAAATCAGTCATCAGATAGATCTGATTCCAGGAGCTAGTTTGCCAAACAAGGCTGCTCACAGGATGACTCCTACTAAAAAAGAGGAGTTAAATAGATAGGTTCAGGAGCTATTGAGGAAGGGATTGATTCAAGAGAGCCTGAGTCCATGTGCAGTACCTAAAGTACTCACACCAAAGAAGGATGAAGAGTGGAGGATGTGTACAGATTCTCGAGCTATAAATAGGATAACCATCAAGTACCGGTTTCCTTTGCCAAGGATGGATGATCTTATGGACTGCTTGAGTGGAGCTCAGTACTTCACAAAGATAGATCTGAAGAGTGGTTATCACCAGATACGGATTCAAGAAAGAGATGAGTGGAAAACAACCTTCAAGACCAAGGAGAGTCTTTATGAGTGGTTAGTCATGCCCTTTGGATTGACGAACGCCCAAGCACCATCATGCGGCTCATGAATGAGGTACTTAAGAAGTTCTTGGGAAAATTTGTTATTGTCTATTTGGATGATATTTTAATTTTTAGCAAGATTTTGGAAGAACATTTACTGCATATTCATAGTATCCTTGAAAGGCTAAGGGAAGAGAAACTGTTAATTAATCTAAAGAAGTGTATCTTTGCAAAAAGGGAGTTAGTCTATTTGGGGTTTGTTATATCACCTGAAGGTCTCAAAATGGATCCAGAGAAGGTAAAAGCCATCTTGGAATAGCCTACTCCGAGGTTTGCTACTGAGGTAAGATCATTTCATGGTCTGGTTAGTTTTTATAGGAAGTTTATTAAGAATTTCAGTGGCATGTGTGCACCCCTAACTGATACAATAAGAGGGGATAGAAAAGAGTTCAAATGGATTGTAGCAGCTGCGAGAAGTTTTGAATTGCTGAAGAAGAAGGTAACAGAATAGCTTGTGTTGGCACTTCCAAATTTTAAAAAGGTTTTCTAGGTAGATTGTGATGCCAGTGGCAGCGCTATTGGGGCTGTATTAAGCCAAGAAGGTAAGCCTATTGCATATTTTAGTGAAAAATTGAATGATGCAAAGAAGAAGTATTCTGTTTATGATCAAGAGTTCTATGCAATAGTTCAGGCCTTAAAGAAATGGAGGCATTATTTATTGCCAAAGGAATTTTTTTTGTATACTGATCATCAGGCATTATAGTACCTAAATAGCCAAGGTAAATTGAACCAGAGGCATATGAAGTGGGTAGAGTTCTTGCAGAGTTATACATTTGTGTTGAAGCATAGAAGTGGAAAATCTAACAGGGTTGCAGATGCACTAAGTAGGAGATAGTTGTTGCTTACAGTAATGCAAGTTGAAGTAGTTGAGTTTGATGAACTCAAGAATTTGTACCCCGAGGATCCTGATTTTGCTGAAGCATGGAAAGCTTGTAAAGAACCTGTTGCTATAGATAGAACCAAGTGGTTAGATTATCTGATTCAAGATGACATGTTGTTCAAGGGTAGTCAATTGTGCATTCCAAGAAGTTCCATGAGGAAAAATTTGATTAAGGAGAAACACAGTGGAGGGATGGTAGGACATTTTGGTCGAGATAAGACCATTGCCATTCTTAGAGAACATTATTTTTGGCTTCAAATTTCACAAGATGTGAAGAAGTTTGTATAGAGTTGCCAAGGGGTTTAGTCACAATACTTGCCTATATCAGCCATTGCCTGTTCCATCAAGGCCATGGGAGGACATAAGTATAGATTTTGTTCTTGGATTGCCAAGGACACAAAGGGGTAATGACTCAATATTCGTGGTGGTTGATAGGTTCTCCAAAAATGGCACATTTCATTCCATGCCACAAAACTTATGATGTTGTCCATATTGCAGACTTATTTTTCATAGAGGTGGTAAGACTACATGGTCTTCCAAGGAGCATAGTTTCTGATAGAGACACTAAATTTGTGGGATATTTTTGGAGGACATTGTGGAAAAAGTTGAGAACAGACCTAAAATTCAGTTCCACGCATCACCTGCAGACTGACGGCCAAACAGAAGTGGTAAACAGAAGTCTGGGCAATTTGCTAAGATGTTTAGTTGGGGATAAGCCCAAGGGATGGGATTTGATTCTACCACAAGCATAGTTTTCTTAAAATAACTCTATAAATAGGAGTACTGAAAAATCACCATTCCAAATTGTATATGGGAATAGCCCAAGGACTGCACCAGAATTGAGGAAGATAGAACAAGGGGAGAGGACAAGTGCTGAAGCTGAGGAATTTGCTGAACATGTCAAGCGTCTACATGAGGAGGTTCAAGCACACATTACCAAGATGAATCAAGAGTATAAAGCTAGGGCTGATCAAAGGAGAAGACATAAAGAATTTCAAGTAGGGGATCTAGTCATGGTGCACTTACAAAAAGAAAGATTTCCAGCCGGTACTTACAACAAGCTAAAAATGAAAAAATTTGGCCCTTGCAAAATTTTGAAGAAACATGACTCAGGAAATGCATATGAGGTGGAGCTGCCAGATGGTATTCACATTTCTCCCATTTTCAACATTGCAGATTTAATAGAGTATCATGATGATGGTGCAGATGAAGAGCTGGTGTTAGAGCCATGTCCAATTCCTGCTTCTAAGAAGGAGGAGATAGAAGACATTCTAGATCATCGTGTGGGTAGGAGTACCAGAAACAGGCAGTATGAAGAGTATTTGGTCAAATGGAAATGATGACCGATCGAGGACTCAACTTGGATTTAAGCAAGCGAGGTTTCCCATTTGGGATTTCCTCTACCATTCATAAAGTGACAGGGTCACTTTTCAATCTACCCTGGGTGTCTAATGCAGGAGCATCCAGAGGTATAAGGGCAATCCTGTGTCACCCAAAAAATGAACTTAGACTTAGTTTCTATTTCATGTCTTTTCATTTTTGGACACCCATTTGGGTCAAATAAAGGTTCCAACTCTCACAGTTCAACTATCAGCTTGCCACAAAATCTTGAAAAAATAGGATCATGCAATTTGGCCATCATTTTGGTGACCTAGAAGGTGTGAATTGGCTAGATGAATGTAATTGTAATTTAGTGCATTCTAGAAAAAGAATCAGGTCAAAAGGCCCCACGGTTTGAAAGTTATTGCAGTTTTTCAGGTTTTGGAGACCTCCTAAGAATGATTCAAAGTTAGGTTAGGGGCATTAAATGACCACAAAAAGGGTTGAAAAATGGGGGATGAGCGAAGCTCGTCCACAAGGCTATAGAGCGCTTTGAGAGCTTTCCAAAAATGTAAACGGTTCGTCAATCAGAGCTACGATTCAAAAGTTATGCCTCCTGAAAGTTTGGTTACCGTTTCTGGATTCTTCTAGATTTGCACTGACTTCTAACGCAGCTTCTGGAACCTTCTATTTAGTCGGTGGATGCCTACTAGCACTTTCTAGAATGTACTCCTAGTACTTAACCCTCCGGGGTCTATTTAAGGAGATTTTTGGCATTGTAAAAGGCAGTTCGAGGTGGAGTTCGAGAGGAGGTATTGAAAGGAGAACTTATGTCCAGATTTATGCTATTGTAAGTCCTTAGGGCATGTTCTAAAGTTTATTTTCTCTATACTGTTTGTACTAGCTTATTTTCTTAGTTAATATAATTTCTCCTTTTCTGTTGCGTCCATTCTGTTCTTGGGTTGTGTCCCCATCATTTCCAAATTAAAGGGAGTTAATAGATTTAATCTGAGTAAAATAAGGAGTTAACTGATTCAATTTGAGTAGAAAAAAGAGTTAACTGATTTAACTCATTTTTGATCAATAGTGAACTAGAAATTTTCCTTTTTGAACTGAAGAGAGATTTTGTTGAGATATTTAATTTAATAAAATGAGATATGCTCTCATAATTACTTTTTCTATTTAATTAAGTAATTTTTAATTAATTAGAGACGCTTTTCTTATTTAATTAAATAACTTCATTTAATTAATTAGGAATGGCTTCTCATTTAATTAAATAACTTTGTTTAATTAATTAGAAGTAAGTACTCTATTTAATTAAATAATTTTTTTTAATTATTTCAAAATTCTTTTTAAAACTAGTCAACTAAAGTGAACCGTGGTTAAATCTGGTCAACTTTTGGTCAAACTTGATCTTTGCATATGTGAATATGAGCAAATGTGAGTATGAATTCCAGCAACAATTCAATGCAAACTCTCATTCAACCTTTCAAAATGAAGAGATGAGGGTCTCTTAAATAGACTTTCCTGGAATTCATCAACGGTTGAGATCGATTTCAATTAGTGGTCAGGATTAAAGGTGAAGTTCAGTCATAAAGGGAGATTACCAAATTAAAGGGAGTTAACAGATTTAATTTGAGTAAAATATGGAGTTAACTGATTCAATTTGAGTAGAAAAAGGAGTTAACTGATTTAACTCATTTTTGATCAATAGTGAACTGAAAATTTCCATTTTTGAACTGAAGAGTAATTTTGTTGAGGTATTTAATTTTATAAAATGAGATATGCTCTCATAATTACTTTTTCTATTTAATTAAGTAATCTTAAATTAATTAGAGATACTTTTCTTATTTAATTAAATAATTTCATTTAATTAATTAGGAATGGCTTCTCATTTAATTAAATAACTTTGTTTAATTAATTAGAAGTAAGTTCTCCATTTAATTAAATAATTTCGTTTAATTATTTCAAAAAAAAATTCAAAACTAGTCAACTCAAGTCAAACGTGGTTAAATATGATCAACTTTTGGTCAAATTTAATCTTTGCGTATGTGAATATGAGCAAATGTGAGTATGAATTCCAGCAACAATTTGATGCAAATTCTCATTCAACCTTTCAAAATGAAGAGATGAGGGTCTCTTAAATAGACTTTCCTAAAATTCATCAACGGTTGAGATCGATTTCAATCAGCGGTGAGGATTAAAGTTGAAGTTCAGTCATAAATGTAGATTTCCAAATTAAAGGGAGTTAACAAATTTAATTTTAGTAAATAAGGAGTTAACTGATTGAATTTGAGTAGAAAAAAGAGTTAACTCATTTAACTCATTTTTTATCAAAACTGAACTGAAAATATTCCTTTTTGAACTGAAGAGAGATTTTGTTGAGATATTTAATTTAATAAAATGAGATATGCTCTCATGATTACTTTTTCTATTTAATTAAGTAATCTTTAATTAATTAGAGACAATTTTGTTATTTAATTAAATAACTTCATTTAATTAATTAGGAATGGCTTCTCATTTAATTAAATAATTTTTTTTAATTAATTAGAAGTAAGTACTCCACTTAATTAAATAATTTCATTTAATTATTTTAATTTTTTTTGAAACTAGTCAACTCAAGGCAACCGTGGTTAAATATGGTCAACTTTAGGTCAAACTTGATCTTTGCGTATGTGAATATGAGCAAATGTGAGTATGAATTCTAGCAACAATTCGATGCAAATTCTCATTTAACCTTTCAAAATGAAGAGATGAGGGTCTCTTAAATAGACTTTCTGAGAATTCATCAACCGTTGAGATCGATTTCAATCAGCCGTCAGAATTAAAGGTGAAGTTCAGTCATAAAGAGAGATTTCTAAATTAAAGGGAGTTAACAGATTCAATTTGAGTAAAATAAGGAGTTAAATGATACAATTTGAGTAGAAAAAAGAGTTAACTCATTTAACTCATTTCTTATCAATAGTGAACTGAAAATTTCTCTTTTTGAACTGAAGAGAGATTTTGTTGAGATATTTAATTTAATAAAATGAGATATGCTTTCATAATTACTTTTTCTATTTAATTAATTAATCTTTAATTAATTAGAGACACTTTTCTTATTTAATTAAATAACCTCATTTAATTAATTAGGAATGGCTTCTCATTAGATTAAATAACTTTGTTTAATTAATTAGAAGTAAGTACTCTATTTAATTAATTAATTTTATTTAATTATTTTAAATTTTTTTTTGAAATTAGTCAACTCAAGTCAACCTTGGTTAAATTTGGTCAACTTTTGGTCAAACTTGATCTTTGCATATGTTAATATGAGAAAATGTGAGTATGAATTCTAGAAAAAATTCAATGCAAATTCTCATTCAACCTTTCAAAATGAAGAGATGAGGGTCTCTTAAATAGACTTTCTTGAAATTCATCAACGGTTGATATCGATTTCAATCAGCGGTCAGGATAAAAGGTGAAGTTCAGTCAAAAAGGGAGATTTCCAAATTAAAGGGAGTTAACAGATTTAATTTGAGTAAAATAAGGAGTTAACTGATTCAATTTGAGTAGAAAAAGGAGTTAACTGATTTAACTCATTTTTGATCAATAGTGAATTGAAAATTTCCCTTTTTGAACTGAAAAGAGATTTTGTTGAGATACTTATTTTAATAAAATGAGATATGCTCTCATAATTACTTTTTCTATTTAATTAAATAATCTTTAATTAATTAGAGACACTTTTCTTATTTAATTAAATAACCTCATTTAATTAATTAGGAATGGCTTGTCATTTAATTAAATAACTTTGTTTAATTAATTAAAAGTAAGTACTCCATTTATTTACATAATTTCATTTAATTATTTCAAAATTCTTTTCGAAACAAGTCAACTCAAGTCAACCATGGTTAAATCTTGTCAAATTTTGGTCAAACTTGATCTTTGCGTATGTGAATATGAGAAAATGTGAGTATGAATTCCAGCAACAATTTGATGCAAATTCTCATTCAACCTTTCAAAATGAAGAGATAAGGGTCTCTTAAATAGACTTTCCTAAAATTCATCAACGATTGAGATCGATTTCAATCAGCGGTGAGGATTAAAGGTGAAGTTCAGTCATAAATGTAGATTTCCAAATTAAAGGGAGTTAACAAATTTAATTTTAGTAAAGAAGGAGTTAACTGATTCAATTTGAGTAGAAAAAGGAGTTAACTGATTTAACTCATATTTTATCAATACTGAGCTAAAAATTTTCCTTTTTGAACTGAAGAGAGATTTTGTTGAGATATTTAATTTAATAAAATGAGATATGCTCTCATAATTACTTTTCCAATTTAATTAAGTAATCTTTAATTAATTAGAGACAATTTTCTTAGTTAATTAAATAACTTCATTTAATTAATTAGGAATGGCTTCTCATTTAATTAAATATTTTTTTTAATTAATTAGAAGTAAGTACTCCACTTAATTAAATAATTACATTTAATTATTTTAATTTTTTTCGAAACTAGTCAAGTCAAGGCAACTGTGGTTAAATCTGGTCAACCTTAGGTCAAACTTGATCTTTGCATATGTGAATATGAGCAAATGTGAGTATGAATTCCAGCAACAATTTGATGCAAATTCTCATTTAACCTTTCAAAATGAAGAGATGAGGGTCTCTTAAATAGACTTTCTGAGAATTCATCAACAGTTGAGATCAATTTCAATCAGCCGTCAGAATTAAAGGTGAAGTTCAGTCATCAAGAGAGATTTCCAAATTAAAGGGAGTTAACAGATTTAATTTGAGTAAAATAAGGAGTTAACTTATTCAATTTGAGTAGAAAAAAGAGTTAACTCATTTAACTCATTTTTTATCAATAGTGAATTGGAAATTTCCCTTTTTGAACTGAAGAGAGATTTTGTTGAGATATTTTAATTTAATAAAATGAGATATGCTCTCATAATTACTTTTTTTATTTAATTAAGTAATCTTTAATTAATTAGAGACACTTTTCTTATTTAATTAAATAACTTCATTTAATTAATTAGGAATGGCTTCTCATTAGATTAAATAACTTTGTTTAATTAATTAGAAGTAAGTACTCCATTTAATTAATTAATTTTATTTAATTATTTTAAATTTTTTTTTGAAACTAGTCAACTCAAGTCAACCGTGGTTAAATCTGGTCAACTTTTGGTCAAACTTGATCTTTGCGTATGTTAATATGAGAAAATGTGAGTATGAATTCCAGAAAAAATTCAATGCAAATTCTCATTCAACCTTTCAAAATGAAGAGATGAGGGTCTCTTAAATAGACTTTCTTGAAATTCATCAACGGTTGATATCGATTTCAATCAGCGATTAGGATAAAAGGTGAAGTTCAGTCATAAAGGGAGATTTCAAAATTAAAGGGAGTTAACAGATTTAATTTGAATAAAATAAAGAGTTATCTAATTTAATTTGAGTATCAAAGGAGTTCACTGATTTAACTCTTTTTTTATCAATAGTGAACTGGAAAATTTCCTTTTTTCAACTGAAGAGAGATTTTGTTGAGATATTTAATTTAATAAAATGAGATATGCTCTCATAATTACATTTTCTATTTAATTAAATAATCTTTAAATAATTAGAGACACTTTTCTTATTTAATTAAATAACTTCATTTAATTAATTAGAAATGGCTTCTCATTTAATTAAATAACTTTGTTTAATTAATTAGACGTAAGTACTCCATTTAATTAAATAATTTCATTTAATTATTTTAAAATTCTTTTCGAAACTAGCCAACTCAAGTCGATCGTGGTTAAATCTGGTCAACTTTTGGTCAAACTTGATCTTTGCGTATGTGAATATGAGCAAATGTGAGTATGAATTCCAACAACAATTCGATGCAAATTCCCATTCAACCTTTTAAAATGAAGGGATGAGGGTCTCTTAAATAGACTTTCTTGGAATTCATCAATGGTTGAGATCGATTTCAATCAGCGGTCAGCATTAAAGGTGAAGTTCAGTCATAAAGGGAGATTTCCAAATTAAAGGGAGTTAACAGATTTAATTTTAGTAAAATAAGGAGTTAATTAATTCAATTTGAGTAGAAAAAGGAGTTAACTGATTTAACTCATTTTTTATCAATAGTGAACAGGAAATTTTTCTTTTTGAACTGAAGACAGATTTTGTTGAGATATTTAATTTAATAAAAAGAGATATGCTCTCATAATTACTTTTTCTATTTAATTAAATAATCTTTAATTAATTAGAGACACTTTTCTTATTTAATTAAATAACTTCATTTAATTAATTAGGAATGGCTTCTCATTTATTTAAATAATTTTTTTAATTAATTAGAAATAAGTACTCCACTTAATTAAATAATTTCATTTAATTATTTTAATTTTTTTCGAAACTAGTCATCTCAAGGCAACCGTGGTTAAATCTGGTCAACCTTAGGTCAAACTTGATCTTTCAATATGTGAATATGAGAAAATGTGAGTATGAATTCCAGCAACAATTCGATGCAAATTCTCATTTAACCTTTCAAAATGAAGAGATGAGGGTCTCTTAAATAGACTTTCTGAGAATTCATCAACGGTTGAGATCGATTTCAATCAGCCGTCAGAATTAAAAGTGAAGTTCAGTCATAAAGAGAGATTTCCAAATTAAAGGGAGTTAACATATTTAATTTGAGTAAAATAAGGAGTTAACTGATTCAATTTGAGTAGAAAAAAGAGTTAACTCATTTAACTCATTTCTTATCAATAGTGAACTGAAAATTTCCCTTTTTGAACTGAAGAGAGATTTTGTTGAGATATTTAATTTAATAAAATGAGATATGCTCTCATAATTACTTTTTCTATTTAATTAAGTAATCTTTAATTAATTAGAGACACTTTTCTTATTTAATTAAATAACTTCATTTAATTAATTAGGAATGGATTCTCATTAGATTAAATAACTTTGTTTAATTAATTAGAAGTAAGTACTCCATTTAATTAATTAATTTTATTTAATTATTTCAAAATTCTTTTCGAAACTAGTCAACTCAAGTCAACCTGGTTAAATCTAGTCAACTTTTGGTCAAACTTGATTTTTGCGTATGTGAATATGAGCAAATGTGAGTATGAATTCCAGCAACAATTCCATGCAAATTCTCATTCAACCTTTCAAAATGAAGAGATGAGGGTCTCTTAAATAGACCTTCCTAGAATTCATCAATAGTTGAGATCGATTTCAATCAACGGTCAGGATTAAAGGTGAAGTTCAGTCATAAAGGGAGATTTCCAAATTAAAGGGATTCAACATATTTAATTTGACTAAAATAAGGAGTAAACTGATTCAATTTGAGTAGAAAAATGAGTTAACTCATTTAACTCATTTTTTATCAATAGTGAACTGGAAATTTCCCTTTTTGAACTGAAGAGAGATTTTGTTGAGATATTTAATTTAATAAAATGAGATATGCTCTCATAATTACTTTTTCTATTTAATTAAATAATCTTTAATTAATTAGAGACACTTTTCTTATTGAATTAAATAACTTCATTTAATTAAATAATCAACATAAAACTAGTCCATCAAAGTCTGATAATAATAGCAACATAAAACTAGTCCATCAAAGTCTGATAATAATAGCAACAATAAGTCTAGAAAAGATGTGAACGAGGGTAGACACTACAAAAAATGAATTAAATAATGTGATTTAATTAATTAGGAATGGCTTCTCATTTAATTAAATAACTAGTCAACTCAAGTCAACCGTGGTCAAATTTGGTCAACTTTTGGTCAAACTTGATCTTTGCGTATGTGAATATGAGCAAATGTGAGTATGAATTCCAGCAACAATTCAATGCAAATTCTCATTCAACCTTTCAAAATGAAGAGATGAGGTTCTCTTAAATAGACTTTCCTGAAATTCATCAACGATTAAGATCGATTTCAATCAACGGTCAGGATTAAAGGTGAAGTTCAGTCATAAAGGGAAATTTCCAAATTAAAGGGAGTTAAGAGATTTAATTTGAGTAAAATAAGGAGTTAAATGATTCAATTTGAGTAGAAAAAGGAGTTAGATAATGTAACTCATTTTTTATCAATAGTGAACTAGAAATTTCTTTTTTTGAACTAAAGAGAGATTTTGTAATAATATTTAATTTAATAAAATGAGATATGTTCTCAAAATTACTTTTTCTATTTAATTAAGTAATCTTTAATTAATTAGAGACACTTTTCTTATTTAATTAAACAATTTTGTTTAATTATTTCAAAAAAAAATTCTAAACTACTCAACTCAAGTCAACCGTGGTTAAATCTGATCAAGTTTTGGTCAACATTGATCTTTGCGTATGTGAATATGAGCAAATGTGAGTATGAATTTTAGCAACAATTCGATGCAAATTCTCATTCAACCTTTCAAAATGAAGAGATGAGGGTTTCTTAAATAGACTTTTGTGGAATTCATCAACGGTTGAGATCGATTTCAATCAACGGTCAGGATTAAAGGTGAAGTTTAGTCATAAAGGGAGATTTCCAAATTGAAGGGAGTTAACAGATTTAGTTTGAGTAAAATAAGGAGTTAACTGATTCTGTTTGAGTAGAAAAAGGAGTTAACTAATTTAGCTCATTTTTATCAATAGTGAACTGAAAATTTTTCTTTTTGAACTGAAGAGAGATTTTGTTGAGATATTTAATTTAATAAAATGAGATATGCTCTCATAATTAATTTTTCTATTTAGTTAAATAATCTTTAATTAATTAGAGACACTTTTCTTATTTAATTAAATAACTTTATTTAATTAATTAGAAGTAATTACTCCATTTAATTAAATAATTTTGTTTAATTATTTCAAATTTGTTTTCCAAATTAGTCAACTCAAGTCAACCATGGTTAAATTTGGTCAACTTTTGGTCAAACTTGATCTTTGCGTATGTGAATATGAGCAAATGTGAGTATGAATTCCAGCAACAATTCGATGCAAATTCTCATTCAACCTTTCAAAATGAAGAGACGAGGGTCTCTTAAATAGACTTTCCTGAAATTCATCAACGGTTGAGATCGATTTCAATCAATGGTTAGGATTAAAGGTGAAGTTCAGTCATAAAGGAAGATTTCCAAATTAAAGAGATTTACCAGATTTAATTTGAGTAAAATAAGGGGTTAATTGATTCAATTTGAGTAGAAAAAGGAGTTAACTGATTTAACTCATTTTTTGTAGTGTCTACCCTGGTTCACATCTTTTCTAGACTTATTGTTGCTATTATTATCAGACTTTGATGGACTAGTTTTATGTTGATTATTTAGTCTTGTTATTTTGACACTATCAGATATTATGATATGGATTCAGTTGATATATGATGAGATCATTTAGTCTTTACATTTCATGTATGTATGATGATCATTATATTGTTTTCAGTTATTAATGATGATTAGTTAGATGGTTTATTATCTCATGTGTTCTATTATGGATACTTACCCCATACTTGCATGTGTATGGTGTGCGTGTTTTCTTATTGTATGGTGTTTCTGATGTGGTTAAGAAAGGGAGTCGTAGTCACTTTCTTAGTTTGAATCTACACGATGCACCACTTCTTGCCATTGTCTATTGAGCTTAGCATTATATATTGTATGTACATGCATAGTTTTTTTGCAGGTTGCAAGTACCGGGTATCAACTTCTCTGAATTGTCAAGATGAGCTTACCCTATTATACTCTCTCAATGATAAGAGAAGGGAGATAAATTCTCAAGTCCAAATCCCAAACCCTAAAACCATTTGTCCTAGTAAGTTAGGAGAAGTATCAGAGTTGAATACCCACCGAATGTGTTGGATGACATATTTTTTTATTTTTAACCCTTTAGATTGATTTTGTATGATTTTTTCTATGATGAGTTTTCATATTTTATCTTGGAGGTCTATGGTGAATTTTCTATTAATTAAGTCTTAATAAATAGATTCAATTAATAAATTAATTATTTGAGAAAATTAAATATCATGATCTTTGATATTTTGATTATAATTAATTAAATGAGAATTAATTGAGGAAAAAGAATTAAATAAAAGAAAATTAGTAAATTAAAATTAATAATAATTATAAAATAATTATAAAGTAATAAATAAAATAATAATAATAAAAGTTATAAAAATTAAAATGAAAGTTATTAAATTTAAATAGAAATTATTTTAAAATTAAATTGGAGTTATAAGCTTGCATGGGAATTAACACACTTTTCTATTTCTCATGTGTCAACAACATGGGGGTTAGTGCATTAATTAAGCACATGGTGTCTATAACCCTATGGCTCATCTTGAAGGTTGGAAAAGACCTATGCTTAGTTGGTGACACCTTCCAGCTGTTTCTAGAAGCATTCTAGAGGTTTCCTGAGAGCTCTTTATATTCAGACATTTCTAGAAGCTTAGAGATAGTGTTTGGAGTGCAATTGGAGCATTTGAGGATTCGAGAGTTCTAAAGAAGGGAGCTTGCTCTGCGGGTTTTCTGAGGAAGAGCGATTTAGCATCAGAATCTGGGTAGATTCTTGTGATTTTATCTATGCTATTTCCGCATCTTTCATTTCCCTGTCTTCTTCGTGTCTTCCATATGTCTTCTGAGGAATTTTCTATTGTTATTGTATGCATTCTCTATGGGTAGTTAATTTATTTGAGAATATTATATGCATAGATCTGAAAAAATATGGGGCTGGGGTTGAATTGTAGCCAAATTCATTGAAAAAAAAATTATAGAGAAAATTTAGAGAGTAAATAATTGTAGGAAACTTATATATATATATATATATATATTCTTTATGAAAAAATATATATATAGTTCAGATCTGTATTTTCGTATATAAATTTATACTGTATAAAATGCTGCGTATATTTGTATACACACACACACACACACACACACACACACACACACACACATATATATATATATAAATTAATTGAAAAGCCGAGCGAGTTATCGCAGTAATACTCATTAAAACACATTTGCAATTTCAATCTCGTTTCGGAAAATCATTATAAAAAAATGTTACATTGAAAACGTTTTTAAAAATATATATATGTAAATGTTGGGCGGGTATCATATACCCCACCTACCGCAGGCCTGCAAGATCGCAGGGTACCTGCGACTGTAGTGTACCTGTGATCCACAATGTACCTACAGTGCGATACTTTAAATAGCCGCACGATTTTAAATTGCGTTGAGTCATATGTGGGTTTCAGATTATATAAGGTTTAATCCGCAACGTTATTTCATATGCGATTTGAGTTTCGATTTTATTTTAAATGCTGAAATGTTATTAATTATTAAATGCTATTAAATATATATATTTATGTAAGATATATATGTATGTATATAAGTATATATGTATATATAATTAATTATAAAGTTCTCAATTAATGGGTCACTCTTTTTAATGATTTAAAATATTGCTATTAAGCTTGTCAATTATGAAGAGATATTAAAAATTAATTTAATTAAACTTAGTTTTAATTAAGATTAATTATTAGAATAAATAATCGATATTTTTTTCATAGGAAATGTCTATCTTCAAACAGAGTTTATATAAATAAAATATTATTAGATCAATTAGAAAATTGAGTCTAATGGAGAAACTTTTTATCTATCAAACAAATACATGGGTTAGGTAAAATGTGAAATTTCTCCACTTGATATAGTTTGAGAAACGTAAACTGAGACTTTTGCATTTGAATTCAAAATTGAAAACTTAGCAAAACCAAAACATGTGTTTATATTGTGTATTCTTTATGCTATTGTTTTGGGTTTTGGGTTGACTAGTGTTGACTAGTATAGGACGTCTACCAGAGGCTTGGGTGTTATGTGATTGTGATGTCATGATGATGTTTTAATCTCGATCTTTATAAACTCAACTATGGTTATGTGATGGAATGCTCTATGTATTAGATGTGAATACTGATTGTTATAGTTGAGTTTTTTAATTTATGAGACAGTTGACTTAACCATTATTTTTGGTCATCGATCAATTATCCTTGGTTATTTTCTAGTTGCCATGATGGGACCAAAATGTGGATTTATTCTTGATGATGTCATGTTGTGACATGTTTGACTCAACCATTTTTGGAGTCTTCGATCAATATGATTGAGATATATTTTGGTTATTGAGAACCATTGGATACTTTTGATTATTAGTGATACTTCAGTTGCCAATAGAGAGCTGTTGTGGTCATGATTTTCTATGGATGTTTGCTCATGGAGATTTGATGCTTTTGTGCATATTTGATGATTTTATGAATTATCTTTTGAAATTTTGATATTTATGGGTCCATGAGCATTAGGGTAGGATATTTGCATGTAGTGATGGAAAGTGGCTTGCAATGGGGGCCAGGGCTCTAAGAGGCTGCCAGAGTAGCTCATTGTAAGTTGGATTAATAAGTGATAACATTCACACCTAATACTAACTGAATGAACCTAAAAAGATAAGTGTTTTGTTCTCGCCCATGCCTTGAGTGCTTGTCAGTATGAGAGGATACTAGTGGCCGCATGAGATCAGTATGGACCCGTGGAGTTTAGCTAACTGCCAGGATAACTTGTACGTGATAAATGCGATGACACTAATTAGAACTCAACCATGCACTTAGTTTACTATGTTTGATCTTTATGATGGATTTATATGTTCTCTATGATGTTGTATCATGTGAATATCTCTACTTTGATGTATCATGCATTAGAATAGGATGATGTACCTTATTCTATGTATGTATATTCCTTGAGCTTGTCATACCCTGTGACGTGTACAGTGGATGAATGAGCATTTGAAATGTAATGTGTAATCATTGGACTTATCATTATTATTTCATGTGGATGTTGTACTAGATGGATTCAAGTATGTAATTCAACGTTAAGGGATCTTAAAGAAAGTAATCTGATATTTATGTTATGTAATAGTGAACTGAAAAATTCCCTTTTTGAACTGAAGAGAGATTTTGTTCAGATATTTAATTTAATAAAATGAGATATGCTCTCATAATTACTTTTTCTATTTAATTAAATAATTTTTAATTAATTAGAGACAATTTTCTTATTTAATTAAATAACTTCATTTAATTAATTAGGAATGGCTTCTCATTTAATTAAATAACTCTGTTTAATTAATTAGAAATAAGTACTCCATTTAATTAAATAATTTCGTTTAATTATTTCAAAATTCTTTTTGAAACTAGTCAATCGTCGTTAAATCTCGTCAACTTTTGGTCAAACTTGATCTTTGTGTATGTGAATATAAGCAAATGTGAGTATGAATTCTAGCAAAAATTCGATGCAAATTCTCATTCAACCTTTCAAAATGAAGAGATGAGGGTCTCTTAAAATAAACTTTTCTGAAATTCATCAACGGTTCAGATCGATTTCAAACAACGGTCAGGATTAAAGGTGAAGTTCGGTCATTAAGGGAGATTTCTAAATTAAGGTGAAGTTCGATCATAAAGGGAGATTTCCAAATTAAAGAGAGTTAACAGATTTAATTTGAGTAAAATAAGGAGTTAACTGATTCAATTTGAGTAGAAAAATAAGTTAACTGATTTAACTCATTTTTTATCAATAGTGAACTGGAAATTTCCCTTTTTGAACTGAAGAGAGATTTTGTTGAGACATTTAATTTAATAAAATGAGATATGCTCTCATAATTACTTTTTCTATTTAATTAAATATTCTTTAATTAATTAGAGATATTTTTCTTATTTAATTAAATAACTTCATTTAATTAATTAGGAATGGCTTCTCATTTAATTAAATAACTTTGTTTAATTAATTAGAAGTAAGTACTCCATTTAATAAAATAATTTCATTTAATTATTTCAAAAAAAAAAATCCAAACTAGTCAACTCAAGTCAACCATGGTTAAATCTGGTTAACTTTTGGTCAAACTTAATCTTTGCGTATGTGGATATGAGCAAATGTGAGTATGAATTCCAGCAACAATTCGATGCAAATTCTCATTCAACCTTTCAAAATGAAGAGATGAGGGTCATTTAAATAGACTTTCCTGATATTCATCAACGGTTGAGATCGATTTCAATCAACGGTTAGGATTAAAGGTGAAGTTCAGTCATAAAGGAAGATTTTCAAATTAAAGGGAGTTAACAGATTTAATTTGAGTAAAATAAGGAGTTAACTGATTCAATTTGAGTAGAAAAAGGAGTTAATTGATTTAACTAATTTTTGATCAATAGTAAACTGAAAATTAAATAGAGAAAGTAATTATCAGAGCATATCTCATTTTATTAAATTGAATATTTCAACAAAATCTCTCTTAAGTTCAAAAAGGGAAATTTCTAGTTCACTATTGAACAAAAAGAGTTAAATCAGTTGACTCTTTTTTCTACTCAAATTGAATCAGTTAACTCCTTATTTTACTTAAATTAAATCTATTAACTCCCTTTAATTTGGAAATCTCCCTTTATGACTGAATTTCACCTTTAATCCTGACCGTTGATTGAAATCAATCTCAACCGTTGATGAATTCCAAAAAATTCTATTTAAGAGACCGTCATCTCTTCATTTTGAAAGATTGAATGAGAATTTACATAGAATTGTTGCTAGAATTCATATTCACATTTACTCATATTCACATACTCAAATATCAAGTTTGACCAAAAGTTGACTAAATTTAACCACGGTTGACTAGTTTTGAAAACAATTTTCAAATAATTAAATAAAATTATTTAATTAAATAGAGTACTTACTTCTAATTAAGTAAACAAAGTTAATTAATTGAATGAGAAGCCATTCTTAATTAATTAAATGAAGTTATTTAATTCAATAAGAAAAGTGTCTCTAATTAATTAAAGATTATTTAATTAAATATAAAAAGTAATTATGAGAGCATATCTCATTTTATTAAATTAAATATCTCAACAAAATCTCTCTTCAGTTCAAAAAGGGAAATTTCCAGTTCACTATTGATAAAAAATGAGTTAAATGAGTTAACTCATTTTTCTACTCAAATTGAATCAGTTTACTCCTTATTTTAGTCAAATTAAATATGTTAAATCCCTTTAATTTGGAAATCTCCCTTTATGACTGAAATTCACCTTTAATCCTGACCGTTGATTGAAATCGATCTCAACTATTGATGAATTCTAGGAAGGTCTATTTAAGAGACCCTCATCTCTTCATTTTGAAAGGTTGAATGAGAATTTGCATTGAATTGTTGCTGGAATTCATACTCACATTTGCTCATATTCACATACGCAAAAATCAAGTTTGACCAAAAGTTGACCAGATTTAACCACGGTTGACTTGAGTTGACTAGTTTCGAAAAGAATTTTGAAATAATTAAATGAAATTAATTAATTAAATGGAGTACTTACATCTAACTAATTAAACAAAATTATTTAATTAAATGAGAAGCCATTCCTAGTTAATTAAATGAAGTTATTTAATTAAATAAGAAAAGTGTCTCTAATTAATTAAAGATTATTTAATTAAATAGAAAAGGTAATTATGAGAGCATATCTCATTTTATTAAATTAAATATCTCAACAAAATCTATCTTCAGTTCAAAAAGAGAAATTTTTAGTTCAGTATTGATCAAAAATGAGTTAAATCAGTTGACTCCTTTTTCTACTCAAATTGAATCAATTAACTCCTTATTTTACTCAAATTAAATCTGTTAACTCCCTTTAATTTGGAAATCTCCCTTTATGACTGAACTTCACATTTAATCCTGACCGTTGATTGAAATCGATCTCAACCATTGATGAATTCTAGAAAAGTCTATTTAAGAGACCCTCATCTCTTCATTTTGAAAGGTTGAATGAGAATTTGCATCGAATTGTTGCTAAAATTCATACTCACATTTGCTCATATTCACATACGCAAAGATGAAGTTTGACCAAAAGTTGACCAGATTTAACCACGGTTGACTTGAGTTGCCTAGTTTCAAAAAGAATTTTGAAATAATTAAATGAAATTATTTAATTAAATAGAGTACTTACTTCTAATTAATTAAACAAAGTTATTTAATTAAATGAGAAGCCATTCCTAATTAATTAAATGAAGTTATTTAATTAAATAAGAAAATTGTCTCTAATTAAGTAAAGATTATTTAATTAAATAGAAAAAGTAATTATGAGAGCATATATCATTTTATTAAATTAAATATCTCAACAAAATCTCTCTTCAGTTCAAAAAGGGAAATTTCCAGTTCACTACTGATCAAAAATGAGTTAAATCAGTTGACTCCTTTTTCTACTCAAATTGAATCAGTTAACTCCTTATTTTACTCAAATTAAATCTGTTAACTTCCTTTAATTTGGAAATCTCCCTTTATGACTGAACTTCACCTTTTATCCTGGCCATTGATTTAAATCGATCTCAGCCATTGATGAATTCCAAGAAACTCTATTTAAGAGACCCTCATCAATTCATTTTGAATGGTTGAATGAGAATTTGCATCGAATTGTTGATAGAATTCATACTCACATTTGTTCATACTCACATACGCAAAGATCAAGTTTGACCAAAAGTTGACTAGATTTAACCATGATTAACTTTAGTTGACTAGTTTTGAAAAGAATTTTGAAATAATTAAACAAAATTATTTAATTAAATGGAGTACTTACTTTTAATTAATTAAACAAAGTTATTTAATTAAATGAGAAGCCATTCCTAATTAATTCAATGAAGTTATTTAATTAAATAAGAAAAGATCTTGTAATTAATTAAAGATTATATAATTAAATAGAAAAAGTAATTATGAGAGCATATCTCATTTTATTAAATTGAATATTTCAACAAAATCTCTCTTCAGTTCAAAAAGGGAAATTTTCAGTTCACTATTGATTAAAAATGAGTTAAATCAGTTGACTCCTTTTTCTACTCAAATTGAATCAGTTAACTCTTTATTTTACTCAAATTAAATTTTCAACTCCCTTTAATTTGGAAATCTCCCTTTATGACTGAACTTCACATTTAATCTTGATCGTTGATTGAAATCAATCTCAACTGTTGATGAATTATAGGAAAGTCTATTTAAAAGACCCTCATCTCTTCATTTTGAAAGGTTGAATGAAAATTTACATCGAATTGTTGTTGAAATTCATACTCACATTTGCTCATATTCACATACGCAAAGATCAACTTTGACCAAACATTGACCAGATTTAACCACAGTTGACTTGAGTTGACTAGTTTTGAAAAAAAAATTGAAATTATTAAATGAAATTATTTAGTTAAATGGAGTACTTACTTCTAATTAATTAAACAAAGTTATTTAATTAAATGAGAAGCCATTCCTACTTAATTAAATGAAGTTATTTAATTAAATAAGAAAAGTGTCTCTAATTAATTAAAGATTATTTAATTAAATAGAAAAAATAATTATGAGAGCATATATCATTTTATTAAATTAAATATCTCAACAAAATCTCTCTTCAGTTCAAAAAGGGAAATTTCCAGTCCACTGTTGATGAAAAATGAGTTAAATCAGTTAACTCCTTTTTCTACTCAAATTGAACCAGTTAACTCCTTATTTTACTCAAGTTAAATTTGTTAACTCCCTTTAATTTGAAAATCTCCCTTTATAACAGAACTTCACCTTTAATCCTGACCGCTGATTGAAATCGATCTCAACCATTGATGAATTTCAGGAAAGTCTATTTAAGAGACACTCATCTCTTCATTTTGAAAGGTTGAATCAGAATTTGCATCGAACTGTTGCTGGAATTCATACTCAAATTTGCTCATATTCATATATGCAAAGATCAAGTTTGACCAAAAGTTGACCAGATTTAACCACGGTTGACTTGAGTTGACTTGTTTCGAAAAGAATTTTGAAATAATTAAACAAAATTATTTAATTAAATGGAGTACTTACTTCTAATTAATTAAACAAAGTTATTTAATTAAATGAAAATCCATTCCTAATTAATTAAATGAAGTTATTTAATTAAATAAGAAAAGTGTCTCTAATTAATTGAAGATTACTTAATTAAATAGGAAAAGTAATTATGAGAGCATGTCTCATTTTATTAAATTAAATATGTCAACAAAATCTCTCTTCATTTCAAAAAGAGAAATTTCCAGTTCACTATTGATCAAAAATGAGTTAAATTAGCTAACTCTTTTTTCTACTCAAATTGAATCAGCTTACTCCTTTTTCTACTCAAATTGAATCAGTTAACTCCTTATTTTACTCAAGTTAAATTTGTTAACTCCCTTTAATTTGAAAATCTCCCTTTATGACTAAACTTCATCTTCAATCCTGATCGTTGATTGAAATCGATCTCAGCCGTTGATGAATTCTAGAAAATTTTATTTAAGAGACCCTCATCTCTTCATTTTGAAAGGTTGAATGAGAATTTGCATCGAATTTTTGCTAATATTCATACTCACATTTGCTCATATTCACATACGCAAAGATCAAGTTTGACAAAAAGTTGACCAGATTTAACCACGGTTGACTTGAGTTGAATAGTTTCGAAAAGAATTTTGAAATAATTAAAGGAAATTATGTAATTAAATGGAGTACTTACTTCTAATTAAATGGAGTACTTACATCTCATTTTATTAAATTAAATATCTCAACAAAATCTCTCTAGAGTTCAAAAAGGGAAATTTTTGGTACACAATTGATCAAAAATGAGTTAAATTAGTTAACTCATTTTTCTACTGAAATTGAATCTGTTAACTCCTTATTTTACTCAAATAAAATCTGTTAACTCTCTTTAATTTGGAAATCTCCCTTTATGACTGAACTTCACCTTTAATACTGACCGTTGATTGAAATCGATCTCAACCGTTGATGAATTTCAAAAAAGTCTATTTAAGAGACCCTCATCTCTTCATTTTGAAAGGTTGAATGATAATTTGCATCGAATTGTTGCTGGAATTCATACTCACATTTGCTCATATTCACATACACAAAGATCTAGTTTGATGAAAAGTTGACCAAATTTTACCATGGTTGACTTGAGCTGACTAGTTTCGAAAGGAATTTTGAAATAATTAAAGGAAATTATGTAATTAAATGGAGTACTTACTTCTAATTAATTAATCAAAGTTATTTAATTAAATGAGAAGCCATTCCTAATTAATTAAATGAAGTTATTTAATTAAATAAGAAAAGTGTCTCTAATTAATTAAAAATTATTTGATTAAATAGAAAAAGTAATTATGAGAGCATATCTCATTTTATTAAATTAAATATCTCAACAAAATCTCTCTTCAGTTCAAAAAGAAAATTTTTTAATTCACTATTGATCAAAAATTATTTAAATGAGTTAACTCTTTTTTCTATTCCTATTGAATCAGTTAACTCCTTATTTTATTCAAATTAAATCTATTAACTCTCTTTAATTTGCAAATCTCCCTTTATGACTGAACTTTACCTTTAATCCTTATCGTTGATTGAAAGTAATCTCAACCGTTGATGAATTCCAGTAAAGCCTATTTAAGAGACCCTCATCTCTTAATTTTGAAAGGTTGAATGAGAGTTTGCATCGAATTGTTGCTGAAATTCATACTCACATGTGCTCATATTCACATACGCAAAGATCAAGTTTGACCAAAAGTTGATCAGATTTAAGCACGGTTGGCTTGAGTTGACTAGTTTCGAAATTTTTTTTGAAATAATTAAATGGAGTACTTACTTCTAATTAATTAAACAAAATTATTTAATTAAATGAGAAGCCATTCCTAATTAATTAAATGAAGTTATTTAATTAAATTAAAAAAGTGTCTATAATTAATTAAAGATTACTTAATTAAATAAAAGAAGTTATTTAATTAAATGACAAGCCATTCCTAATTAATTAAATGAAGTTATTTAATTAAATAAAAAAAGTGTCTCTAATTAATTAAAGATTGCTTAATTAAATAGAAAAAGTAATTATGAGAGCATATCTCATTTTATTAAATTAAATATCTCAACAAAATCTCTCTTCATTTCAAAAAGAGAAATTTTCAGTTCACTATTGATAAAAAATGAGTTAAATCAGTTAACTCTTTTTTTCTACTCAAATTGAATCAGTTAACTCCTTATTTTACTCAAATTAAATCTGTTAACTCCCTTTAATTTGAAAATCTCCCTTTATGACTGAACTGCACCTTTAATCCTGACCGTTGATTGAAATCGATCTCAACCGTTGATGAATTCCAGAAAAGTCTATTTAAGAGACCCTCATCTCTTCATTTTGAAATGTTGAATGAGAATTTTCATCGAATTGTTGATGGAATTCATACCCACATTTGCTCATATTCACATACGCAAAGATTAAGTTTGACCAAAAGTTGACCATATTTAACCACAGTTGACTTGAGTTAACTAGTTTCAAAATTTCTTTTGAAATAATTAAACAAAATTATTTAATTAAATGGAGTACTTACATCTAATTAATTAAATAAAGTTATTTAATTAAATGAGAAGCCATTTTTAATTAATTAAATGAATTTATTTAATTAAATAAAAAAAGTGTCTCTAATTAATTAAAGATTATTTAATTAAATAGAAAAAGTAATTATGAGAGCATATCTCATTTTATTAAATTAAATATCTCAACAAAATCGCTCTTCAGTCAAAAAAAAAAATTTTCAGTTCAGTATTAATAAAAAATGAGTTAAATCAATTAACTCCTTTTTCTACTAAAATTGAATCAGTTAACTCCTTATATTACTCAAATTAAATCTGTTAACTCCCTTCAATTTGGAAATCTCCTTTTATGACTGAACTTCACCTTTAATCCTATCCATTGATTGAAATTGATCTCAACCATTGATGAATTCTAGGAAAAGCTATTTAAAATAGCCTCATCTGTTCATTTTGAAAGGTTGAATGAGAATTTTCATCGAATTGTTGCTAGAATTCATACTCACATTTGCTCATATTCACATACGCAAATATTAAGTTTGACAAAAAGTTGACCAGATTTAATCACAGTTGACTTGAGTTGACTAGTTTCTAAAAGAGTTTTGAAATAATTAAACAAAATTATTTAATTAAATGGAGTACTTACTTCTAATTAATTAAACAAAGTTATTTAATTAAATGAGAAGCCATTCCATATTAATTAAATGAAGTTATTTAATTAAATAAAAAAAGTGTCTCTAATTAACTAAAGATTATTTAATTAAATAGAAAAAGTAATTATTAGAGCATATCTCATTTTATTAAAATAAATATCTCAACAAAATCTCTCTTCAGTTCAAAAAGGGAAATTTGTATTTCAATGTTGATAAAAAATGAGTTAAATCAGTTAACTCCTTTTTCTACTCAAATTGCATCAATTAACTCTTTATTTTACTCAAGTTAAATATGTTAACTCCCTTTAATTTGAAAATCTCCCTTTATGACTGAACTTCACCTTTAATACTGACCGCTGATTGAAATCGATCTCAACCGTTGATGAATTCCAAGAAAGTCTATTTAAGAGACCCTCATCTCTTCATTTTGATAGGTTGAATGAGAATTTGCATCGAACTGTTGCTAGAATTCATACTCACATTTGCTCATATTCACATACGCAAAGATCAAGTTTGACCAAAAGTTGACCTGATTTAACCACGGTTAACTTGAATTGACTACTTTCGAAAAAAAATTTAAAATAATTAAAAGAAATTATTTAATTAAATGGAGTACTTATTTCTAATTAATCAAACAAAGTTATTTAATTAAATGAGAAGCCATTCCTAATTCATTAAATAAAGTTATTTAATTAAATAAGAAAAGGGTCTCTAATTAATTAATGATTACTTAATTAAATAGAAAAAGTAATTATGAGAGCATTTCTAATTTTATTAAATTAAATATCTCAACAAAATCTATCTTCAATTCAAAAAGGGAAATTTTCAGTTCACTATTGATAAAAAATGAGTTAAATCAGTTAACTCTTTTTTCTACTCAAATTGAATCAGTTAACTCCTTATTTTACTCAAATTAAATATGTTAACTCTATTTAATTTTGAAATCTCCTTTTATGACTGAACTTCACCTTTAATCCTGACCGTTGATTGAAATCAATCTCAACCATTGATGAATTTCAGAAAAGTCTATTTAAGAGACCCTCATCTCTTAATTTTGAAAGGTTGAAAGAGAATTTTCGTCGAATTGTTGCTGGAATTCATACTCACATTTGCTCATATTCACATACGCAAAGATCAAGTTTGACCAAAAGTTAGTTTCGAAAAGAATTTTGAAATAATTAAAAGAAATTATTTAATTAAATGAAGTAGTTACTTCTAATTAATTAAAATATGTTATTTAATTAAATGAGAAGCCATTCCTAATTAATTAAATAAAGTTATTTAATTAAATAAGAAAAGTGTCTTTAATTAATTAAAAATTATTTAATTAAATAGAAAAAGTAATTATGAGAGCATATCTCATTTTATTAAATTAAATATCTCAACAAAATCTCTCTTCAGTTCAAAAAGGGAAATTTCCAGTTCACTATTGATAAAAAATGAGTTAAATCAGTTAACTCCTTTTTCTATTCAAATTGAATCATTTAACTCCTTATTTTACTCAAATTAAATCTGTTAACTCACTTTAATTTGGAAATCTCTCTTTATGACTGAACTTCACCTTTAATCTTGACCACTGATTGAAATCGATCTCAACCATTGATGAATTCTAGTAAAGTCTATTTAAGAGACCCTCAACTCTTTATTTTCCAAAGTTGAATGAGAATTTGCATCGAATTGTTGCTGGAATTCATACTCACATTTTCTCATATTCACATACGCAAAGATCAAGTTTGACCAAAAGTTGACTAGATTTAACCACGATTGACTTGAGTTGATTAGTTTTGAAAAAAATTTGAAATAATTTAATGAAATAATTTAATTAAATGGAATACTTACTTCTAATTAATTAAACAAAGTTATTTAATTAAATGAGAAGCCATTCCTAATTAATTAAATGAAGTTATTTAATTAAATAAGAAATGTGTCTCTAATTAATTAAAGATTACTTAATTAAATAGAAAAAGTAAATATGAGAGCATATCTCATTTTATTAATTTAAATATCTCAACAAAATCTCTCTTCAGTTCAAAAAAGGAAATTTTCAGTTCATTATTAATAAAAAATGAGTTAAATCAGTTAACTCCTTTTTCTACTCAAATTGAATTAGTTAACTCCTTATTTTACTCAAATTAAATCTGTTAACTTCCTTTAATTTGTAAATCTCTCTTTATGACTGAACTTCACCTTTAATCCTGACCGTTGATTGAAATCGATCTCAACCATTGATGAATTCCAGGAAAGTCTATTTAAGTGACCCTCATCTCTTCATTTTGAAAGGTTGAATGAGAATTTGCATCAAATTGTTGCTGGAATTCATACTCACATTTTCTCATATTCTCATACGCAAAGATCAAGTTTGACGAAAAGTTGACCAGATTTAACCAGGGTTGACTTGAGTTGAATAGTTTCGAAATTTATTTTGAAATAATTAACCGAAATTATTTAATTAAATGGAGTACTTACTTCTAATTAATTAAACAAAGTTATTTAACTAAATGAGAAGCCATTCCTAATTAATTAAATGAAGTTATTCAATTAAATAAGAAAAGTCTCTAATTAATTAAAGATTACTTAATTAAATAGAAAAAGTAATTATGAGAGCATATCTCATTTTGTTAAATTAAATATCTCAACAAAATCTCTCTTCAGTTCGAAGAGGGAAATTTCCAGTTCACTATTGATGAAAAATGAGTTAAATGAGTTAACTCTTTTTCCTACTCAAATTGAATCAGTTAACTCCTTATTTTACTCAAATTAAATCTGTTAACTCCCTTTAATTTGGAAATCTCCCTTTATGATTGAACTTCACCTTTAATCCTGACTGATGAATGAAATCGATCTCAACCATTGATGAATTTCAGGAAAGTCTATTTAAGAGACCCTCATCTCTTCATTTTGATAGGTTGAATGAGAATTTGCATTGAATTGTTGATGGAATTCATACTCACATTTGCTCATACTCACATACGCAAAGATCAAGTTTGACCAAAAGTTGATCAGATTTAACCACGATTGACTTGAGTTGACTAGTTTCAAAAAGAATTTTGAAATAATTAAACGAAATTATTTAAGTAAATGGAGTACTTACTTCTAATTAATTAAACAAAGTTATTTAATTAAATGAAAAGCCATTCCTAATTAATTAAATAAAGTCAATTAATTAAATAAGAAAAATTTGTCTAATTAATTAAAGATTACGTAATTAAATAGAAAAAGTAATTATGAGAGCATATCTCATTTTATTAAATTAAATATCTCAACAAAATTTGTCTTTAGTTCAAAAATGGAAATTTCCAGTTCACTATTGATAAAAAATGAGTTAAATCAGTTAACTCCTTTTTCTACTCAAATTGAATCAGTTAACTCCTTATTTTACTCAAATTAAATCTGTTAACTCCCTTTAATTTGGAAAACTCCGTTTATGACTGAACTTCACCTTTAATCCTAACCACTGATTGAAATCGATCTCAACCATTGGTGAATTCCAGTAAAGTCTATTTAAGAGACCCTCATCTCTTCATTTTGAAAGGTTGAATGAAAATTTGCATCAAATTTTTGCTGAAATTCATACTCACATTTACTCATATTCACATATGCAAAGATCAAGTTTGACCAAAAGTTGACCAGATTTAACCACAGTTGACTTGAGTTAACTAATTTCGAAAAGAATTTTGAAATAATTAAACGAAATTATTTAATTAAATGGAGTACTTACTTCTAATTAATTAAACAAAGTTATTTAATTAAATGAGAAGCCATTCCTAATTAATTAAATGAAGTTATTTAATTAGATAAGAAAAGTGTCTAATTAATTACAGATTATTTAATTAAATAGAAAAAGCAATTATGAGAGCATATCTCATTTTATTAAATTAAATATCTCAATAAAATCTCTCTTCAGTTCGAAAAAGGAAATTTCCAATTCACTATTGATGAAAAATGAGTTAAATGAGTTAATTCTTTTTCCAACTCAAATTGAATCAGTTAACTCCTTATTTTACTCAAATTAAATCTCTTAACTCCCTTTAATTTGAAAATCTCTCTTTATGACTGAACTTCACCTTTAATCCTGACTGATGAATGAAATCGATCTCAACCATTGATGAATTCCAAGAAAGTCTATTTAAGAGCCCGTCATCTCTTCATTTTGATAGGTTGAATGAGAATTTGCATTGAATTGTTGATGGAATTCATACTCACATTTGCTCATATTCACATACGCAAAGATCAAGTTTGACCAAAAGTTGATCAGATTTAACCACGGTTGACTTGAGTTGACTAGTTTTGAAAGGAATTTTGAAATTATTTAATTAAATGGAGTACTTACTTCTAATTAATTAAACAAAGTTATTTAATTAAATGAGAAGCCATTCCTAATTAATTAAATGAAGTCAATTAATTAAATAAGAAAAATTCCTCTAATTAATTAAAGATTACTTAATTAAATAGAAAAAGTAATTATGAGAGCATATCTCATTTTATTAAATTAAATATCTCAATAAAATCTCTCTTTAGTTCAAAAAGAGAAATTTCCAGTTCACTATTGATAAAAAATGAGTTAAATCAGTTAACTCCCTTTTCTACTCAAATTGAATCAGTTAACTCCTTATTTTACTCAAATTAAATATGTTAACTCCCTTTAATTTGGAAAACTCCCTTTATGATTGAACTTCACCTTTAATCCTAACCGCTGATTGAAATTGATCTCAACCATTGATGAATTCCAGTAAAGTCTATTTAAGAGACCCTCATCTCTTCATTTTGAGATCAACAACAAAGGCTGTGGAGAATATAGTCTATGAGATGCATTTGCTATCGGAGCAATCCCACTTGATCCACATACCCATGGACGGCCAACATATCACAAAGCTAAGGAGATTCCACCTCCTCGATACAAACAGTTTGGCCCAACACCCTTTGTATCCTCAAAAACCCCTCTTCATAAGGAGCTCACTCCAGATATCAACAATTGGTTACATAAGGATGCACCTCCAAGAAATCAAGCACGCCTTGAGCACTTCAGCCAGAGGTATCCCCAAGAACATAAGCTCATCACTAAAAAATGGAACTATCAAGGTGGTGGACTAGGACTAGAAGAAAGGGGCATGCAATGTCCCATCGAAGCACATAAGTGGGAAACGAAGTTAGGTCTTGGCTTTGGCATACCCACAACTGGGGGAACCAACAAGAACGGTCACGCTTTTTCGAACATCCACCGTGACCTTGTCGAAATTGAAGATATTCTTGAGGAAGTTGAAAAGAAAGCCTACGACGATATCCCAGACCAAATCTCCCTAGGAGACTCTGTTCTCCAAGAACTATCCATCCATCTCATTGACCTACCACTCACTCATCCACAACTCATAGATTGGGACCAACCAAGCATCATACACATTGATGAGTTCGCATCAGAGGAAGTGCTTGTAAGATTCATGGGAGCTAAAACACCTCACAAGCAGACAAAGCTAGATTCTACCTATATCTATAAGCTAGATCCCAAGGGGTATTTTGGAGAAAATCCCCAACCTAATTTCAATACACCCAAAATTGGAACTAAGGTGAATCCAGGACTAGCTAATGCAGCGAAGAGAACCCCTAAGCAAGAAAATCCAGAGCCACAAGCAGAACATGAGGATTTAGTATTGCCTCCTCAAGATAATCGGCTAGAGGTGTCATCTATTTTAATAGAGGATACTAGAGAAGTCAACATCAGTTCTTCAGAGATCCCGAGACTTGTTCACATTACTGCATCCCTATCACAAGACCAACCTAATCTCCTCTTTGAGGTCTTACGAGAGAACATTGATCGATTTGCATGGTCATATCAGGACATGCCAGGACTTGATCCAAAGCTTGTAATTCATCATCTTGTAGTTGATCCAAAGATCAAGCCTGTCAAACAAAAGCTTAGAAAAATGCACCCCAAGGTGGCATTACTGGTCAAAGCTGAATTAGAAAGAATGTTAGCTACTAAGGTTATCCGACCTATCGACTACTTAGAGTGGATCTCCAACATGGTCCCTGTCACTAAGCCTTCCGGTGACATTAGAATCTGCATTGTTTTTAGAGATCTAAACAAAGCTTTCCCAAAAGATGATTTTCCCTTACCCAACATAGATATGATTGTAGATCTTACAGCTGGACATGAAATTCTGTCCCTTATGGATGGATTTTTTGGGTATAATCAGATCAAGATTGCAGAAGAGGATCAACATAAGACAACATTCACTACCCCTTAGGGAACCTTTTGCTACACCATGATGCCTTTTGGCCTAAAGAATGCTGGGGCAAACTATCAAAGAGCTATGACAGCCATTTTCCATGATCTTATCCATAGCATTTTGAAGGATTATGTGGATGATATCCTAGTCAAATCTCACACCTTCATGGATCATCTCGCTGACCTAGAGAAAGTCTTTGATAGGTTAGCCCAATATCATCTCATGCTAAATCCCAAGAAGTGTGTCTTTGGGGTCACATCTGGCAAGCTTCTGGGCTTCATAGTTTCTAAACGAGGTATAGAGATCGACCCCAAAAAGGTCAAGGCTATCTTAGACATGCCTCCTCCCTAGACACTGCGATAGCTTCGCTCTCTTCAGGGAAAGCTTCAATCCGTCTGGTGCTTCATCTCCCAGCTTGCAGATAAGTGTACACCATTTTCACATTTACTAAAGAAAGATGAGAACTTCAAGTGGGATCCTTTATGTCAGTGCAGCTTTGATCAGCTCAAGCAGTATCTAGCCAATCCCCCTATCTTGGTCCCACTAGTTCCTGGTCATCCCTTGATCTTGTACATATCAGCAACACCTACTGCTCTAGGGGCACTTCTAGCACAACATGATGATTATAGCAGAGAAAGAGCCATCTACTATATTAGTAGAACCCTAGTTGGTTATGAACTCAATTATACTCCTATGGAAAAAGCTTGTTTGGCAGTTGTTTTCTCAACTCAAAAGCTTCACCACTACATGCTAAGTCATACCATCCAACTAGTCTCCAAGATTGATCCTCTCAAGTATATGCTCTCTAGAACAACACTCACAGGTCGGCTAGCAAAGTGGGTTATGCTACTAAGTGAGTTTGACATCCAGTATGTGGATAGAAAGGCAATCAAAGGGCAAGCTATAACAGATCACCTAGCTGATGCACCTCTAGTAGATGCATATCCTTTGCTCACAAAATTCCCAAATGAGCATATCTGCCTAATTGAAGAATAGCCCCCATGGAAGCTTTATTTTGATGGATCATACACATCTCATGGATCAAGGGCAAGAATATTATTAGTTACACCTCAAGGAGATTACATTCCAAAAGCCTTCAAGCTATAATTCCCTAGCACCAACAATATAGCAGAATATGAAGCTCTTGTAGCAGGATTAAAGATAGTTGTAGAATGGAATATCACTGAGTTACAAATCTTTGGCGATTCTCAGCTCATCATCAAGCAAGTCCTAAATGAATATCAAACCAAAGAAGAAAAGCTATTACCCTAAAAAGAGCTAGTTGATCAGCTAACTTAGCATTTTACAAAGCTTCAGTTTACACAAGTGCCATGAATGCAGAAGAAGGCAGCAGATGCCATGGCCACTATCAGCTCGCTCTTGGAAATTTCCCAAGAAGCTACGCAGTATGAGTTTTTAGTCAAGAAACTCCTCACACCCGCTTATGCGAATGAGGATTCAAACCGTGTTTGTATCTTGGTTGATCCCCAATCCCCTTAGTACCATGAAATTCACACTTACTTACAAGATGGTATCATATCCCCTCACCTCACACGCACCCAATGCCAAAACCTTATCCAAAAATCATCCCGCTGTGTTATCATAGCCAATACCCTATATCGTCGGGGTTATCATGATACTCTCTCTTGATGTTTAGATAAAAATGAGGTCGCGATGGCGTTAAAAGAAGTACACTCCAGACTTTGCGGTGCCCACACGAGTGGTATTGTCCTAGCACGACAAATCCTTAGAGCAGGTTACTATTGGCCTACCATTGAAGAAGACTCCTGTGACTTTGTCTGAAAGTGTCTCCCATGTCAGCAGCACACAAATCTTGTGCACGCTCCAACAAAAGATCTACAGCCTATTGCACCACCTTGGCCTTTTGCTTGTTGGGGCCTTGATCTAGTTGGAACTATCACACCTCTCTCATCTGATGGACATAAATGGATAATAATAGCTACAGACTATTTCACTAAATGGGTGGAAGTAGTCCCCCTAGTCTCAACTACAGGAGTTCAGGTCTCCAAGTTCATCTTATACCACATTGTTTGCCACTTCGGCATCCCATCCACCATCTTCACTGACCACAAAGGTAATTTTGAAAATCTCAACATGGAAGAATTATGCACTTCTCTCTACATCCATCACCGCTTTTCTAGCCCATATTTCCCACAAGGTAACGGCCAGGCAGAGGCAACTAACAAAACCCTCCTCAAAATCCTAAAGAAAGTTGTCAATGATTCCGACCGTGATTGACACCTACAAATAAATCCAGCCCTATGGGCCTATTTAACTTCCTTCTATACATCCACAGGCACAACTCCATACTCCCTAGTCTATGGTGCCAAAGTGGTATTACCTATAGAAGTTGAACTTCCCTCACTACGCATATCTTTGCGAGGGCAAATATCAGATGAAGAATATAGAGTAACTCGGCTCACCTAGTTAGATCTCTTAGATGAGAAGAAACAACAAGCCTATGACCATCTCACAGTCTACCAAACTCATCTCAAAAGGAATTTCAAGAAGAATGTGCTCCCATGACACTTTCAGCCAGGTGACATGGTCCTCAAAGAAAATATGAAAGTCCAAGCAGATCGAGAAAAGAAAGGCAAGTTTGAACCTACCTAGCTTGGTCCTTATGTTGTCACTACATCCTTTGGCTCTGGATCCTATTAGTTATCTACACCAGAAGGAGAACTCTTGAATGATCCTACTAACATCATTCATCTCAAGAAGTTCTATGCTTGATGATCTTTGGTATACCTAGCTTTTAAAAAATACAAAAAAAATAGTAAAGAGAAATAAGCGTCCAATGGTGAAAACTTGGCAATTCAAGCACCTTAGATAGGTACTTTGGTGAAAACCTGGTAATTCGGGCACCTTGTGTACTAAGACTAATCCATTATCTATCACTATCCTATCCCTCATCCATCCATTCACCGTCCCATAACACACCTGCTTGTTCCCCTGGTGTTCCAACCAAATATTCAAAATCTAATGGAGCTTGTAAATACCTCTTGTACAACATGTAAATCTTGTACCTTAGCTTGTAAATCCTATACCTCAGCTTGTAAAATCTTGTACCAAAGCTTGTATTATACCTTGTAAATCTTGTACCATACCTTGTATATCGAAATCTTGTCCAAAGCTTGTACCATATTCTAGCTTGTAAATAATCTTGTATCCTAGATTGTATCCCATCACATGCACACAAAGAACCCCATTTTCACTTAAGCTTTTCACAAACCATCTAACTATCCACCTATCAACTATTATAGACATCCCACCCTTCACAAACATTTCCATCTCACAAAACCCAAACATGAACAAATTTGTACATTTGTAACATATCTTGGTCCGTTAGCTTGTACATTCTCTTTAGTTTAGTACCATTGTATCTATCCAGCTTTTGTGTCAATTCATCCTTGATCAACATCTTGCACACATTGCACACCTTGGTTAGCTATTCCAATGCATCTTTTAGCTAGATTTCCTATCACCAAGGTGTTATCCTTCTTAGTTCAGCTTGCCAGATGCATCACTCATCCAAATCCACTAGCCTAGGTACTCTCTGATAGGTCCTTGCAGGATATAGATTTCCTCATGTCTGATCTTGGTCCATTAGTACCTCATCCTACCCATCTCATTGGCAAACAGTTCTCTTTTGGATTTTCACTTTCTTTTGATTTGGGATCTTCCCTTTTGGGTCTTGAAATATCTTTTCCAAGAAATCTCCTTGTTCCCTCCTCAAGGTTGCCATGATCTTGCATATCATGGTATGCTGTGAATGGGGCAATCAGAGCGTAAGGTCTTAATCGGGTCTTTTTCTTGTTTTCTTTTTCTGCTTGTGGGTTACCTAGTGTCATTTCCATGCTGCTTCCTCTGGGATTCATGTGTGATACTGGGGCAATCCTTGCGTGTTTGTTTCGAGTCAATTTTTCATTCCTCTGGATAGTTGGTGAAAAGGCCTTGATGTTCTTGGTAACCTTGGAAATTAACCAACAGTCCTATAGCAAATCTAGTGCTCAACTACATGGTGGTACTTCTCCTTGAAGTATCCCCCTGCTCAAAAAGCTTCAATGGATTCCCTTCATCCCCCATCCATATCCAGCACCTATCCCAGTGTATGCATTAGTATCTCTTTAGATCACTCCTCACACTTAGCTTTAGGGATCCACAATCCTAGTCTTAGGGATCCACCAATCAAATCAATCCACCAAGCCTCATCTTTCGAGATCCACAATCCTAGTCCTAGGGATCTCCAAAAATCCATCTTCCGCCAATCTGACTCTTTGAAATCTTGTTGCATCAGCTTTATCATTCCATCATCCATCTCCCTACCATGGATTCCTTTTATAGCGCTTCACTCCTCCATCCCCCCCCCAATCTTGGAAAGTCTTAAGCTTGCTTTACTTTTGTGCCCCTGATTTCCCTTTATCATTCTCCCATAGTGAGAGTTTGAGCTAATTCAACCCCTTCTCTTTGCCAACCTATGTCTCAGCTCATCTCAATTTCTTGTGCTTTTCAAGAATTTGTCGAGCCTCATTTCTCCCCACGCCGCCTTCTTGAGGGGGCATCATCTAAGTCTAGTCTCTCCTCTTCTTATCTGAGACTGGGGCAACCTTGTTGCTAAAACATCTTCCTCATGTCGTCTTCATTCAAACTTCTTTGAAATAGTGTTGTCTCAACACTATGTCAAAGAGGGGCAAAATGTAGACTCCTAAATTTGATTACACCACTTTGGTAATCTAATTTAGCCATCTCTAAAGGCATCATTAATTAAATTCCTATTTAATTAATCCTTTGCTATCCCCTAGCTGATTAATTTAATTAATCATCTATAGTCTTAATTGAAAAATCAAATATCCTATTATTTATCAATTAAATCCTATTCTTCTATCTAATTCCAAAAATCTCCATTTATTAAATAAATCTATTTGATAAATAAAATTCTCAAATCTAAAAACCCCTAACTTATCCCTAATCCTCCACTTAGCCTAATCCACCCCATCCACCCATACTAACCAAGCTTAGCCACTAACTCACCCACCCTCATTAATGCCATCCACTTGCACATCTCTAACATCCTTAATCTAATCCTAAACCCAAGCCTAATCCACCCCCTAATGTTGTCACATTCCCTAAACAAGTTTAATACTTTCCTAAACCAAATCAAAGTCTCCCCTCAAAAATCCCAACCACAAAGTCATGAGTGCTCTTACAAACTATAAAAAACTCTTACGAGCCCACTCATGACTCTTACATCCATCTTCCACACTCTTCCCTCTTCCACACTCATTCCTCTTACATCTCTCTTACATACTCAACCCCACTCATCATGCCTTTAACCAACCTTTTACCCTACCCTATCACACTCATCCTCCTTGTGACAAGTGTCACCTTCCCATTGGTGCTAAACAAGCACAATCCATGTGCTCCCCTTTGAGTGCATTCTTAGCCCTCCTTAACCATCTCCCCATCCTTGCATCTAAGCCCGCCATCCCTCTACCCCTTGGCCTATAAATTGAATCCCATCCCAAGCCATTTCATCAACAATCTTTGAGCTAAATTTATCATGCTATTTTGAGAACCAAAGTCATCAATCTTAACCTTATAATGCCAAATTGAGAGCTCACAAGGCTACCAATTTTTCATTACCCATCTCCACCATTGAAGCAATTGGGCAAGCAATTGAGCATACATCCATATCAAAGGATACATCTACAAAATCAAGAAAGCATGGAGGTTTGCATCTCTTGTTTGTTTCCTTTGTCTAAGCATATATGTGAACTTAGTTTTGGTTTGTGAATGTTTTTTTTAATGTTAATGTTCCTTGCATACTAAGATTCTAGTTCTACAAAGTGAAGTACTTACTTTTAATTAATTAAACAAATTTATTTAATTAAATGAGAAGCCATTCCTAATTAATTAAATGAAGTTATTTAATTAAATAAGAAAAGTGTCTCTAATTAATTAAAGATTATTTAATTAAATAGAAAAAGTAATTATGAGAGCATATCTCATTTTATTAAATTAAATATCTCAACAAAATCTCTCTTCAGCTCAAAATGGGAAATTTCCGGTTCACTATTGATCAAAAATGAGTTAAATCAGTTAACTCCTTTTTCTACTCAAATTGAATCAGCTAACCCCTTATTTTACTCAAATTAAATCTGTTAACTCCCTTTAATTTGGAAATCTCCCTTTAATATTGAACTTCACTTTTAATCCTGACCGTTGATCAAAATCGATCTCAACCGTTGATGAATTCTACGAAAGTCTGTTTAAGAGACCCTCATCTCTTAATTTTGAAAGGTTGAATGAGAATTTGCATCGAATTGTTGCTAGAATTCATACTCACATTTGCTCATATTCACATACGTAAAGATCAAGTTTGACCAAAAGTTGACCAGATTTAACCACGGTTGACTTGAGTTGACTAGTTTTGAAAAGAATTTTGAAATAATTAAACAAAATTATTTAATTAAATGGAGTACTTACTTCTAATTAATTAAGCAAAGTTATTTAATTAAATGAGAAGCCATTCCTAATTAATTAAATGAAGTTATTTAATTAAATAAGAAAAGTGTTTCTAATTAATTAAAGATTATTTAATTAAACAGAACAAGTAATTACTAGAGCATATCTCATTTTATTAAATTAAATATCTCAACAAAATCTCTCTTCAGTTCAAAAAGGGAAATTTCCAGTTCACTATTGATCAAAAATGAGTTAAAACAGTTAACTCCCTTTTCTACTCAAATTGAATCAATTAACTCCTTATTTTACTAAAATTAAATCTGTTAACTCCCTTTAATTTGAAAATCTTCCTTTTTGATTGAACTTCACCTTTAATCCTGACCATTGATTGAAATCGATCTCAACCGTTGATGAGTTCCAAGAAAGTCTATTTAACAGACCCTCATCTCTTAATTTTGAAAGGTTGAATGAGAATTTGCGTCGAATTGTTGCTTAAATTCATACTCACATTTGCTCATATTCACATACGCAAAGATCAAGTTTGACCAAAAGTTGACCAAATTTAACCACGACTGACTTGAGTTGACTAGTTTCGAAAAGAGTTTTGAAATAATTAAATGAACTTATTTAATTAAATGGAGTACTTACTTCTAATTAATTAAAAAAAGTTATTTAATTAAATGAGAAGCCATTTCTAATTAATTAAATGAAGTTATTTAATTAAATAAGAAAAGTGTCTCTAATTAATTAAAGATTATTTAATTAAATAGAAAAAGTAATTAGGAGAGGATATCTCATTTTATTAAATTAAATATCTCAACAAAATCTCTCTTCAGTTCAAAAATGGAAATTTCTAGTTCACTATTGAACAAAAATGAGTTAAATCAGTTAACTCCTTTTTCTACTCAAATTGAATCAGTTAACTCTTTATTTTAATCAAATTAAATCTGTTAACTCCCTTTAATTTGAAAATCTCCCTTTATGACTGAACTTCAGTTTTAATTCTGACCGTTGATTGAAATCGATCTCAACTGTTATGAATTTCAAGAAAGTCTATTTAAGAGACCCTCATCTCTTCATTTTGAAAGGTTGAATGAGAATTTGCATCGAATTGTTGTTGGAATTCATACTCACATTTGCTCATATTCACATACGCAAAGATCAAGTTTGATCAAAACTTGACCAGATTTAACCACGGTTTACTTGAGTTGATTAGTTTCGAAAAGAATTTTGAAATAATTAAACGAAATTATTTAATTAAATGAGAAGACATTCCTAATTAATTAAATGAAGTTATTTTATTAAATAAGAAAAGTGTCTCTAATTAATTAAAGATTATTTACTTAAATAGAAAAAGTAATTACGAGAGTATATTTCATTTTATTAAATTAAATATCTCAAAAAAATCTCTCTTCAGTTTTAAAAGGGAAATATACAGTTCACTATTGATCAAAAATGAGTTAAATCAGTTAACTCCCTTTTCTACTCAAATTGAATCAGTTAACTCCTTATTTTACTCAAATTAAATATGTTAACTCCCTTTAATTTGGAAATCTCCTTTTATGACTGAACTTCATCTTTAATCCTGACCGTTGATTGAAATTGATCTCAACTGTTGATGAATTTCAGTCAAGTCTATTTAAGAGACCCTCATCTCTTCATTTTGAAAGGTTGAATGAGAATTTGCATCGAATTGTTGCTGAAATTCATACTCACATTTGCTCATATTCACATACGCAAAGATCAAGTTTGACCAAAAGTTGACCAGATTTAACCATGGTTGACTTTAGTTGACTAGTTTCGAAAAGAATTTTGAAATAATTAAATGAAATTGTTTAATTAAATGGAATATTTACTTCTAATTAATTAAACAAAGTTATTTAATTAAATGAGAAGCCATTCCTAATTAATTAAATGAAGTTATTTAATTAAATAAGAAAAGTGTCTCTAATTAATTAAAGATTATTTAATTAAATAGAAAAAGTAATTTTGAGAGCATATCTCATTTTATTGAATTAAATATCTCAAAAAAATCTCTCTTCAATTAAAAAAGGGAAATTTCTAGTTCATTATTGATAAAAAATGAGTTAAATCAGTTAACTCCTTTTTCTACTCAAATTGAATCAATTAACTCCTTATTTTACTCAAATTAAATCTATTAACTCCCTTTAATTTGGAAATCTCTCTATATGACTGAACTTCACCTTTAATCCTGATCGTTGATTAAAATCAATCTCAACCATTGATGAATTCGAAAAAAGTCTATTTAAGAGACCCTCATCTCTTCATTTCGAAAGGTTGAATGAGAATTTGCATCGAATTGTTGCTGGAATTCATACTCACATTTGCTCATATTCACATACGCAAATATCAAGTTTGACCAAAATTTTACCAGATTTAACCACGGTTGACCTAAGTTGACTAGTTTCAAAATTTTGTTTTGAAATAATTAAACGAAATTATTTAATTAAATGGAGTACTTACTTCTAATTAATTAAACAAAGTTTTTTAATTAAATGAGAAGCCATTCCTAATTAATTAAATGAAGTTATTTAATTAAATAAGAAAAGTGTTTCTAATTAATTAAAGATTATTTAATTAAATAGAAAAAGTAATTATGAGAGCATATCTCATTTTATTAAATTAAATATCTCAACAATATCTCTCTTTAGTTCAAAAAGGGAAATTTTCAGTTCACTATTCATCAAAAATGAGTTAAATCAATTAACTCCTTTTTCTACTCAAATTGAATCAGTTAACTCCTTATTTTACTCAAATTAAATCTGATAACTCGCTTTAATTTGGAAATCTCCCTTGATGAATGAACTTCACCTTTAATCCTGACCGTTGATTGAAATTGATCTCAACCATTGATGAATTCCAGGAAAGTCTATTTAAGAGACCCTCATCTCTTCATTTTGAAAGGTTGAATGAGAATTTGCATCGAATTGTTGCTGGAATTCATACTCGCATTTGCTCATATTCACATACGCAAAGATCAAGTTTGACCAAAAGTTGACCAGATTTAACCACGGTCGACTATAGTTGACTAGTGTCGAATAGAATTTTGAAATAATTAAATAAAATTATTTAATTAAATAGAGTACTTACTTCTAATTAATTAAACAAAGTTATTTAATTAAATGAGAAACCATTCCTAATTAATTAAATGAGGTCATTTAATTAAATAAGAAAAGTGTGTCTAATTAATTAAAGATTATTTAATTAAATAGAAAAAGTAATTATTAGATCATATCTCATTTTATTAAATTAAATATCTCAACAAAATATCTCTTTAGTTCAAAAAGAAAAATTTCCAGTTTACTATTGATAAAAAATGAGTTAAATCAGTTAACTCCTTTTTTTACTCAAATTGAATCAGTTAACTATTTATTTTACTCAAATTAAATATGTTAACTCCCTTTAATTTGGAAATCTCCCTTTATGACTGAACTTAAATTTTAATCCTGACCATTGATTAAAATTGATCTCAATCGTTGATGAATTCCAAGGAAGTCTATTTAAGAGACCCTCATCTCTTCATTTTGAAAGGTTGAATGAGAATTTGCATCGAATTGTTGCTGGAATTGATACTCACATTTGCCATATTCACATACGCAAAGACCAACTTTGACCAAAAGTTGACCATATTTAACCACGGTTGACTTGAGTTGACTAGTTTCGAAAAGAATTTTGAAATAATTAAATGAAATTATTTAATTAAATGAAGTTCTTACTTCTAATTAATTAAACAAAGTTATTTAATTAAATGAGAAGCCATTCCTAATTGATTAAATCAAGTTATCTAATTAAATAAGAAAAGTTTCTAATTAATTAAAGATTATTTAATTAAATAGAAAAATTAATTACGAGAGCATATCTCATTTTATTAAATTAAATATCTCAACAAAATCTCTCTTCAGTTCAAAAAGGGAAATTTCCAATTCACTATTGATAAAAAACGAGTTAAATGAGTTAACTCCTTTTTCTACTCAAATTGAATCATTTAACTTCTTATTTTTCTCAAATTAAATTTGTTAACTCCTTTTAATTTTGAAATCTCCCTTTATGATTGAACTTCACCTTTAATCTTGACTGTTGATTGAAAACGATTTCAACCGTCGATGAATTCCAAGAAAGTCTATTTCAGAGACCCTCATCTCTTCATTTTGAAAGGTTGAATGAGAATTTGCATCGAATTGTTGCTGGAATTCATACTCACATTTGCTCATATTCACATACGCAAAGATCAAGTTTGACCAAAAGTTGACCAGATTTAACCACGGTTGACTTGAGTTGACTAGTTTCAAAAAGAATTTTAAAATAATTAAACGAAATAATTTAATTAAATGGAGAACTTACTTCTAATTAATTAAACAATGTTATTTAATTAAATGAAAAGCCATTCCTAATTAATTAAATGAAGTTATTTAATTAAATAAGAAAAGTGTCTCTAATTAATTAAAGATTATTTAATTAAATAGAAAAAGTAATTATGAGAGCATATCTCATTTTATTAAATTAAATATCTCAACAAAATCTCTCTTCAGTTCAAAAAGAGAAATTTCCAGTTCACTATTGATAAAAAATGAGTTAACTCCTTTTTCTACTCAAATTGAATAAGTTAACTATTTATTTTACTCAAATTAAATCTGTTAAATCCCTTTAATTTGGAATTCTCCATTTATGACTAAACTTCACCTTTAATCCTGACCGTTGATTGAAATCGATCTCAACCGTTGATGAATTCCAGAAAAGTCTATTTAAGAGACCTTCATCTCTTGATTTTGAAAGGTTGAATGAGAATTTGCGTCGAATTGTTGCTAGAATTCATACTTACATTTGCTCATATTCACATACGCAAAGATCAAGTTTGACACAAATTTCACCAGATTTAACCACGGTTGACTTGAGTTGACTAGTTTTAAATTTTTTTTTGAAATAATTAAACAAAATTATTTAATTAAATGGAGTACTTACTTCTAATTAATTAAACAAATTTATTTAATTAAATGGGAAGCCATTTTTAATTAATTAAATAAAGTTATTTAATTAAATAAAAAAAGTGTTTCTAATTAATTAAAGATTATTTAATTAAATCGAAAAAGTAATTATGAGAGCATATTTCATTTTATTAAATTAAATATCTCAACAAAATCTCTCTTCAATTCAAAAAGGGAAATAATCAGTTAACTCCTCATTTTACTTAAATTAAATCTGTTAACTCGCTTTAATTTGGAAATCTCCCTTTATGACTGAACTTCACCTTTAATCCTGACCGTTGATTAAAATTGATCTCAACCGTTGATGAATACTAGGAAAGTCTATTGAAGAGACCCTCATCTCTTGATTTTGAAATGTTGAATGCGAATTTGCATCGAATTTTTGCTGGAATTCATACTCACATTTGCTCATATTCACATACCTAAAGATCAAGCTTGAAAAAAATTTGACCAGATTTAACCACGGTTGACTTGAGTTGACTAGTTTCGAAATTTTATTTGAAATAAATAAATGAAATTATTTAATTAAATGGAGTACTTACTTCTAATTAATTTAAAAATGCTATTTAATTAAATGAGAAGCCATTCTTAATTAATTAAATGAAGTTATTTAATTAAATAAAAGAAGTGTCTCTAATTAATTAAAGATTATTTAGTTAAACAGAAAAAGTAATTACGAGAGCATATCTCATTTTATTAAATTAAATATCTCAAAAAAATCTCTCTTAACTTCAAAAAGGGAAGTTTCTAGTTCACTATTGATAAAAAATGATTTAAATCAGTTAACTCCATTTTCTACTCAAATTGACTTAGTTAACTCTTTATTTTACTCAAATTAAATCTGTTAACTCCCTTTAATTTGGAAATCTCTCTTTATGACTGAACTTCACCTTTAATCCTGACCGTTGATTGAAATCGATCTCAACCGTTCATGAATTCCAAGAAAGTCTATTTAAGAGACCCTCATCTCTTCACTTTGAAAGGTTGAATGAGAATTTGCATCGAATTGTTGCTGGAATTCATACTCACATTTGCTTATATTCACATACGCAAAGATCAAGTTTGACCAAAAGTTGACCAGATTTAACCACGGTTGACATGAGTTGACTAGCTTCCATTTTTTTTTGAAATAATATAATAAAATTATTTAATTAAATGGAGTACTTACTTCTAATTAATTAAACAAAGTAATTTAATTAAATGATAAGCCATTCCTAATTAATTAAGTGAAGTTATTTAATTAAATAAGAAAAGTGTCTGTAATTAATTAAAGATTATTTAATTAAATAAAAAAAGTAATTACGATAGCATATCTCATTTTATTAAATTAAATATCTCAACAAAATCTCTCTTCAGCTCAAAAAGGAAAATTTTCAGTTCACTATTCGTCAAAAATGAGTTCAACCAGTTAACTCCTTTTTCTACCCAAATTGAATCAGTTAACTTCTTATTTTACACAAACTAAATATGTTAACTCCCTTTAATTTGAAAATCTCCCTTTATGACTGAACTTCACCTTTAATCCTAAACCTGGATTGAAATCGATCTCAACCATTGATGAATTCCAAGAAAGTCTATTTAAGAGAGCCTCATCTCTTCATTTTGAAAGGATGAATGAGAATTTGCATCGAATTGTTGGAAGAATTCATACTCACATTTGCTCATATTCACATACACAAAGATTAAGTTTGACCAAAAGTTGACCAGATTTAAGCACGATTGACTTGAGTTGACTAGTTACGAATAGAATTTTGAAATAATTAAGCGAAATTATTTAATAAATGGAGTACTTACTTCTAATTAATTAAAGAAACATATTTAATTAAATGAGAAGCCATTCCTAATTAATTAAAAGAAGTTATTTAATTAAATAAGAAAATTGTCTCTACTTAATTAAAGATTATTTAATTAAACAAAAAAAGTAATTATGAGAGCATATCTCATTTTCTTAAATTAAATATCTCAACAAAATCTCTCTTCAGTTCAAAAAGGAATATTTTCAGTTCACTATTGATAAAAAATGAGTTAAATCAGTTAACTCTTTTTTCTACTCAAATTGAATCAGTTAACTCCTTATTTTACTTAAATTAATTCTGTTAACTCCCTTTAATTTGAAAATCTCTCTTTATGACTGAACTTCACCTTTTATCCTAACCGTTGATTGAAATCGATCTCAACCTTTGATGAATTCCAAGAAAGTCTATTTAAGAGACCCTCATCTCTTCATTTTGAAAGGTTGAATTAGAATTTGCATTGAATTGCTGTTAGAATTCATACTCACATTTGCTCATATTCACATATGCAAAGATCAAGTTTGACCAAAAATTGACTAGATTTAACCACGGTTGACTTGAGTTGACTAGTTTCAAAAAAAAATTGAAATAATATAATGAAATTATTTAATTAAATGGAGTACTTACTTCTAATTATTTAAACAAAGTAATTTAATTAAATGAAAAGCCATACCTAATTAATTAAATGAAGTTATTTAATTAAATAAGAAAGTGTTTCTAATTAATTAAAGATTATTTAATTAAATAGAAAAAGTAATTACGAGAGCATATCTCATTTTATTAAATTAAATATCTCAACAAAATCTCTCTTCAGTTCAAAAAGGGAAATTTCTAGTTCACTATTGATCAAGAATGAGTTAAATCAGTTAACTCTTTTTTCTACTCAAATTGAATCAGTTAACTCCTTATTTTACTCAAACTAAATCTGTTAACTCCCTTTAATTTGGAAATCTCACTTTATGATAAAACTTCACCTTTAATCCTGACCGTTGATTGAAATCGATCTCAACCATTGATGAATTCCAAGAAAGTCTATTCAAGAGATCCTGATCTCTTCATTTTCAAAAGTTGAATGAGAATTTGTATCGAATTGTTTTTCGAATTCATACTCACATTCGCTCATATTCACATACGCAAAGAACAAGTTCAACCAAAACATGACCTGATTTAACCACAGTTGACTTGAGTTGACTAGTTTTGAAAAGAATTTTGAAATAATTAAACGAAATTATTTAATTAAATAGAGTACTACTTCAAATTAATTAAACAAAGTTCTTTAATTAAATGAGAAGCCATTCCTAATTAATTAAATGAGGTTATTTAATTAAATAAGAAATGTGTCTCTAATTAATTAAAAATTATTTAATTAAATAAAAAAAGTAATTGTGAGAGGATATCTCATTTTATTAAATTAAATATCTCAACAAAATTGCTCTTCTGTTCAAAAAGGAAAATTTCCAGTTCATTATTGATAAAAAATGAGTTAAATCAGTTAACTCCTTTTTCTACTGAAATTGAATTAGTTAACTCCTTATTTTACTCAAATGAAATCTGTTAACTCCGTTTAATTTGAAAATCTCCCTTTATGACTGAACTTCACCTTTAATCTTGACCGTTGATTGAAATCGATTTCAACCGTTGATGAATTTCAAAAAAGTCTATTTAAGAGACCCTCATCTCTTCATTTTGAAAGGTTGAATGAGAATTTGCATCGAATTGTTGCTGGAATTCATACTCACATTTGCTCATATTCACATACGCAAAGATCAAGTTTGAGCAAAAGTTGACCAGATTTAACCACAGTTGACTTGAGTTGACTAGTTTCAAAAAAAAATTTGAAATAATTAAATGAAATTATTTAATTAAATGGAGTACTTACTTTTAATTAATTAAACAAAGTTATTTAATTAAATGAGAAGCTATTCCTAATTAATTAAATGAAGTTATTTAATCAAATAAGCGAAGTGTGTCTAATTAATTAACGATTATTTATTTAAATAGAAAAAGTAATTATGAGAGCATATCTCATTTTATTAAATTAAATATCTTAAAAAAATTTCTCTTAAGTTCAAAAAAGGAAATTTCCAGTTCACTATTGATCAAAAATGAGTTTAATCAGTTAACTTCTTTTTCTACTCAAATTGAATTACTTAACTCCTTATATTACTCAAATTAAATCTGTTAACTCCCTTTAATTTGGAAATCTTTCTTTATGACTGAACTTCACCTTTAATCCTGACTATTGATTGAAATCGATCACAACCTTTGATGAATTACAGGAAAGTCTATTTAAGAGACCCTCATCTCTTCATTTTGAAAGGTTGAATGAGAATTTGCATCGAATTGCTACTGGAATTCATACTCACATTTGCTCATATTCACATACGCAAAGATCAAGTTTGACCAAAAGTTGACCAGATTTAACCACGGTTGACTTGAGTTGACTAGTTTCAAAAAGAATTTTGAAATAATTAAACGAAATTATTTAGTTAACTGGAGTACTTCTATTTAATTAAAAAAAGTTATTTAATTAAATGAGAAGCCATTCCTAATTAATTAAATGAAGTTATTTAATTAAATAAGAAAAGTGTCTCTAATTAATTAAAGATTATTTAATTAAATAGAAAAGGTAATTATAAGAGCATATCTCATTTTATTAAATTAAATATCTCAACAAAATCTCTGTTCAGTTCAAAAAGGGAAATTTTCAGTTCACTATTGATCAAAAACGAGTTGAATCAGTTAACTCCTTTTTCTACTCAAATTGAATCAGTTAACTCCTTATTTTACTCAAATTAAATCTATTAACACCCTTTAATTTGAAAATCTCCCTTTATGACTGAACTTCACCTTTATTCCTAACCCTTGATTGAAATTGTTCTCAACCGTTGATGAATTCCAAGAAAGTCTATTTAAGAGACCCTCATCTCTTTATTTTGAAAGGTTGAATGAGAATTTGCATCGAATTGTTGCTGGAATTCATACTCACATTTTCTCATATTCACATACACAAAGATCAAGTTTGACCAAAAGTTGGCCAGATTTAAGCACAATTGGCTTGAGTTGACCTGTTTCGAAAAAAAATTGAAATAATTAAATGAAATTATTTAATATACAGAGTACTTACTTCTAATTAATTAAACAAAGTAATTTAATTAAATGAGAAGCCATTTCTAATTAATTAAAAGAAGTTATTTAATTAAATAAGAAAAGTGTCTCTAATTAATTAAAGATTATTTAATTAAACAGAAAAAGTAATTATGAGAGCATATCTCATTTTATTAAATTAAATATCTCAACAAAATCTCTCTTCAGTTCAAAAAGGGAAATTTCCAGTTCACTATTGGTCAAAAATGAGTTAAATCAGTCGACTCCTTTTTCTATTCAAATTGAACCAGTTAACTCCTTATTTTACTCAAATTAAATATGTTAACTCCCTTTAATTTTTAAATCTTCCTTTATGACCGAACTTCACCTTTAATTCTAATTGTTGATTGAAATCGATCTCAACCGTTGATGAATTCCAAGAAAGTCTATTTAAGGGACCCTCATCTCTTCATTTTGAAAGGTTGAATGAGAATATGCATCGAATTGTTGCTGAAATTCACACTCACAGTTGGTCATATTCACATACGCAAAGATCAAGTTTGACCAAAAGTTGACTAGATTTAACCACGGTTGGCTTGAGCTGACTAGTTTCGAAAAAATATTTGAAATAATTAAACGAAATTATTTAATTAAATGGAGTACTTACTTCTAATTAATTTTAAAAAATTATTTAATTAAATGAGAAGCCATTCCTAATTAATTAAATAAAGTTATTTAATTAAATAAGAAAAGTGTCTGTAATTAATTAAAGATTATTTAATTAAATAGAAAAAGTAATTATGAGAGCATATCTCATTTTATTAAATTAAATATCTCGACAAAATCTCTTTTCAGTTCAAAAAGGGAAATTTCTAGTTCACTTTTGATAAAAAATGAGTTAAATCAGTTGACTTCTTTTTCTATTCAAATTGAACCAGTTAACTCCTTATTTTACTCAAATTAAATCTGTTAACTCCCTTTAATTTTTAAATCTTCCTTTATGACTGAACTCCACCTTTAATTCTAATTGTTGATTGAAATCGATCTCAACCGTTGATGAATTCCAGGAAAGTCCTTTTAAGGGACCCTCATCTCTTCATTTTGAAAGGTTGAATGATAATATGCATCGAATTGTTGCTGAAATTCACACTCACATTTGCTCATATTCACATACGCAAAGATCAAGTTTGACCAAAAGTTTACCAGATTTAACCACGATTGACTTGAGCTGACTAGTTTCGAAAAGAATTTTAAAATAATTAAACGAAATAATTTAATTAAATTGAGTACTTACTTCTAATTAATTAAAAAAACTTATTTAATTAAATGAGAAGCCATTCCTAATTAATTAAATGAAGTTATTTAATTAAACAAGAAAAGTGTCTCTAATTAATTAAAGATTATTTAATTAAATAGAAAAAGTAATTATGGGAGCATATCTCATTTTATTAAATTAAATATCTCAACAAAATCTCTCTTTAGTTCAAAAAGGGAAAATTTTAGTTTGAATTATTGATAAAAAATGAGTTAAATTAGTGAACTCCTTTTTCTACTCAAATTGAATCAGCTAACTCCTTATTTTACTCAAATTAAATATGTTAACTCCCTTTAATTTGAAAATCTTCCTTTATGACTGAACTTCACCTTTAATCCTGACTGTTGATTGAAATCGATCTCAACCGTTGATGAATTCCAAGAAAGTCTATTTAAGAGACCCTCATCTCTTCATTTTGAAAGGTTGAATGAAAATTTGCATCAAATTGTTGCTTGAATTCATACTCACATTTGCTAATATTCACATACGCAAATATCAAGTTTGACCAAAAGTTGACAAGATTTAACCACGGTTGACTTGAGTTGACTAGTTTCGAAAAGAATTTTGAAATAATTAAATAAAATTATTTAATTAAATAGATTTCTTACTTTTAATTAATTAAACAAAGTTATTTAATTAAATGAGAAGCCATTCCTAATTAATTAAATGAAGTTATTTAATTAAATAAGAAAAGTGTCTCTAATTAATTAAAGATTATTTAATTAAATAGAAAAAGTAATTATGAGAGCATATCTCAACAAAATCTCTCTTCAATTCAAAAAGGAAAAATTTCAGTTCACTATTGATAAAAAATGAGTTAAATCAGTTAACTCCTTTTTCTACTCACATTGAATCAGTTAACTCCTTATCTTACTGAAATTAAATCTGTTAACTCCCTTTAATTTGGAAATCTCCCTTTATGATTGAACTTCGCCTTTAATCCTGACCGTTGATTGAAATCGATCTCAACCATTGATGAATTCCAAGAAAGTCTATTTAAGAGACACTCATCTCTTCATTTTGAAAGGTTGAATGAGAATTTGCATCGAATTGTCGCTTGTAACGCCCCACTCAGGAAGCCAAGAGAAGTAAAGCTAACATGTTACAATGTTTACTGAACTATTTTTATTTTTTTTTAAAGTTTAAACAACATCAAGATAACATTAATGCGGAAGCAACATGAACATACACATCAAATACACATAATCAATTACAGATATAGTTTCAATTTCTCAAGGGTTCCTTTATGTTGAGTCACATTTAATAATTTTAAATTAATTAGTTTAAGTTCCAAGTACAATGTCTCAAGATCATAAAGAAATAATAGATACATAATTGCATAAGTAAAGCATAAGTATAACTAATACAATGAATGTACATCTAATAAATAACATCCACTACACATGTCACAGGGTATGTGAGAATAGATACAATACATCAGAATACATGATAACATATATACATCATCTGAAAAGAAGTCTCTGAGATATGAAAAATGAATGATAAAGGTACATCTTCTGCAATGAACATCCAACAGCTAGCAATGTGAGGGTAACCCAAATGGTAAGAAGGCACTACCTCCCAACCATGTGGTTACCTAGTCAGGCTTCCACTCCCACCATGCAGGGAAGATAATGAACGATCCACATACGGCTATCAAACATAAAACATTCCTAGGCAAGGTACCCCTAATAGCCAAAACTACCTCAAAGGTAACACATGCTACTCAAGAAGATAATATAATCCACAAAGAAAGAACACTCCATCCAATACCGACATCACATAACCAAACATCATACACAAACCAAGTATAAACCAAATACGAAGATCACAAGATAAAGTCAAAAAAAGACAATCACCTCAAGTCAAAAGCCACATGTCAAAAGTACATCATCCATGAATCACCAATCATGATCAATGAAAGTAAATAACCATAATAAACACATCCGACAATAGATACACCACCAACAATAAGTACACCACTAGAGGTACACAAATCTACAGAGGAGACTCAGGCTACATACTAGGGAGTGTCATCACATGGCTGCTTGAGTTACCCTGGACTGATCTCTTAATAGACCCCGGACCCTCAAGCGTTGAGTTACCTTGGACTAGTTACTCTGAACTCCGGACCCTCAATGTCACACATGTGGAAACTAGAAAGCCTTCTCAAGAAGATGAGGCACTCATCCCATTCCCATCCTTAGTCTATACAAGTACTCAAGGCATGGGTAGATCAAAATCTCTAACTTATCCTTTTAGTGTGTTTTCCCCCCAAAATTTTTAATTACTATAATATCACTTATTACATAACTTGCATTAGGTTACCCTGGCACTCACCACTTTGGGTCCCGGGCCCCTATTGCAAGCCACTCCCAAGTCATGTACCTAGACAACCTCTCCTAAGCACATAATTCACAGTTGTGTCCCATACCACAACACTCATAAAGATCAATTCGGTTCCTTAACAGGCAATTTGATAATAAGATGGTTCTCCCATTCAAGTACACATAAATGCTCCATAAAGTAACCTCATAAATATAATCTCAATTTGAATCACAAAACACATCATGACATCCAACCACATAAATGATATCAAAGAAATCCGACGAAGCCTCTGGTGTACATCCTAGACTGGTCAACATCTAATCGACTCCAAAATCCAGAAACATAAATAGTACAAGCAAACAGTACAGTTCATAGTTTGGGTTTGATTTGAGATTACACAATAAGGTCAAAAATAAAGTTTCTGTTTTGTGTTCAATGTATGTTTCACATGAATGAATTCTCAGTTTATTCCACAAGTCAACTCTATAAAATTACCCCCATTTATTTGTCTGGCTTAAATATGTAAAATTACTTTCATAATAAAAGTCATTTTTCCTAAAAGAATTATCTGAAGATAATCGATTATTTATTTAAGTTATAAAAGTGACATTTTACTAACTTAAATAAAATGTTTACAATTTTATTAAATTTACACATTCAATAAAATTACACACTATTACATAACCTTCGTATTAATCATTCTTAATTAAATCAAAAATTTAATTAATCTAATTAATAATCATTTACTAAATCTCACTCATTAATAGTTTATGTAATTATAAATATAATTTCATAATAAAATTTTAATATATTATTAATAATCAATAATATAAATTTAATCTAATTCAAACTTAATAAGAATTAACAACAAAAATGATTTAATTTAATTAATAATATATATTTAATAAAATTTATTACTAACAAAAAAAAATTAAAACAATTTAATTTACTGCGATTTGCTTTTGCATAATCGCAAGCCTTAATAAAAGGCTACTGCCGGTAGTAGGCCTGCTGACGCAGGGCCTGCGACAGCTCGCCTATGCAGTACCTACATCAGCAGGACTGCCGACGGCTCGTACGCTGTGGGGGTGGGGGAGGTCGTGGTCCCCACTTTCCATTTGATTATAATTATATTTTTTTTTTAAAAAAAAAATTTAATTACTTTTAAAATTTAGTATGATTAATACATATGTTTAAAAATTATTATATAAGACATTTCAAAATTGTTTTATAAATTTATAATTTTTATTTTATTAAAATTTATAATATTAGTTTCAATCAATCTCACAATAATACTTTTTTTTTTTTTTTAATTTTTTTATAACGTTTACATCATTATTCTAATAGGAAAACTAATTTTAACCATTCAAAATTATCTTTTTATATTGAACTTTTTCTCAAATTAATTTTCTGTTCTTAAAATCTATTGAAAATGGACAATGTTTAGCTTTTAAATCTCAAGCTTGATTTTAATATCCAATAGATTCTCGTATTTATCTGATTTCTTATAAAATCTTATTCATTTTAGAATACAACCCTCTAAAGTAAACTCAGCTATGTATCCATCTAAATCCATGTACAGATATTTCTTAATCAAGAACAAATATTTGTATACCAAAAAAAAAAACATCACATGCAAAAGACACGGAGCAGACAGAAGTTTGAAAAGTGAAAACTACTATACAATTAAACCACAAGATCCTACCTGGATCTGATGCTAACCTCTGACAACTAGATACAAATTCCTATCACAAACAAAATCTTTCAAGCCACGTAAAATTCTTTTCTTTCCAAACCCTTCAAGTTGCCCTCCATAAACCTGTGTGTGCAATAATGACCCGAAAACCCCTAATATAGAATCTAATTATCTTTTAGGGTTTGTGTCTCCACAACTCTAAATTACAATTATTTTATTTATTTAATTCTTTCGTGCACAATTAATTTCTTATTTAATTAAAATATTTTTTTATTATTCCTTTCATGCACGTTAAGTGAATCATTAAATTACTTTATTTAACTTTCCACTTTACTTTACTTTAATAAATTTATAACTTTTTAAATCTCATGTGCACATTATTAAAATATCTTTATTCAAGTTCACATGTTTTTTTATCTTTTAATTAATTTTCTATATTTTAAACTCATTCATGCGAACTTAGATCTTTTTCATAAATTAATATCTTTTCACTTTTTAATTTATTTTTGAACGTTTAATTTGATAAATATTTATTAACTTAAATAACAATAATATTTAGCATTTATTTAAAAATGAACTCTAAATATATTATTATTAAATTAAATAAATATTATCATGTACTAAATTTATTCTTAAAACTTTTATCTTCAATTCAATTCTTTATATTTAATTAATTTCTCAATTAATTAAATATAATTAAATATTCAAAATATCATAATAATTTTTCATTAAATTAAATAATTAATTTAATCTTTTAATTAGACTTAATTAACAAACAATTCATCAAAGACTCACAAAACAACATATGCACAAAATACTCACGGGTATAAAAAAAAAGGTAGACAGTTTGTTACGAGTCCTCCTTGCAGGACAAGTATTTTAGGCTATGGCTAGGATTGGACCTGATCATTGTCTTCCCATTCTCACCATTTGAGTATATGTAATAGGGCACGCTCATCCTGGCAATTCAGGGAAGTCGATGCCCGGTACCTGCATCCTGCATAAAAGACAAGCATGTACATGTATATAATATATCTAAACTAAATAGACAATGGCGGGGAGTGGTTCATCGTGTAGATCCCAACTAGCAGGTGACTACATTTCCCTCTCTTAGCCACATCAAACATTTTAGACAGAAAGATAAAATAAACACGCACACCATACACATGCAAGTATGGGGTAAGTATTGTAAAAATCACAAGTCTAACATCAAATTTGTACATATAATAATGCATCTCTATCAATACAACATAATCATCATTAAAGACATCATGTTAACATTTTTATGAAAGAAACCACATTTACTAACTAGGAATCATCAAAACATCATTAACGTCATGTGAAATGAAATCAACTAAACAATTATAATCGATATATTTGTAATTCAAGACATGAAATAACATCATAATATTGTAAATCCAGTATCTCTAAAACTAATCAATTCATAAAATCAGCCTAAGAAATTTGACAATGATAACAGAAATGTGAACTAGGGGCAGGCACTACATTGCTAGAATTCATACTCACATTTTCTCATATTCACATATGCAAAGATAAAGTTTGACCAAAAGTTGACCGAATTTAACCACGTTTGAGTTGAGTTAACTAGTTTCAAAAAGAATTTTGAAATAATTAAACGAAATTATTTAATTAAATGGAGTACTTACTTCCAATTAATTAAACAAAGTTATTTAATTAAATGAGAAGCCATTCCTAATTAATTAAATGCAGTTATTTAATTAAATAAGAAAAGTGTCTCTAATTAATTAAAGATTATTTAATTAAATAGAAAAAGTAATTATGAGAGCATATCTCATTTTATTAAATTAAATATCTCAACAAAATCTCTCTTCAGTTTAAAAAGGGAAATTTTCAGTTCACTATTGATCAAAAATGAGTTAAATCAGTTAACTCCTTTTTCTACTCAAATTGAATCAGTAAACTCCTTATTTTACTCAAATTAAATCTGATAACTCTCTTTAATTTGGAAATCTACCTTTATGACTGAACTTCACCTTTAATCTTGACCGTTGATTGAAATCGATCTCAACCATTGATGAATTCAAAAAAAGTCTATTTAAGAGACCCTCATCTCTTCATTTTGAAAGGTTTAATGAGAATTTGCATCGAATTGTTGCTGGAATTCATACTCACATTTGCTCATATTCACATACGCAAAGATCAAGTTTGACCAAAAGTTGACCAGATTTAACAACCGTTGACTTGAGTTGACTAGTTTCGAAAAGAATTTTAAAATAATTAAACAAAATTATTTACTTAAATGGAGTAATTACTTCTAATTAATTAAAAAAAGTTATTTAATTAAATAAGAAGCCATTCCTAATTAATTAAATAAAGTTATTTAATTAAATAAGAAAAGTGTCTCTAATTAATTAAAGATTACTTAATTAAATAGAAAAAGTAATTATGAGAGCATATCTGATTTTAGTAAATTAAATATCTCGACAAAATCTCTCTTTAGTTCAAAAAGGGAAATCTCCAGTTCACTATTGATTAAAAATGAGTTAAATCAGTTAACTCATTTTTATAATCAAATTGAATCAGTTAACTCCTTATTTTACTCAAATTGAATCAGTTAACTCCTTATTTTACTCAAATTAAATCTGTTAACTCCCTTTAATTTGGAAATCTCGCTTTATGACTGAACTTCACCTTAAATCCTGACCGTTGATTGAAATCGATATCAACCGTTGATGAATTCTAGCAAAGTCTATTTAAGAGACCCTCATCTCTTCATTTTGAAAGGTTGAATGAGAATTTGCATCAAATTGTTGTTGAAATTCGTACTCACATTTGCTCATATTCACATACACAAAGATCAAGTTTGACCAAAAGTGGACCAGATTTAACCACGGTTGACATGAGTTGAGTAGTTTCGAAAAGAATTTTAAAATAATTAAACGAAATTAATTAATTAAATGGAGTACATACTTTTAATTAATTAATCAAAGTTATTTAATTAAATGAAAAGCCATTCCTAATTAATTAAATGAAGTTATTTAATTAAATAAGAAAAGTGTATCTAAATAATTAAAGATTATTTAATTAAATAGAAAAAGTAATTATGAGAGCATATCTCATTTTATTAAATTAAAAATCTCGACAAAATCTCTCTTCAGTTCAAAAAGGGAAATTTCTAGTTCACTATTGATAAAAAATGAGTTAAATAAGTTGACTCCTTTTTTCTACTCAAATTGAATAATTTAACTCCTTATTTTACTCAAATTAGATCTGTTAACTCCCTTTATTTTGGAAATCTCCCTTTATGACTGAACTTCACTTTTAATCCTGACCGTTGATTGAAATCGATCTCAACCGTTGATGAATTCCAGAAAAGTCTATTTAAGAGACTCTCATCTCTTCATTTTGAAAGGTTGAATGAGAATTTGCATCGAATTGTTGCTGGAATTCATACTCATATTTGCTCATATTTACATACGCAAAGATCAAGTTTGACCAAAAGTTGACCAGATTTAACCACGGTTGACTTGAGTTGACTAGTTTCAAAAATAATTTTGAAATAATTAAACAAAATTATTTAATTAAACGGAGTGCTTACTTCTAATTAATTAAACAAAGTTATTTAATTAAATGAAAAGCCATTCCTAATTAATTAAATGTAGTTATTTAATTAAATAAGAAAAGTGTCTCTAATTAATTCAAAATTATTTAATTAAATAGAAAAAGTAATTATGAGAGCATAACTCATTTTATTAAATTAAATATCTCAACAAAATCTCTCTTCAGTTCAGAAAGGGAAATTTCCAGTTCACTATTGATCAAAAATGAGTTAAATGAGTTAACTCCTTTTTCTACTCAAATTGAATTAGTTAACTCATTATTTTATTCAAATTAAATCTGTTAACACTCTTTAATTTGGAAATCTCCCTTTATGATTGACCTTCACCTTTAATCCTGACCGTTGATTGAAATCGATCTCAACCATTGGTGAATTCCAAGAAAGTCTATTTAAGAGACCCTCATCTCTTCATTTTGAAAGGTTGAATGAGAATTTGCATTGAATTGTTGTTGGAATTCATACTCACATTTGCTCATATTCACATACACAAAGATCAAGTTTGACCAAAAGTTGACGAGATTTAACAACAGTTGACTTGAGTTGACTAGTTTTGAAAAGAATTTTGAAATAATTAAACAAAATTATTTAATTAAATGGAGTACTTACTTCTAATTAATTCGACAAAGTTATTTAATTAAATGAGAAGCCATTCCTAATTAATTAAATAAAGTTATTTAATTAAATAAGAAAACTGTCACTAATTAATTAAAGATTATTTAATTAAATATCTCGACAAAATTTGTCTTCAGTTCAAAAAGGGAAATTTCCAGTTCACTATTGATAAAAAATGAGTTAAATCAGTTAACTCATTTTTGTACTCAAATTGAATCAGTTAACTACTTATTTTACTCAAATTAAATCTGTTAACTCCCTTTAATTATGAAATCTCTCTTTATGACGAAACTTCACCTTTAATCTTGACCGTTGATTGAAATCGATCTCAACTGTTGATGAATTCTAGGAAAGTCTGTTTAGGAGACCCTCATCTCTTCATTTTGAAAGGTTCAATGAGAATTTACATCAAATTGTTGCTGAAATTCGTACTCACATTTGCTCATATTCACATACGCAAAGATCAAGTTTGACCAAAAGTTGACCAGATTTAACCACAGTTGACTTGAGTTAACTAGTTTCGAAATTTTTTTTGAAATAATTAAGCGAAATTATGAAATAAAATGGAGTACTTACTTCTAATTAATTAAACAAAGTTATTTAATTAAATGAGAAGCCATTCCTAATTAATTAAATAAAGTTATTTAATTAAAAAAAAAAAGTGTCTCTAATTAATTAAAGATTATTTAATTAAATAGAAAAAGTAATTATGAGAGCATATCTCATTTTATTAAATTAAATCTCGAGAAAATCTCTCTTCAGTTCAAAAAGGAAAATTTCTAATTCACTATTGATCAAAAATGAGTTAAATCTGTTAACTCCTTTTTGTACTCAAATTGAATCAGTTAATTCCTTATTTTACTCAAATTAAATCTGTTAACTCTCTTTAATCTGGAAATCTCCCTTTATGACTGAACCTCACCTTTAATCCTGACCGTTTATTGAAATCGATCTCAACCGTTGATGAATTTCAAGAAAGTCTATTTAAGAGAGCCTCATATCTTCATTTTGAAAGGTTGAATGAGAATTTTCATCGAATTCTTGCTGGAATTCATACTCACATTTGCTCATATTCGCATACGCAAAGATCAAGTCTGACCAAAAGTTGACCAGATTTAACCACGGTTGACTTGAGTTGACTAGTTTTGAAAAGAATTTTGAAATAATTAAATGAAATAGTTTAATTAAATGGAGTACTTACCTCTAATTAATTAAACAAAGTTATTTAATTAAATGAGAAGCCATTCCTAATTAATTAAATGAAGTTATTTAATTAAATAAAAAAAATGTCTCTAATTAATTAAAGATTATTTAATTAAATAGAAAAAGTAATTATGTGAGCATATCTCATTTTATTAAATTAAATATCTCGACAAAATCTCTCTTCAGTTCAAAAAGGGAAATTTCCAGTTCACTATTGATCAAAAATGAGTTAAATCAATTAACTCCTTTTTGTACTCAAATTGAATCAGTTAACTCCTTATTTTACCCAAATTAAATCTATTAACTCTCTTTAATTTGGAAATCTCTCTTTATGACTAAACTTCACCTTTAATCCTGACCGTTTATTGAAATCGATCTCAACCGTTGATGAATTCCAATAAAGTCTGTTTAAGAGAGCCTCATATCTTCATTTTGAAAGGTTGAATGAGAATTTGCATCGAATTCTTGCTGGAATTCATACTCACATTTGCTCATATTCACATACGCAAAGATCAAGTTTGACCAAAAGTTGACCAGATTTAACCACGGTTGACTTGAGTTGACTAGTTTTGAAAAGAATTTTGAAATAATTAAACAAAATTATTTAATTAAATGGAGTAATTGCTTCTAATTAATTAAACAAAGTTATTTAATTAAATGAGAAGCCATTCCTAATTAATTAAATGAAGTTATTTAATTAAATAAAAAAATGTCTCTAATTAATTAAAGATTATTTAATTAAATAGAAAAAGTAATTATGAGAGCATATCTCATTTTATTAAATTAAATATCTCGACAAAATCTCTATTCAGTTCAAAAAGAGAAATTTTCAGTTCACTATTGATAAAAAATGAGTTAAATCAGTCAACTCCTTTTTCTACTCAAATTGAATCAGTTAACTCCTTATTTTACTCAAATTAAATCTGTTAACTCCCTTTAATTTGGAAATCTCCTTTATGACTGAATTTCACCTTTAATCCTGACCGTTGATTGAAATCGATCTCAACCGTTGATGAATTCAAGGAAAGTCTATTTAAGAGACCCTCATCTCTTCATTTTGAAAGGTTGAATGAGAATTTGCATCGAATTCTTGCTGGAGTTCATACTCACATTTGCTCATATTCACATACGGAAAGATCAAGTTTGACCAAAAGTTGACCAAATTTAACCACGGTTGACTTGTGTTGACTAGTTTTGAAAAGAATTTTGAAATAATTAAACGAAATTATTTAATTAAATGGAGTACTTACTTCTAATTAATTAAACAAAGTTATTTAATTAAATGAGAAGCCATTCCTAATTAATTAAATGAAGTTATTTAATTAAATAAGAAAAGTGTCTCTAATTAATTAAAGATTATTTAATTAAATAAAAAATGTAATTATGAGAGCATATCTCATTTTATTAAATTAAATATCTCAAAAAAATCTATCTTCAGTTCAAAAAGGGAAATTTCAAGTTCACTATTGATAAAAAATGAGTTAAATCAGTTAACTCCTTTTTCTACTTAAATTGAATTAGTTAACTCCTTATTTTACTCAAATTAAATTTGTTAACTCCTTTTAATTTGGAAATCTTCCGTTATGACTGAACTTCACCTTTAATCCTGACCGTTGATTGAAATCGATCTCAATCGTTGATGAATTCGAGGAAAGCCTATTTAAGAGACCCTCATCTCTTCATTTTGAAAGGTTGAATGAGAATTTGCATCAAATTGTTGCTAGAATTCATACTCACATTTGCTCATATTCACATACGCAAAGATCAAGTTTGACCAAAAGTTGACCAGATTTAAGCACAGTTGACTTGAGTTGACTAGTTTCGAAATTTTTTTTGAAATAATTAAACGAAATTATTTAATTAAATTGAGTACTTACTTCTTATTAATTAAACAAAGTTATTTAACTAAATGAGAAGCCATTCCTAATTAATTAAATGAAGTTATTTAATTAAATAAGAAAAGTGTCTCTAATTAATTAAAGATTATTTAATTAAATAGAAAAAGTAATTATGAGAGCATATCTCATTTTATTAAATTAAATATCTCAACAAAATCTCTCTTCAGTTCAAAAAGGAAAATTTTTAGTTCACTATTTTTAAAAAATGAGTTAAATTAGTTGACTCTTTTTTCTACTCAAATTGAATCAGGTAACTCCTTATTTTACTCAAATTAAATCTGTTAACTCTTTTTAATTTTGAAATATTCCTTTATGATTGAACTTGTAATGCCCCGCCAAGGGATCCAAAGAATTAACCTAAAGTTTGCCAAACATTTTTTATTTATTTTAAAAACATGAAAGTAAAACCATTCATAACATCTGCGGAAGCAATAGTAACATTTAACTGAAAGTAATCATAACATAACAGATTACATTCTTTAAAGATCCCTTAACGTTGAATGACATCTAAATCAATCATTCATCTAACATCACATCCTTATGAAATAACAATGATACATCCAATGTTCATAAACCATATACAAGTGTCCTTTATTTGTAATTACATTTTAGTTTAGCTCAATCATCCACTGTACATGTTACAAGGTATGAAAAGCTTAGAAGAATAAACATCTATGTAAATAAAATACATCATCATCTAATATTAATCCATGATACAATTGATGTAAATGAAACCACATTTCATACATGATACGTCGTCACAAAAGATAACCATACTTCACAAACATAAATAACTAAGTGTACAGTTCTTCCCAACCGTTAATAGCATCATTAGACCATCATGGATCCTAGCCATCCCTCCGTGCATAATATTCCAAAGCACCAAAGAAATCATCGATATTATCATAGTAGGAATGTCACTCCTAACATATACTATATCATATGCAGAAAGTAATCTAACATGCAAATATAAGCATAAGATAACAACATCTAACATATGCTAATCATCAATGAAAGAAACATATCAATAAATACATCCAACATAGGGTATATCATCTATCATAATGATCCAAGAACAAAATGAAGATAAATACCAACTAAGAATGCATCAGCCACGGTGTCTTAGACGGATCTCAAATGATAAGAGTGAAAAATACACTACCACCCGACCGCGTGGAACCTAAGTGGTCCACTCCCACTGTGCTGAGGAGATAATCTCAAGTCCCAAACAAGATATCAAAATCACATAGCATAATACTCCTTAAGTCCAAGAATCTTAAAAGTATACTAACTCAAAAGTTCCAATCACAAAATCGACATGTAATCCCAGAGGCACAACAATAAGTACACCAACAAAGGTACACAAAATCTATAGAGGAGACTCAGGCTACATACTAGGGAGTGTCATCACATGGCTGCTTGAGTTACCCTAGACTGGTCTCTCATTAGACCCCAGACCCTCAAGCGTTGAGTTACCCTAGACTGGTTACTCTGAACCCCAGACCCTCAACGTGGCTCATGTGGAAACCAAGAAGTCCTCTCAAGAAGATGAGGCACTTCTCCCATCCTTAGTCTATTCAAGCACTCAAGGCATGGGTGGTTTAAATATCTCTAACTTATCTTTTAAGGGTGTTTTTCTCCCATAAATTTTAATTACTAGATTATCACTTATTACATAACTTGCATTAGGTTACCCTGGTACTGACCACTTTGGGCCCCGGACCCATATGCAAGCCACTCCCATAGTCATGTACCTAGACCACCTCTCCTAAGCACATAAATCCACAGTTGTATCCCATACCACAACACTCATAAAGATCAAACTTGGTTCCTTAACAGGCAACCTGATAATAAGATGGTTCTCTCATCCAAGAACACATAAAAGTCCTCAAAATAAACTTCATAAATATAATCTCTAATATGAATCACAATATCCATTAGTTCTCAACAAGCAACTAAGAATATCTCAAAATAATACTAATCAAAAACTCCAAAATGGTTGAGTCAAACATGTCACAACATGACATCATCAAAAAATAAATCAACATTTCAGTCTCATCATTGCGACTAAAAATAATCCAAGGATAACTGATCGATGACTCAAAATGGTTAAGTCAAGTGTCTCAGATACGAATAACTCAGCTTCACTCAAGAAGATTGATAAGCAATAACAATCAGTAATACAATCACCTCATAGAGCATACGATCACATAACCATGGTTGGGTTTATAAAGATCAAAATTAAGACATCATCATGACATCACAATCATAACTCCCAAGCCTCTGGTAGACGTCCTATAATTGGTCAACACTAGTCAACCCAAAACTCAAAACAAAAAGCATATAGAATACACAATGCAAACACATGTTTTGGTTTATTAAAATCACATAGCTGAATAATGTGTAGAGCTTCAATTTTCGTTTCAAATATAAATGTGTAAGGTTCTTCATTTGACCTACACATCAACCCATTTGTTTCCCCGATTTAACATTATTCTTTCCATCATTAAAATAATATTCTAAGAATAGCTGAAGGATAAATATTAAATCATTTGACACTTAATAAAATCATTCACTTTATTTTGCTAAGATCAATGTTACAAATTGAATGACTCTTCTTAATGTTACCTCAACTTTTAACATAAATCAAAGATCATTAATCATCTAAATTATAAAAGAGCCAATTACTAGTCTTCGAATAAGAAGATTATAACTTTATTAAAATGATCAATTTAATCAATCAATTAACATAGGTACACCATCCATGACCTATTAACATTCTAATAGTTCTCAATTAAATATTACTAAGTCTCACTATTAAAATATCTAAGGTCATTATTCAAGTCATGAGAGTATGACTTGTCAACTTCGATGTAATTACTTAACAACTTCACTAAAAGAATTGATATTAGCATATCAATTAAAACTTTATTACATAACTTAATTATTAATTAAATTTAATTAACTCTAATTAATTTAATTAATAATTACATTTCCATGGCAACATTTCAATTAATATCAGTTGACTAATAACTAACTATAATTTTGTAAGTTAAAAGTCAACTATAATCTAGTAAACAAATATTCATATTCATAGTTCAATAATAATAACTTGTTAATATTTAATAACAAGCTATATTGAGAATCTTATTGATAAATCTATAATGATCACATTTGTCACTCTACAACAATGTTTCCATTTATATTTTAATAATAACAAGTTATAATAAATCTCTAATACCAAGTATTATTATCTCAAATAAGTTTCCCCTATGTACGTTGATTCAGTTAATTAATACTCTTCCAAATTATTAACCAATCCAATTTGATTAATATCTTTTATAGTACTTCAATCATTAACTAATCTCCTCTAGATTAACTCTGATCATATTAATTGATAACTATTTAAACTATTTATACTATTATTTATTAATAGTTTGTTAGACCCAACAAACATTAATAAATAATAAACTCATCAAAACTATTATTAATCAATTTAGAAAACTTTACATAAGCTTCATTAGCTAACTCTTAATATTATTAAGGTATATCAATAATTTAGTTAATAATATATAACGTATTAATAATACCATAGTAATTCAAATTATAACAATGTTATAACAATGACTCCATGTCAATTAAATCTTAATTCATTATCATTAAAGTCTCCTCATTTAAAAACGTAATATAAAATTACCATCTCTAAATTATTTAATATATATTAAAAAATATACATTATAAAAAGTTCACTATATAAACTATATTAAAATCTCTTTTCTTTTAATTTTCTCTCATTTAAAAATCCATTTACCTAGATTGACTAATAATTAATTACACTTCTTCTACTATTAACTAATCTTAATTAAATTTGATTTAATTAGATTGGATAATAAACCATATAAAACTAATGCATATTAATAAGATTATACTAAGGGAAGATTGCAATAATATTTTAATTCATTCCATGCTTTGATATACTATTTTTGTGAAGTTTAAGCATAAAGAACTTCTTGATTATGGGAAATGGAGAAATATCTGTCTTTGAATAAAACAGTCCCAGTACAAGAGCCATATCTCCCTAATGAACTATTGGATCAAGCTAAAATTGAAATATGTTGGAGAGGGCCAAGTTTCACCAATTCTGACTAGAGCAATCGAATAAATTCAATAACGATAAAAAGTTATGAATGACTGAGTTCAGGTCTATCCAAGGGGCAGCGACAGGACAATTTGTGATGAATTAAGAATTTCTCCTAAAAGGTAATTGTTTTCTAAATTTACCCATTCATCCATCTAATAGGTTTGTCTGTACGCATATGAAAATATAATTTGATAGAAATATTACATCTAACCATTCAAATTTTTAACTTAGAATTTCTATTTTAATTTCAAATCTTGTCTATCTAATTTCACAATATAAATTCGAACCCAAACCCGATTCAGATCTAATTTCTTTCTTAAATTGAAGCTAGGGTTTTCTAATGAGTTCTCTATTGATTTCTTTTGCAACCAAATAAATACATATCTAGATTCCAATTTCAAATTACAGATTCAATCATAGAGAAATTTTAGACACATATAACAGACACGATGAAGACACGAAGAGAAAGAGTGCAAATAGAATATGTGATTATCATGAGTGCACCTGGACACTAATGCTAATTTTTTCATGCCTCAGAAGTCCATAAAATTTTTTTTCCTTCTCCATCATTCACAATTCCTCTAAGACCCAAGCCAACTGAATCCTCTAGGAGACTAGAAGTGCTAGAAGGAGCATAAAAGCATGTAGAAACATATAAGCATGTAGAAACATATGAGCTTCTCAAATGCATGTAAGCTTGAAGCTTGAAGCTTCTATTTTTGCTTATCCAAACACACTAGGAGAGCCTCTATTTAAAGGCCTCTAAGATGCATCTAGAGTGTGTCTAGAAACAACTAGAAGATAAGCATGACAACCAAGCATGAGTCTTCTCCAACCTTCTAGATGAGTCTTAAGGTTGTAGACACCATGTGCTCAAATAAAATGATAACTCCTAAGTGTAGACAACTTATACATTCTTAGAGTGCAAACCCCTATGTTGTCTACATGACAACTCTCGAGAATTTGCCAACTCCTATGTGATTAAAATAATGCACAATAATTAATATAATATTTAATTTACTCTTTCCAATTTAATTCATTTATTATTAAATCTCATGCACTAACTTTAATAATTCCACTTTTTAAGTCTTAATATATTCATATTTTAATTACATGAGATCTAGAATCTTTTAATAATTTTAATATATTTTCCACTTTTAAACTTTATTTTTCAAAACTTAATTGCTAAAATATTTATTAACTTTAATAATAATACTATTAGTCATTTATTTAAAAATGAACTCCAAATATATTATTATTAAAATAAATATTGTCACATTCCAAATTTAAACTTATAACTTTTATTTTTAAATTTAATTATTTTATTTAATTAATTTTCCAATTAATTAAATAAAATAAATATTAAAATATGATATTAATTTTCTATTAAATTAAACCATTAATTAAATCTTTTAATTAGGCTTAATTAATAGAAAATACTCCAAAGACTCTCAAGGTAAAATACGAAAATTCATCATAGCCAAAATACATACAAAATCAAACCAAAGGTTAATATCACGAATTACATCATCCGACATATTCGGAGGGTACTCAACTCGGATACTTGTCCTAATTTTCAATTAGAACAAATGGCTTAAAGGGTTGGGATTTGGACTTGAGAATTTATCTCCCCTCTCTTATCATTGAGATAATGTGATAGGGTATGCTCATCCTAGAAATTAAAAGAACTCGATACTCGGTACTTGCAACTTGCATAAAAACTATGCATGTACAAGCACAATATATACTAAACTAAACAGGCAATAGCAAGAAGTGGTGCATCGTGTAGATCTCGACTAGCAGGTGACTACGACTACCTTCCTTAAGCACGTCAAACACGCCATACAAAAATGAACACGCACACCATACACATGCAAGTATGGGGTAAGTATACATAAAAAAAATACACATGATAATAAATCATCTTACTAATCATTATTAATAAGTACAAACATTGAAAATAATCATCATACATATATGAAATGTAGAGTCTAAGTAATCTCATGTCGCATAATAAACTGAATCCATAGCACAATATCTGATAATCTCAAAACAATGTTGCTAACCAATAACATAAAACTAGTCCCAAAAGAGCTCAACAATAACAGCAAAAATGCAACCTAGGAGCAAGCACTACAGAACTTCACCTTTAATTCTGATCGTTGATTGAAATCGATCTCAACCATTGATGAATATCAGGAAAGTCTATTTAAGAGACCCTCATCTCTTCATTTTGAAAGGTTGAATGAGAATTTGCATCAAATTGTTGCTGGAATTCATACTCACATTTGCACATATTCACATACGCAAAGATCAAGTTTGACCAAAAGTTGACCAAATTTAACCACGGTTGACTTGAGTTGACTAGTTTCAAAAAGAATTTTGAAATACTTAAATAAAATTATTTAATTAAATGAAGTACTTACTTCTAATTAATTAAAAAAAGTTATTTAATTAAATGAGAAGCCATTCCCAATTAATTAAATGAAGTTATTTAATTAAATAAGAAAAGTGTCTCTAATTAATTAAAGATTATTTAATTAAATAGAAAAAGTAATTATGAGAGCATATCTCAACAAAATCTCTCTTCAGTTCAAAACGAAAAATTTTCAGTTCACTATTGATCAAAAATGAGTTAAATTAGTTGACTCCTTTTTCTACTCAAATTGAATTAGTTAACTCCTTATTTCACTCAAATTAAATCTGTTAACTCCCTTTAATTTCAAAATCTCCCTTTATGACTGAACTTCACCTTTAATTCTAACCGTTGATTGAAATTGATCTGAACTGTTCACTATTGATCTCATTTTTCTACTCAAATTGAATCAGTTAACTCCTTATTTTACTCAAATTAAATCTGTTAAATTCCTTTAATTTGGAAATCTTCCTTTATGATTGAACTTCACCTTCAATACTGACCGTTGATTGAAATCGATCTCAACCGTTGATGAATTTTAGGAAAGTCTATTTAAGAGACCCTCATCTCTTCATTTTCAAAGGTTGAATGAGAATTTGCATCGAATTGTTGCTGGAATTCATACTCACATTTGCACATATTCACATATGCAAAGATCAAGTTTGACCAAAAGTTGACCAGATTTAACCACGGTTGACTTGAGTTGACTAGTTTTGAAAAGAATTTTGAAATAAGTAAACAAAATTATTTAATTAAATGCAGTACATACTTCTAATTAATTACAAAAGTTATTTAATTAAATGAGAAGCCATTCCTAATTAATTAAATGAAGTTATTTAATTAAATAAGAAAAGTGCCTCTAATTAATTAAATATTATATAATTAAATACAAAAAGTAATTATGAGAGCATATCTCATTTTATTAAATTAAATATCTTAACAAAATCTCTCTTCAGTTCAAAAAGGGAAATTTTCAGTTCACTATTAATCATAAATGAGTTAAATCAGTTAACTGCTTTTTCTACTCAAATTGAATCAGTTAACTCCTTATTTTACTCAAATTAAATCTGTTAACTCCCTTTAATTTGGAAATCTCCCTTTATAACTGAAGTTCACCTCTAATCCTGATCGTTGATTGAAATCGATCTCAACCGTTGATGAATTCCAGGAAAGTCTATTTAACAGACCCTCATCTCTTCATTTTGAAAGGTTGAATAAAAATTTGCATCGAATTGTTGCTGGAATTCATACTCACATTTTCTCATATTCACATATGAAAAGATCAAGTTTGAACAAAAGTTGACCAGATTTAACTACGATTGACTTGAGTTGACTAGTATCGAAAAGAATTTTAAAATAATTAAACAAAATTATTTAATTAAATAGACTACTTACCTATAATTAATTAAAAAAAGTTATTTAATTAAATGAGAAGCCATTCCTAATCAATTAAATGAAGTTATATAATTAAACAAGAAAAGTGCCATTAATTAATTAAAGATTATTTAATTAAATAGAAAAAGTAATTATGAGAGCATATCTCATTTTATTAAATTAAATATCTCAACAAAATCTCTCTTCAGTTCAAAAAGGGAAATTTTCAGTTCACTATTGATCAAAAATGAGTTAAATCAGTAAACTCATTTTTCTACTCAAATTCAATCAGTTAAATCCTTATTTTACTCAAATTAAATCTGTTAACTCCCTTTAATTTGGAAATTTCCCTTTATGACTGAACTTCAACTTTAATCCTGATCCTTGATTGAAATCTATTTCAACCGTTGATGAATTCCAGGAAAGTCTATTTAAGAGACCTTCTTCTTTTCATTTTGAAAGGTTGAATAAGAATTTGCATCTAATTGTTGCTGGAATTCATACTCACATTTGCTCATATTCACATACGTAAAGATCAAGTTTGACCAAAGTTGACTAGATTTAACCACAGTTGACTTGAGTTGACTAGTTTCGAAAAAGATTTCTAAATAATTAAACAACATTATTTAATTAAATGGAGTACTTACTTATAATTAATTAAACAAAATTATTTAATTAAATGAGAAGCCATTCCTAATTAATTAAATAAAGTTATTTGATTAAATAAGAAAAGTGTCTCTAATTAATTAAAGATTATTTAATTAAATAAAAAAAGTAATTATGAGAGCATATCTCATTTTATTAAATTAAATATCTCAACAAAATCTCTATTCAATTCAAAAAAGGAAATTTTCAGTTCACTATTAATAAAAAATGAGTTAAATCAGTTCACTTATTTTTCTACTCAAATTGAATCAATTAACTCCTCATTTTACTCAACTTAAATCTGTTAACTCCCTTTAGTTTGGAAATCTCTTTTTATGAATGAACTTCACCTATAATCCTGACCGTTGATTCAAATCAATCTCAACCATTGTTGAATTTAAGGAAAGTCTATTTAAGAGACCCTCATCTCTTCATTTTGAAAGGTTGAATGAGAATTTTCATCGAATTGTTGCTAGAATTCTTACTCACATTTGCTCATATTCACATACGCAAAGATCAAGTTTGACCAAAAGTTGACCAGATTTAACTACAGTTGACTTGAGTTGAGAAGTTTCAAATTTTTTTTTGAAATAATTAAATGAAATTATTTAATTAAATGAAGTACTTACTTCTAAATAATTAAACAAAGTTATTTAAATAAATGAGAAGCCATTCCTAATTAATTAAATGGAGTTATTTAATTAAATAAAAAAAAGTACCTCTAATTAATTAAAGGTTATTTAATAAAATAGAACAAGTAATTATGAGAGCATATCTCATTTTATTAAATTAAATATCTCAACAAAATCTCTCTTCAGTTCAAATAGGGAAATTTTCAGTTCACTGTTGATCAAAAATTAGTTAAATCAGTTCACTCCTTTTCTACTCAAATTGAATTAGTTAACTTCTTATTTTACTCAAATTAAATCTATTAACTCCCTTTAATTTGGAAATCTCCCTTTATGACTGAACTTCACCTTTAATCCTGACCGTTGATTGAAATCGATCTCAACCGTTGATGAATTCGAGGAAAGTCTATTTAAGAGACCCTCATCTCTTCATTTTGAAAGGTTGAATGAGAATTTGCATCGAATTATTGCTGGAATTGATACTCATATTTGCTTATATTCACATATGCAAAGATCAAGTTTGACCAAAAGTTGAGCAGATCTAACCACTGTTGACTTGAGTTGACTAGTTTCGAAAAGAATTTTAAAATAATTAAACAAAATTATTTAATTAAATGGAGTACTTACTTCTAATTAATTAAAAAAAATTATTTAATTAAATGAGAAGCCATTCCTAATTAATTAAGTGGAGTTATTTAATTAAATAAGAAAAGTGCCCCCAATTAATTAAAGATTATTTAATTAAATAGAAAAAGTAATTATGAGAGCATATCTCATTTTATTAAATTAAATATCTCAACAAAATCTCTCTTCAGTTCAAAAAGGGAAATTTTCAGTTCACTATTGATCAAAAATGAGTTAAATCAGTTGACTCTTTTTTCTACTCAAATTGAATTAGTTAACTCTTTATTTTACTCAAATTAAATCTGTTAACTCAATATAATTTGCAAATCTTCCTTTATGACTGAGATTCACCTTTAATCCTGACCGTTGATTGAAATCTGTCTCAACCGTTGATGAATTCCAGGAAAGTCTATTTAAGAGACCCTCATCTTTTCATTTTGAAAGGTTGAATGAGAATTTGCATCGAATTGGTGCTGTAATTCATACTCACATTTGCTCATATTCACATACGCAAATATCAAGTTTGACCAAAAGTTGACACGACTTAACCACGGTTGACTTAAGTTGACTAGTTTCAAAAAGAATTTTGAAATAATTAAACAAAATTATTTAATTAAATGGAGTACTTACTTCTAATTAATTAAACAAAGCTATCTAATTAAATGAGAAGCCATTCCTAATTAATTAAATCAAGTTATTTCATTAAATAAGAAAAGTGCCTTTAATTAATTAAAAATTATTTAATTAAATAGAAAAATTAATTATGAGAGCATGTCCCATTTTATTAAATTAAATATCTCAAATAAATCTCTCTTCAATTCAAAAAGTGAAATTTCCAGTTCACTATTGACAGAAAATGAGTTAAATCAGTTAACTCTTTTTTTACACAAATTTAATTAGTTAACTCTTTATTTTACTCAAATTAAATCTGTTAATTCCCTTTAATTTGTAAATCTTCCTTTATGACTGAACTTCACCTTTAATCTTGACCATTGATTGAAATCGATCTCAACCGTTGATGAATTCCAAGAAAGTCTATTTAAGAGACCCCATCGCTTCATTTTGAAAGGTTGAATGAGAATTTACATCGAATTGTTGGTGGAATTCATACTCACATTTTCTCATATTCACATACGCAAAGATTAAGTTTGACCAAAAGTTGACCCGATTTAACCACAGTTGACTTGAGTTGACTAGTTTTGAATTTTTTTTTGAAATAATTAAATGAAATTATTTAATTAAATGGAGTACTTACTTCTAATTAATTAAACAAATTATTTTAATTAAATGAACAGCCATTCCTAAATAATTAAATAAAGTTATTTAATTAAATAAGAAAAGTGTCTCTAATTAATTAAAGATTATTTAATTAAATAGAAAAAGTAATTATGACAGCATATCTCATTTGATTAAATTAAATATCTCTACAAAATCTCTGTTCAGTTGAAAAAGGGAAATTTTTAGTTCACTACTGTTCAAAAATGGGATAAATCAGTTAACTCTTTTTTCTACTCAAATTGAATCAGTTAACTGTTTATTTTACTCAAATTAAATCTATTAACTCCCTTTAATTTGGAAAGCTTCCTTTATAACTGAACTTCACATTTAATCCTGACCGTTGATTGAAATCGATCTCAACCGTTGATGAATTCGAGGAAAGTCTATTTAAGATACCCTCATCTCTTCATTTTGAAAGGTTGAATGAGAATTTGCATCGAATTGTTGCTGGAATTCATACTTGCATTTTCTCATATTCACATACGCAAAGATCAACTTTGACCAAAAGTTGACCAGATTTAACCACAGTTGACTTGAGTTGAGTAGTTTTGAAAAAAAATTTGAAATTATTAAATGAAATTATTTAGTTAAATGGAGTACTTACTTCTAATTAATTAAACAAAGTTATTTAATTAAATGAGAAGCCATTCCTAATTAATTAAATGAAGTTATGTAATTAAATAAGAAAAGTGCCTCTAATTAATTAAATATTATTTAATTAAATAGAAAAGGTAATTATGAGAGCATATCTCATTTTATTAAATTAAATATCTCAAAAAAATATCTCTTCAGTTCAAAAAGTGAAATTTTCAGTTCACTATTGATAAAAAATGAGTTAAATCAGTTAACTCCATTTTCTACTCAAATTGAATAAGTTAACTTGTTATTTTACTCAAACTAAATCTGTTAACTCCCTTTAATTTGAAAATCTCCCTTTATGACTGAACTTCACCTTTAATCCTGACCGTTCATTGAAATCAATCTCAACCGTTGAGAAATTTCAGGAAAGTCTATTTAAGAGACTCTCATCTATTCATTTTGAAAGGTTGAATGAGAATTTGCATCAAATTGTTGCTAGAATTCATACTCACATTTGCTCATATTCACATACGGAAAGATCAAGTTTGACCAAAAGTTGACATAATTTAACCACGGTTGACTTGAGTTGACTAATTTTGAATAGAATTTTGAAATAAATAAACAAAATTATATAATTAAATGGAGTACTTACTTCTAATTGATTAAACAAATTTATTTAATTAAATGAGAAGCCAATCCTAATTAATTAAATTAAGTTATTGAATTAAATAAAAAAAAGTGCCTATAATGAATTAAAGATCATTCAACTAAATAGTAAAAGTAATTACGAGAGCATATCTCATTTTATTAAATTAAATATCTCAACAAAATCTCTCTTCAGTTCAAAAAGGGAAATTTCCAATTCACTATTGATAAAAAATGAGTTAAATCTGTTTACTCCTTTTAATTTGGAAATCTCCCTTTATGACTGAACTACACCTTTAATCCTTATCGTTGATTGAAATCGATCTCAACCGTTGATGAATTCCAGGAAAGTCAATTTAAGAGACTCTCATCTTTTCATTTTGAAAGGTTGAATGAGAATTTGCATCGAATTGTTGCTGGAATTCATACTCACATTTGCTCATATTCACATACGCAAATATCAAGTTTGACCAAAAGTTGATCAGATTTAACCACGGTTGACTTGAGTTGACTAGTTTCAGAAAGAATTTGTAAATAATTAAACAAAATTATTTAATTAAATGGAGTACTTACTTCTAATTAATTAAACAAATTTATTTAATTAATCGAGAAGCCATTCCTAATTAATTAAATTAATTTATTTAATTAATTAATAAAAGTGCCTCTAATTAATTAAAGATTATTTAGTTAAATAGAAAAAGTAACTATGAGAGCATATCTCATTTTATTAAATTAAATATCTTAACAAAATCTCTCTTCAATTCAAAAAGGGAAATTTCCATTTCACTATTGATCGAAAATGAGTTAAATCAGGTAACTCCTTTTTCTACTCAAATTCAATCAGTTAACTCCTTATTTTACTCAAATTAAATCTGTTAACTCTCTTTAATTTGAAAATCTATTTCAACCATTGATGAATTCCAGAAAAGTCTATTTAAGAGACCCTGATATTTTCATTTTGAAAGGTTGAATGAGAATTTACATCTAATTATTGCTAGAATTCATACTCACATTTGCACATATTCACATACGTAAAGATCAAGTTTGACCAAAGTTGACTTGAGTTGACTTGTTTCGAATTTTTTTTTGAAATAATTAAACAAAATTATTTAATTAAATGAAGTACTTACTTCTAATTAATTAAATAAAGTTATTTAATTAAATGAGAAGCCATTCCTAATTAATTAAACAAAGTTATTTAATTAAATAAGAAAAGTGTCTATAATTAATTACATATTATTTAATTAAATAGAAAAAGAAATTATGAGAGCATATCTCATTTTATTAAATTAAATATCTCAACAAAATCTCTCTTCTATTCAAAAAGGGAAATTTCCAGTTCACTATTGATCAAAAATGAGTTAAATCAGTTCACTCCTTTTTCTACTCAAATTGAATTAGTTAACTCCTTATTTTACTCAAATTAAATCTGTTAACTCCCTTTAATTTGGAAATCTCCTTTGATGACTGAACTTCACTTTTAATCCTGACCATTGATTGAAATCGATATAAACCGTTGATGAATTCTAGGAAAGTCTATTTAAGAGACCCTCATCTCTTCATTTTGAAAGGCTGAATGAGAATTTGCATCGAATTGTTGCTAGAATTCATACTTACATTTGCTCATATTCACATCCGCAAAGATCAAGTTTGACCAAAAGTTGACCAGATTTAATCACAGTTGACTTGAGTTGACAAGTTTCGAATTTATTTTTGAAATAATTAAGCGAAATTATTTAATTAATTGGACTACTTACTTCTAATTAATTAATAAAAATTATTTAATTAAATGGAGTACTTACTTCAAATTAATTAAACAAACTTATTTAATTAAATTAGAAGCCATTTCTAATTAATTAAATGAGGTTATTTAATTAAATAAGAAAAGTGTCTCTAATTAATTAAAGATTATTTAATTAAATAGAAAAAGTAATTATGAGAGCATATCTCATTTTATTAAATTAAATATCTCAACAAAATCTCTCTTCAGTTCAAAAAGGAAAATTTCAAATTAACTATTGATAAAAAATGAGTTAAATCAGTTCACTCCTTTTTCTACTCAAATTGAATTAGTTAACTCCTTATTTTAGTCAAATTAAATCTGTTAACTCCCTTTAATTTGGAAATCTCCTTTTATGAATGAACTTCACCTTTAATCTTGACCGTTGATTGAAATCGATCTCAACCGTTGTTGAATTTACAGAAAGTCTATTTAAGAGACCCTCATCTCTTCATTTTGAAAGGTTGAATGAGAATTTGTATCGAATTGTTGCTGAAATTCATACTCACATTTGCTCATATTCACATACACAAAGATCAAGTTTGACCAAAAGTTGACCAGATTTAACCACTGTTAAGTTGAGTTGACAAGTTTCAAATTTTTTTTTGAAATAATTAAATGAAATTATTTAATTAAATGGATTATTTACTTCTAATTAATTAAAAAAAGTTATTTAATTAAATGAGAAGCCATTCCTAATTAATTAAATGGAGTTATTTAATTAAATAAGAAAAGTGCCTCTAATTAATTAAAGATTATTTAATTAAACAGAAAAAGTAATTATGAGAGCATATCTTATTTTATTAAATTAAATATCTCAACAAAATCTCTCTTCAGTTCAAAAAGGGAAATTTCTAGTTCACTATTGATCAAAAAAGAGTTAAATCAGCTGAATCCTTTTTCTACTCAAATTGAATCAGCTAACTTTTTATTTTACTCAAATTAGATCTGTTAACTCCCTTTAATTTTGAAATCTCCCTTTATGACTGAACTTCACCTTTAATCTTGACCATTGATTGAAATCGGTCTCAACCGTTGATGACTTCCAGGAAAGTCTATTTAAGAGACCCTCATCTCTTCATTTTGAAAGGTTGAATGAGAATTTGCATTGAATTGTTGCTGGAATTCATACTCACATTTGCTCATATTCACGTACCCAAAAATCAAGTTTGACCAAAAGTTGACACTATTTAACCACGGTTGAGTTGAGTTGACTAGTTTCGAAAAGAATTTTGAAATAATTAAATGGAATTATTTAATTAAATGGAGTACTTACTTTTTAATTAATTAAACAAAGTTATTTAATTAAATGAGAAGCCATTCCTAATTAATTAAATGAAGTTATTTAATTAAATAAGAAAATTGCCTCTAATTAATTAAAGATTGTTTAATTAAATAAAAAAAGTAATTATGAGAGCATATCTCATTTTATTAAATTAAATATCTCAACGAAATCTCTCTTCAGTTCAAAAAGACAAATTTCTAGATCACTATTGATAAAAAATGAGTTAAATGAGTTAACTCATTTTTCTACTGAAATTGAATTAGTTAACTTCTTATTTTACTCAAATTAAATCTGTTAACTCCCTTTAATTTGGAAATCTCCCTTTATGACTGAACTTCACATTTAATCCTGATCGTTGATTAAAAGCGATCTCAACCGTTGACTTGAGTTGACTAGTTTCGAAAAAAAAATTTGAAATAATTAAATGAAATTATTTAATTAAATGGAGTACTTACTTTTAATTAATTAAACAAAGTTATTTAATTTAATGAGAAGCCATTCCTAATTAACTAAATGAAGTTATTTAGTTAAATAAGAAAAGTGTCTCTAATTAATTAAAGATTATTTAATTAAATAGAAAAAGTAATTATGAGAGCATATCTCATTTTATTAACTTAAATATCTCAACAAAACCTCTCTTCAGTTCAGAAAGAGAAATTTTTAGTTCCCTATTAATCATAAATGAGTTAAATCAGTTAACTCTTTTTTCTACTCAAATTGAATCACTTAACTCCTTAGTTTGCTCAAATTAAATCTGTTAACTCCCTTTAATTTGGAAATCTTCCTTTATGACTGAACTTCACCTTTAATTCTGACCATTGATTGAAATCGATCTCAACCGTTGATGAATTTCAAATAATTCTATTTAAGAGACCCTCATCTCTTCATTTTGAATGGTTGAATAAGAATTTGCATCGAATTGTTGCTGAAATTCATAATCACATTTGCTCATATTCACATATGTAAAGATCAAGTTTGACCAAAACTGACCAAATTTAACCACGGTTGACTTGAGTTGACTAGTTTTGAAAAAAAAATTGAAATAATTCAACGAAATTATTTAATTAAATGGAGTACTTACTTCTATTTAATTAAACAAAGTTATTTAATTAAATGAAAAGCCATTCCTAATTAATTAAATGAAGTTATTTAATTAAATAAGAAAATTGTCTCTAATTAATTAAAGATTATTTAATTAAATAGAAAAAGTAATTATGAGAACATATCTCATTTTATTAAATTAAATATTTCAAGAAAATCTCTCTTCAGTTCAAATAGGGAAATTTTCAGTTCACTATTGATCAAAAATTAGTTAAACCAGTTCACTCCTTTTTCAACTCAAATTGAATCAGTTAACTCTATATTTTAATCAAATTAAATCTGTTAACTCCCTTTAATTTGGAAATCTCCCTTTATGACTAAACTTCACCTTTAATCCTGACTGTTGATTGATATCAATCTCAATCGTTGATGAATTTTAGAAAAGTCTATTTAAGAGACCCTCATCTCTTGATTTTGAAAGGTTGAATGAGAATTTGCATCGAATTGTTGCTAGAATTCATACTCACATTTGCTCATATTCACATAGACAAAGATCAAGTTTGATGAAAAGTTGACCAGATTTAACCACAGTTGACGTCAGTTGACTAGTTTCGAAAAGAATATTGAAATAATTCAACAAAATTATTTAATTAAATGGAGTATTTACTTCTAGTTTATTAAATAAAGTTATTTAATTAAATGAGAAGCCATTTCTAATTAATTAAATGGAGTTATTTAAGTAATAAGAAAAGTGCCTCTAATTAGTTAAAGATTTTTAATTAAATAAAAAAATTAATTATGAGATCATATCTCATTTTATTAAATTAAATATCTCAAAAAAATCTCTCTTCAGTTCAAATAGGGAAATTTCCAGTTCACTATTGATCAAAAATTAGTTAAATCAGTTCACTCTTTTTTCTACTCAAATTGAATCAGTTAACTCCTTAGTTTACTTAAATTAAATTTGTTAACTCCTTTTAATTTGGAAATCTCCCTTTATGACTGAACTTCACCTTTAATCCTGACCGTTGATTGCAATCGATCTCAACCGTTGATGAATTTTAAAAAAGTCTATTTAAGAGACCCTCATCTCTTTATTTTGAAAGGTTGAATGAGAATTTGCATCGAATTGTTGCTGGAATTCATACACACATTTGCTCATATTCACATAAGCAAAGATCAAGTTTGACCAAAAGTTGACCAGATTTAACCACGGTTCACTTGAGTTGACTAGTTTCGAAAAGAATTTTGAAATAATGAAGCAAAATTATTTAATTAAATAGAGTACTTACTTCTAATTAATTAAACAAAGTTATTTAATTCAATGAGAAGTCATTCCTAATTAATTAAATAAAGTTATTTAATTAAATAAGAAAAGTGTCTCTAATTAATTAAAGATTATTTAATTAAATAGAAAACGTAATTATGAGAATATATCCCATTTTATTAAATTAAATATCTCAACAAAATCTCTCTTCAGTTCAAATAGGGAAATTTCCAGTTCACTATTGATCAAAAATGAGTTAAATTAGTTAACTCCTTTTTCTACTCAAATTGAATCAGTTAAATACTTATTTTACTCAAATTAAAGCTATTAACTCCCCTTACTTTGGAAATCTCCCTTTACGACTGAACTTCACCTTTAATCCTGACCGTTGATTGAAATCGATATCAACCATTGATGAATTTGAGGAAAGTCTATTTAAGAGACCCTCATCTCTTCATTTTGAAAGGTTGAATGAGAATTTTCATCAAATTATTGCTGGAATTCATACTCACATTTGCTCATATTCACATATGCAAAGATCAAGTTTCACCAAAAGTTGAGCAGATTTAACCAAGGTTGACTTGAGTTGACTAGTTTCAAAATTTTTTTTTGAAATAATTAAATGAAATTATTTAATTAAATGAAGTACTTACTTCTAATTAATTAAACAAACTTATTTAATTAAATGAGAAGCCATTCCTAATTAATTAATTGAAGTTATTTAATTAAAAAAGAAAAGTGTTTCTAATTAATTAAAGATTATTTAATTAAATAGAAAAAGTAATTATCAGAGCATATCTCATGTTATTAAATTAAATATCTCAACAAAATCTCTCTTCAGTTCAAAAAGGGAAATTTTCAGTTCACTTCTGATCAAAAATGAGTTAAATCAGTAAACTCATTTTTCTACTCAACTTGAATCAGTTAACTCGTTATTTTACTCAAATTAAATCTGTTAACTCCGTTTAATTTGAAAATCTCCCTTTATGATTGAATTTCACTTTTAATCCTGACCGTTGATTGAAATCGATCTCAACCGTTGATGAATTCCAGGAAAGTCTATTTAAGAGACCCTCATCTCTTCATTTTGAAAGGTTGAATGAGAATTTTCATCGAATTGTTGCTAGAATTCATACTCACATTTGCTCATATTCACATACGCAAAGATCAAGTTTGACCAAAAGTTGACCAGATTTAACCACAGTTGACTTGAGTTGACTAGTTTCAAAAAGAATTTTGAAATGATTAAAGAAAATTATTTAATTAAATGGAGTACTTACTTCTAATTAATTAAAGAAATTTATTTAATTAAATGAGAAGCCATTCCTAATTAATTAAATGGAGTTATTTAGTTAAATTAGGAAAGTGATTCTAATTAATTAAAGATTGTTTAATTAAATAGAAAAACTAATTATGAGAGAATATCTCATTTTATTAAATTAAATATCTCAACAAAATCTCTCTTTAGTTCAAAAAGGGAAATTTCCAGTTCGGCATTGATCAAAAATGAGTTAAATTAGTTGACTCATTTTTTACTCAAAGTGAATTAGCTAACTCTTTATTTTACTCAAATTAAATCTGTTAACTCCCTTTAATTTGGAAATCTCCCTTTATGACTGAACTTCACCTTTAATCCTGACCGTTGATTGAAATCGGTTTCAACCGTTGATGAATTCCAGAAAAGTCTATTTAAGAGACCCTCATCTCTTCATTTTGAAAGGTTGAATGAGAATTTGCATCGAATTGTTGCTAAAATTCATACTCAAATTTGCTCATATTCACATATGCAAAGGTCAAGTTTGACCAAAAGTTGACCAGATTTAACCACGATTGACTTGAGATGACTAGTTTCGAAAAGAATTTTGAAATAATTAAACGAAATTATTTAATTAAATGGAGTACTTACTTCTAATTAATTAAACAAAGTTATTTAATTAAATGAGAAGCCATTCCTAACTAATTAAATGAAGTTATTTAATTATATAAGAAAAGTGCCTCTAATTAATTAAAGATTATTTAATTAATTAGAAAAATTAATTATGAGAGCATCTCTCATTTTATTAAATTAAATATCTCAACAAAATCACTCTTTAGTTTAGAAAGAGAAATTTCCATTTCCCTATTAATCATAAATGAGTTAAATCAGTTAACTTCTATTTTTACTCAAATTGAATCAGTTAACTCCTTATTTTACTCAAATTAATTCTGTTAACTCACTTTAATTTGTAAATCTTCCTTTATGACTGAACTTCACCTTTAATCCTGACCGTTGATTGAAATCGATCTCAACCGTTGATGAATTCCAAGAAAGTCTATTTAAGAGACCCTCATTTCTTCATTTTGAATGGTTGAATGAGAATTTGCAACGAATTGTTGCTGGAATTCATACTCACATTTGCTCATATTCACATACGCAAAGATGAAGTTTGACCAAAAGTTGACCATATTTAATCACAGTTGACTTGAGTTGACTAATTTCGAAAAGAATTTTGAAATAATTAAACCAAATTATTTAATTAAATGGAGTACTTACTTCTAATTAATTAAGCAAAGTTATTTAATTAAATGAGAAGCCATTCCTAATTAATTAAATGAATGTATTTAATTAAATAAGAAAAGTGTCTCTAATTAATTAAAGATTATTTAATTAAATAGAAAAAGTAATTATGAGAGCATATCTCATTTTATTAAATTAAATATCTCAACAAAATCTCTCTTCAGTTCAAAAAGGGTAATTTCCTGTTTACTATTGATCAAAAACGAGTTAAATCAGTTAACTCTTTTTTCTACTCAAATTGAATCAGTTAACTCGTTATTTTACTCAAATTAAATCTGTTAACTCCCTTTAATTTGGAAATATTTCTTTATGACTGAACTTCACCTTTAATTCTGACCGTTGATTGAAATCGATCTCAACCGTGGATGAATTCTAAGAAAGTCTATTTAAGAGACCCTCATCTGTTCATTTTGAAAGGTCGAATAAAAATTTACATTGATTTGTTACTGAAATTCATACTCACATTTGCTCATATTCACATACGCAAAGATCAAGTTTGACCAAAAGTTGATCAGATTTAACCACGATTGACTTGAGTTGACTAGTTTCAAAAAGAATTTTGAAATAATTAAACAAAATTATTTAATTAAATGGAGTACTTACTTCTAATTAATTAAACAAAGTTATTTAATTAAATGAGAAGCCATTCCTAATTAATTAAATGAAGTTATTTAATTAAATAAGAAAAGCATCTTTAATTAATTGAAGATAATTTAATTAAATAGAAAAAGTAATTATAAGAGCATATCTCATTTTATTAAATTAAATATCTCAACATAATATCTCTTTAGTTCAAAAAGGGAAATTTCTAGTTCACTATTGATCAAAAATGAGTTAAATCAGTTAACTCCTTTTTCTACTCAAATTAAATCAGTTAACTCACTATTTTACTCAAATTAAATCTGTTAACTCCATTTAATTTAGAAATCTCTCTTTATGACTCAACTTCACCTTTAATCCTGACCGTTGATTCAAATCGATCTCAACCGTTGATGAATTTCAAGAAAGTCTATTTAAGAGACCCTCATCTCTTCATTTTGAAAGGTTGAATGAGAATTTGCATCGAATTGTTGCTAGAATTCATACTCACATTTGCTCATATTCACATACACAAAGATCAAGTTTGACCAAAAGTTGACCAGATTTATCCATGGTTTACTTGAGTTGACTAATTTTGAAAAGAATTTTAAAATAATTAAACGAAATTATTTAATTAAATGGAGTACTTACTTCTAATTAATTAAACAAAGTTATTTAATTAAATGAGAAGCCATTCCTAATTAATTAAATGAATGTATTTAATTAAATAAGAAAATTGTCTCTAATTAATTAAAGATTATTTAATTAAATAGAAAAAGTAATTATAAGAGCATATCTCATTTTATTAAATTAAAATCTCAACAAAATCTCTCCTCAGTTCAAAAAAGAAAATTTTTAGTTCACTATTGATCAAAAATGAGTTAAATTAGTTAACTCCTTTTTCTACTCAAATTGAATCAGTTAAATCCTTATTTTACTCAAATTGAATCTGTTAACTCCATTTAATTTAGAAATATCCCTTTATGACTGAACTTCACCTTTAATCCTGACCGTTAAATGAAATCGATCTCAACCGTTGATGAATTCCAGGAAAGTCTATTTAAGAGACCCTCATCTCTTCATTTTGAAAGGTTGAATGAGAGTTTGCATCGAATTGTTACTAGAATTCATACTCACATTTGCTCATATTGACGTATGCAAAGATCATGTTTGACCAAAAGTTGACCAGATTTAACCATGATTAACTTGAGTTGACTAGTTTTTAAAAGAATTTTGAAATAATTAAATGAAATTATTTAATTAAATGGAGTACTTACTTCTAATTAATTAAACAAAGTTATTTAATTAAATGAGAAGCCATTCCTAATTAATTAAAAGAAGTTATTTAATTAAATAAGAAAAGTGTCTCTAATAAATATATATTATTTAATTAAATAGAAAAAGTAATTATGAGAGCATATCTCATTTTATTAAATTAAATATCTCAACAAAATCTCTCTTCGGTTCAAAAATGGAAATTTCCAGTTCACTATTGATAAAAAATGAGTTAAATGAGTTAACTCCTTTTTCTACTCAAATTGAATCAGTTAACTCCTTATTTTACTCAAATTAAATCTATTAACTCCCTTTAATTTGGAAATCTCCCTTTATGACTGAACTTCACCCTTAATCCTAACCGTTGATTCAAATCGATCTCAACCATTGATGAATTACTGGAAAGTCTATTTAAGAGACCCTCATGTCTTCATTTTGAAAGGTTGAATGAGAATTTGCATCGAATTTTTGCTGGAATTCATACTCACATTTGCTCATATTCGCATACGCAAAGATCAAGTTTGACCAAAAGTTGACCAGATTTAACTATGGTTTACTTGAGTTGACTAATTTTGAAAAGAATTTTAAAATAATTAAATGAAATTATTTAATTAAATGGAGTACTTACTTCTAATTAATTAAACAAAGTTATTTAATTAAATGAGAAGCCATTCCTAATTAATTAAATGAATGTATTTAATTAAATAAGAAAAGTGTCTCTAATTAATTAAAGATTATTTAATTAAATAGAAAAAGTAATTATGAGAGCATATCTCATTTTATTAAATTAAATATCTCAACAAAATCTCTCTTCAGTTCAAAAAGGGTAATTTCCTGTTTACTATTGATCAAAAACGAGTTAAATCAGTTAACTCTTTTTTCTACTAAAATTGAATCAGTTAACTCCTTATTTTACTCAAATTAAATCTGTTAACTCCCTTTAATTTGGAAATATTTCTTTATGACTGAACTTCACCTTTAATTCTGACCGTTGATTGAAATCGATCTCAACCGTGGATGAATTCTAGGAAAGTCTATTTAAGAGACCCTCATCTGTTCATTTTGAAAGGTTGAATGAGAATTTACATCGATTTGTTGCTGGAATTCATACTCACATTTGCTCATATTCACATATGAAAAGATCAAGTTTGACCAAAAGTTGACCAGATTTAACCATGATTGACTTGAGTTGACTAGTTTTGAAAAGAATTTTGAAATAATTAAACAAAATTATTTAATTAAATGGAGTACTTACTTCTAATTAATTAAACAAAGTTATTTAATTAAATGAGAAGCCATTTCTAATTAATGAAAAGAAGTTATTTAATTAAATAAGAAAAGTTTTTCTAATTAATTAAAGATTATTTAATTAAATAGAAAAAGTAATTATGAGAGCATATCTCATTTTATTAGATTAAATATCTCACGGAAACTCTCTAAGAATAGTTCCCAAGTGACACTGCTCATATCGATCCCCAGCTTCTTCTCCTCAATTGTCCGCCAAGTGGCCCCAAAATTCTCTAAATTGGTGATCGCAAATCTTGCCTTAACATTGTTGTCAAAGTCCTGCATAGCAAAAATCTTGTCGAGAGAAATAATCCACCGCTTGGCCACATAACCAGAACCTTGCCCATTGAACGGCTTAACCTTGGATCTTGAAAGATCCTTCATCTAAGTGTACACAATAGACCTCTAACGATCCTTCCGAGGACTTCTAGATCTAGGTCTATGCTCTTGTTTTGTCTGATGCACTTTAGGCTGTTCTTGAACAGGAGGTAGACATTTTAGAATAGTCTGCATCAACTGTCTCAGACCAACCCCTTCAGACTCGGCATTAACATAGTAGGAATGTCACTCCTAATAAATACAACATCATATGTAGAAGTAATCTAACATGAAAATATAAGCATAAGATAACATCATCTAACATATGCTAATCATCAATGAAAGGATACATATCCACCATCACGAAGGACGCTTCAGTCACGATGTCTCAATGAATCTCAAATGATAAGAGTGGAAAATACACTACCATCGAACGACGTGGTACCTAAGTGGTCCACTCCCACCGTGCTGAGGAGATAATCTCAAGTCCCAAACAGGCTATCAAAATCACATAGCACATGTCTCTAAAGTCCAGGAATCCTTAAAGTATACTAACTCAAAGGTTCTAATCAAAAAATAGACATCTACTTCACAGAGGCACACAATGACATGTAGGAACCTACTATGCAAGCGAGAAAGTGTCATCGCATTTATCTCGTACAAGTTACCCTGGCAGTTAGCTAAACTCCACGGGTCCATACAGATCTCATGCGGCCACTAGTATCCTCTCATACTGACAAGGCATACTATGGAATGCAAGGTCGCAACCATGCGTTCTCACTACTCCCATCCTAGCCAATACAAGCACTCAAGGCATGGGCGAGAACCAAAACTCTTATCTTTTTAGGTTCATTCAGTTATTATTAGGTGTGAATGTTATCACTTATTTATCCAACTTACAATGAGTTACCCTGGCAGCCTCTTAGGGCCCCGACCCCCATTGCAAGCCACTTCCCGACACTACATGCAGATAACCTACCCTAATGCTCATAGTATCATAAATCATCAAAATCACCAAAGATAAATCCATAATAAAATCATCAAATATCCACAATAAGAATCATCAAATATCCATGATAAAATCATCAAATATGCTTAAAAGCATCAAATCTCCATGAGCAACATTCATAGGAAATCATGACCACAACAGCTCTCTATTGGCAACTGAAGTATCACTGATAATCAAAGTATCCATTGGTTCTCAATAACCAAAATATGTCTCAATCATATTTATCGAAGACTCCAAAAATGGTTGAGTCAGAAATGTCACAACATGACATCATTAAGAATAAATCCACATATCAGTCCCATCATGGTGACTAGAATATAACCAAGGATAACTGATCGATGACAAAAAATAATGGTTAAGTCAAGGGTCTCAAACATAAGAATCTCAACTTTAACAATCAGTAATCACAACCAATATATAGAGCATTCCATCACATAATCATAGTTGGGTTTATAAAGATCGAGAATAAAACATCATCATGACATCAAAATCACATAACCCCCAAGCCTCTGGTAGACATCCTATACTAGTCAACACTAGTCAACCCAAAACCCAAAACATTAGCATAAGGAATACACAATGTAAACACATGTTTTGGTTTTGCTAAGTTTTCAAATTTGAATATAAGAGTTTCAGTTTACGTTTTCCCAAATTAATATCAAGTGGAGAAATATCACATTTTACCTAACACATGTATTTGCTTGTTAAATAAAAGTTTCTCCATTAGATTCAATTTTCTAATTGATTCAATAATATTTTATAAAAAATTTGTTTGAAAAATAACATTTCCAATAATCAAAACTTTGATTATATATTCTAATAATTAATCTTAATTAAAACTAATGTTTAATTATTAATATCTCTTCATAACCTTAATAACAATACTTTAAATCATTAAAAGAGTGATCCATTAATTTAGAACTTTATAATAATTATTTATAATTAATTATACATATATACTTATATACATAGATATATATATACATATATATAATAATAACTAATAAAAATGCAACCGAAATCGAAATTCATACCAAATCATTTATGAGATGATGTTGCAAGTCATTTAAACCAAACGAAAAATTGCAATGCGATTTATTAAATTGTGTGGCCATATAAGGTACCGCACCGTAGGTACACTGTGGATCACAGGTACCCTGCGGTCGCAGGTACCCTGCGATCTCATAGGTACCCTGCGATCTCGCAGGCCTGCAGTGGGTGGGGTATTAAATACCCGCCCGCCCAACATTTGCATATGCATAAAGCGTTTTCAAAATGCTTCCACTGCGTGATGCGATTCGGATTTTTGATTAAAATTTAACATTTTTTTTCAAAAACATTTTTCGATTAACGATATTCGATTTTTAAACAAATACATATATATTATATACATACATATGTATGTATACATATATATAAAGGCTTATGTATATATATATATATATATATATATATATATATATATATATATATATATATATACAGAATTAAAAATATTATAGTATATGAACATATATCCATATATACATAATTACATATATACATATATATATATACATATATATATATATACATATATACATATATATACATATATATATATATATATACATATATATATATATATACATATATATATATATATATATATATATATATATATATATATATATATATATATATATATATATATATATATAAGCAGATTTATGAATATAATTTCCAATTTTTTAGAATTTCTCTATGAAACTTGATTCTCAAAATTTCTAATAATTAACCTAATGGGTTTAACTATGAATTTTCAACCCTAGCCCCGTGTCATTTTCAGATCTAAGCATATAGAATCCTCAAATAAATTTTAATTGCCCAAATTGAAAATGCATAATGAAATATGAGATTCCTCAAAAGACATATGGCAGACACGAAGAAGACAGGGAAAGCAAGATGTGGAAATAGCATAAGTGAAATCACAAGAATCTACCTAGATTCTGATGCTAATTCACTCTCCCTTAGAAAACCCACAGAGCAAGCTTCCTTCTTTAGAACTCTCGAATCCTCCAATGCTCCAATTGCACTCCGAACGCTATCCACGCTATCCACACTATGTCCAAGCTTCTAGGAATGTCTGAATATATAAAGAGCTCTCAAGAAACCTCTAGAATGCTTCTAGAAATAGCTGGAAGGTGTCACCAACTAAGCATGGGTCTTTTCCAACCTTTTTGATGAGCCATAAGGTTGTAGACACCATGTGCTTAATTGATGCACTAACCACCGTGTTGTTGACACATGAGAAATAGAGAAATGCGTTAATTCCCATGCAAGCTTATAACTCCAATTTACTTTTAAAATAATTTCTATTTAAATATTTATAACTTCCATTTTAATTTTTATAACTTTTATTATTATTATTTGTTTATTAATTTATTAGTATTTTATAATTATTATTTATTTTAATTTCTAATTTTCTTTTATTTAATTCTTTTCTCTCAATTAATTCTCCTTTAATTAATTATAATCAAAATGTCAAAGATCATGATATTTAATTTTCTCAAATAATTAATTTATTAATTAAATCTATTTGTTGAGACTTAATTAATAGAAAATTCACCATAGACCTCCAAGATAAAATATGAAAACCCATTATAGGACAATTCATACAAAATCAGTCTAAAGGATTAAAAATCACGAAATATGTCATCTGACACATTCAGTGGGTACTCAACTCTGATACTTGTCCTAACTCACTAGGACAAATGGTTTTAGGGTTTGGGATTTGGACTTGAGAATTTATCTCCCCTCTCTTATCATTGAGATAGTATAATAGGGTACGCTCATCCTGGCAATTCACGGAAGTCGATACGCGATACCTGCAACCTGCAGAAAAACTATGCATGTACATACAATATATATAGTGCTAAGCTAAACAGGCAATGGCAAGAAGTGGTGCATCATGTAGATCCTGACTAAGTAGGTGACTACGACTCCCTTCCTTAACCGCATCAGAAACGCCATACAATAAGAAAACCCGCACACCATACATATTCAAGTATGGGGTAAGTATCTATAATAAAACACATGAGATAATAAACCATCTAACTAATCATCAACAATAACTGAAAACAATATAATGATCATCATACATACATGAAATGTAAAGTCTAAATTATCTCATCATATAACATAGGAATCCATAACATAATGTCTGATAGTGTCAAAACAATACCACTAACCCATTAACATAAAGCTAGTCTGTCATAGTCTGATAATAATAGCAATAATATGTCCAAAAAAGATGTGAACGAGGGTAGGCACTACATCTAGCCCCCCTTGGATTAGGTTTACTCCTGGAAGCCTACAAACAAGTAGGGATATAACTCCCTCAATCTAGCTACATCCTCCCAAGTAGCTGAAGAATCATCAGTAGGGTCCCATTGGACCCTTACCTGCTCGATGGTTCGACCCCTGAGGGCCAACCCCTGCTGCTCCAGAATATGAACTGGCTCCAAAGCCAGCTGTCCATCCTCTACCTGCAATGCATTCCAATCAAGAACATGCACAATATCAAGAATGTACTACGTAAGCACTGAAACATGGAAAACATCATGAATGCGAGCTAGGCTGGGCGGTAGAGCAAGGTAGTAAGCAATCGGGCCAATCCTCTCTAGAATCTCGAATGGTCCCACAAAATGAGGTGCTAGCTTAGAACCCTTTCTGTAATGGATCGGACTCTTTCACGGTCGCACTCTCAAGAAAACCTTATCTCCCACTACAAACTACTTATCAGTCCTATGAGCATCAGCATACTTCTTCTGCCTATCATGTGCCGTAGTCAAATGCTTGCAGATACCCACTACCTATTGCTCCATATCACGAAGCATCTCAGGACCCAACAAGATGCGATCCTCAAGATTGTCCCAACTCAAGGGTGTACGACAAGGATGACCATATAATGCCTGAAAAGGTGCCATGCCAATAAAACTATGATACCCATTGTTGTAAGCAAACTCCACTAGGTAGAGATAGTCCTCCCAATATGTCTGCCTATCCATCACATGTATCCGTAACATATCCTCCAAAACTTGATTCACCCTCTCTGTCTGACCATCAGTCTCTAGATGATATGCCAAACTGAAGTTTAACTGCGCTCCAAGCTCATGCTGCAACGATGTCCAGAATGCAGATTTGTATACAAGATCCCTGTCAGAAATGATCTTTCTAGGAATACCATGTAATCTCACAATGTCACGCATGAAGACATTAGCTACAGAAGTTATTGTGTAGGAAGACCTGATGGGTGAAAAATGTGCCACCTTAGTCAACCAATCAACAGTGACCATGATAGCATCATGATGACGAACAGTCATAAGTAATGCTACAATGAAATTCATAGAGATGATATCCCACTTCCAAGAAGGAATGAGATTTGGCTACAAAAGTCCAGCCGGGTGCTGGTGTTCTGCCTTGACTCTCTAACACTCAAGACACCTAGCCACAAAATCAGCAATATCTCTCTTCATTCCGGACCAAAAGATAAAATGTCTCAAATCAGCATGCATCTTCTTGACACCTAGATGTGCTCAGTATGGTGTACGATGGGCTTCTGCTAGAATCAAGGTGCGAAGCTCATCCAGTAATGGCACATAAATCCTCCCCAAATGTCTCAAAAGACCATCTGATTCTTGAATGTAACCTGCAAACTTACCTTCCAAGGGTCTTCCTGAATCTATCTCTCTGCACACGTCCTAATACCAAGAATCTGTAGGAAGTGCCTAAAGAATCTGACTCCTCAAACCAACACTAAGAGTCATAGATGATACCACATGTCTCCTATGACTCAAAGCATCTGCCACCACATTCTCCTTACCTTGAATGTACTTAACCTAAAAATCATACTCGCATAGAAACTCCATCCATCGTCTCTAGTGAGCATTAAAATTAGGTTGAGTAAAAATATACTGAAGACTGCAATGATCGTTGTGTAGCTCAAATCTGTGCCCCAACAAGAAATGTCTCCATCTTATCAAAGCATGAGCTACTGCTGCAAACTCAAGATCATGTGTAGGATAATTTAACTCATGATCCTTGAGCTTGCATGATTCATACGCTATCACCCATCCATTCTGCATCAACACTGCCCCAATCCCTTCAAGAGAAGCATTTGTACACACCATGAAATCTCCCTCTAGATCAAGTACTGCTAAAATTGGTGCACTAGTCAAAAGCTCCTTGAGCTTCTAAAACGCTTCCTCACATTTTTTTGTCCACACAAACTTCTTTCCTTTCCTCTGAAGAGAAGTGATAGGATGAAGTTTTGGACAAATCTGCGATAATAACCAGCTAAACCCATGAAACTTCAAATCTTTGACATGTTAGTCGGTGTCGGCCAATCTATTATCGCCTGAATCTTTGTAGGATCCACTGAAATACCATCACTTGAGATGACATGCCCTAAATACTAAATCTCTAATTTGAAGAATTCACACTTAGCTGCATTAGCATAAAGCTGATTGTCTCTTAAACACTACAATACCAACCGCAGGTGTTCCTCATGCTCCTTCTGATTCTTAGAGTATATCAATATATCATCAAGAAACACAAGTACAAACCTATCAAGATATGATTGAAATACACCATTAATCAAACTCATGAACATTGATGGAGCGTTAGTCAACCCAAAAGGTACCACTATGAACTCATAATGCCCATAGCGAGTTCAAAAAGCAGTCTTGTGAATGTCAGCTTCCTTAATGTGAAGTGGGTGGTATCCTGACTTAAGGTCAATCTTGGAGAATACTGTAGCTCCCTTGATCTAATCAAATAAGTCATCAATCCTAGGCAAAGGATACCTGTTCTTAATAGTCACCTTATTCAACTGTCTATAGTCGATGCAAAGGCGCAAAGAACTATCTTTCTTCTTCACAAAGAGAATTCGAGCTCCCCATGGTGATACACTAGGTCGAATGCTCCCTTTGGCCAGAAGTTCCTCTAGCTAAAGACGTAGCTCACCCAATTCTTGTGTAGTCATGCGATAAGGAGCTTTAGAGATAGGCTCCACTCCAGGAATTAGATCAATGCTAAAATCAATATCCCTCTTTGGAGGCATGCCTAGAATCTCACTTGGAAAAACATCTGCATACTCCTGCAAAATCGGGTGATCTAAAGTCTTCCTCACAGGATCTTCCTCATCAATATCATTTAACATAACAACAAATACTTGACATCCCTTGCGGAAACTTCGCTTCATTTGCATAGCAAAAATCATCTGCAGAGATATAGACCTTGGTATCCCAACTATCTTCACATCATTCCCTTGGTCATCTTGGCACATAATAATCTTCTTCCTACAATCTATACTGGCTCTATGAGTTCCAAGCCAATCCATGCCTAAAACCACATCATAGGAACCAAGGGATATGACTCAAAGATCCACTATAGAAACAAAGCTTCCTAAGCTAAGCCCACACATATGAACTACAGAGTTCGTGGAGACCTTGATACCTGAGGCTAGTTCCGCTTGCCAACCATGATCTTGCTTCACCGCATCTAGCTTACACATAGAAACTATAGATGGTGAAATAAATAAATTTGTAGCTCCTGAATCAAATAATACTAAAAGAGATATACCTCGAATAGCACCTGTGGTCTCAACCACTATTCCCTGATGATCCACCTGACGGTGATCAACTGCTGCAAATACTCTATGAGCTCTACCTACATCACCAACTGTAGGCTCTCAAGCTGTGGGCCTAGGTCCTAAAAACTAAGGTGCTCGCTATGGACACTAAGCTGCATAATGACCAATCTATTCACATGAAAAACATTATGTATTCCTGCCAGATGCTCTACCCATAGGTGGTACATTTGATTGTTGACGGCTGTTCCTACTAACAAACGACTGACTACTCTGAGCTAGCTGATTGGGCTGATTTTGTTTATTGCATTGAGCATTGCAGTTGTTCTTAAAGTTAGAACCTTTGCCACCACCTTGAGCCTGAGAATTTGATCCCTTCTACTGTTGCATCTGCTGAGACTGCTGCTGAAACTGTTTTCCCTTAGAAAAGAAAGGCTTCTTGTTACCACCTGAATTGAAGTTGCCTTTAGATCCTGACACTGCTGGCACTCCTATAAAACCACCTTGACCAAGGTTGACACTTTTCTCAACAAGGATTGCTCGATGTACCGCATCCTTGAGGGTTTTTGGCTCAAATACTTTGACACCCCCAATAATACGGTTGTTCAAACCCCTAATAAAGTGTCATGTCAACTGAGCTGAATTTTCACTAAACTCTAAAAATGACATGAGCTCATAAAACTTACACTCATACTTGGTCATTGACATAGTATACTGCTTGAGATTATGAAATTCATCTGCCCTTTGTTGTTTCCATTCCTCTAGTAGGAATCATTCATGGAAACTCTCTAAGAATAGTTCCCAAGTGACACTGCTCATATAGATCCCCAGCTTCTTCTCCTCAATTGTCCACCAAGTGGCCCCAAAATTCTCTAAATTGGTGATCGCGAATCTTGCCTTAACATTGCTGTCAAAGTCCTGCATAGAAAAAATCCTATCGAGAGAAATAAGCCACTGCTCAGCCACATAACCAGAACCTTGCCCATTGAAAGGCTTAACCTTGGATCTTGAAAGATCCTTCATCTAAGTGGACACAATGGACCTCTGACGATAATTCCGAGGACTTCTAGATCTGGGTCTATGCTCTTGTTTTATCTGATGCACTTTAGGTTGTTCTTGAAAAGGAGGTAGACGTTCTAGAATAGTTTGCATCAACTGTCTCAGACCAACCCCTACAGACTCAGCTTGGTCCTCTCTACGGCTCTCTTCCTGCTGCCTATTAGAGTGCTCTTCCTTGCTCTCTATGCGAGTAGACTCATGGGCTTAAAAGAATATACATATGTGAAATATAGTACATCACTCTATTCTAATCCATGATATATCAAAGTAAAGATAATCACATGAAACATGCATCATAAGATCAAACATAACAAACTAAGCGCACGATTCCTCCCAACTATTAATAGCATCATTAGACCATTGTGGGCCCTAGCCATCCCTCCGTGCGTAACATTCCAAATCACCAAAGAGATCATCGGCATTAACATAGTAGGAATGTCACTCCTAATAAATACAACATCTTATGTAGAAGTAATCTAACATGCAAATATAAGCATAAGATAACATCATCTAACATATGCTAATCATCAATAAAAGGATACATATCCACCATCACGAAGGGCGCTTCAGCCACAATGTCTCAATGAATCTCAAATGATAAGAGTGGAAAATACACTACCACCCGACCGTGTGGTACCTAAGTGGTCCACTCCCACCATGCTGAGGAGATAATCTCAAGTCCCAAACAGGCTATCAAAATCACATAGCACAAGTCTCTAAAGTCCAGGAATCCTAAAAGTATACTAACTCAAAGGTTTCAATCACAAAACAGACATCTACTTCCCAGAGGCACACAATGACATGTAGGAACCTACTATGCAAGCGGAAAAGTGTCATCCCATTTATCTCGTACAAGTTACCCTGGCAGTTAGCTAAACTCCACGGGTCCATACAAATCTCATGCGGCCACTAGTATCCTCTCATAATGACAAGGCATACTATGGAATGCAAGGTTGCAACCATGCATTCTCACTACTCCCATCCTAGCCTATACAAGCAGTCAAGGCATGGGCGAGAACCAAAACTCTTATCTTTTTAGGTTCATTCAGTTAGTATTAAGTGTGAATGTTATCACTTATTTATCCAACTTACAATGAGTTACCCTGACAGCCTCTTAGGGCCTCGGCCCCCATTGCAAGCCTTTTCCTGACACTACATGCAGATATCCTACCCTAATGCTCATAGTATCATAAATCATCAAAATCACCAAAGATAAATTCATAATAAAATCATCAAATATCCACAATAAGAATCATCAAATATCCATGATAAAATCATCAAATATGCATAAAAGCATCAAATCTCCATGAGCAACATCCATAGAAAATCATGACCACAACAACTCTCTATTGGCAACTGAAGTATCATTGATAATCAAAGTATCCATTGGTTCTCAATAACCAAAATATGTCTCAATCATACTGATCAAAGACTCCAAAAATGGTTGAGTCAAACATGTCACAACATGACATCATTAAGAATAAATCCACATATCAGTCCCATCATGGCGACTAGAATATAACCAAGGATAACTAATCGATGACCAAAAATAATGGTTAAGTCAAGGGTCTCAAACATAAGAATCTCAACTTTAACAATCAGTAATCACAACCAATACATAGAGCATTCCATCACATAATCATGGTTGGGTTTATAAAGATCGAGAATAAAACATCATCATGACATCACAATCACATAACCCCCAAGCCTCTGGTAGACATCCTATACTAGTCAACACTAGTCAACCCAAAACCCAAAACATTAGCATAAGGAATACACAATGTAAACACATGTTTTGGTTTTGCTAAGTTTTCAAATTTGAATGTAAGAGTTTCAGTTTATGTTTTCCCAAATTAATATCAAGTGGAGAAATATCACATTTTATCTAACCCATGCATTTGCTTGTTAAATAAAAGTTCCTCCATTAGATTCAATTTTCTAATTGATTCAATAATATTTTATAAAATATTTGTTTGAAAAATAATATTTCCAATAATCAAAACTTCGATTATATATTCTAATAATTAATCTTAATTAAAACTAATGTTTAATTATAAATATCTCTTCATAACCTTAATAACAATACTTTAAATCATTAAAAGAGTGATCCATTAATTTAGATCTTTATAATAATTATTTATAATTAATTATACATATATACTTATATACTTATATACATATATACATATACACACACACACACAGATATATATATATATATATATATATATATATATATATATATATATATATATATATATATATATATATATATATATATATATATATATATATATATATATATATATATATATATATATATATAACTAATAACAATGAAACCGAAATCAAAATTCATACCAAATCATATATGAGATGATGTTGCAAGTCATTTAAACCAAACGAAAAATCACAATGCGATTTATTAAATCACGCGGCCATATAAAGTACTGCACCGCAGGTACACTGCGGATCACAGGTACCCTGCGATCTCGTAGGCTTGCGATGGGTGGGGTATTAAATACCTGCCCACCCAACATTTGCATATGTATAAAACATTTTCAAAACACTTCCACTGCGTGATGCGATTCGGATTTTTGATTAAAATTTAACGTTTTTTTTTCAAAAACATTTTTCGATTAATGATATTCGGTTTTTAAACAAATACATATATATTATATACATACATATGTATGTATACATATATATAAAGGCTTATATATATATATATATATATACAAAATTAAAAATATTATAGTATATGAACATATATACATATATATATATATATAATTACATATATATATGTATGTATAAGCAGATTTACGAATACAATTTTCAATTTTTTAAAATTTCTCTATGAAACTTGATTCTCAAAAATTTCTAATAATTAACCTAATGGGTTTAACTATGAATTTTCAACCCTAGCCCTGTGTCATTTTCAGATCTAAGCATATAGAATCCTCAAATAAATTTTAATTGCCCAAATTGAAAATGCATAATGAAATATGAGATTCCTCAGAAGAAATATGGAAGAGACGAAGAAGACAGGGAAAGCAAGATGCGGAAATAGCATAAGTGAAATCACAAGAATCTACCCGGATTTTGATGCTAATTCGCTCTCCCTCAGAAAACCCGCAGAGCAAGCTTCCTTCTTCAGGACTCTCGAATCCTCCAATGCTCCAATTGCACTCCGAACGCTATCCACGCTATCCACGCTATGTCCAAGCTTCTAGGAATGTCTGAATATATAAAGAGCTCTCAAGAAACCTCTAGAATGCTTCTAGAAATAGCTGGAAGGTGTCACCAACTAAGCATGGGTCTTTTTTAACTTTTTTGATGAGCCATAGGGTTGTAGACACCATGTGCTTAATTGATGCACTAACCCCCGTGTTGTCGACACATGAGAAATAGAGAAATGCGTTAATTCCCATGCAAGCTTATAACTCCAATTTACTTTTTAAATAATTTCCATTTAAATATTTATAACTTCCATTTTAATTTTTATAACTTTTATTTTAATTTTTATAACTTTTATTATTATTATTTGTTTATTAATTTATTAGTATTTTATAATTATTAATTATTTTAATTTTTAATTTTCTTTTATTTGATTCTTTTCTCTCAATTAATTCTCCTTTAATTAATTATAATCAAAATATCAAAGATCATGATATTTAATTTTTTCAAATAATTAATTTATTAATTAAATCTATTTGTTGAGACTTAATTAATAGAAAATTCACCATAGACCTCCAAGATAAAATATGAAAACCCATCATAGGACAATTCATACAAAATCAGTCTAAAGGATTAAAAATCACGAAATATGTCATCCGACACATTCAGTGGGTACTCAACTCTGATACTTGTCCTAAATCACTAGGACAAATGGTTTTAGGGTTTGGGATTTGGACTTGAGAATTTATCTCCCCTCTCTTATCATTGAGATAGTATAATAGGGTACACTCATCCTGGCAATTCAGGGAAGTCAATAACCGATACCTGCAACTTGCAGAAAAATCATCCATGTACATACAATATATATAGTGCTAAGCTAAACAGGAAATGGCAAGAAGTGGTGCATCATGTAGATTCTGACTAAGCAGGTGACTACGACTCCCTTCCTTAACCACATCAGAAACGCCATACAATAAGAAAACATGCACACCATACACATGCAAGTATGGGGTAAGTATCCATAATAAAACACATGAGATAATAAACCATCTAACTAATCATCAACAATAACTGAAAACAATATAATGATCATCATACATACATGAAAATTAAAGTCTAAATGATCTCATCATATAACAACTGAATCCATAACATAATGTCTGATAGTGTCAAAACAATACCACTAACCCATTAACATAAAGCTAGTCTATCATAGTCTGATAATAATAGCAATAATATGTCCAGAAAAGATGTGAACGAGGGTAGGCACTACAATGTAGGGTTAGCATTAGAATTTGTGGTAGTTTCAATTAGATTGTAATAAGGATTTATTTTAGCTTTAGATTAATAAGATTTTAGTTTAATATTTTTTATTATTATTTGATAATATTAGCGGTATTAAAAGTATGTTAGAATATTTGTGTTACTTTAAACTTTTTGTTTTAAAGTTAGTTGTAAATTAAGTTAGTTTAGTGTTAAATTAAAATTAAATGTATTATAGTTCAAATTTTAAATTTGTTAGTATTTTAAAATATTTATGGTAATATAATTTAGTTGGGAATATAGTTTAAATTTAGTGTTAATTAAATTTGGTATTTGATTTGTGATTGTAATAGAATTATAACGATAAGTTTAGATTTGTCATGAATTTAGTATAATGTTAAATTAATATAAATTCATAGGTTCTATCATCATTTAAATTTGTGTAACTTTAGTTCTATACAAATATGATTTTAAACTAGTTTAAATGTATTATTGATTTATATTTAGCTAGTGGTTATTTATTTGATTAAGTGTATTTAGTTAAGTTTTTTTTTTTAGTTAAGTGTTTGGATGAGTAATTAAGTTTATATGTCTTTCCTTAAATTTTAGTTAGTAATGATTATAAATTTAAAATGCTTAGCAAATTTTTATATATTTTCTTCCTCAGGATTTTGAGCTTAAGACGTAATGTAGAGAACCTGTACTTGAAATGTTATCTCAATCATTTCAACTTAGAGTACTTTAATTAATAATTATAATTTTTTAAAAAAAAATTGTGTGTTTTTGCCCTCGTAGTTTGGGCATGACATCAAGTCAACCGTGGCTAAATCTGGTAAACTTGATCTCTGCGTATGTGAATATGAGCAAATGTGAGTATGAATTCCAGCAACAATTCAATGCAAATTCTCATTCAACCTTTCAAAATGAAGAGATGAGGGTCTCTTAAATAGACTTTCCTGGAATTCATCAACGGTTGAGATCGATTTCAATCAGCAGTTAGGATTAAAGGTGTAGTTCAGTCATAAAAAGAGATTTTCAAATTAAAGAGAGTTAACAGATTTAATTTGAGTAAAATAAGGAGTTAACTGATTCAATTTGAGTAGAAAAAGGAGTTAACTGATTTAACTCATTTTTTATCAATAGTGAACTGGAAATTTTCCTTTTCAAACTAAAGAGAGATTTTGTTGAGATATTTAATTTAATAAAATGAGATATGCTCTCATAATTACTTTTTCTATTTAATTAAATAATTTCATTTAATTATTTCAAAATTATTTTTGAAACTAGTCAACTCAAGTCAACCGTGGTTAAATTTGGTCAACTTTTGGTCAAACTTGATCTTTCCGTATGTGAATATGAGCAAATGTGAGTATGAATTCCAGCAACAATTCGATGCAAATTCTCATTCAACCTTTCAAAATAAAGAGATGAGAGTCTATTAAATAGACTTTTCTGGAATTCATCAATGGTTGAGATCGATTTCAATCAACGGTTAGGATTAAAGGTGAAGTTCAGTCATAAAGGGAGATTTCCAAATTAAAGGGAGTTAACAGATTAAATTTGAGTAAAATAAGGAGTTAACTAATTCAATTTGAGAAGAAAAAGGAGTCAACTGATTTAACTCATTTTTTATCAATAGTGAACTGGAAATTTCCCTTTTTAAACTGAAGAGAGATTTTGTTGAGATATTTAATTTAATAAAATGAGATATGCTCTCATAATTACTTTATCTATTTAATAAAATAATCTTTAATTAATTAGAGACACTTTTCTTATTTAATTAAATAACTTCATTTAATTAATTAGGAATGGCTTCTCATTTAATTAAATAACTTTGTTTAATTAATTAGAAGTAAGTACTCCATTTAATGAAACAATTTTGTTTAGATATTTCAAAAAAATTTTGAAACTAGTCAACTAAAGTCAACCGTGGTTAAATCTGGTCAACTTTTGGTCAAACTTGATCTTTGCGTATGTGACTATGAGCAAATGTGAGTATGAATTCCATCAACAATTTGATGCAAATTCTCATTCAACCTTTCAAAATGAAGAGATGAGGGTCTCTTAAATAGACTTTCTTGAAATTCATCAATGGTTGACATCGATTTAAATCAACGGTTAGGATTAAAGGTGAAGTTTAGTCATAAAGGGAGATTTTCAAATTAAAGAGAGTTACCAAAATTAATTTGAGTAAAATAAAGAGTTAACGGATTTAATTTGAGTAGAAAAAGGAGTTAACTCATTTAACTCATTTTTGATCAATAGTGAACTGCAAATTTCCCTTCTTGAACTGAAGAGAGATTTTGTTGACATATTTAATTTACTAAAATGAGATATGCTCTCATAATTAATTTTTCTATTTAATTAAAAAATCTTTAATTAATTAGAGACACTTTTCTTATTTAATTAAATAACTTTATTTAATTAATTAGGAATGGCTTCTTATTTAATTAAATGACTTTGTTTAATTAATTAAAAGTAAGTACTTCATTTAATTAAATAATTTCATTTAATTATTTCAAAATTCTTTTCGAAACTAGTCAACTCAAGTCAACCGTGGTTAAATTTGGTCAACTTTTGGTCAAACTTGATCTTTGTGTATGTAAATATGAGCAAATGTGAGTATGAATTCCAGCAACAATTCGATGCAAATTCTCATTCAACCTTTCAAAACGAAGAGATGAGGGTCTCTTAAATAGACTTTATTGGAATTCATCAATGGTTGAGATCGATTTCAATTAACGGTCAGGATTAAATGTGAAGTTCAGTCATAAAGGGAGATTTCCAAATTAGAGGGAGTTAACAGATTTAAATTGAGTAAAATAAGGAGTTAACTGATTCAATTTGAGTAGAAAAAGGAGTTAACTGATTTAACTCATTTTTTATCAATAGTGAACTGAAAATTTCCCTTTTTGAACTGAAGAGAGATTTTGTTGAGATATTTAATTTAATAAAATGACATATGTTCTCATAATTACTTTTTCTATTTAATTAAATAATCTTTAATTAATTAGAGACACTTTTCTTATTTAATTAAATAACTTCATTTAATTAATTAGGAATGGCTTCTCATTTAATTAAATAACTTTGTTTAATTAATTATAAGTAAGTACTCCATTTAATTAAATAATTTTGTTTAATTATTTCAAAATTCTTTTTGAAACTAGTCAACTCACGTCAACCGTGATTAAATTTGGTCAACTTTTGGTCAAACTTGATCTTTGCGTATGTGAATATGAGTAAATGTGAGTATGAATTCCAGCAACAATTCGATGCAAATTCTCATTCAACCTTTCAAAATGAAGAGATGAGGGTCTCTTAAATAGACTTTCCTGAAATTCATCAATGGTTGAGATCGATTTCAATCAACGGTCAGGATTAAAGGTGAAGTTCAGTCATAAACAGAGATTTCCAAATTAAAGGGAGTTGACAAATTTAATTTGAGTAAAATAAGGAGTTAACTGATTCAATTTGAGTAGAAAAAAGAGTTAACTAATTTAACTCATTTTTTTATTAATAGTGAACTAGAAATTTTGCTTTTTGAACTGAAGAGAGATTTTGTTGAGATATTTAATTTAATAAAATGAGATATGCTCTCATAATTACTTATTCTATTTAATTAAATAATCTTTAATTACTTAGAGACTCTTTTCTTATTTAATTAAATAACTTCATTTAATTAATTAGGAATGGCTTCTCATTTAATTAAATAACTTTGTTTAATTAATTATAAGTAAGTACTCCATTTAATTAAATAATTTTGTTTAATTATTTCAAAAAAAATTTGAATTTAGTCAACTCAAGTCAACCGTGGTTAAATCTGGTCAACTTTTGGTCAAACTTGATCTTTGCGTATGTGAATATGAGCAAATCTGATTATGAATTCTAGTAACAATTTGATGCAAATTCTCATTCAACCTTTCAAAATGAAGAGATGAGAGTCTCTTAAATAGACTTTCCTGGAATTCATCAATGGTTGAGATCGATTTCAATCAACGGTTAAGATTAAAGGTGAAGTTCAGTCATAAAGGAAGATTTCCAAATTAAAGGGAGTTAACAGATTTAATTTGAGTTAAATAAGGAGTTAACTGATTCAATTTGAGTAGAAAAAGTAGTCAACTGATTTAAGTCATTTTTTATCAATAGTGAACTTGAAATTTTCCTTTCTGAACTGAAGAGAGATTTTGTTGAGATATTTAATTTAGTAAAATGAGATATGCTCTTATAATTACTTTTTCTCTTTAATTAAATAATCTTTAATTAATTAGAGACATTTTTCTTATTTAATTGAATAAGTTCATTTAATTAATTAGGAATGGCTTCTCATTTAATTAAATAAATTTGTTTAATTAATTATAAATAACTACTCCATTTAATTAAATAATTTGATTTAATTATTTTAAAATTATTTTCGAAACTAGTCAACTCAAGTCAACAGTGGTTAAAGCTGGTCAACTTTTGGTCAAACTTCATCTTTGTGTATGTGAATATGAGCGAATGTGAGTATGAATTCCAACAACAATTCGATACAAATTCTCATTCAACTTTACAAAATGAAGAGATGAGGGTCTCTTAAATAGACTTTCCTAGAATTCATCAATAGTTGAGATCGATTCCAATCAACGGTTAGGATTAAAGGAGAAGTTCAATCATAAAGGGAGATTTCCAAATCAGAAAGAGTTAACAAATTTAATTTGAGTAAAATAAGAAGTTAACTGATTCAATTTGAGTAGAAAAAGGAGTTAACTGATTTAACTTATTTTTGATCAATAGTGAACTGTAAATTTCCCTTTTTAAACTAAAGAGAGATTTTGTTGAGATATTTAATTTAATAAAATCAGATATGCTCTCATAATTACATTATTTATTTAATTAAATAATCATTAATTAATTAGAGACACTTTTCTTATTTAATTAAATAACTTCATTTAATTAATTAGGAATGACCTCTCATTTAATTAAATAAATTTGTTTAATTAATTAGAAGTAAGCACTCTATTTAATTAAATAATTTCGTTTAATTATTTCAAAATTCTTTTCAAAACTAGTCAACTCAGGTCAACTGTGGTTAAATCTGGTCAACTTTCGATCAAATTTGATCTTTGCGTATGTGAATATGAGCAAATGTGAGTATGAATTCCAGCAACAATTGGATGCAAATTCTCATTCAACCTTTCAAAATGAAGAGATGAGGGTCCCTTAAAAACACTTTCCTGTAATTCATCAATGGTTGAGATCGATTTTAATCAATGGTCAGGATTAAAGGTGAAGTTGAGTCATAAAGGGAGATTTCCAAATTAAAGGGAGTTAACAGATTTAATTTGAGTAAAATAAGGAGTTAACTGATTCAATTTGAGTAGAAAAAGGAGTTAACTGATTACACTCATTTTTGATCAATAGTGAACTGAAAATTTCACTTTTTGAACTAAAGAGAGATTTTGTTGAGATATTTAATTTACACAAATGAGATATGCTCTCATAATTACTTTTTCTATTTAAGTAAATAATCTTTAATTAATTAGAGACATATTTCTTATTTAATTAAATAAATTCATTTGATTAATTAGGATTAAAGATGAAGTTCAGTCATAAAATGAGATTTCCAAATTAAAAGGAGTTAACAGATTTAATTTGAGTAAAATAAGGAGTTAACTGATTCAATTTGAGTAGAAAAAAGAGTTAACTCATTTAACTCATTTTTTATCAATAGCGAACTGAAAATTTTCGTTTTTGAACTAAAGAGAGATTTTGTTGAGATATTTAATTTAATAAAATCAGATATGCTCTCATAATTACTTTTTCTATTTAATTAAATAATCTTTAATTAATTAGAGACTTTTCTTATTTAATTAAATAACTTCATTTAATGAATTAGGAATGACTTCTCATTTAATTAAATAACTTTGTTTAATTAATTAGAAGTAAGTACTCCATTTAATTAAATAATTTCATTTAATTATTTCAAAATTCTTTTCGAAACTAGTCAACTCAAGTCAACCGTGGTTAAATTTGGTCAACTTTTGGTCAAACTTGATCTTTGCATATGTGAATATGAGCAAATGTGAGTATGAATTACAACAACAATTCGATGCAAATTCTCATTCAACCATTCAAAATGAAGAGATGAGTGTCTCTTAAATAGACTTTCCTAGAATTCATCAACAGTTGAGATCGATTTCAATCAACGGTCAGGATTAAAGGTGAAGTTCAGTCATAAAGGGAGATTTCCAAATTAAAGAGAGTTAATAGATTTAATTTGAGTAAAATAAGGAGTTAACTGATTCAATTTGAGTAGAAAAATGAGTTAACTGATTTAAAGCATTTTTAATCAATAGTGAACTGAAAATTTCCCTTTTTGAACTGAAGAGATATTTTGTTGAGATATTTAATTTAATAAAATGAGATATGCTCTCATAATTACTTTTTCTATTTGATTAAATAATCTTTAATTAATTATAGACACTTTTCTTATTTAATTAAATAACTTCATTTAATTAATTAGGAATGGCTTCTCATTTAATTAAATAATTTTGTTTAATTAATTAGAAGTAAGTACTCCATTTAATTAAATAATTTCATTTAATTATTTCAAAATTTCTTTCGAAACTAGTCAACTCAAGCCAACAGTGGTTAAATCTGATCAACTTTTGGTCAGACTTGATCTTTGCGTATGTGAATATGAGCAAATGTGAGTATGAATTCTAGCAACAATTCGATGCAAATTCTCATTCAACCTTTCAAAATGAAGAGATGAGGGTAGGTTAAATAGACTTTCCTAAAATTCTTCAATGGTTGAGATCGATTTCAATTAATAGTCAGGATTAAAGTTGAAGTTCAGTCATAAAGGGAGATTTCCAAATTAAAGGAAGTTACTCGATTTAATTTGAGTAAAATAAGGAGTTAACTGATTCAATTCGAGTAGAAAAAGGAGTTAACTGATTTAACTCATTTTTCATCAATAGTGAACTGGAAATTTTCCTTTTTGAACTGAAGAGAGATTTTGTTAAGATATTTAATTTAATAAAATGAGATATGCTCTCATAATTACTTTTTTTATTTAATTAAATAATCTTTAATTAATTAGAGACACTTTTGTTATTTAATTAAATAACTTCATTTAATTAATTAGGAATGGCTTATCATTTAATTAAATAACATTGCTTAATTAATTAAAAGTAAGTATTCCATTTAATTAAATAATTTTGTTTAATTATTTCAAAATTCTTTTCAAATTTAGTCAACTCAAGTCAACCGTGGTTAAATCTGGTCAACTTTTGGTCAAACTTGATCTTTGTGTATGTGTATATGAGCAAATGTGAGTATGAATTCCAAAAACAATTCGATACAAATTTTCATTCAACTTTTCAAAATGAAGAGATGAGGGTCTCTTAAATAGACTTTCTTGGAATTCATCAACGGTTGAGATCGATTTCAATCAACGGTCAGGATTAAAGGTAAAGTTCAGTCATAAAGGAAGATTTTCAAATTAAAGGGAGTTAATAGATTTAATTTGAGTAAAATAAGGAGTTAACTGATTCAATTTGAGTAGAAAAAGGAGTTAACTGATTTAACTCATTTTTTATCAATAGTGAACTGAAAATTTCCCTTTTTGAACTAAAGAGAGATTTTGTTGAGATATTTAATTTAATAAAATGAGATATGCTCTTGTAATTACTTTTTCTATTTAATTAAATAATCTTTAATTAATTAGAGACTTTTCTTATTTAATTAAATAACTTCATTTAATCAATTAGGAGTGGCTTCTCATTTAATTAAATAACTTTGTTTAATTAACTAAAAGTAAGTACTCCATTTAATTAAATAATTTTAATTAATTATTTCAAAATTCTTTTCGAAACTAGTCAACTCAAGTCAACCATGGTTAAATCTGGTCAACTTTTGGTCAAACTTGATCTTTGCGTATGTGAATATGGCAAATGTGAGTATGAATTCCAGCAACAATTCGATGCAAATTCTCATTCAACCTTTCAAAATAAAGAGATGAGGGTCTCTTAAATAGACTTTCTTGGAATTCATCAACGGTTGAGATCGATTTCAATCAACGGTCAGGATTAAAGGTGAAGTTCAGTCATAAAGGTAGATTTCCAAATTAAAGGGAGTTAACAGATTTAATTTGAGTAAACTAAGCATTTAACTGATTCAATTTGAGTAGAAGATTTAATATCTCAACAAAATCTCTCTTAAGTTCAAAAAGCAAAATATCCAGTTCACTATTGATAAAAAATGAGTTAAATGAGTTAACTCCTTTTTCTACACAAATTGAATCAGTTAACTCCTTATTTTACTCAAATTAAATTTGTTAACTCCTTTTAATGTTAAAATCTCTCTTGATGATTGAACTTCACCTTTAATCCTGACCGTTGATTGAAATCGACCTCAACCGTTGATGAATTCTTTGAAAGTCTATTTAAGAGATCCTCATCTCTTCATTTTGAAAAGTTGAATGATATTTTGCATCGAATTGTTCTTGGAATTCATACTCACATTTGCTCATATTTACATATGCAAAGATCAAGTTTGACCTAAAGTTGACTAGATTTAACCACGGTTGACTTGAGTTGACTAGTTTCTTAAAGAAGTTAGAAATAATTAAATAAAATTATTTAAATAAATGGAGTACTTACTTCTAATTAATTAAACAAAGTTATTTAATTAAATGAGAAGCCATTCCTAATTAATTAAATGAAGTTATTTAATTAAATAAGAAAAGTGTCTCTAATTAATTAAAGATTATTTAAATAAATAGAAAAAGTAATTATGACAACATATCTCATTTTATTAAATTAAATTATTTCAACAAAATCTCTTTTAAGTTCAAAAAGTGAAATTTCGAGTTCACTATTGATAAAAAATGAGTTAAATCAGTTATCTCTTTTTTCTACTCAAATTGAATCAGTTAACTCCTTATTTTACTCAAATTAAATCTGTTAACTCTCTTTAATTTGGAAATCTCCCTTTATGACTAAACTTCACCTTTAATCCTGACTGTTGATTGAAATCGATCTCAAACGTTAATTCAAGGAAAGTCTATTTAAGAGACCCTCACCTCTTCATTTTGAAAGGTTGAATGAGAATTTGTATCGAATTGTTGCTAAAATTCATACTCACATTTGCTCATATTCACATACGAAAAGATCAAGTTTGACTGAAAGTTGACCAAATTTAACCATGGTTGACTTGAGTTAACTAGTTTCGAAATGAATTTTGAAATAATTAAATAAAATTATTTAATTAAATGAAGTATTTACTTCTAATTAATTAAACAAAATTATTAAAATAAATGAGAAGCCATTCCTAATTAATTAAATGAAGTTATTTAATTAAATAAGAAAAGTGTATCTAATTAACTAAAGATTATTTAATTAAATAGAAAAACTAATTATGAGAGCATATCTCATTTTATTAAACAAAATCTCTCTTCAGTTCAAAAAGGGAAATTTTCAGTTCACTATTGATAAAAAAATGAGTTAAATCAGTTAACAACTTTTTCTACTCAAATTGAATCAGTTAACTCCTTATTTTACTCAAATTAAATCTGTTAACTCCCTTTAATTTGAAAATCTCTCTTTATGACTGAACTTCACCTTTAATCCTGACCGTTGATTGAAATCGATCTCAACAGTTGATGAATTCCAAGAAAGTCTATTTAAGAGACCCTCATCTCTTCATTTTGAAAGGTTGAATGAGATTTTGCATCGAATTGTTGTTGGAATTCATACTAACATTTGCTCATATTCACATACGCAAAGATCAAGTTTGACCAGAAGTTGACCAGATTTAACCATGGTTAACTTGAGTTGACTAGTTTCTTAAAAAAGTTTGAAATAATTAAATGAAATTATTTAATTAAATGGAGTACTTAATTCAAATTAATTAAACAAAGTTATTTAATTAAATGAGAAGTCATTCCTAATTAATTAACTGAAGTTATTTAATTAAATAAAAAAAGTGTCTCTAATTAATTAAAGATTATTTAAATAAATGGAAAAACTAATTATGAGAGCATATCTCATTTTATTAAATTAAATATCTCAACAAAATCTCTCTTAAGTTCAAAAAGTAAAATTTCCAGTTCACTATTGATAAAATATGAGTTAAATCAGTTAACTCCTTTTTCTACTCAAATTGAATCAGTTAACTCCTTATTTTACTCAAATTAAATATATTAACTCCTTTTAATTTGAAAATCTCCCTTAATTACTGAACTTCACCTTTAATCCTGACCGTTGATTGAAATCGATCTCAACCGTTGATGAATTCTAGGAAACTATATTTAAGAGGCCCTCATCTCTTAATTTTGAAAGGTTGAATGACAATTTGCATCGAATTGTTGCTGGAATTCATACTCACATTTTCTCATATTCACATACGCAAAGATCAAGTTTGATCAAAAGTTGACCAGATTTAACCACGGTTGACTTGAGTTGACTAGTTTTGAAAAGAATTTTGAAATAATTAAACGAAATTATTTAATTAAATGGAGTACTTACGTCTAATTAATTAAACAAAGTTATTTAATTAAATGAGAAGTCATTCCTAATTAATCAAATGAAGTCATTTGATTAAATAAGAAAAGTGACTATAATTAATTAAAGATTATTTAATTAAATAGAAAAAGTAATTATGAAAGCATATCTCATTTTATTAAATTAAATATCTCAACAAAATCTCTCTTCAGTTCAAAAAGAGAAATTTCCAGTTCACTATTAATCAAAAATGAGTTAAATCAGTTAACGCCTTTTTCTACTCAAATTGAATCAGTTAACTCCTTATTTTACTCAAATTAAATTTGTTAACTCCGTTTAATTTGGAAATCTCCCTTTATGACCGAACTTCAGCTTTAATCCTGACCGTTGATTGAAATTGATCTCAACCATTGATGAATTCTAGGAAACTATATTTAAGAGGCCCTCATCTCTTAATTTTGAAAGGTTGAATGACAATTTGCATCGAATTGTTGCTGGAATTCATACTCACATTTTCTCATATTCACATACGCAAAGATCAAGTTTGATCAAAAGTTGACCAGATTTAACCACGGTTGACTTGAGTTGACTAGTTTTGAAAAGAATTTTGAAATAATTAAACGAAATTATTTAATTAAATGGAGTACTTACTTCTAATTAATTAAACAAAGTTATTTAATTAAATGAGAAGTCATTCCTAATTAATTAAATGAAGTCATTTGATTAAATAAGAAAAGTGACTCTAATTAATTAAAGATTATTTAATTAAATAGAAAAAGTAATTATGAAAGCATATCTCATTTTATTAAATTAAATATCTCAACAAAATCTCTCTTTAGTTCAAAAAGAGAAATTTCCAGTTCACTATTAATCAAAAATGCGTTAAATCAGTTAACGCCTTTTTCTACTCAAATTGAATCAGTTAACTCCTTATTTTACTCAAATTAAATTTGTTAACTCCGTTTAATTTGGAAATCTCCCTTTATGACCGAACTTCAGCTTTAATCCTGACCGTTGATTGAAATTGATCTCAACCGTTGATGAATTCCGGGAAAGTCTATTTAAGAGACCCTCATCTCTTCATTTTGAAAGGTTGAATGAGAATTTGCATCGAATTGTTGTTGAAATTAGTACTCACATTTGCTCATATTCAGATACGTAAAGATCAAATTTGACCAAAAGTTGACCAGATCTAACCACGGTCGACTTGAGTTGACTAGTTTCGAAAAGAATTTTGAAATAATTAAATGAAATTATTTAATTAAATGGAGTACTTACTTCTAATTAATTAAATGAGAAGCCATTCCTAATTAATTAAATGAAGTTATTTAATTAAATAAGAAAAGTGTCTCTAATTATTTAAAGATTATTTAAATAAATAGAAAAAGTAATTATGAGAGCATATCTCATTTTATTAAATTAAATATCTCAAAAAAATCTCTCTATAGTTCAAAAAGGGAAATTTTCAGTTCACTCTTGATCAAAAATGAGTTAAATCAGTTAACTCTTTTTTCTACTCAAATTGAATCAGTTAACTCCTTATTTTACTCAAATTAAATCTGTTAACTCCCTTTAATTTGGAAATCTCCTTTTATGACTGAACTTCACCTTTAATCTTGACCGTTGATTGAAATCGATCTCAACTGTTGATGAATTTTAGGAAAGTCTATTTCAGAGACCCTCATCTCTTCATTTTGAAAGGTTGAATGAGAATTTGCATCGAATTGTTGCTAAAATTCATACTCACATTTGCTCATATTGACATACGAAAAGATCAAGTTTGATCGAAAGTTGACCAGATTTAACCATGGTTGACTTGAGTTGACTAATTTCGAAAAGATTGTTGAAATAATTAAATGAAATTATTTAATTAAATAAAGTGCTTACTTCTAATTAATTAAACAAAATTATTTAATTAAATGAGAAGCCATTTCTAATTAATTAAATAAAGTTATTTAATTAAATAAGAAAAGTGTACCTAATTAACTAAAGATTATTTAATGAAATAGAAAAAGTAATTATGAGAGCATATCTAATTTTATTAAATTAAATATCTTAACAAAATCTCTCTTAAGTTCAAAAAGGGAAATTTCCAGTTCACTATTGATAAAAAATGAGTTAAATCAGTTAACTCCTTTTTCTACTCAAATTGAATCAGTTAACTCCTTATTTTACTCAAATTAAATATATTAACTCCCTTTAATTTGAAAATCTCTCTTAATTACTGAACTTCACCTTTAATCATGACCGTTGATTGAAATTGATCTTAACTGTTGATGAATTCCAAGAAAGTCTATTTAAGAGGCCCTCATCTCTTAATTTTGAAAGGTTGAATGAGAATTTGCATCAAATTGTTGCTGGAATTCATACTCACATTTGCTCATATTCACATAGGCAAAGATCAAGTTTGACCAAAAGTTGACCAGATTTAACCACGGTTGACTTGAGTTGACTAATTTTGAAAAGAATTTTGAAATAATTAAACGAAATTAATTAATTAAATAGAGTACTTACTACTAATTAATTAAACAAAGTTATTTAATTAAATGAGAAGCCATTCCCAATAAATTAAATGAAGTTATTTAATTAAATAAGAAAAGTGTCTCTAATTAATTAAAGATTATTTAATGAAATAGAAAAAGTAATTATGAGAGCATATCTCATTTTATTAAATTAAATATCTCAACAAAATCTCTCTTCAGTTCAGAAAGGGAAATTTTCAGTTCACTATTCTTCAAAAATGAGTTAAATTAGTTAACTCCTTTTTCTACTCAAATTGAATCAGTTAACTCTTTATTTTACTCAAATTAAATCTGTTAACTCCCTTTAATTTTGAAATCTCCCTTTATGACTGGACTTCACCTTTAATCTTGACCGTTGATTGAAATCGATCTCAACCATTGATGAATTCCAAGAAAGTCTATTTAAGAGACCCTCATCTTTTCATTTTGAAAGGTTGAATGAGAATTTGCATCGAATTGTTGCTAGAATTCATACTCACATTTGGTCATATTCACATATGCTAATATCAAGTTTGACTAAAAGTTAACCAGATTTAACCACAGTTGACTTGAGTTGACTATTTTTGAAAAGAATTTTGAAATAATTAGACGAAATTATTTAATTAAATGAAGTACTTAATTCTAATTAATTAAATAAAATTATTTAATTAAACGAGAAGCCATTTCTAATTAATTAAATGAAGTTATTTAATTAAATAAGAAAAGTGTCTCTAATTAATTAAAGATTATTTAATTAAATAGAAAAAGTAATTATGAGAGCAGATCTTATTTTATTAAATTAAATATCCCAAAAAAATCTCTCTTCAGTTCAAAAAGGGGAATTTCCAGTTCACTATTGATAAAAAATGAGTTAAATTAGTTAACTCTTTTTTCTACTCAAATTGAATCAGCTAACTTCTTATTTTACTCAAATTAAATTTATTAACTCCCTTTAATTTGGAAATCTCCATTTATGACTGAACTTCACCTTTAATCCTGACCGTTGATTGAAATTTATCTCAACCGTTGATGAATTCCAGGAAAGTCTATTTAGGAGACCCTCATCTCTTCATTTTGAAAGGTTGAATGAGATTTTGCATCGAATTGTTGCTGAAATTCATACTCACATTTGCTCATATTCACATACGCAAAGATCAAGTTTGACCAAAAGTTGATCAGATTTAACCACGGTTGACTTGAGTTGACTAGTTTCAAAAATAATTTTCAAATAATTGAACGAAATTATTTAATTAATTGGAGTACTGACATCTAATTAATTAAAGAAAGTTATTTAATTAAATGAGAAGCCATTCCTAATTAATTAAATGAAGTTATTTAATTAAATAAGAAAAGTGTCTCTAATTATTTAAAGATTTTTTTAATTAAATAGAAAAAGTAATTATGAGAGCATATCTCATTTTATTAAATTAAATATCTCAACAAAATCTCTCTTCAATCCAAAAAGGGAAATTTCCAGTTTACTATTGATAAAAAATGAGTTAAATTAGTTAACTCTTTTTTCTACTCAAATTGAATCAGTTAACTCCTTATTTTACTCAAATTAAATCTGTTAACTCCCTTTAATTTGGAAATCTCCCTTTATGACTGAACTTCACCTTTAATCCTGGCCGTTGATTGAAATCGATTTCAACCGTTGATGAATTCTAGGAAAGTCTATTTAAGAGGCCCTCATCTCTTAATTTTGAAAGGTTGAATGAGAATTTTTATCGAATTGTTGCTGGAATTCATACTCACATTTGCTCATATTCACATACGCAAAGGTCAAGTTTGACCAAAAGTTGACCAGATTTAACCATGGTTGACTTGAGTTGACTAGTTTTAAAAAGAATTTTGAAATAATTAAATGAAATTATTTAATTAAATAGAGTACTTACTTCTAATTAATTAAACAAAGTTATTTAATTAAATGAGAAGTCATTTCTAATTAATTAAATGAAGTTATTTAATTAAAGAAGAAAAGTGTCTCTAATTAATTAAAGATTATTTAATTAAATAGAAAAAGTAATTATGAGAGCATATCTCATTTTATTAAATTAAATATCTCAACAAAATATCTCTTCAGTTCAAAAAGGGAAATTTTCAGTTCACTATTGATCAAAAATGAGTTAAATGAGTTAACTCCTTTTTCTACTCAAATTGAATCAGTTAACTCCTTATTTTACTCAAATTAAATCTATTAAGTCTCTTTAATTTGGATATCTCCCTTTATGACTGAACTTTACCTTTAATCTTGACCGTTGATTAAAATTGATCTCAATCGTTGATGAATTCTAGGAAAGTCTATTTAAGAGACCCTCATCTCTTCATTTTGAAAGGTTGAATGAGAATTTGCATCGAATTGTTGCTGGAATTCATACTCACATTTGCTCATATTTACATACGCAAAGATCAAGTTTGATCAAAAGTTGACCAGATTTAACCATGGTTTACTTGACTTCACTAGTTTCGAAAATAATTTTGAAATAATTAAAAAAAATTATTTAATTAAATAGAGTACTTACTTCTAATTAATTAAACAAAGTTATTTAATTAAATTAGAAGCCATTCCTAATTAATTAAATGAAGTTATTTAATTAAATAAGAAAAGTGTCTCTAATTAATTAAAGATTATTTAATTAAATAGAAAAAGTAATTATGAGAGCATATCTCATTTCATTAAATTACATATCTCAACAAAATCTCTCTTCAGTTCAAAAATGGAAATTTTCAGTTCACTATTGATAAAAAATGAGTTAAATTAGTTAACTCTTTTTTCTAGTCAAATTAAATCAGTTAACTCCTTATTTTACTCAAATTAAATCTGTTAAGTCCCTTTAATTTGGAAATCTCCCTTTATAAGTAAACCTCACCTTTAATCCTGACCGTTGATTGAAATCGATCTCAACCGTTGATGAGTTTCAGGAAAGTCTATTTAAGAGGCCCTCATCTCTTAATTTTGAAAGGTTGAATGAAAATTTGCATCGAATTGTTCCTTGAATTCATACTCACATTTGCTAATATTCACATACGCAAAGATCAAGTTTGACCAAAAGTTGACCAGATTTAACCAGGGTTGACTTGAGTTGACTAGTTTCGAAAAACATTTTGAAATAATTAAACGAAATTATTTAATTAAATTGAATATTTACTTCTAATTAATTAAACAAATTTATTTAATTAAATGAGAAGACATTTCTATTTAATTAAATGAAATTATTTAATTAAATAAGAAAAGTGTCTCTAATTAATTAAAGGTTATTTAATTAAATAGAAAAAGTAATTATGGGAGCATATCTCATTTTATTAAAATAAATATCTCAACAAAATCTCTTTTCAGTTCAAAAAGGGAAATTTTCAGTTCACTATTGATCAAAAATGAGTTAAACCAGTTAACTCCTTTTTCTACTCAAATTGAATTAGTTAACTCCTTATTTTACTCAAATTAAATCTGTTAACTCCCTTTAATTTGGAAATCTCCCTTTATGACTGAACTTCACCTTTAATCCTGACCGTTGATTGAAATCGATCTCAACCGTTGATGAATTTCAGGAAAGTCTATTTAAGAGGCCCTTATCTCTTCATTTTGAAAGGTAGAGTGAGAATTTGCATCGAATTGTTGTTGGAATTCATACTCACATTTGCTCATATTCACATACACAAAGATCAAATTTGATCAATAGTTGACTAGATTTAACCACGGTTAACTTGAGTTGACTAGTTTTGAAAAGAATTTTGAAATAATTAAACGAAATTATTTAATTAAATGGAGTACTTACTTCTAATTAATTAAACAAAGTTATTTAATTAAATGAGAAGCCATTCCTAATTAATTAAATGAAGTTATTTAATTAAATAAGAAAAGTGTCTCTAATATATTAAGGATTATTTAATTAAATAGAAAAAGTAATTATGAGAGCATATCTTATTTTATTAAATTAAATATCTCAACAAAATCTCTCTTAAGCTCAAAAAGGGAAATTTCCAGTTCACTATTGATCAGAAATGAGTTAAATGAGTTAACTCCTTTTTCTACTCAAATTGAATCAGTTAACTCTTTATTTTACTCAAATTAAATCTGTTAACTCCCTTTAATTGGAAAATCTCCCTTTATGACTGAACTTCACCTTTAATTCTAACCGTTGATTGAAATCGATCTCAACTGTTGATGAATTTCAGGAAAGTCTATTTAAGAGACCCTCATCTCTTAATTTTGAAAGCTTGAATGAGAATTTGCATCGAATTGTTGCTAGAATTCATACTCACATTTGCTCATATTCACATACGCAAAGATCAAGTTTGACCAAAAGTTGACCAGATTTAACCACGGTTGACTTGAGTTGACTAATTTTGAAAAGAAATTTTAAATAATTAAACGAAATTATTTAATTAAATGGAGTACTTACTTTTAATTAATTAAACAAAGTTATTTAATTAAATGAGAAGCCATTCCTAATTAATTAAATGAAGTTAGTTAATTAAATAAGAAAAGTGTCTCTAATTAATGAAAAATTATTTAATTAAATAGAAAAAGTAATTATGAGAACATATCTCATTTTATTAAATTAAATATCTCAACAAAATCTCTCTTCAGTTCAAAAAGGGAAATTTCTAGTTCACTATTGATAAAAAATGAGTTAAATGAGTTAAGTTCTTTTTCTACTCAAATGCATCCTTTAGGTAGATCTCCTGTCACCAAAGTGTTATCCTTCTTAGTTCAGCTTGCCAGACGCATCACTCACCCAGATCCATCGGCTTAGGTGCTCTCTGATAGATCCTTGTAGCATATAACTTTCTTCATGTCTGATCTTGGTCTGTTAGTACTTCGTCCTACCCATCTTATTGGCAAACGGTTCTCTTTTGAATTTTCACTTTCTTTTGATTTGGAATCTTCCCTTTTGGGTTTTGAAGTATCTTTTTCAAGCAATCTTTTTGTTCCCTCCTCAAAGTTTCCATGATCTTTCATATCATGGTATGCTACGAATGGGGCACTCTGAGCATACAGTTTTGATCAAGTCTTTCGTTTGTTTCTTTTTTTCTTGTGAGTTATCCAGTGTCAGTTCCACACTGTTTCCTCTGGGTTTCATGTGTGATGCTGGGGCAATCCTTGTGTGTTTGTTTCGAGTTAGTTTGTCAGTCCTCTAGATGGTTAGTGACACAGCCTTGATGTTTTTGGTAACCTTGGTAATTAACCAATAGTCTTATAGCAAATCTAGTGCTCAACTACATGGTGGTACTTCTCTTTGAAGTATCCCCCTGCTCAAAAAGTTTCAATGGAATCTCTTCATCTCCATTATCCCCCATCCATATCCAACATCTGTCTCTTCTACCATAGCTTGTGCAACCGTATCTCTCAGAATCAATCATCACTCTTATCTTTAGGGATCCACAATCCTAGTCTTAGGGATCCACCAATCCAATCAATCCACCAAGCCTCATCTTTCGAGATTCACAATCCTAGTCGTAGGGATCTCCGAAACCCATCTCCCACCAATGTTACTCTTTGAAATCCCGTTGCATCAGCTTTTTAATCCCCTCATTCATCTCCCCATCCTAGATTCCTTTTATAGTGCTCTGCTCCTTCATCCTCTGCAATCCCTGAGAACTTAAGCTTGCTTCCTCTTGTGCCTCTAATTCTCCCTTTATCATTCTCCCGTAGTGAGAGTTTGAGCTAACTAAACCTCTTCTCTTAAGCCAATCTGAGTCTTCTTACTCATCTCGGATTCTTGTACTTTTCAAGAAGTTGTCGAGCCTTACTTTCTCTCCCCGCCACCTTCTTGAGGGGGCATCTTGCACTCCATTCTCTCCTCTTCTGCTCTAGCCTTTGGCATCTTATTTTCTTATCTTTGATGCCATGCCACTTGTGGCATCACATCAAAGAGGGGCAAAATGTAAACATCTAAAAACTTTTAGAAAATAAAGTATTTTTATTTTCTGAAAAATTTCTGATAACATCATCATTTATTAATTAATTATTTTTTTAATTAATTAATTTATTTTTATGCCATTAAGTCCCTTTATCTTAATTAAAAATATTTAATTAAGGAATCCCTCCCAAAAATGTTTAAATCTTATTTAAACATTATTTTCTTATTTATTAATTATTTAATTAATAAATTGACCAAAAAATCTAAAATAAATAAAAAAATTATTTTTTTTCCAAAACTTGGCCAATTTCCTGAAGACCACTAACCTCTTCCAAAATCTTGTAATCCTTCTTTAATTTTGATTAAAGGCTAATCCCATCATTTCCTACCCCTAATCCCAACTCAAAATATTTAATTAAGATTAAATATTAATCCTCATGTTTATTAAAAAAGTTTTAATAAATATCTCCTCAACCCAAACCCTTGAAATAAATAAAATTTTATTTATTTTCTAAAAATCTAATTTATCCTCATCCTAAAACATTCTAGACTATTTTAGAAAGTCTTTATCCTCATCCAAAGTCTAGACTCTTCTAGAAGATGTCTTTAAACCTAATCCTAATCCCCTCCTAACCTTGTCACATTCCCTAAACATGGGTTAAAACTTACTAACCCAAGCCAAAGTTAACAAATATCTCCTCCTTCACCCACCCTCATTAAATGCCATCCACTTGCCTATCCCTAAGCTAATCCTAAACTATCATAATCCTTCCTCTAATCATTTGCACAATCCTAAGCAAGCTTAAAACCTTCCTAATCAAGCCCAAGTTAAAATTGCTCTCATCTCCCTCAAAATATCTCAACCATAAAACTTTATGAAGCTCACTAGGCCATAAATGACTCTTCCAAGCTCTTTTATTGCTCTTACAAGCCATTATGAGGGTCTTTATGAAAATTTTATCCCATTGAGCCTCCTTTGTTGACTCATCCTTCCCCTTTCCTCCATCCTCTCACCCTATGACATGTGTCACTCCCTAATTGGCTGTAAGGAAGCACAATCTATGTGCTCTCCTCTCTTGCAATCTGAGCCCTCCATGAGCTTTTTTCCATCCTTGCATCTTAGCCCTCAATCCCTCAAGCCTCTTGCCTATAAATTGGATCCTTCCCTTTTGCAAAACAACACAATCCATGAAGTAAAGTCATAATGTCATTTTAAGAAGCCATTTTACATCAAAACCATACACTCACACCTAAATTTCAACTCCATTTGAAGCCCTTTTTTAAGCATAAGCTTGAGCATACATCCTATCTATTTAGACAAAGCCACTCAACAAGAGAGCTTCTCATTGAGAGAGTCCATTAATGGCTCATATTCTCAATTGAGAGTTCATCTTAGTCTATCTTGAATTTTATAAATTTTGTTTAGTTTGTAGAAGCTTTATTTACATTTGGTTTTTATTAGCATACTAACATTGCTCATATGCATTTTGGCACGCCCGGTGGGACCCCGCATGGGTCACCTTCATTAGCTTTTTTAGTCAATTTTTGTATGTCATTTGCTAATTTTGGCTAATTTTGTTTGTTTTTGTGATTGGTAAGATTGTATAAATTAGTTTTGTAGGTCCACATGAGCATGAAAAAGAAAAAGGAACTCATAATCTATCTCATAGTGTTTGCAGATTTTTCAAGCTTATAGGTGGACAAAGCACTTGGAATTCTTCTTCCTCTTCTTGTCTATATTCTTCTTATTCCATCTACTTCTTCTTCTTCTTCTTGTGGGAGATCTTGGCCATTTTTTTTGAAGGAAGCAAAATCATACACGCTTCTTTTTAGTGCTTAAAATGAGCCCCTAAATCATACTTAAATCCATTAAAAACTAAAAATTTGTAAAAAAAAAAACCAATTCAATCATTTGCATCGTTGCAACATCAAGGTTTTAGATGCATTCATGCAAAGTTAGAACACTTCATTTTTGGAAATTTAAAAAGAACTTCAAGTTTCCATTTCAAAAGGTTCAAAATCAACACTAAATGCACACTAAAATCTAAATCAAACTCAAAGCATCAATCAAGGATAAAATGAATCTCATTTGAAAATATTTTAAAGTTCTTTTAAAAATTTTATGAAAACTAAGAGTCCTAAATGGTTGCCAAAAAATTGTCCTAAAAGCTTTGTTATTTGTTCCAAACAAATGTCTTGTTGCAAAATCTTGAATGTTTCTTAGGTTTTTCATGCATCAAAACAATCTAGGAATATCATTTTTGGGCTTAAAATATGCAAACGAGAACACAAAATCTTGAATGTAAAACAAAGTCCAAAGAGTCATTTTCACTTTTGAGTCCAAAACAATCTTGAATGATCTAAGGTTAAAATAAAGCACTTTAAATTCTTAAAACAACACACAAAATCTCAATCTTGGCTGCTCAAAGGAAAAAACTTGAATGTTTAATCACTTGTCTTTGAATGCATGTTGCTAAACACACTCTTGAATGCCATGGATTAAAATCAAATTTTTCTTGAATTCATGATTAAAACAACAAATCCAATCTTGAATGCCATAGATCAAATAATCATCTTTTGGGGCATAAAAAGAATCCACATTTTTGTAATGTTTTAAGTTATAAAAACAAATAAAAATGCTTTGAGTGAGTTTGTCGTTGGACTCACCCTCTTTAATCACCCATCAATTTAACCATTGGTTGCAATCTCAGTGCCATCTATGGGTATGGGTCCACCTAAGAGGGTGTTAAGTGCTCCACACAAATCAAATTCCACTCGCTTGGGTTTTTAGTGGTTTTTCTAAGTTAGAAAATTCCTCGAATGCGCATTAGTCTCGCTAACACTTCATTTGGGCATAAAAATTGAACAAATCTTGACATGGAGGGCCTTCGGGCACATGCTTGGAAATCGAGTTTCACACATCTTTGTTTTGGGCTTAAAACAAACTCACACTCAATCTTGAATGCCTAACAATCAATGAACATTGCATGGTTTGGACACATTTTCAATGACGCTCGCATTTCTTATGTTGATGATCTCTCAACTTTCATTATGCTGACAATGTTGTCAAATTGGAATGAATATTGTATGCCATAATCACAAGTGTCTTCAATCATAGCTTACAAAATATAAATCATCAATTGGAATAAACACGTGTCTTTTAAAGCCCAAGATCATGTATGTGGTCTTGTTTTACACTTTTTAGGAGGCCTGCTTGGGGATTTCATCACCCCTTGGGATGACCTCAACTCCAGCATTCCGACGGAGTATAAAAATTGGGAGGTGAATCCAAAGACACCTCTCTTGGAGTCAAGATTTTGTCACTCAGGCTAAGTTTCAAGGAACTTTATACCCTTGAGAAGTGAAAGAGAAGTGGGTTACCACTCCTCTCGACTGTGTGACATCTTTTTGGTTTCATCTACAAATTTGGGCCTCACGTACCTTGCGTATATCAAGGACTCCCTAGCTATAACAAATTTTATCCTTGTAGAAAGCTTCTTAGGATGTTGGTGTGTTTGACGTGGTTGCTCCAAAATTTTGTCTACTTGTTTGTTCATAGCTTTTGAATGAATGTTTGCCAACTTTGGTCAAAATCCCAAAAAAGCAGAAATCTCCCAGCTCAAGGCATACTTAGCATAGTCATTGCCTCATTAGAAAATCATCCAAGATCCCCCACTGCAACTGAATCTATCTAGTTTCTTTCTTTAGAACAATCCCAAATCCAAAGTCTCTCCAAATCATCCCCCCAGCCAGCTAGCAACCCAATCCAAAATCACACCCAAGCCTTTAGAGAGTTGTCATTCTGCTAGAATTTGCTATCCAATCAATCCGACCAATCCACTAGCCTCACCAAGGTTATCCCTTTGACAGAGCTTTGTCTAGGGTAATCTAGCTTTGTCACTTGTTATCCCTCATCACCTTGAGCTAAAGGTTGGGATCCACAAGTGGTCAATCTCGTGTCATGCCCATAGGATCATTAGTCTATCTTTAAGTTGACACAATATCCACCACTCCAGTGCATAGGAAAGAAAAACTCTCACTTTTTGACAGCATGCCCTTGAAGTCTTCCATCCATAGAGAAAGCCAAAAATCTCCAGCCAATCCTCCTTAAGTCTGTCATACAGCTTTGACTCTCCCTAGGAAATCCTTCATCAGCCAATCCAAAATCTGTGCTTAATCCAAATCCAACCATGAGCTTCTGTGTTCATCCATATGCAAGACCCCATCCCCATTTGACTCATCATCAAAATATGAAATCCCAAACCTATCATGATGTGTTTAGTCGTATTGTCCTTGCTCCTGCCACCTCCTATTCCAATGATGATGAAAATCTTGTTGACTATGACGGGTATATTAAAAGCCTTAGAAACATTCCCCCAAGCATCCCACAAAATCCATGCATTCTTCCAAACTATCTAGTAATGCCATCTGATATCCCAACTTCTCCTCCATCACCCAATCAACCAAGCTTTCAATCTTCCACCCCCATCACACTAGCTATTCCTGTCAATCCACCTCCAGCTCTGACACACGAGTCTCCAAAGAATCTCTTAGAGGAAATACAAGAAAATTCACCGCTAGCAGTCAATAAGCCATGTCATCTAATCCAACCATGTGAAGTAGTTAGTAATGAAGCTTCCCCATATATAATATCACCTCCATCTCCCATAGTAATCATCCCCATACCATCCATCAAATTGCTTAAAATCTTTCCACTTCCCACAAGCATCAAAATCCTACCATCTGTCAAAACCCTCCAAATCCTATCCACATCACCTCCAAGAATTTCCCAAATCTCCCATAATGACCCTTATGCATCCATCTTCTACTCACCCATCTCCACTACTGAATCTCCCATCTATCCATCCGCTGCCTTTGAAGAGTCCATCCCTTCACCTCCTATCGCACCATCTACTCCAAACCAATCCTATCAAGATCCTGCCCAAAAGCATGTTGACATCCCCCAAAGCATAAATGAAGATATCATCGTACCATGTCTTCCATCCATAGTGCAGTCACTATCCCCTCGATCTCGAAAACCTCAAGTCATACCTCCTCTACTACAGAATATCTTTTCATCCCATCAGCTAAATCAAGATCCTATCCTACCATCTCCTCTGCTCCATGCTTCCATCTTACCACCTATCCAAGCTATTTCACCATCTATAATATACCCTCTTGGTTCACTTACATTCATCCATAGTGGCCTCCTCTCAGCAGAAGAATTAAGAATAGTATCTCCCTATTGTAGTACATCTAATAAAGCACTTCCACCATTTTCTGCAAGCAAAAAGTATCCTTAGCTAGTTCAAATGCTCAATCGATGGCATTATCAAGGTCAAGGTTTAGGACCACAAGAGCAAGGAATTAGAAAGCCTATTATTGCACAAAAAAATCTAAGATTTCATGGTCTTGGATATGTATCCAAAGGCTCACCATCTAAAGGTGTTGGTACACCACACCCCCAAACTAAGCCTATCTCCAAACCCCCCATGCCAGCCTCCCATCACTCCTTCAAGAAATCTTATGTCATCCCCCCTCCACCATCTTTGCAACCCAAAACAACCTACCATATCCCCCCTTCATCCGCTAAATCCATTTTGGGTCCCTATGTCCCAAAATATACCATCCTCCATCCTCCTATCAGCCATCATAAAAATCCTATTCCATCCATTCCTACGCAAGATCAACAAAGGCACGTATCAGGGCACATCATCCATCATCCCCCTACATGATCTTCCATATCCTCTCCATCTCACAAAGTGTCTCCTAACCATCTTCCAAAAGCTTACCACAACAATGTGAATGCCAACTTCAAAATGCATAAAGCTAAAAATCCACATCCTAGGCAATCATATGTCTATTCTAAAAGACATACTCCAAAAAGGCAAAATCCAATCAAAGAATGTCAAACAATGCAAAAGCCTATGAAAAGAAAATCCAAAACCATGTGGATCCCAAAGAAAAAAGTTGAAACCCAATGCATAATGGCATCCACCATTGCTGATCCCCCATCTAGTGACTCATGTCCCCCATCTCCTAACTCCATCTTGGGTGCCTATATTCCCAAGCGTGCTTCCACAAATCCTTCATCAAGCCCGCATCTACCATCTATCCCCTATATGCTCTTTTCACACCCATCCCAACATGTGCCAATGTTGATCCTGCAAGCATCCCCATCTCATGCTCCTTTCCAGCCTTTTCATCCCTCCATCTCCTACCATCAATCCCATCTAATCCGATCTATTGCATAAATCACACATCCGGTGTACCAACAACTAGCAACAAAATTGAACATTCCAACAGCCAGTGAAAAATCCTAAAAAAGCCAAAATAGCTGAAGAAAGCCAAAATCATTCCAGCTAAGTCCAAAGTCAAAAAGTCAAAAAAAATAATAAAGAAAAATAAAGCGTCCACTGGTGAAAACTTGGCAATTCAAGCACCTTGGACAAGTACCATGATGAAAACTTGGTAAACAAGCGTCATGCATAATCCAACCATCCCCAACTTAGCCTATCATCCTCATGATTTTGTCACATCTTGCCATCCAGCTCCATCTTCCAACTTATCCACCTATCTTTCATCCTCCAGCTTTTATCTATCACTATCCACTTATCTTCTACAACCTCACCCCATCATCCCAGTTATCATCCATCTCCCTAGCCCCTTTAGCTTTTTCCATCCTAGCTTCAATCCTATCACATCCATCATAAGACCTCTTTTTGCATGTTATCTTCTAATTGGGGGCACTATATTCCTTGGAGATCTTGTCTTGTCCATCCTCCCTTGTCATTGGTATCTAGCTCTAGGCTATCCTCATGAAAACCCAATGTCATCTCTTTATATCCATCATAATCCTAGCTATCTACCATCCTATCTAGCCATCTCATCCTTCTCCTCTAGCTATCCTTAGTCACAAAATCTCTCATCATCATTGAATGCATCCTTGCACATCCATATCTTACACTATCAATTCATCCTTAGCTTCTGCATCTTGCACCAACTTGAGCCATCCCGCTATCTTATCATCTAGAGCTCCTGTACAGCTTGTAAATAATCTTGTATCCAATGCTTGTATCATACCTTGTATCATAGCTTGTATATCCAATCTTGTCCAAAACGACTTGTACATTTGTACCATATCTTGGTTCATCAGCTTGTACATCCTGTTTAGCTTAGTATCATTGTATCTATCCAGCGTTCGTGTCAGTTTGTCCTTGATCAACATCTTGCACCCATTGCACATCTTGGTTAGCTATACCAATGCATCCTTTAGCTAGATCTCCTGTCACCAAAGTGTTATCCTTCTTAGTTCAGCTTGCTAGATGCATCACTCACCCAAATCCATTGACCTAGGTGCTCTCCGATAGATCCTTGTAGGATATAGCTTTCCTCATGTCTGATCTTGGTCTGTTAGTACCTCGTCCTACCCATCTCGTTGGCAAATGGTTCTCTTTTGGATTTTCACTTTCTTTTGATTTGGAATCGTCCTTTTTGGATCTTGAAGTATCTTTTCCAATAAATCTTTTTGTTCTCTCCTCAAGCTTGCCATGATCTTCCATATCATGGTATGCTACGAATGGGGCACTCTGAGCATACAATTTTGATCAAGTCTTTTGTTTGTTTCTTTTTTTCTTGTGGGTTACCTAGTGTCAGTTCCACACTATTTCCTCCGAGTTTCATGTGTGATGTTGGGGCAATCCTTGTGTGTTTGTTTTGAGTCATTCTGTCAGTCCTCTGGATGGTTGGTGACATGGCCTTGATGTTCTTGGTAACCTTGGCAATTAACCAATAGTCCTATAGCAAATCTAGTGCTCAACTACATGGTGGTACTTCTCTTTGAAGTATCCCCTTGCTCAAAAAGCTTCAATGGAATCTCTTCATCTCCATTATCCCCCATCCATATCCAACATCTATCTCTCCTACCCCAGCTTGTGCAACCGTATCTCTCAGAATCAATCATCACTCTTAGCTTTAGGGATCCACAATCCTAGTCTTAGGGATCCACCAATCCAATCAATCCACCAAGCCTTATCTTTCGAGATCCACAATCCTAGTCCTAGGGATCTCTAAAACCCATCTTTCGCCAATCTTACTCTTTGAAATCCTGTTGCATCAGCTTTTTAATCCCCTCATCCATCTCCCCATCCTGGATTCTTTTTATAGCGCTCCACTCCTTCATCCTCTGCAATCCCTAAGAACTTAAGCTTGCTTCCTCTTGTGCCTCTAATTCTCCCTTTATCATTCTCCCGTAGTGAGAGTTTGAGCTAACTAAACCTCTTCTCTTAAGCCAATCTGAGTCTTCTTGCTCATCTTGAATTCTTGTACTTTTCAAGAAGTTGTCGAGCCTTGCTTTCTCTCCCTGCCACCTTCTTAAGGGGGCATCTTGTAGTACATTCTCTCCTCTTCTGCTCTAGCTTCGGGCATCTTATTTTGTTATCTTTGATGGCATGCCACTTGCAGCATCACATCAAAGAGGGGAAAAATGTAGACACCTAAAAACCTTTAGAAAATAAAGTATTTTTATTTTTTGAAAAATTCTTGATGACATCATCATTTATTATTTAATTATTTATTTAATTAATTTATTTATTTTTATGCCATTAAATCCCTTTATCTTAATTAAAAATATTTAATTAAAGAATCTCTCCCAAAAATGTTTAAATCTTATTTAAACATTATTTCCATATTTATTAATTATTTAATTAATAAATTAACCAAAAAACCCAAAATAAATAAAAAATTTATTTTTTGTCCAAAACTTGGCCAATTTCCTTAAGACCACTAACCTCTTCCAAAATCTTCTAATCCTTAATTAATTTTGATTAAAGGCTAATCCCATCATTTCTTACCCCTAATCCCAACTCAAAATATTTAATTAAGATTAAATATTAATCCTCATGTTTATTAAAAAAGTTTTAATAAATATCTCCTCAACCCAAACCCTTGAAATAAATAAAACTTTATTTATTTCATAAAAATCTAAGTTATCCTCATCCTAGGAAATTCTAGACTATTCTAGAAAGTCTTTATCCTCATCCAAAGTCTAGACTCTTCTAGAAGATGTCTTTAAACCTAATCCTAATCCCCTCCTAACCTTGTCACCTTCCCTAAACATGGGTTAAAACTTACTAACCCAAGCCAAAGTTAACAAATATCTCCTCCTTCACCCACCCTCATTAAATGCCATCCACTTGCCTATCCCTAAGCTAATCCTAAACCATCGTCTAATCATTTGCACAATCTTAAGCAAGCTTAAAACCCTCCTAATCAAGCCCAAGTCGAAATTGCTCTCATCTCCCTCAAAATATCTCAACCATAAAACTTTATGAAGCCCACTAGGCCATAAATGACTCTTCCAAGCTCTTTTATTGCTCTTACAAGCATTTATGAGGGTCTTTATGAAGATTTTATCCCATCGAGCCTCCTTTGTTAACTCATCCTTCCCCTTTCCTACGTCCTCTCACCATGTGACATGTGTCACTCCCTGATTGGCTATAAGCAAGCACATTCCATGTGCTCTCCTCTCATGCAATCTGAGCCCTCCATGAGCTTTTTTCCATCCTTGCATCTTAGCCATCAATCCCTCAAGCCTCTTGCCTATAAATTGAATACTTCCCCTTTGCAAAATAACAAAATCCATGAAGTAAAGTCATAATGCTATTTTAAGAAGCCATTTTACATCAAAACTATAAACTCACACCCAAATTCCAACTCCATTTGAAGCCCTTTTTGAAGCGTAAGCCTGAGCATACATCCTATCTATTTAGACAAAGCCACTCAACAAGAGAGCTTCTCATTTAGAGAGTCCATTAATGGCTCATATTCTCAAGTGAGAGTTCAACTTAGTCTATCTTGAAGTTTACGAACTTTGATTAGTTTGTAGAAGCTTTATTTAAATTTGGTTTCTATTAGCATACTAACATTGCTCATATACAATATTCACATATGCAAAGATCAAGTTTGACCAAAAGTTGACCAGATTTAATCATAGTTGACTAGAGTTGACTAGTTTCAAAAAGAATTTTGAAATAATTAAATGAAATTATTTAATTAAATGGAGTACTTACTTCTAATTAATTAAACAAATTTATTTAATTAAATGAGAAGTCATTCCTAATTAAATAAATGAAGTTATTTAATTAAATAAAAAAAGTGTCTCTAATTAATTAAAGATTATTTAATTAAATAGAAAAAGTAATTATGAGAGCATATCTCATTTTATTAAATTAAATATCTCAACAAAATCTCTCTTCAGTTCAAAACGGGAAATTTCTAGTTCACTATTGATCAAAAATGAGTTAAATCAATTAACTCCTTTTTCTAATCAAATTGAATCAGTAAACTCTTTATTTTACTCAAATTAAATCTGTTAACTCCTTTTAATTTGGAAATCTCCTTTTATAACTGAACTTCACATTTAATCCTGACCGTTGATTGAAATCGATCTCAACTGTTGATAAATTCTAGGAAAGTCTATGTAAGAGACCCTCATCTCTTCATTTTGAAAGGTTGAATGAGAATTTGCATCGAATTGTTGCTGGAATTCATACCCACATTCGCTCATATTCACATACACAAAAATCAAGTTTGACGAAAAGTTGACCAGATTTAACCACGGTAGACTTGAGTTGACTAGTTTCGAAAAGAATTTTGAAATAATTAAATAAAATTATTTAATTAAATGGAGTACTTACTTCTAATTAATTAAACAAAGTTATTTAATTAAATGAGAAGCCATTCCTAATTAATTAAATAAAGTTATTTAATTAAATAATAAAAGTATCTCTAATTAATTAAAGATTATTTATTTAAATAGAAAAAGTAATTATGAGAGCATATTTCATTTTATTAAATTAAATATCTCAACAAAATCTCTCTTCAGTTCAAAAAGGAAAATTTCCAATTCACTATTGATCAAAAATGAGTTAAATAAGTTAACTCTTTTTTCTACTCAAATTGAATCTGTTAACTCCTTATTTTACTCAAATTAAATCTGTTAACTCCCATTAATTTGAAAATCTCCCTTTATGACTGAACTTCATCTTTAATCCTGACTATTGATTGAAATTGATCTCAACCGTTGATGAATTCTAGGAGAGTTTATTTAAGAGAACCTCATCTCTTCATTTTGAAAGGTTGAATGATAATTTGCATCGAATTGTTGTTGGAATTGATACTCACATTTGCTCATATTCACATACGCAAAGATCAAGCTTGACCAAAAGTTGACCGCATTTAACCACGGTTGACTTGAGTTGACTAGTTTTGAAAAGAATTTTGAAATAATTAAACGAAATTATTTAATTAAATGGAGTACTTACTTCTAATTAATTAAACAAAGTTATTTAATTAAATGAGAAGCCATTTCCAATTAAATGAATGAAGTTATTTAATAAAATAAGAAAAGTGTCTCTAATTAATTAAAGATTATTTAATTAAATAGAAAAAGTAATTATGAGAGCATATCTCATTTTATTAAATTAAATATCTCAACAAAATCTCTCTTTAGTTCAAAAAGGGAAATTTCCAGTTCACTATTGATAAAAAATGAGTTAAATGAGTTAACTCTTTTTTCCACTCAAATTGAATCAGTGAACTCCTTATTTTACTGAAATTCAATCTGTTAACTCCTTTTAATTTGGAAATCTCCCTTTATGACTGAACTTCAACTTTAATCCTGACCGTTGATTGAAATCGATCTCAACCATTGATAAATTCAAAGAAAATCTAGTTAAGAGACCCTCATCTCTTCATTTTGAAAGGTTGAATGAGAATTTGCATCAAATTGTTGCTGAAATTCATACTCACATTTGCTCATATTCACATATGCAAAGATCAAGTTTGACCAATAGTTGACCAGATTTAACCATGGTTGACTTGAGTTGACTAGTTTAGAATTTTTTTTTAAAATAATTAAATGAAATTATTTAATTAAATGAAATTATTTAATTAAATAGAGTACTTACTTCTAATTAATTAAACAAAGTTATTTAATTAAATTAGAAGCCATTCCTAATTAATTAAATGAAGTTATTTAATTAAATAAGAAAATTTTCTCTAATTATTTAAAGATTATTTAATTAAATAGAAAAAGTAATTATGAGAGCATATCTCATTTTGTTAAATGAAATATCTCAACAAAATCTCTTTTTAGTTCAAAAAGGGAAATTTCCGGTTCACTATTGATCAAAAATGAGTTAAATCAGTTAACTCCTTTTTCTACTCAAATTGAATCAGTTAACTCCTTATTTTACTCAAATTAAATCTGTTAACTCCTTTTAATTTGAAAATCTCCCTTTATGACTGAACTTCACCTTTAATCCTGACCATTGATTGAAATTGATCTCAACCATTGATGAATTCCAAGAAAGTCTATTTAAGAGACACTCATCTCTTCATTTTGAAAGGTTGAATGAGAATTTGCATTGAGTTGGATCTAAAATTGATACTCACATTTGCTCATATTCACATACGCAAAGATCGAGTTTGAACAAAAGTTGATCAGATTTAACCACGGTTGACTTGAGTTGACTAGTTTCGAAAAGAATTTTGAAATAATTAAATGAAATTATTTAATTAAACAGAGTACTTACTTCTAATTAATTAAAAAAATTTATTTAATTAAATGAGAAGCCATTCCTAATTAATTGAATGAAGTTATTTAATTAAATAAAAAAAGTGTCTCTAATTAATTAAAGGTTATTTAATTAAATAGAAAAAGTAATTATGAGAGCATATCTCATTTTATTAAATTAAATATCTCAACAAAATCTCTCTTCAGTTCAAAAAGGGAAATTTCTATTTTACTATTGATTAAAAATGAGTTAAATCAGTTAACTCCTTTTTCTACTCAAATTGAATCAGTTCACTCCTTATTTTACCAAAATTAAATCTGTTAACTCCCTTTACTTTGGAAAACTGCCTTTATGACTAAACTTCACCTTTAATCTTGACCATTGATTAAAATCGATCTCAACCGTTGACGAATTCCAGGAAAGTCTATTTAAGAGGCCCTCATCTCTTCATTTTAAAAAGTTGAATGAGAATTTGCATGGAATTGTTGCTGGAATTTATACTCACATATATTCATATTCACATACGCAAAGATCAAGTTTGACCAAAAGTTGACAAGATTTAACAACGGTTGACTTAAGTTGACTAGTTTGAAAAAGAATTTTATAATAATTAAACGAAATTATTTAATTAAATGGAGTACTTCTAATTAATTAAACAAAGTTATTTAATTAAATGGGAAGCCATTCCTAATTAACTAAATGAATTTATTTAATTAAATAAGAAAAGTGTCTCTAATCAATTAAAGATTATTTAATTAAATAGAAAAAGTAATTATGAGAGCATATCTCATTTTATTAAATTAAATATCTCAACAAAAGCTCTCTTCAGTTCAAAAAGGGAAATTTCCTGTTCACTATTGATCAAAAATGAGTTAAATCAGTTAACTCCTTTTTCTACTCAAATTGAATTAGTTAACTCCTTGTTTTACTCAAATTGAATCTGTTAACTCACTTTAATTTGGAAATCTCCCTTAATGACTGAACTTCACCTTTAATCTTAACCGTTGATTGAAATCGATCTCAACCATTGATGAATTCTAGGAAAGACTATTTAAGAGACTCTCATCTCTTTATTTTGAAAGCTTGAATGAGAATTTGCATCGAATTGTTGTTGGAATTCATACTCACATTTGCTCATATTCACATATGGAAAGATCAAGTTTGATAAAAAGTTGACCAGATTTTACCACGGTTGACTTGAGTTGACTAGTTTCAAAAAGAATTTTGAAATATTTAAATAAAATTATTTAATTAAATAGAGTACTTACTACTAATTAATTAATCAAAATTATTTAATTAGATGAGCAGCCCTTCATAATTAATTAAATGTGGTTATTTAATTAAATAAGAAAAGTGTCTCTAATTAATTAAAGATTATTTCATTAAATAGAAAAATTAATTATGAGAGCATATCTCATTTTATTAAATTAAATATCTCAACAAAATCTCTCTTAAGTTCAAAAACCTAAAAATTTCTAGTTCACGTTTGATAAAAAATGAGTTAAATCAGTTAACTCTTTTTTCTACTCAATTCAAATCAGTTAACTCCTTATTTTACTCAAATTAAATCTGTTAACTCACTTTAATTTGGAAATCTCACTTTATGACTGAACTTCACCTTTAATCCTGACCGTTGATTGAAATCGATCTCAACCGTTGATGAATTCCAAGAAACTCTATTTAAGAGACTCTCATCTCTTCAGTTTGAAAGGTTGAATGAGAATTTTCACCGAATTGTTGCTGAAATTCATACTCACATTTGCTCATATTCACATACGCAAAGATCAAGTTTGACAAAAAGTTGACCAGATTTAACCACGGTTGACTTGAGTTGACTAATTTCGAAAATAATTTTGAAATAATTAAATAAAATTATTTAATTAAATGGAGTGCTTACTTTTAATTAATTAAACAAAGCTATTTAATTAAATGAGAAACCATTCCTAATTAATTAAATGAAATTATTTAATTAAATAAGAAAATTGTCTCTAATTAATTAAAAATTATGTATTTAAATAGAAAAAGTAATTATGAGAGCATATCTCATTTTATTAAATTAAATATCTCAACAAAATCTCTCTTCAGTTCAAAAAGAGAAATTTCCAGTTCACTATTGATAAAAAATGAGTTAAATTAGTTAACTCCTTTTTCTACTCAAATTGAATCAGTTAACTCCTTATTTTACTCAAATTAAGTCTGTTAACTCCCTTTATGACTGAACTTCACCTTTAATGTTGACTGTTGATTGAAATCGATCTCAACCATTGATGAATTCTAAGAAAGTCTATTTAAGAGACCCTCATCTCTTCATTTTGAAAGGTTGAATGAGAATTTGCATCGAATTGTTGCTAGAATTCATACTCAGATTTGCTGATATTTACATACGCAAAGATCAAGTTTCATCAAAAGTTGACCAGATTTAACCACGGTTGACTTGAGTTGACTAGTTTTGAAAAGAATTTTGAAATAATTAAAGGAAATTATTTAATTAAATGGAGTACTTCTAATTAATTAAACAAAGTTATTTAATTAAATGAGAATCCATTCCTAATTAATTATATAAAGTTATTTAATTAAATAAGAAAAGTGTCTCTAATTAATTAAAGATTATTTAATTAAATAGAAAAATTAATTATGAGAGCATATCTCATTTTATTAAATTAAATATCTTAACAAAATCTCTCTTCAGTTCAAAAAGGGAAATTTCCAGTTCACTATTGATCAAAAATGAGTTAAATCAGTTAACTCCTTCTTCTACTCAAATTGAATCAGTTAACTCCTTATTTTACTGAAATTAAATCTGTTAACTCCCTTTAATTTGGAAATCTCCCTTTATGACTGAACTTCACCTTTAATCCTGACTGTTGATTGAAATAGATGTCAACCGTTGATGAATTCCAAAAAAATCTATTTAAGAGACCCTCATCTCTTCATTTTGAAAGGTTGAATGAGAATTTGCATCGAATTGTTGCTAGAATTCATACTCACATTTGCTCATATTCACATACGCAAAGATCAAGTTTGACCAATAGTTGACCAGATTTAACCACGATTGACTTGAGTTGACTAGTTTCAAAATTTTTTTGAAATAATTAAACGAAATTATTTAATTAAATAGAGTACTTACTTCTAATTAATTAAACAAAGTTATTTAAATAAATTAGAAGCGATTCCTAATTAATTAAATGAAGTTATTTAATTAAATAAGAAAAGTTTCTCTAATTAATTAAAGATTATTTAATTAAATTAAAAAAGTAATTATGACAGCATATCTCATTTTATTAAATTAAATATGTCAACAAAATCTCTCTTCAGTTCAAAAAGGTAAATTTCCAGTTCACTATTGATCAAAAATGAGTTAAATCAATTAACTCCTTTTTCTACTCAAATTGAATCAGTTAACTCCCTATTTTACTCAAATTGAATCTATTAACTCTCTTGAATTTGGAAATCTCCCTTAATGACTGAACTTCACCTTTAATCCTGACCGTTGATTGAAATCGATCTCAACCATTGATGAATTCTAGGAAAGTCTATTTAAGAGACCCTCATCTCTTCATTTTGAAAGGTTAAATGAGAATTTGCATTGAATTGTTGCTGGAATTCATACTCGCATTTTCTCATATTCACATACGCAAAGATCAAGTTTGACAAAAAGTTGACCAGATTTAAGCACGTTTGACTTAAGTTGATTAGTTTCGAAAAGAATTCTGAAATAATTAAACGAAATTATTTAATTAAATCTAGTACTTACTTCTAATTAATTTATCAAAATTATTTAATTAAATGAGAAGTCATTCCTAATTAATTAAATGAAGTTATTTAATTAAATAAGAAAAGTGTCTCTAATTAATTAAATATTATTTAATTAAATAGAAAAAGTAATTATGAGAGCATATCTCATTTTATTAAATTAAATATCTAAACAAAATCTCTCTTAAATTCAAAAACTTGGAAATTTCTAGTTCACTATTGATAAAAAATGAGTTAAATCAGTTAACTCCTTTTTCTACTCAAATTGAATCAGTTAACTCCTTATTTTACTCAAATTAAATCTATTAACCCCCTTTAATTTGGAAATCTCCCTTTATGACTGATCTTCACCTTTAATCCTGATCGTTGATTGAAATTGATCTCAACCATTGATGAATTCCAAGAAACTCTATTTAAGAGACCCTCATCTCTTCATTTTGAAAGGTTGAATGAGAATTTCCACCGAATTGTTGCTGGAATTCATACTCACATTTGCTCATATTCACATATGCAAAGATCAAGTTTGACCAAAAGTTGACCAGATTTAACCATGGTTGACTTGAGTTGACTAGTTTTGAAAAGAATTTTGAAATAATTAAACAAAATTATTTAATTAAATGGAGTACTTACTTCTAATTAATTAAAAAAAGTTATTTAATTAAATGAGAAGCCATTTCTAATTAATTAAATGAAGTTATTTAATTAAATAAGAAAAGTGTCTCTAATTAATTAAAAATTATGTATTGAAATATAAAAAGTAATTATGAGAGCATATGTCATTTTATTAAATTAAATATCTCAACAAAATCTCTCTTTAGTTCAAAAAGGGAAATTTTCAGTTCACTATTGATAAAAAATGAGTTAAATCAGTTAACTCCTTTTTCTACTCAAATTGAATCAGTTAACTCCTTATTTTACTCAATTTAAATCTGTTAACTCCCTTTAATTTGGAAATCTCCCTTTTTGACTGAACTTCACCTTTATCCTGACCATTGATTGAAATCGATCTCAACCATTGATGAATTCCAAGAAATTCTATTTAAGAGACCCTCATCTCTTCATTTTGAAAGGTTGAATGAGAATTTGTATCGAATTGTTGCTAAAATTCATACTCACATTTGCTCATATTCACATATGCAAAGATCAAGTTTGACCAAAAGTTGACCAGATTTAACCATGGTTGACTTGAGTTGACTAGGTTTGAGAAGAATTTTGAAGTAATTAAACAAAATTATTTAATTAAATGGAGTACTTACTTCTAATTAATTAAACAAAGGTATTTAATTAAATCAGAAGCCATTCCTAATTAATTAAATGAAGTTATTTAATTAAATAAGAAAAGTGTCTCTAATTAATTAAAGATTATTTAATTAAATAGAAAAAGTAATTATGAGAGCATATATCATTTTATTAATTTAATTATCTCAACAAAATCTCTCTTCAGTTCAAAAAGGGAAATTTTCAGTTCACTATTGATAAAAAATGAGTTAAATCAGTTAACTCCTTTTTTTACTCAAATTGAATCAATTAACTCCTTATTTTACTCAAATTAAATCTGTTAACTCTCTTTAATTTGAAAATCTCCCTTTATGATTGAACTTCACCTTTAATCCTGACTGTTGATTGAAATCGATCTCTACTGTTAATGAATTCCAGGAAAGTCTATTTAAGAGACCCTCATCTCTTCATTTTGAAAGGTTGAATGAGAATTTGTATCGAATTGTTGCTGAAATTCATACTCACATTTTCTCATATTCACATACGCAAAGATCAAGATTGACCAAAAGTTGACCAAATTTAATCACGGTTGACTTGAGTTGACTAGTTTCAAATTTATTTTTGAAATAATTAAACAAAATTATTTAATTAAATGGAATACTTACTTCTAATTAATTTAAAAAATTTATTTAATTAAATGAGAAGCCATTCCTAATTAATTAAATGAAGTTATTTAATTAAATAAGAAAAGTGTCTCTAATTAATTAAAGATTAGTTAATTAAATAGAAAAAGTAATTATGAGAGCATATCTCATTTTATTAAATTAAATATCTCAACAAAATCTCTCTTCAGTTCAAAAAGGAAAATTTTCAATTCACTATTGATAAAAAATGTGTTAAATGAGTTAACTCCTTTTTCTACTCAAATTGAATCAGTTAACTCCTTATTTTACTCAAATTAAATCTGTTAACTCTCTTTAATTTGGAAATCTCCATGTAATGCCTCGCCAAGGGATCCAAAAAATTAACCTAAAATTTCACTAAGTTTGGTAACATTTTTTTTTTTTAAAAATTACATGAAAGTAAATACCACATATAACTTATTCACAATAACGAAAGTAATAGCAATGTCCATCTAAAAATAAACATTACATACTTAACAGATTACATTCTTTAATATCCCTTAACGTGGATTACATACATGTTTCCACCTAGTACAACATCCACATGAAATAATAATGATAAGTCCATTGTACAAATGTTCTTTCTAAATTACATTCCAGAATGCACAATCATCCACTGTGCATGTCACAGGGTATGAAGGCTTAAAAGAATATACATATGTGAAATATAGTACATCACTCTATTCTAATCCATGATACATCAAAGTAAAGATAATCACATGATACACATGATTCACCATCGTAGAAGTCATATACATCCATCGTAAAGATCAAACATAATAAACTAAGTGCACGGTTCCTCCCGACCATTAATAGCATCATTAGACCATCGTGGGCCCTAGCCATCCCTCCGTGCGTAACATCCCAAATCATCGAAGAGATCATCGACATTAACATAGTAGGAATGTCACTCCTAATAAATACAACATCATATGTAGAGGTAATCTAACATGCAAATATAAGCATAAGATAACACCATCTAACATATGCTAATCATCAATGAAAGGATACATATCCACCATCACGAAGGATGCTTCAACCACGATGTCTCAATGAATCTCAAATGATAAGAGTGAAAAATACACTACCACTCGACCGCATGGTACCTAAGTGGTCCACTCCCATTGTGTTGAGGAGATAATATTAAGTCCCAAACAGGCTATCAAAATCACATAGCACAAGTCTCTAAAGTCCAGGAATCCTAAAAGTATACTAACTCAAAGGTTTCAATCACAAAACAGACATCTACTTCCTAGAGGCACACAATGACATGTAGGAACCTACTATGCAAGTGGGAAAGTGTCATCGCATTTATCTCGTACAAGTTACCTTGGCAGTTAGGTAAACTCCACGGGTCCATACAGATCTCATGCGGCCACTAGTATCCTCTCATATTGACAAGACATACTATGGAATGCAAGGTCGCAACCATGCGTTCTCACTACTCCCATCCTAGCCTATACAAGCACTCAAGGCATGGGCGAGAACAAAAACTCTTATCTTTTTAGGTTCATTCAGTTAGTATTAGGTGTGAATGTTATCACTTATTAATCCAACTTACAATGAGTTACGCTGGCAGCCTCTTAGGGCCAAGACCCCCATTGCAAGCCACTTCCCGACACTACATGCAGATATCCTACCCTAATGCTCATGGTATCATAAATCATCAAAATCACCAAAAAAAATCCATAATAAAATCATCAAATATCCACATTAAGAATCATCAAATATCCATGATAAAATCATCAAATATGCTTAAAGCATCAAATCTCCATGAGCAACATCCATAGAAAATCATGACCACAATAGCTCTCTATTGGCAATTGAAGTATCTCTGATAATCAAAGTATCCATTGGTTCTCAATAACCAAAATATGTCTCAATCATACTGATCGAAGACTCCAAAAATGGTTGAGTCAAACATGTCACAACATGACATCATTAAGAATAAATCCACATTTCAGTCCTATCATGGCGACTAGAATATAACCAAGGATAACTGATCGATGACCAAAAATAATGGTTAAGTCAAGGGTCTCAAACATAAGAATCTCAACTTTAACAATCAGTAATCACAACCAATACATAGAGCATTCCATCACATAATCATGGTTGGGTTTATAAAGATTGAGAATAAAACATCATCATGATATCACAATCACATTCATCATGATATCACAATCACATAACCCCCAAGCCTTTGGTAGACATCCTATATTGGTCAACACTAGTCAACCCAAAATCCAAAACATTAGCATAAAGAATACACAATGTAAACATATATTTTGGTTTTGCTAAGTTTTGAAATTTGAATTTAAATACAAAAATCTTGATTTACATTTTCAAGTTAAAAAAATAAATGGAGGAACATTTGTACGTTTTTCTCATGTATTGTTTTTGGATGGATAAAAGTTTTCCTCTAAAATCCAATTTTTCATTATAATATTTTATTAAAATCATTCTCCACCAACTTTAATTAAATTTCATATACTTTATATATTTTATAATTTAAAACTATTAATTAAATCTTAATAGTTAAATTATAAAATTATAAAATTATTCATCATTATAAAAGATGAATTCTTAAATCTTTTATCAAACAATTTTAAATCTTTTTAATAACATATTTACATATTCCATATATACATATATATATTTATATTTAAATATTTATATACATACATATATAAGCTATAAATATTTATTATCGCATTTTATAAAAATTGAATATTATTAATTTCGAATTATATCATATCACATATAACAATAAAAGTCGAATAACGATCTTTCCTTTTAACAAAGCCGAATTATAAATGCCGTCGACTATCACCGAAGTGACATCTGCCATGGGTACCCTGCTGACGCAAGTACCCTACAACTGTTACTGTCATGGGTACGCTGCGTAGCAGGTACCTCGTGATCCATTCAAAGCACGGGTACGGGGGTGCAATTTCGCCCCCACCCAAAATGTAATTTTTTTTAATATTTTTTTTTTAAAACAATCACTGGGTGATTTTTTAAACGTTTATTAAAATGTTTCCGCCCACAGTATGATATTTGATTTTTAACACACATAAATATATACATATGTATGTATATATATATATATAAAGATATATGTATATATATATATATATATGTATGTATATATATATATATATAATATACAAAATTACAAATATCACAGTATATATATATATATATATATATATATATATATATATATAAGCAAAATGATAATTTATGAATTCAATCTTCAATTTTCAAAATTTCTCTATAAATCTTTGATTCCCAAAATTTTCAATAATTAATTTAATGGGTTTGGCTATGAATTTAAACCCTAGCCCCGTTTTCCTTTTCAGATCTATGCATATAGAATTCTCAAATAAATTTTAATTGCCCAAATTGAAAATGCATAATGAAATATGAGATTCTTCACAAGACATATGGAAGACACGAAGAAGACAGGTATGCATAATGCGGAAATAGCCTAAGTAAAATCACAAGAATCTACCCAGATTCTGATGCTAATTCACTCTTCCTCAAAAACTCGCAGAGCAAGCTCCCTTCTTCAGAATTCTTGAGTCCTCCAATGCTCCAATTGTTCTCTATGCTATCCACGCCATCCACGCTATCTCTAAGCTTCTAGGAATGCTTGAATATAAAGAGCTCTCAGGAAACCTCTAGAATGCTTCGAGAAACAGCTGGAAGGTGTCACCTACTAAGCATGGGTCTTTTCCAACATTTTTGATAAGCCATAGGGTTGTAGACACCATGTGCTTAATTAATGCACTAACCCCCGTGTTGTTGACACATGAGAAATAGAGAAATGCGTTAATTCCCATGCAAGCTTATAACTCCAATTTACTTTTAAAATAATTTCCATTTAAATATTTATAACTTCCATTTTCATTTTTATAACTTTTATTTTAATTTTTTTATAACTTTTATTATTATTATTTGTTTATTAATTTATTAGTATTTTATAATTATTATTTATTTTAATTTTTAATTCTCTTTTATTTAATTCTTTTCTTTCAATTAATTCTCCTTTAATTAATTATGATCAAAATATCAAAGATCATGATATTTAATTTTCTCAAATAATTAATTTATTAATTAAAACTATTTGTTGAGACTTAATTAATAGAGAATTCACCATAGACCTCCAAGATAAAATATGAAAACCCATCATAGGACAATTCATACAAAATTAGTCTAAAAGATTAAAACTCACGAAATATGTCATCCGACACATTCAGTGGGTACTCAATTCTGATACTTGTCCTATCTCACTAGGACAAATGGTTTTAGGGTTTGGGATTTGGACTTGAGAATTTATCTCCCCTCTCTTATCTTCGAGATAGTGTAATCGGGTACGCTCATCTTGGCAATTCAGGGAAGTCGATACCTGGTACTTGCAACCTGCAGAAAAACCATGCATATACATACAATATATATAGTGCTAAGCTAAACAAGCAATGGCAGGAAGTGGTGCATCGTGTAGATCCCAACTAAGCAGGTGACTACAACTCCCTTCCTTAACCACATCATAAATGCCATACAATAAGAAAACATACACACCATACACATGCAATTATGGGGTAAGTATCCATAATAAAACACATGAGATAATAAACCATCTAACTAATCATCAACAATAACTGAAAACAATATAATGATCATCATACATACATGAAATGTAAAGTCTAAATGATCTCATCATATAAAAACTAAATCCATAACATAATGTCTGATAGTCTCAAAACAATACCACTAATCCATACACATAATACTAGTCCATCAAAGTCTGATAATAGTAGCAACAATGAGTCTAGAAAAGATGTGGACGAGGGTAGGCACTACACTCCGTTTATGGCTGAACTTCACCTTTAATCCTTACCGTTGATTGAAATCGATCTCAACCGTTGATGAATTCCAGGAAAGTCTATTTAAGAGACCCTCATCTCTTCATTTTGAAAGGTTGAATGAGAATTTGCATCGAATTGTTGTTGGAATACATACTCACATTTGCTCATATTCACATACGCAAAGATCAAGTTTGACCAAAATTTGACTAGATTTAACCACGGTTGACTTGAGTTGACTAGTTTTGAAAAGAATTTTGAAATAATTAAACGAAATTATTTAATTAAATGGAGTACTTACTTCTAATTAATTCAACTAAGTTATTTAATTAAATGACAAGCCATTCCTAATTAATTAAATGAATTTATTTAATAAAATAAGAAAAGTGTCTCTAATTAATTAAAAATTATTTATTTAAATAGAAACAGTAATTATAACAGCATAGCTCATTTTATTAAATTAAATATCTCAACAAAATCTCTCTTCAGTTCAAAAAGGGAAATTTCCAATTCACTATTGATCAAAAATGAGTTAAATGAGTTAACTCCTTTTTCTACTCAAATTGAATCAGTTAACTCTTTATTTTACTCAATTTAAATCTGTTAACTCCCTTTAATTTGGAAATCTCCCTTTATGACTGAACTTCACCTTTAATCCTGACCGTTGATTGAAATCGATCTCAACCGTTGATGAGTTTCAGAAAAGTCTATTTAAGAGACCCTCATCTCTTCATTTTGAAAGGTTGAACGAGAATTTGCATCGAATTGTTGCTAGAATTCATACTCACATTTGCTCATGTTCACATACGCTAAGATCAAGTTTGACCAAAAGTTGACCAGATTTAACCACGGTTGACTTGAGTTGACTAGTTTCAAAAATAATTTTAAAATAATTAAACAAAATTATTTAACTAAATGGAGTACTTACTTCTAATTAATTAAACAAAGTTATTTAATTAAATGAGAAGCCATTCCTAATTAATTAAATGAAGTTATTTAATTCAATAAGAAAAGTGTCTCTAATTAATTAAAGATTATTTAATTAAATAGAAAAAGTAATTATGAGAGCATATCTCATTTTATTAAATTAAATATCTCAACAAAATCTCTCTTCAGTTCAAAAAGGGAAATTTCCAATTCACTATTGACCAAAAATGAGTTAAATGAGTTAACTCTTTTTTCTACTCAAATTGAATTAGTTAACTCCTTATTTTACTCAAACTAAATCTATTAACTCCCTTTAATTTGGAAATCTCCCTTTATGACTGAACCTCACCTTTAATCTTGATCATTGATTGAAATTGATCTCAACCGTTGATGAATTCAAAGAAAATCTATTTATGAGACCCTCATCTCTTCACTTTGAAAGGTTGAAGGAGAATTTGCATCGAATAGTTGCTGGAATTCATACTCACATTTGCTTATATTCACATACGCAAGGATCAAGTTTGACCAAAAGTTCACCAGATTTAACCAAGGTTTACTTGAGTTTACTAGTTTCGAAAAGAATTTTGAAATAATTAAAGAAAATTATTTAAACAAATGGAGTACTTACTTCTAATTAATTTAAACTAGTTATTTAATTAAATGAGAAGCCATTCCTAATTAAGTAAATGTAGTTATTTAATTAAATAAGAAAAATGTCTCTAATTAATTAAAGATTATTTAATTAAATAGAAAAAGTAATTATGAGAGCATATCTAATTTTATTAAATTAAATATCTCAACAAAATCTCTCTTCAGTTCAAAAAGGGAAATTTTCAGTTCACTATTGATCAAAAATGAGTTAAATCAGTTAACTCCTTTTCTTACTCAAATTGAATCAGTTAACTCCTTATTTTACTCAAATTAAATCTATTAACTCCCTTTAATTTGGAAATCTCCCTTTATGACTGAACTTCACCTTTAATCCTGACCATTGATTGAAATCGATCTCAACCATTGATGAATTCCAGGAAAGTCTATTTAAGAGACCCTCATCTCTTCATTTTGAAAGGTTGAATGAGAATTTGCATCGAATAGTTGCTGGAATTCATAATCACATTTGCTCATATTCACATACGCAAAGATCAAGTTTGACCAAAAGTTGACCAAATTTAACCACGGTTGACTTGAGTTGACTAGTTTTGAAAAGAATTTTGAAATAATTAAACAAATTTTTTTAATTAAATGGAGTACTTACTTCTAATTAATTAAACAAAGTTATTTAATTAAATGAGAAGCCATTCCTAATTAATTAAATGAAGTTATTTAATTAAATAAGAAAATTGTCTCCAATTAATTAAAGATTAGTTAATTAAATAGAAAAAGTAGTTATGAGAGCATATCTAATTTATTAAATTAAATATCTCAACAAAATCTCTCTTTAGTTCAAAAAGGGAAATTTCCAGTTCACTATTGATCAAAAATGAGTTAAATCAGTTAACTCCTTTTTCTACTCATATTGAATCAGTTAACTCCTTATTTTACTCAAATTAAATCTATGAACACCCTATAATTTGGAAATCTCCCTTTATGACTGAACTTCACCTCTAATCCTGACCGTTGATTGAAATCGATCTCAATCGTTGATGAATTCGAAGAAAGTCTATTTAAGAGACCCTCATCTCTTCTTTTTGAAAGGTTGAATGAGAATTTGCATTGAATTGTTGCTGAAATTAATACTCACATTTGCTCATATTCACAGACGCAAAGATCAAGTTTGACCAAAAGTTGACCAGATTAAACCATGGTTGACTTGAGTTGACTAGTTTCGAAAAGAATTTTGAAATAATGAAACGAAATTAATTAATTAAATGGAGTACTTACTTCTAATTAATTAAACAAAGTTATATAATTAAATGAGAAGCCATTCCTAATTAATTAAATGAAGTTATTTAATTAAATAAGAAGAGTGTCTCTAATTAATTAAAGATTATTTAATTAAATAGAAAAAATAATTATGAGAGCATATCTCATTTTATTAAACTAAATATCTCAAAAAAATCTCTCTTCAGTTCAAAAAGGGAAAATTTCAGTTCACTATTGATAAAAAATGAGTTAAATCAGTTAACTCCTTTTTCTAGTCAAATTGAATCAGTTAACTCCTTATTTTACTCAAATTAAATCTGTTAACTCCCTTTCATTTGGAAATCTCCCTTTATCACTGAACTTCACCTTTAATCCTGACCATTGATTGAAATCGATCTCAATCGTTGATGAATTCTATGAAAGTCTATTTAAGAGACCCTCATCTCTTCATTTTGAAAGGTTGGATGAGAATTTGCATCAAATTATTGCTGGAATTCATACTCACATTTGCTCATATTCACATACGCAAAGATCAAGTTTGACCAAAAGTTAACCAAATTTAACCATGGTTGACTTGAGTTGACTAGTTTCAAAAAGACTTTTGAAATAATTAAACAAAATTATTTAATTAAATGGAGTACTTACTTCTATTTTTTTTTTTTTAAAAGAGGGGTAAATGCTTTGACCTGGAGCAATGAACCAGTGAGGCCACAAATGGGGGAGCTCATCCCCATGAGATTTCAACCTTGATGGCAAGGATAACAACACAACAACTTAACCATCACAATATGCCACTATTGGGAGTACTTACTTCTAATTAATTAAACAAAGTTATTTAATTAAATGAGAAGATATTCCTTATTAATTAAATGAAGTTATTTAATTTCTGAGGCCTCACCTAATTTTTCATAGTACCAATGAGATAATTGCATTACGGTGATTTTAATCCTATGTTTGATACACTTTTAAGACTGTAGGGTTATGTCATTTTAATATCTGCATTTTGATGATCCGCAATTACCTCTGTGTATTATGACCTAATTGATGCATTTAATGATTCTATTTCATGTTGTAAGCTATTGACATTGCTTTAATAGAAATTGAATGGTAGAAATGCTTGTAATATAAGAAGGTAATGTTGAAGTGGAAATTAGAGTTAAAAGATAAATTTTGTTATGCATTGAGACCTATCCCGCATACATAGGGATTCAATAGTTATGGATTCAGCATCTTGTCGTAGAATATAAAGTTATTCAGAATATTAAATTGACCATGTTATGCTGATAAGTAAAGTTTAGTTTTATAGTATTTTGAACATTTTACATGGAAATTGTTAGAAGAAGTAATGTAATTATAAGGAATGAAGTATGGAACTCAAATGTCAAATGTGATATGTAAGTTTTGATATTTTAATATTTTGAAGGTTATATTTGAAATGATTAAGAAAGGGAAAGTTAATTTGAGATGATGAAATATATGCAAGTCTAATGTTGAGTGAGATAATGATTTATTTTACATATGCTTATATGATTTTCTTGGACTACTGACGCTCGAGTTTAGTGTGCAGGAATTTGACCATGGGTTAAAGGGGAATTAAGGCTCAAACTACTACAAACATGACATAACCAAGGTTGAATCAGTGGAAAAGATTCAAACCTTTCGTATATGTGAATTGTATGTGTGCGTAGTAGCCTAGTTCATGTATTATTGTAAAACAAGTCATTTTTTTTAATATAATGTGATATTTTGTGTGTGTCACTTGACACTTGTGGTTGTTATGTGATATGACATGTTATTCGTCAATGGATCATGTGGCCACCTTATTCCATGATAAATGCCTCAATTGAGTTATTTGATTATTGCCTTAGTCAGTAAAAGGACAAAGTCATCACCTTGGGGAATTTGAAATTTGAATCACCTAGCTTTGGGAGGGTCATAAAGTAACTTAAGGTAAGTTGGGATTAAAATTAACCCCACCCATGTTAGTACTATAGGCTAGGGAGCTATGAATGACCTCTAGGGTGTCTAGTGGACCTAGGAGACCCCATGAAAATGACATTCTTTATGGAATCCGAAAATGAGAAGCATATATATATATATATAGAGGTATGGCTAAATGAGAAACCACTTGGCCTCTCTCTAATTTTAGAGACAGTTAGGTTTTGGAGGGAGAGGAGGGGATCTCTACTGCAACTATCCTTACCCTAGCTTGGACCAAGGTTGGTATCTCAAGCTTGCTTCCTTTCCTTTTTCTTTCTTTTAGCATGGTTAAGCCAATCTGCAAGTGTGGAGTTTATCAATGGAGTATGCATTACATTGCATTATGGAGTAGCATTCATGTGAGTGTTTGAATGGTGTTCATTCCATGTAGATTAGTGTGACACCATTGTGCATCTTGTTGTATTGTGTGGAGTATTGTGAGTATGAGGTTTGGATTTCCTCTATTTCCTTGTTGCATTATGGGTGTTGATATTGTGTTGTGATAATGTGATGTGCTCTTGAAAATATGTTGTTTTATTGCTACTTGGTTTTATTTTCTTGTTGTGCTTGAGTGTTCTTATGGGTGTGGGACTTACACTCACCCTTGTGGGAAGGGAAGAGAAGTCCAGGGTGAACAGGCAGCAGTTGGATTGCATACTTGAGGACCTTGGAGTATGGGCTCCATTGTATGCCATTGCCATATTCATCTTTTGCCTTGGGGAAGGATAAGAAAAAAAAAAAAAAAAAATGGTGAGGAAGGAAGTAACTAAAGTATGGGTTTGTAGGAAGCTAAAGCTCTTGGTTGTGTGTGGTGTAGGATGTTGTGTTGGTAGTGTGTGTGGTGGAAGATGTTTATGAAGTCCCAAAAGGGCATGATATTATGAAGCCCCAAAAGGGCCTTGTATTTTGTTGATTTAGCCCCGAAAGGGCATGAGTTTTATGGCAAATATGATATGAAATGGTAAACCTCCTTGTGTTTCCACCTTCACCCTATGTTCAAGGTTCCAATGGTGAGCCTTTGTGAAATATCCTTGGGATGTGATTTGTTGCAATTTTGTTATGTGGTGTATATGTTTCTTACAAGTGTGTATGTGGATTTTGTTTGAACCTTGTTCCCCTAGCACGGGGGTGGTCTCTTTGAGGCCTATGGTTGGGTGGAAAGCACCCATGGTCCTTTTTTTTTGTTGTGATGCATTTGCAAGTTCTTAGAGAAAAATCTTGGAAACTTGGAGTCCTTGTTATCTTCCATGTGCATAGGAGGAGAAGACAATATTGCATTGAGATGAGATAGAGAGAAAAACTCCATTTTGTTATGTGAGCCTAAATGTATTGTAAGAGAAAGCTACTGTCTTGGGTTGATTGTCAATGGAAAGGTTGTGAGTGCTCATGTGTAGTAAAAGTATTTTCCATTGTGTATATTATGATATGTTGACTTCACCACCTTTTTGTGTATCATGAGGGTATCACTAAAGATAATTCATTGTAATAATATTGTTGTTTTATTGGATGGTAACACCAATCAGAGATCCAAATTACTTGATGCTCTTGAGTGGAATGCAAAAGAAATTTGATATCATAGAAGAGAAAATATTCATAGGAAGGATTATCCTGGTGGATTGCTATTATCATTTTAGTTCCATTGTTTACCAATTGTCAAAGTACATTCAAATCTAGATTTTCATAAGAAGATAATGTTGAGAAAATGGTTTCTATATTTCATAATCCATAGATAGGGATAATCCAGATAACTTCATATAAAGTCTTGTCATGAAATGTTGAGTTATTGGATTAAGTTAATGTTTTGAATGCTAAATGAATCACAATTTTAAAACTATACTTAGTTTATAATTATCTCCTAATTATCCTTGCAATAACTTACCTTGAATATCCTAGATTACAGAAGAAGAAAATCAAGTGATGATATAAAATATACAAGACTCATCTTTTAAGCTAGTAACTGCTATGAGAGAGTTCAACTAAAGCATAACACCTTTATTGTTCTTGACCTGTTGATAAGATAACCTTTGACCAATTTTTTTTATAAATGACTTTTAATCATATTAAATAGATTATTCTAAATGATACTAATCAATATAATTCTCCTAGTACTAGGTAACTTTGTTCATCATCGTAATAATAATTTCATTAATACTAAAATAAAATAATTAACCCTAATAATACATTCACCAAACCCTTCTCTCACTACTTATAGATTTAGTACAAGCCATTGTCATAAAATTACTATAAATAAGGACTTACATATAGATTTAAAGAGTTATATAGATAGCATCAAGGAGCTAGCATTTTCGTTATCTCATAGGTGAACAATGATCTATCATTAGTGTCGTTCTCAACTTCAAGATAAGACATATATAAAAACATTTACCTCTAATATTCCTCGATGAAAGATCTTTCTGAGGCACTACTAATATCATTATAGTGAAAATAAGAAAAGAAAGAAATCAACAATAAACAAGAATTGAATTTCAATTAAAAGATTAAATTTATTTTATAAGATTTTACGCTTTTTTTAAAAATAAATAAATATAATCTATACAGTTTTGCTTTTAACTAACATTAGCTAAACTTGTATTTCTTTACTCATTCCATTGATAAAGGAATACTAAGTTAATATTATGTGTCAAAAATGTTCCTATATGCCTTTCACATTTGTCACTGCATGTAAGAGAGCTTAGTGACCATAGATTGAACTAGAATGAAGGAATTGTAAAGAAAATAAATGCAAGATTTATCTAAGATTTTCTATGCAAGTAAATGAATATAATCTAGATGAAATACAAATTTAATCTAAGAGTTAGTAAGAAAACATTGAAGCTAGAACATGTAAAATGAATGTATTGAATGAGAATGTAATAAACTGTTTTAAAAAGCACAAAAATGGAGTACTCAAACTGATAGAGTTTATTCATTCACAAATTTTATCCTCTCAAATGAGAGACATAAGTTCCCAATTTATAGAGAAATCCAAAATAAATCAATGGTGTATATCAATTAGATGAATGGTGGAGATTGAATGAATGTTCACTTTGAAATGGAAGTTTCCATTTAAGAGAGAGTTAATTGATTTGTTTCCTTGTTCTTTTTAAAATCACTCAATGTTTCCATTTTTTTGTATAAAAACAAATCAAAAGAAGATTTTGGAGATTTTGTTAAAATTATGTCTCATATTTTGAATATTTAAATTTAAATTATATATATATATATATATATATATGTAGATATTTAATTCAAATAAGTAATAAATTCATTTTGCATGTAATTTTAGAAAATATCAAAATTAATATAATCAAAGTATTAGGAAAATTTAATTAAATTAATTGATTTAGTGGATTTAATAGCCAAGATGTCAATATTCATGAGCTTATTATTTTATTTATATTTATTTCTTTATTAATTCTTATAGTGATTTTTGTAGATTAATGATTTTCTACAATTGATATTTAAATCAAATAGAGTCAATTAGGACTAGAAATGCCTAATAAATTAGGATTTTGTTGATAATTAGAAAGCTTAGGAGTAAGTTAGTTTTTGAGACCAATTTGAGGTATTACAAATATAAAAATACAAGGTATACTATCCATTATATTATGATCCAATTTAATACTATTCCTATAACTAACAACATTAACTATTTATGATTAATTGTACATATATGACAATTATAATTGATTATCATTAATAATAGTGTTGAAGGGTCTAGGTGTCATAAAAATATAGCATATAAATTAGGGCAGTGTACATGTTGGATAAGCTGGATAATTACTTATTTAGGTACATCCATTTGGACACAATTCAAATTGGGAATCTAGGTTTCAAAAATAATTTATATGTTACTTTATAGATATCATGCTTACCCTCAAGGATAGGATGTTAAATTGAATCATTGATAAACAATATTTCTATAGTAAGGTTGCGTAAGCATATGTTTCCTTCTGAGATGTAGTGCCTACCCTCGTTCACATCTTTTCTGGACATTGTTATTATCTTCAAACTATGATAGACTAGTCTTATGTTGATGGATTAGTGGTATTGTTTTGACACTATCAGACATTATGTTATGGATTCAGTGGTTATATGATGAGATCATTTAGATTTTACATTTCATGCATACATGATGATCATTATACTATTTTCAATTATTATTGATGATTAGATGGATGGTTTATTATCTTATGTGTTTTATTATGGATACTTACCCCATACTTGCATGTGTATGGTGTGCATGTTTTCTTATTGCATGGCATTTTTTATGTGGTTAAGGAAGGGAGTCGTAGTCACCTGCTTAGTCGGGATCTACACGATGCACCACTTCCTGCCATTGTCTGTTTAGCTTAGCATTATATATATTGTATGTACATGCATGGTTTTTCTGCAAGTTGCAAATATCGGGTATCGACTTCCCTGAATTGCCAGGATGAGCGTACCCTATTATACTATCTCAATGATAAGAGAAAGGAGATAAATTCTCAAGTCCAAATCCCAAACCTTTAAACCAATTGTCCGAGTGAGGTAGGACAAGTATCTGGATATTTTATCCACCGAATGTGTTGGATGACATGATTCATGATTTTTAACCTTTTAGACTAATTTTGAGTGATTTTCTCTATGATGGGTTTTCAAATTTTATCTTGGAGGTCTATGGTGAATTTTCTATTAATTAAGTCTTAATAAATAGATTTAATTAATAAATTAATTATTTGAGAAAATTAATATAAAATATCATGTTATTTGATATTTTGATTGTAATTAATTAAATGTGAATTATTGAAAAAATTAATTAAATAAAAGAAAATTAGAAATTAAAATTAATAATAATAATAAAATAATAATAAAGTAATAAATAAATAAATAATAATAATAAAAGTTATAAAAGTTAAAATGAAAGTTATAAATATTTAAATAAAAATTATATAAAAAGTGAATTGGAGTTATAAGCTTGAATGGGAATTAACGCACTTCTTTATTTCTCAAGTGTCAACAATAGGGAGGTTAGTGCATCAATTAAGAACATGGTGTCTACAACCCTAAGGCTCATCTTGAAGGTTGGAAAAGACCCATGCTTAGTTGGTGACACCTTCCAGCTGTTTCTAGAAGCATTCTAGATGTTTCCTGAAAGCTCTTTATATTCAAGCATTCATAGAAGCTTAGACATAGCGTTTGGAGAGCAATTGGAGCATTAGAGGACTTGAGCATTCTGAAGAAGGGAGGAGCTTGCTCTGTGAATTTTCTGAGGAAGAGCGATTTAGCATCAGAATTCGGGTAGATTCTTGTGATTTTACTTATGCTATTTTCGCATCATGCATTCTTTGTCTTCTTCGTGTCTTCCATATGTCTTCTGAGAAGTTTCATATTTTTATGCATTCTCAATGTGGGTAGATTAATTTAATTGGAGAACTTTATATGCATTCTATAATGCAAATATCTTATTCTTAATTGTAGATATAATCTTTGTGAAAAACATACATGGTTATATATTCAGATGTGCGTACATATACATATATATAAATATATATTTATATATATGCATATGTATACATTTATTATGGATATATTATAAAATTCAAATATATATATACATACATACATATATATATATATATATATATATATACTGATATATATATATATATATATATATATATATATATAATGCATCGAATTGAGCGATTGATTAAATCGCAGTGGAAAATTTATTAATTCGCATCGCGATTTATATCGCATGGAACAAAGTTTATATATTATATCCCATGGGCACATTTTGTACCCCGTGCCGGCGGAAGGCAGAGGCCTGCCATCGCAGGTCTGCGGTGACAGGGGTACTACGTACCCACTGTCGGCGCAGTGCTTGCGACCGTAGGTACTACGTACCGCAGCAAGAGTTGGGGGGGTTTTAATTGATGTTTATGTTATGCAAAAAAATAAAATAATAATGTTTATGTTAAAATTTTTATATACAGTCGATTTCTCATTACTATGTAATATGAAGTCAATCGAAAATTGTTAATTCGATTTTATGAAAACATATTTACATATGTATGTATGTATATATATATTTATATATATATGTATGTATGTATGTATGTATGTATGTATGTATGTATGTAATATGTAAATATTGTATTTATAAATTTAAGTTATTATGTGATCAATGACTTATATTTATGGTTTATTTTCATAAAGGTGACTCTTTAATAATTTTCAACTATTTAATAATTTAAATGTTTTAAATTATTAAATAAGGAATTGATAGTTGAGTGGGTGATGTATCAAACAAATGTTATTAATTGGAAAATGGATTTTTTTTGGTTCTAACAAGGAAAACTTTTATTTATCCAAAAACAATATATGTGTTCTCCATTCATTCTTCAGACTTGGAAACTTAAACTAAGATCTCCACATTTAAATTCAAGTTGTAAAACCAAAACATGTGTTTACATCATGTATTCTTTATGCTATTGTTTTGGGTTTTGGGTTGACTAGTGTTGACCAGTATAGGACGTCTACCAAAGGCTCGGGGGTTATGTGATTGTGGTGACATGATGATGTTTTAATCTCGATCTTTATAAACCCAACCATGGTTATGTGATCGAATGCTCTATGTATTGGTTGTGATTACTGATTGTTATAGTTGAGATTCTTATGTATGAGACACTTGACTTAACCATTATTTTTGGTCATCGATCAGTTATCCTTGGTTATTTTTCTAGTCACCATGATGGGACTGTAATGTGGATTTATTTTGATGATGTCATGATGTGACATGTTTGACTCAACCATTTTTGGAGTCTTCGATCAATTTGATTGAGATATATATATGTTGGTTATTGAGAACCATTGGATATTCGATTATCAGTGATACTTTAGTTGCCAATAGAGTGCTTTTGTGTTCATGATTTTCTATGGATATTAGCTCATGGAGATTTGATGCTTTTATGCATATTTGATGATTTTGTTATGGATTATCTTTTTTGATTTTGTCATTTATGATTCCATGAGCATTAGGGTAGGATATTTGCATGTACTGATGGGAAGTGACTTGCAATGGGGGCCGGGGCCCTAAGAGGTTTCCAGGGTAACTCATTGTAAGTTGGATTAATAAGTGATAACATTCACACCTAATACTAACTGAATGAACCTAAAAAGATAAGTGTTTTGTTCTCACCCATGCCTTGAGTGCTTGTATAGGCTAGGATGGGAGTAGTGAGACACATGGTTGCGACCTTGCATTCTGTAGTATGCCTCGTCAGTATGAGAGGATACTAGTGGCCACATGAAATCAGTATGGACCCGTGGAGTTTAGCTAACTGCCAGGGTAACTTGTACGTGATAATTGTGATGACACTTTCCCGCTTGCATAGTAGGTTCTTACATGTCATTTTGTGCCTCTGGAGATTAGATGTTGGATTTTGTGTTTGGAACCTTTGAGTTAGTATACTTTTAGGATTCCTGGACTTATAGAGATATGTGTTATGTGATTTTGATAGCCTATTTGGGACTTGAGATTATCTCCTTAGCATGGTGGGAGTGGACCACTTAGGTACCACGCGGTCGGGTGGTAGTGTATTTTCCACTCTTATCATTTTGAGATTCATTTAGACATCGTGGCTAATGTGTCCTTCATGATGATGGATATGTATCCTTTTTCATTGATGATTGGCATATGTTAGATGATGTTATCTTATGCTTTTATTTGCATGCTAGATTACTTCTACATATGATGTTGTATTTATTAGGAGTGACATTCCTACTATGTAATACCAATGATCTCTTCGATGATTTGGAATGTTACGCATGGAGGGATGGATAGGATCTACGATGGTCTAATGATGCTATTGATAGTTGGGAGGAACCATGCACTTAGTTTATTATGTTTGATCTTTATGATGGATGTATGTGTTCTCTATGATGTTGTATCATGTGATTATCTCTACTCTGATGTATCATGGATTAGAATAGGATGATGTACCTTATTCTATGTATGTATAATTTTGAGCTTGTTATACCCTGTGACATGTACAGTGGATGAATGAGCATTTGAAATGTAATGTGTAAACATTGGACTTATCATTATTATTTCATGAGGATGTTGTACTAGATGGATTCATGTATGTAATTCAACGTTAAGGGATCTTAAAGAATGTAATCTGTTATTTATGTTATGTTTACTTTCATGAAAAAAAAATGTTTCTAAAACTTAGTAAAATTCTAGGTTAATTCTTTGGATCCCTTGGCCGAGCATTACATTTGGTATCAGAGCCCGAGTTTCTACTTTGGGAGCTTTGGGTATTTTAGAACAACTAGAACTTTGAACTATTAAATATAACTTTTCAAACTTGATCTAGGTAAATTGAAATAGGACTCAAACTGTTACTTGAGTATTTTTGATACGTCAACACTTAGTTTCAAAACTGGAAATTTTCCTTCAACCTAGACATAGAACTGAACTTACTACCTTGTACTGTTGTAGGATGGTATCTGGGACTAGGTCTTTTGTTAGAGGTTGTCGTAGAGGTCGTCATCATGGCAGAACTATCAATGTCCATGAGTATGCCCATGAGGGATCGGCTCATGTAGAGAGCAGGGAAGAGAACTCTAGTAGGCATCAGGAAGAGAGCCGTAGAGAGGACCAAGCTGAGTCTGAAGAGGTCAGTTTGAGGAAAATGATGTAGACTATTCTAGAATGTCTACCTCCTGTTCAAAAATAGCCCAAAGTGCATCAAACAGAACAAGAGCATAGACCCAGATTTAGAAGTCCTCGGAAGGAACGTCAGAGGTCCATTGTGTCCACTCAGATGAAGGATCTTTCAAGATCCAAGGTTAAGCTTTTCAATGGGCAAGGTTCTAGTTATGTGGCCGAGCAGTGGCTTATTTCTCTCGACAAGATTTTTGCCATGCAGGAGTTTGACAGCAATGTTAAAGCAAGGTTTGCGATCACTAATTTAGAGAATTTTTGGGCCACTCGGTGGACGATTGAGGAGAAGAAATTGGGTATCGATATGAGCAGTGTTACATGGGAGGAACCATGCACTTAGTTTATTATGTTAGATCTTTATGATGGATGTATGTGTTCTCTATGATGTTGTATCATGTGATTATCTCTACTCTGATGTATCATGGATTAGAATAGGATGATGTACCTTATTCTATGTATGTATAATTTTGAGCTTGTTATACCCTGTGACATGTACAGTGGATGAATGAGCATTTGAAATGTAATGTGTAAACATTGGACTTATCATTATTATTTCATGAGGATGTTGTACTAGATGGATTCATGTATGTAATTCAACGTTAAGGAATCTTAAAGAATGTAATCTGTTATTTATGTTATGTTTACTTTCATGAAAAAAAAAATGTTTCTAAAACTTAGTGAAATTCTAGGTTAATTCTTTGGATCCCTTGGCCGAGCATTACATTTGGTATCAGAGCCCAAGTTTCTACTTTGGGAGCTTTGGGTATTTTAGAACAACTAGAACTTTGAACTATTAAATATAACTTTCCAAACTTGATCTAGGTAAATTGAAATAGGACTCAAACTGTTACTTGAGTATTTTTGATACGTCAACACTTAGTTTCAAAATTGGAAATTTTCCTTCAACCTAGACATAGAGCTGAACTTAGTACCTTGTACTATTGTAGGATGGTATCTGGGACTAGGTCTTCTGTTAGAGGTTGTCGTAGAGGTCGTCATCGTGGTAGAACTATCAGTGTCCATGAGTATGCCCATGAGGGATCGGCTCATGTAGAGAGCAGGGAAGAGAACTCTAGTAGGTAGCAGGAAGAGAGCCGTAGAGAGGACCAAGCTGAGTCTGAAGAGGTCAGTTTGAGGCAAATGATGTAGACTATTCTAGAATGTCTACCTCCTATTCAAAAATAGCCCAAAGTGTATCAGACAGAACAAGAGCATAGACCCAAATCTAGAAGTCCTCGGAAGGAACGTCAGAGGTCCATTGTGTCCACTCAGATGAAGGATCTTTCAAGATCCAAGGTTAAGCTTTTCAATGGGCAAGGTTCTAGTTATATGGTTGAGCAGTGGCTTATTTCTCTTGACAAGATTTTTTCCATGCAGGAGTTTGACAGCAATGTTAAAGCAAGGTTTGCGATCACTAATTTAGAGAATTTTGGGGCCACTCGGTGGACGATTGAGGAGAAGAAATTGGGTATCGATATGAGCAGTGTTACATGGGAGTTATTCCTAGAGAGTTTTCGTGACTGATTCCTACTAGAGGAATGGAAACAACAAAGGGCTAATGAATTTCATAATCTCAGACAGTACACTTTGTTAGTGACCGAGTATGAGCGTAAGTTTTATGAGCTCATGTCTTTTTTAGGGTTTAGTGAAAATTCAGCTTAGCTGACACAACATTTTATTAGGGGTTTGAATAACTGTATTATTGGGGGAGTTAAGGTATTTGAGCCAAAAACCCTCAAGGATGCGGTGCATTGAGCTATCCTTGTTGAGAAAAGTGTCAACCTTGGTCAAGGTGGTTTTGTAGGAGTGCCAGCAGCATCAGGATCTAAAAGAAAATACAATTCAGGTGGTAACAAGAAGTTTTCTTTCTCTAAGGGGAAATGGTATCAGTAGCAGTCTCAACAGACACAGCAACAGAAGGGCTCAAATTCTCAAGCTCAAGGCGGTGGCAAAGATTCTAACACCAAGAACAACCACAATGCTCAACACAATAAACAGAATCAAACCAATCAGCTAGCTTAGAGTAGCGAGTCTTTTGTTAGCAGGAATAGTTGCTAGCAATCTAATGTACCATCTATGGGAAGAGGTTCTGGCAGAAATACAAAATGCTTTTCATGTGGTCAGATTGGACATTATGCAGCTCAGTGTCCACAATGAGCACCTAAGTTTTTACGACCTAGACCTATAGTTTTAGAGCCTATAGTGGGTGATGCAGGTAGAGCTCATAGAGTTTTTGCAGCAGTTGATCAGCGTCAGGCAGATCATCAAGGAACAGTGGTTGAGACCAAAGGTGCTATTAGAGGTATATCTCTTTCAGTATTGTTTGATTCAGGAGCTATAGATTCATTTATTTCACCATCTATAGTTTCTAAGTGTAAGCTGGATGCGGTGAAGCAAGAGCATGGTTGGCAAGTGGAACTAGCCTCAGGCATTAAGGTTTCCATAGATTCTGTAGTTCATAAGTGTGGGCTTAGTTTAGGAAGCTTCGATACGGTAGTGGATCTTTGAGTCATACCCCTTGGTTCCTATGATGTGGTTCTAGGCATGGACTAGCTTGGATCTCATAGAGCCAGTATAGATTGCAGGAAGAAGATTATTATGTGCCAAGATGACCAAGGGAATGATGTGTAGATAGTTGGGATACCGAGGCCTATATCTCTGCGGATGATTTTTGCTATGCAATTGAAGCAAAGTTTTCGTAAGGGATGTCAAATATTTTCTGTTATGGTAAATGATCTTGATGAGGAAGATTCCATGAGGGAAACTTTAGATCACCCGATTTTGTAGGAGTACGTAGATGTTTTTCCAAGTGAGATTCCATGCATGCCTTCGAAGAGGGACATTGATTTTAGTATTGATCTAGTTCCTAGAGTAGAGCCTGTCTCTAAAGCTCCTTATCGCATGACTACTCAGGAATTGGGTGAGCTATGTCTTCAACTAGAGGAACTTCTAGCCAAAGGGAGCATTTGACCTAGTGTATCACCATGGGGAGTTCCAGTGCTTTTTGTGAAGAAGAAAGACGGTTCTTTGCGCCTTTGTATTGACTATAGACAGTTGAATAAGGTGACTATTAAGAACAGGTATCCTTTACCTAGGATTGATGACTTATTTGATCAAATCAAGGGAGCTACAGTATTCTCCAAGACTGATCTTAAGTCAGAATACCACCAACTTCACATTAATGAAGCAGATATTCACAGGACTGCTTTTCGAACTCCTTACGGGCATTATGTGTTCACAGTCGTACCTTTTGGATTGACTAATGCTCCATTGGTTTTTATGAGTTTGATGAATGGTGTGTTCCAATCTTATCTGGACAGGTTTGTACTCGTGTTTCTTGATGACATATTGATATATTCTAAGACTCAGAAGGAGCATGAGGAACACTTGCGGTTGGTTTTACAGCGTTTAAGGGACAATCAGCTTTATGCTAACGCAGCTAAGTGTGAATTCTTCAAAATGGAGATTCAATATTTAGGGCATGTTATGTCAGGTGATGGTATTTTAGTGGATCTTGCAAAGATTCAGGTGATAATAGATTGGCCAATATCGACTAATGTGTCAGAGATTCGTAGTTTCATGGGGTTAGCTGGTTATTATCGTAGATTTGTCTAGAACTTCTCTCGAATAGCACATCCTATAACTTCTCTTCAAAGGAAAGGAAATAAGTTTGTATGGATAGAGAAATGTGAGGAAGCTTTCCAGAAGCTCAAGGAGCTTTTGACCAGTGCACTGATTCTAGCTGTACCTGATCCAGAAGGTGATTTCATGGTATGTACAAATGCTTCTCTTGAAGGGATTGGGGCAGTATTGATGCAAAATGGACGGGTGATTGCATATGAATCACGCAAGCTCAAGGATCATGAGTTAAATTACCCTACACATGATCTTGAGTTAGCAGCAGTAGGTCATGCCTTGATAAGGTGGAGACATTTCTTGTTGGGGCACAGATTTGAGCTACATAGTGATCATCGTAGTCTTCAGTACATTTTTTCTCAGCCTAATTTGAATGCTCACCAGAGGCAACGGATGGAGTTTCTATGCGAGTATGATTTTGAGGTTAAGTACATTCAGGGTAAGGAGAATGTGGTGGTGGATGCTTTGATTCGAAGGAGACATGTGTTATCATCGATGACTCTTAGTGTGGATTTGAAGAGTCACATTCTTCAGGCACTTCCTACGGATTCCTGGTATTAGGAAGTGTGCAGAGAGATTGATTCAGGAAGATCTTTGGAAGGTAAGTTTGTAGGTTATGTACAAGAGTCAGATGGTCTTTTGAGACATTTGGGGAGGATTTATGTGCCATTTTTGGATGAGCTTCGCACCTTGATACTGGAAGAAGCCCATCATACACCTTACTCAGCACATCCAGGTGTCAAGAAGATGCATGCTGATTTGAGATGTTTGTTCTTTTGGTCTAGGATGAAGCGAGAAATTGCTAATTTTTTGGCTAGGTGCCTTGAGTGTCAGAGAGTTAAGGCAGAACATCAGCACCCGGCTGGAATTTTGTAGCCAAATCTCATTCCTTCTTGGAAGTAGGATATCATCTCCATGGATTTCATTGTGGGATTACCTATGACAGTTCGACATCATGATGCTATCATGGTCACCGTTGATCGGTTGACTAAGGTGGTGCATTTTTCACCGATTAGGTCTTCGTACACAACAACTTCTGTAGCTAATGTATTTATGCATGATATTGTGAGATTACATGGTATTCCTAGAAAGATCATTTCTGACAGGGATCCTATATTCACATCTGCATTCTGGACAATGCTGTAGCATGAGCTTGGAGTGCAGTTAAACTTCAGTTCGACATATCATCCAGAGACTGATGGTCAGACAGAGAGGGTGAGTCAGGTTTTGGAGGATATGTTACGGATGTATGTGATGGATAGGCAGACACATTGGGAGGATTATCTCTACCTAGTGGAGTTTGCTTACAACAACGGGTATCATAGTTCTATTGGTATGGCACCATTTCAGGCATTATATGGGCGTCCTTGTCATACACCATTGAGTTGGGATAGTCTTGAGGAATGCATCCTGTTGGGTCCTAAGATGCTTTGTGATATGGAGCAACAGGTAGTGTGTATCCATGAGCATTTGACTACAACACAGGATAGGCAAAAGAAGTATGTCGATGCTCATAGGACTGATAAGCAGTTTGCTGTGGGAGATAAGGTTTTCTTGAGAGTGCGACCGCGAAAGAGTCCGATCCGATATGGAAAGGGTTCTAAGCTCGCACCTCGCTTTGTGGGACCATTTGAGATTCTAGAGAGGATTGGCTCGGTTTCTTACCGTCTTGCTCTACCACCCAACCTAGCTCGCATTCATGATGTTTTCCATGTTTCAGTGCTTTGACATTATATTCTTGATATTGTACACATTCTTGATTGGAATGCGTTGCAGGTAGAGGATGGGCAGCGGGCGTGCGTGTTTTCTTATTGTATGGCATTTTTGATGTGGTTAAGGAAGGGAGTCATAGCCACCTGCTTAGTCGAGGTCTACACAATGCACCACTTCCTGCCATTGTCTGTTTAGCTTAGCATTATATATATTGTATGTACATGCATGGTTTTTTTGCAGGTTGTAGGTACCGGGTATCGACTTCCCTGAATTTCCACGATGAGTATACCCTATTATACTGTCTCAATGATAAGAGAAGGGAGATAAATTCTCAAGTCCAAATCCCAAACCTTTAAACCAATTGTCCTAGTGAGGTAGGACAAGTATCTGGATATTTTACCCACCGAATGTGTTAGATGACATGATTCGTGATTTTTAACCCTTTAGACTGATTTTGAGTGATTTTCTCTATGATTGGTTTTCATATTTTATCTTGGAGGTCTATAGTGAATTTTGTATTAATTAAGTCTTAATAAATTAAGCACAATTAAGCATCAATTAAGCACATGGTGTCTACAACCCTAAGGCTCATCTTGAAGGTTGGAAAAGACCCATGCTTAGTTGGTGACACCTTCCAGTTGTTTCTAGAAGCATTCTAGATGTTTCCTGAAAGCTTTTTATATTCAGGCATTCATAGAAGCTTAGACATGGCGTTTGGAGAGCAATTGGAGCATTGGAGGACTCAAGCATTCTGAAGAAGGGAGGAGCTTGCTCTGCGGATTTTTTGAGGAAGAGCGATTTAGCATCAGAATCCGGGTAGATTCTTGTGATTTTACTTATGCTATTTTTGTATCATGCATTCCCTGTCTTCTTCGTGTCTTCCATATGTCTTCTGAGAAGTTTCATATTTATATGCATTCTCAATGTGGCTAGATTAATGTAATTGGAGAACTTTATATGCATTCTATAATACAAATATCTTATTTTTAATTGTAGATATAATCTTTGTGAAAAACATACATGGTTATATATTCAGATATGCATACATATACATATATATAAATATATATTTATATATATGCATATGTATACATTTATTATGGATCTATTATAAAATTTGAATATATATATATACATACTTACATACATACATACATACATACATACATACATACATACATACATACATACATACATATACTGATATATATATACCTATGTATATTTATATATAATGCATCGAATTGAGCAATTGATTAAATCGCAGTGAAAAATTTATTAATTCGCATCGCGATTTATATCTCATGGAACAAAGTTTATATATTATATGCCATGGGCACATTTCATACCCCGCACCGGCGGAAGGCAGAGGCCTGCCGTCTCAGGTCTACGGCGACAGGGGTACTACGTACCCACTGTCGACGTAGTGCCTGCGACCGCAGGTACTGCATACTAAAGCAAGAGTTGGGGGGGTTTTAATTGATGTTTATGTTATGCAAAAAAAAAAAAATAACGTTTATGTTAAAACGTTTATATACAGTCGATTTCTCATTACTATGTAATATGAAGTCAATCAAAAATTGTTAATTTGATTTTATGAAAACGTATGTATGTATGTATGTATGTATGTATGTATGTATGTATGTATGTATGTATGTATGTATGTATGTATGTATGTATGTATGTATGTATGTATGTATGTATGTATGTATGTATGTATATATATATATATATATATATATATATATATATATATATATATATATATATATATATATATATATATATATATGTAATATGTAAATATGTTATTTATAAATTTAATTTATTATTTGGTCAATGACTTATATTCTTGGTTTATTTTCATAAAGGTGACTCTTTAATAATTTTCAACTATTTAATAATTTAAATGTTTTAAATTATTAAATAAGGAATTGATAGTTGAGTGGGGGATGTATTAAACAAATGTTATTAATTGGAAAATGGAATTTTTTAGTTCTAATAAGGAAAAATTTTATTTATCCAAAAACAATATATGTGTTCTCCATTCATTCTTCAGACTTGGAAACTTAAACTAAGATCTCCACATTTAAATTCAAGTTGTAAAACCAAAACATGTGTTTACATCGTGTATTCTTTATGCTATTATTTTGGATTTTGGGCTGACTAGTGTTGACTAGTATAGGACGCCTACCATAGGCTTGGAGGTTATGTGATTGTGGTGACATGATGATGTTTTAATCTCAATCTTTATAAACCCAACCATGGTTATGTGATGGAATGCTCTATGTATTGGTTGTGATTACTGATTGTTATAGTTGAGATTCTTATGTATGAGACACTTGACTTAACCATTATTTTTGGTCATCGATCAGTTATCCTTGGTTATTTTTCTAGTTGCCATGATGAGACTGTAATGTGGATTTATTTTGATGATGTCATGATGTGACATGTTTGACTCGACCATTTTTGGAGTCTTCGATCAATTTGATTGAGATATATATCTGTGTTGGTTATTGAGAACCATTGGATATTCGATTATCAGTGATACTTTAGTTACCAATAGAGAGCTTTTGTGTTCATGATTTTCTATGGATATTAGCTCATGGAGATTTGATGCTTTTATGCATATTTGATGATTTTGTTATGGATTATCTTTTGTGATTTTGTGATTTATTATTCTATGAGCATTAGGGTAGGATATCTGCATGTAGTGACGGGAAGTGGCTTGCAATGGGGGCCAGGACCCTAAGAGGTTGCCAGGGTAACTCATTGTAAGTTGGATTAATAAGTGATAACATTCACACCTAATACTAATTGAATGAACCTAAACAGATAAGTGTTTTGTTCTCGCCCATGCCTTGAGTGCTTGTACAGGCTAGGATGGGAGTAGTGAGACGCATGGTTACGACCTTGCATTTCGTAGTATGCCTCGTCAGTATGAGAGGATACTAGTGGCCGCATGAAATCAGTATGGACCCATGGAGTTTAGCTAACTTCCAGGGTAACTTGTACATGATAATTGCAATGACACTTTCCCGCTTGCATAGTAGGTTCCTACATATCATTGTGTGCCTCTGGAGATTAGATGTCGGATTTTGTGTTTGGAACCTTTGAGTTAGTATACTTTTAGGATTACTGGACTTATAGAGATATGTGTTATGTGATTTTGATAGCCTATCTGGGATTTGAGATTATCTCCTTAGCACGGTGGGAGTGGACCACTTAGGTACCACATGGTCGGGTGGTAGTGTATTTTCCACTCTTATCATTTTGAGATTCATTGAGACATCGTGGCTGATGTGTCCTTCATGATGATGGATATGTATCCTTTTTCATTGATGATTGGCATATGTTAGATGATGTTATCTTATGCTTTTATTTGCATGCTAGATTACTTCTACATATGATGTTGTATTTATTAGGAGTGACATTCCTACTATGTAATATCAATGATCTCTTCAGTGATTTGGAATATTACGCACGGAGGGATGGCTAGCATCCACAATGGTCTAATGATGCTATTGACGGTTGGGAGGAACCGTGCACTTAGTTTATTATGTTTGATCTTTATGATGGATGTATATGTTCTGTATGATGTTGTATCATGTGATTGTCTCTACTCTGATTTATCATGGATTAGAATAGGATGATGTACCTTATTCTATGTATGTATATTTTTGAGCTTGTTATACCCTGTGACATGTACAGTGGATGAATGAGCGTTTGAAATGTAATGTGTAAACATTGGACTTATCATTATTATTTCATGAGGATGTTGTACTAGATGGATTCATGTATGTAATTCAACGTTAAGGGATCTTAAAGAATGTAATCTATTATTTATGTTATGTTTACTTTCAGATGGACAATGCTATTGCTTCCATTATTATGCATAAGTTATATGTGATGTTTACTTTCATGAAAAAAAAAAATGTTTCTAAATACTTAGTGAAATTCTAGGTTAATTCTTTGGATCCCTTGGTCGGGCATTACACTTGGTATCAGAGCTCGAGTTTCTACATTGGGAGCTCTGGGTATTTTGGAACAACTAGAACTTTGAACTATTAAGTATAACTTTCCAAACTTGATCTAGGTGAATTGAAACAGGACTCAAACTGTTACTTGAGTATTTTTCATACTTCAACACTTAGTTTCAGAACTGAAAATTTTCCTTAAACCCAGACATAGAACTGAACTTAGTACCTTGTACTGTTGTAGGATGGTATCTGGGACTAGATCTTCTATTAGAGGCCATGGTGGAGGCCGTGGTAGAGGCTGTGGTCATGGCAGAACTATCAGTGTCCATGAGTCTGCCCATGAGGGATCGACTCATGTAGCGAGCAGGGAAGAGCACTCTAGTAGGCAGCAGGAAGAGAGCCATAGAGAGGACCAAGCTGAGTCTGAAGAGGTTAGTTTGAGGCAGATGATGCAGACTATTCTAGAACATCTACCTCCTGTTAAAAAATAGCCCAAAGTGCATCAGACAGAACAAGAGCATAGACCCAGATCTAGAAGTCCTCGGAAGGAATGTCAGAGGTCCATTGTGTCTACTCAGATGAAGGATCTTTCAAGATCCAAGGTTAACCTTTTCAATGGGAAAGGTTCTAGTTATGTGGCCGAGCAGTGGCTTATTTCTCTCGACAAGATTTTTTCCATGCAGGAGTTTGACAGCAATGTTAAGGCAAGGTTTGCGATCATTAATTTAGAGAATTTTGGGGCCACTGGGTGGACGATTGAGGAGAAGATGTTGTGTATCGATATGAGCAGTGTTACATGGGAGTTATTCCCAGAGAGTTTTCGTTAACAATTCCTACCAGAGGAATGGAAACAATGAAGGGCTGATGAATTTCATAATCTCAGACAATACACTTTGTCAGTGATCGAGTATGAGCATAAGTTTTATGAGCTAATGTCTTTTTCAGGGTTCAGTGAAAATTTAGCTCAGTTGACACAACATTTTATTAGGGGTTTGAATAACCGTATTATTGGGGGAGTTAAGGTATTTGAGCCAAAAACCCTCAAGGATGCGGTGCATCGAGCTATCCTTGTTGAGCAAAGTGTCAACCTTGGTCAAGGTGGTTTTGTAGGAGTGCCAGCAGCATCATGATCTAAAAGAAAATACAATTCAGGTGGTAACAAGAAGTTTTCTTTCTCTAAGGGGAAATAGTATCAGTAGCAGTCTCAACAGACACAGCAACAGAAGGGCTCAAATTCTCAAGCTCAAGGCAGTGGCAAAGGTTCTAACACCAAGAACAACTGCAATGCTCAACACAATAAACAGAATCAGACCAATCAGCCAGCTCAGAGTAGCCAATCTTTTGTTAGAAGGAATAGTCACCAGCAATCTAATGTACCACCTATGGGAAGAGGTTCTGGCAGAAATACGAAATGCTTTTCATGTGGTTAGATTGGACATTATGTAGCTCAGTGTCCACAATGAGCACCTCAGTTTTCAGGGCCTAGACCTACAGTTTCAGAGCCTACAGTGGGTGATGCAGGTAGAGCTCATAGAGTTTTTGCAATAGTTGATAAGTGTCAGGAAGATCATCAAGGAACAATGGTTGAGACCAAAGGTGCTATTAGAGGTATATCTCTTTCAGTATTGTTTGGTTCAAGAGATACAAATTCATTTATTTCACCATCTATAGTTTCTAAGTGTAAGTTGGATGCGGTGAAGCAAGAGCATGGTTGGCAAGTGGAACTAGCCTCAGGCATTAAGTTTTCCACAGATTCTGTAGTTCATAAGTGTGGGCTTAGTTTAGGAAGCTTCGATACGACAGTGGATCTTCGAGTCATACCCATTGGTTCCTATGATGTGGTTCTAGGCATGGACTGGCCTGGATCTCATAGAGCTAGTATAGATTGTACGAAGAAGATTATGACCAAGGGAATGATGTGCAGATAGTTGGGATACCGAGGCCTATATCTCTGCGGATGATTTCTGCTATGCAATTGAAGCAAAGTTTTCGTAAGGGATGTCAAATATTTTCTGTTATGGTAAATGATCTTGATGAGGAAGATTCCATGAGGGAGACTTTAGATCACCCGATTTTGTAGGAGTACGGAGATTTTTTTCCAAGTGAGATTCCAGGCATGCCTCCGAAGAGGGACATTGATTTTAGTATTGATCTAGTTCCTGGAGCAGAGCCTATCTCTAAAGCTCCTTATCGCATGACTACTTCGGAATTGGGTGAGCTATGTCTTCAGCTAGAGGAACTTCTAGCCAAAGGGAGCATTCGACCTAGTGTATCACCATGGGGAGCTCCAGTGCTCTTTGTGAAGAAGAAAGATGGTTCTTTGCACCTTTGTATTGACTATAGACAGTTGAATAAGGTGACTATTAAGAACATGTATCCTTTACCTAGGATTGATGACTTATTTGATCAGATCAAGGGAGCTACAGTATTCTCCAAGATTGATCTTAAGTCAGGATACCACCAACTTCGCGTTAAGGAAGCAGATATTCACAGGACTGCTTTTCGAACTCGCTACGTGCATTATGAGTTCACAGCGGTACCTTTTGGATTCACTAATGCTCCATCAATTTTCATGAGTTTGATGAATGGTGTGTTTCAATCTTATTTGGATAGGTTTGTACTTGTGTTTTAGGATGTGAGGCCTCACCCAATTCGTCATAGTACCGATGAGATAATTGCATTACGGTGATTTTAATCCTATGTTTGATACACTTTTAAGATTGTATGGTTATGTCATTTTAATATTTGCATTTTGATGATCCACAATTACCTCTACATATTATGACCTAATTGATGCATTTAATGATTCTATTTCATGTTGTAAGCTATTGACATTTCTTTAATAGAAATTGAATGGTAGAAATGCTTGTAATATAAGAAGGTAATGTTGAAGTGGAAATTAGAGTTAAAAGATAAATTTTGTTATGCATTGAGACCTAACCTGGATACCTAGGGATTCAATAGTTATGGATTCAGCATCTTGTCGTAGAATATGAAGTTATTCAAAATATTAAATTGACCATGTTATGTTGATAAGTAAAGTTTAGTTTTATAGTATTTTGAATATTTTACATGGAAATTGTTAGAAGAAGTAATGTAATTATAAGGAATAAAGTATTGAACTCAAATGTCGAATGTGATATGTAAGTTTTGATATTTTAATATTTTGAAGGTTATATTTGAAATGATTAAGAAAGGGAAAGTTAATTTGAGATGATGAAATATATGTAAGTCTAATGTTGAATGAGATAATGATTTATTTTACATATGCTTATATGATTTTCTTGGACTACTGATGCTTGAGTTTAGTGTGCAGGAATTTGACCATGGGTTAAAGGGGAATTAAGGCTCAATCTACTACAAACATGACATAACCAAGGTTGAATCAGTGGAAAAGATACAAACCTAATTGTAATGTGTTTTATTTTGTATATGTTAATTGTATGTGTGCGTAGTAGCCTAGTTCATGTATTATTGTAAAACAAGTCATTTTTTTTAATATAATGTGATATTTTGTGTCTGTCACTTGACACTTGTGCTTGTTATGTGATATGACATGTTATTCATCAATGGATCATGTGGCCACCTTATTCCATGATAAATGCATCAATTGAGGAATTTGATTATTGCCTTAGTTAGTAAAAGGACAAGGTCATCACCTTGGGGAATTTGAAATTTGAATCACCTAGCTTTGGGAGGGTCATAAAGTAACTTTAAGGTAAGTTGGGATTAAAATTAACCCCACCCATGTTAGTACTATAGGCTAGGGAGCTATTAATGACCTCTAGGGTGTCTAGTGGACCTAGGAGACCCCATGAAAATTACATTCTTTACGGAATGCGAAAATGAGAAGGATATATATATATATATATATATAGGTATGGCTAAATGAGAAACCACTTGGCCACTCTCTAATTTTAGTGACAGTTAGGCTTTGGAGGAAGAGGAGGGGAGCTCTACTGCGACTATCCTTACCCTAGCTTGGACCAAGGTTGGTATCTCAAGCTTGCTTCCTTTCCTTTTTCTTTCTTTTAGCATGCTTAAGCCAATCTGCAAGTGTGGAGTTTATCAATGGAGTATGCATTGCATTGCATTGTGGAGTAGCATTCATGTGAGTGTTTGAATGGTGTTTATTCCATGTAGATTAGTGTGACACCATTGTGCATCTTGTTGTATTGTGTGGAGTATTGTGAGTATGAGGTTTGGATTTCCCCTATTTCCTTGTTGCCTTATGGGTGTTGATATTGTGTTGTGATAATGTGATGTGCTCTTGAAAATATGTTGTTTTATTGCTACTTGGTTTTGTTTTCTTGTTGTGCTTGAGTGTTCTTATGGGTGTGGGACTTACACTCACCCTTGTGGGAAGGGAAGAGAAGTCCAGGGTGAACGGGTAGTAGTTGGATTGCATAGTTGAGGACCTTGGAGTATGGGCTCCATTGTATGCCATTGTCATATTCATATTTTGCCTTGGGGGAGGATAAGAAAAAAAAAAAATGGTGAGGAAGGAAGTAACTGAAATATGGGTTTGTAGGAAGCTAAAGCTGTTGGTTGTGTGTGGTGGAGGATGTTGTGTTGGTAGTGTGTGTGGTGGAAGATGTTTATGAAGCCCCAAAAGGGCATGATATTATGAAGCCCCGAAAGGGCCTTGTATTTTGTTGATTTAGCCCCGAAAGGGCATAATTTTTATGGCAAATATGATATGAAATGGTAAACCTCCTTGTGTTTCCACCTTCACCCTATGTTCAAGGTTCCAATGGTGAGCCTTTCTGAAATATCCTTGGGATGAGATTTGTTGCAGTTTTGTTATGTGGTGTATATGTTTCTTACAAGTGTGTATGTGGATTTTGTTTGAGCCTTGTTCCCCTAGCGCGGGGGTGGTCTCTTTGAGGCCTATGGTTGGGTGGAAAGCACCCATGGTTCTTGTTGTTTTGTTGTGATGCATTTGCAAGTTCTTAGAGAAAAATCTTGGAAACTTGGAGTCCTTGTTATCTTCCATGTGCATAGGAGGAGAAGAAAATATTGCATTGAGATGAGATAGAGAGAAAAACTCCATTTTGTTATGTGAGCCTAAATTTATTGTAAGAGAAAGCTATTGTCTTGGTTTGATTGTCAATGGAAAGGTTGTGAGTCCTCATGTGTAGTAAAAGTATTTTTGATTATGTATATTATGATACGTTGACTTCACCACCTTTTTGTATATCATGAGGGTATCACTAAAGATTATTCATTGTAATAATATTGTTGTTTTATTGGATGGTAACACCAATCAGAGATCCAAATTACTTGATTCTCTTGATCTAGATCTGCATAAGAAGATAATGTTGAGAAAATGGTTTCTAAATTTCATAATTCATAGATAGGGATAATCCAGATAACTTCATATAAAGTCTTGTCATGAAATGTTGAGTTATTGGATTAAGTTAATGTTTTGAATGCTAAATGAATCACAATTTTAAAACTATACTTAGTTTATAATTATCTCCTAATTATCCTTGCAATAACTTACCTTGAATATCCTAGATTACAGAAGAAGAAAATCAAGTGATGATATAAAATACACAAGACTTAAGACATAAGCTTGTTGTAGGTGCACATTTTATCCTCTGGAAAATTTATGAGAAAGTAAAATAAATCTCTTCTCTTAATACAAACATTAAAATATTCAAGAGTATTCCTTAGACTCCTAGGACCCTATAACCTATAAAGCATATTTTAACATAATAAACTAACCATCATATTAATTGCATTAGAAGGGACCTCATATGAGACACATAACTCAAGTCAACACCGTATCAAATCAAAAGAAACTTTTTTTAAAAAAAATATGCAATGCTCATGTTAAACAAACCTAAACTAGCACCAAGTAATATTTTAAACAAGACATAGCGTGACAAACAACCTACTATATTATCTACCCTAGGCTAGCATGGGTTGGTGAATGAAAAAACAATTTAATATACTATGGAGACCAATGTATTTAATTTCTCTGACATGACCAAGACTTATTTCATCCACCTATTCCCTAGGTGCTTTGTGCCTTCAAATATTATATTGGAATACCATGCAAGTTTATGACATAATTCTGACAAGAGGGAATGGCTTCCATTTTGTCCTTGACGCCTTGATTTTCCTTGAAAAAAGTTATGGCATTTTATATGTCTTTCTTCACCACCTAATTAAGACTAGGATAAACTCCTTGCTACCAACAATATGGGACCAAGTAGCAAGTCGATTTAACATGGGAATTCAAAATTCATATCTTCTAGCTCAAAATTAATAGGATTTGACTCATGCAAAAGGCGCCTATTCTTGTCTTGGCCAAAAATTTGGTAAGTGAGTCCACCATGGAGAGAAACCCAAGGAATTCGCTTGGTTTATGGGTAAGTGAAGAAGATTATGGGGTAGTAGCATGTGGGTACTAGGGTGATTTGGATCTTTGCTAGAGAAAAAGTATTTCATCTTCTTAAAAGAAATGTGAGTGGGGTCAAGTTAATGGACTATGACTAATAGGGTATTTTAGATAGATGGATAGTTAATATGTTCATATGCATTCATTTTGTTACCTTAGTATTAGTAAGGATAGATTATCTTTCAAAATCATTCTTTTATGATATATGTTTATATAAATGAATTGATCATTCTTTTCACTACAATTACAATTGTAGTAGGTATTGACCCTAATATTAAAATGTGATGTTGCTTGCATTAGAGATATAATATGAATAATAAATAGATAATTCAATCTTAATAACTATGTCAATGAAAGATGTAAGTTGGGATATGAAAAAATAAAAATATACACCCATTGATTTTGGGAACATTTTAAATACTCTAGAAAAGTGTTAATTATGTATATATTGTTATTTGAATCGATTGCCTAGAGTAGAATAGTTGGCATCAAAGTTGATAATAGTTCTAATGGATGGCTAATTGAGGGTTACATGCATTGAAGAAATGTTAACTCATATGAAAAATTAGTAAAGATGACATTGAAATGTGGAGTATAGATTGAAGTAGTAGGTATGAGTATTCTCTTTCCAAACCCTGGGTCAGTAGATGTCAGAGGGATGTCCAACTCAGTGATGATATAGTTGTAACACACATATGTCTTGTGGAGGTTATTTAGGCTTATCAAATTAATTAATTAAGAATAATAATAATAATTTTTAAAAAAAAAATTGTGCTTAATGTACATTTAGGGTAAATTTAGGGCATGACATAATTAAATAAAAAAAGTGTCTCTAATTAATTAAAGATTATTTAATTAAATAGAAAAAGTAATTATGAGAGCATATCTCATTTTATTAAATTAAATATCTCAACAAAATCTCTCTTCAGTTCAAAAAGGGAAATTTCCAGTTCACTATTGATAAAAAATGAGTTAAATCAGTTAACTCCTTTTTCTACTCAAATTGAATCAGTTAACTACATATTTTACTCAAATTAAATCTATTAACTCTCTTTAATTTGGAAATCTCCCTTTATGGCTGAACTTCACCTTTAATCCTGATCGTTGATTAAAATTGATCTCAACCGTTGATGAATTCTAGGAAAGTCTATTTAAGAGACCCTCATCTCTTCATTTTGAAAGGTTGAATGAGAATTTGCATCGAATTGTTGCTGGAATTGATACTCACATTTGCTCATATTCACATACGCAGAGATCAAGTTTGACCAAAAGTTGACCAGATTTAACCACGGTTGACTTGAGTTGACTAGTTTCGAAAAGAATTTTGAAATAATTAAACGAAATTATTTAATTAAATGGACTACTTAGTTTTAATTAATTAAACAAAGTTATTTAATTAAATGAGAAGCCATTCCTAATTAATTAAATGAAGTTATTTAATTAAATAAGAAAAGTATCTCTAATTAATTAAAGATTATTTAATTAAATAGAAAAAGAAATTATGAGAGCATATCTCATTTTATTAAATTAAATATCTCAACAAAATCTCTCTTCAGTTCAAAAAGGGAAATTTCCAGTTTACTATTGATCAAAAATGAGTTAAATCAGTTGACTCCTTTTTTCTACTCAAATTGAATCAGTTAACTCCTTATTTTACTCAAATTAAATCTATTAACTCCATTTAATTTGAAAATCTCCCTTTATGACAGAACTTCGCCTTTAATCTTGACCGTTGATTGAAATCAATCTCAACCGTTGATGAATTCCAAGAAAGTCTATTTAAGAGACCCTCATCTCTTCATTTTGAAGGGTTGAATGAGAATTTGCATCGAATTGTTCCTGGAATTCATACTCACATTTGCTCATATTCATATACGCAAAGATCAAGTTTGACCAAAAGTTGACCAGATTTAAACACGGTTGACTTGAGTTGACTAGTTTCGAAAAGAAATTTGAAATAATTAAACAAAATCATTTAATTAAATGGAGTACTTACTTCTAATTAATTAAAAAAAGTTATTTAATTAAACGAGAATCCATTCCTAATTAATTAAATAAAGTTCTTTAATTAAATAAGAAAAGTGTCTCTAATTAATTAAAGATTATTGAATTAAATAGAAAAAGTAATTATGAGAGCATATCTTATTTTATTAAATTAAATATCTCAACAAAATCTCTCTTCAGTTCAAAAAGGGAAATTTCAAGTTCACTATTGATAAAAAATGAGTTAAATCAGTTGACTCCTTTTTTCTACTCAAATTGAATCAGTTAACTCCTTATTTTACTCAAATTAAATCTGTTAACTCCCTTTAATTTTAAAATATCCCTTTATGACTGAATTTCACCTTTAATCCTGACCGTTGATTGAAATCGATCTCAAGCATTCATGAATTCTAGGAAAGTCTATTTAAGAGACCCTCATCTCTTCATTTTGAAAGGCTAAATGAGAATTTGCATCGAATTGTTGCTGGAATTCATACTCACATTTACTCATATTCACATACGCAAAGATCAAGTTTGACCAAAAGTTGACCAGATTTAACCACGGTTGACTTGAGTAGACTAGTTTCGAAAAGAATTTTAAAATAATTAAACAAAATTATTTAATTAAATGGAGTACTTACTTCTAATTAATTAAAAAAACTTATTTAATTAAATGAGAAGTCATTCCTAATTAATTAAATGAAGTTATTTAATTAAATAAGAAAAGTGTCTCTAATTAATTAAATATTATTTAATTAAATAGAAAAAGTAATTATGAGAGCATATCTCATTTTATTAAATTAAATATCTCAACAAAATCTCTCTTCAGTTCAAAAAGGGTAATTTTCTATTCACTGTTGATTAAAAATGAGTTAAATCAGTTGACTCCTTTTTCTACTCAAATTGAATCAGTTAACTCCTTACTTTACTCAAATTAAATCTGTTAACTCCCTTTAATTTGGAAATCTCCCTTTATGACTGAACTTCACCTTTAATCCTAACCGTTGATTGAAATCGATCTCAACCGTTGATGAATTTCAGGAAAGTCTATTTAAGAGACTCTCATCTCTTCATTTTCAAAGGTTGAATGAGAAATTGCATCGAATTGTTGCTGAAATTCATACTCACATTTTCTCATATTCACATACGCAAAGATCAAATTTGACCAAAAGTTGACTAGATTAAACCACGGTTGAAATAATTAAACAAAATTATTTAATTAAATGGAGTACTTACTTCTAATTAATTAAACAAAGTTATTTAATAAAATGAGAAGCCATTCCTAATTAATTAAATGAAGTTGTTTAATTAAATAAGAAAAATATCTCTAATTAATTGAAGATTATTTAATTAAATAGAAAAAGTAATTATGAGAGCATATCTCATTTTATTAAATTAAATATCTCAAAAAAATCTCTTTTTAGTTCAAAAAGGAAAATTTTCAGTTCACTATTGATAAAAAATGAGTTAAATCAGTTGACTCCTTTTTTCTACTCAAATTGAATCAGTTAACCCCTTATTTTACTCAAATTAAATCTGTTAACTCCCTTTAATTTGGAAATCTCCCTTTATGACTGAACTTCACCTTTAATCTTGACTGTTGATTGAAATTGATCTCAACCGTTGATGAATTCCAGAAAAGTCTATTTAAGAGACCCTGATCTCTTCATTTTGAAAGGTTGAATGAGAATTTGCATTGAATTGTTGCTGGAACTCATACTCACATTTGCTCATATTTACATACGCAAAGATCAAGTTTGACCAAAAGTTGACTAGATTTAACCACAATTGACTTGAGTTGACTAGTTTCGAAAAGAATTTTGAAATAATTATACAAAATTATTCAATTAAGTTGAGTATTTACTTCTAATTAATTAAAAAAAGTTATTTAATTAAATGATAAGCCATTCCTAATTAATTAAATGAAGTTATTTAATTAAATAAGAAAAGTGTCTCTAATTAATTAAAGATTATTTAATTAAATAGAAAAATTAATTATGAGAGCATATCTCATTTTATTAAATTAAATATCTTAGTAAAATCTCTTTTCAGTTCAAAAAGGGAAATTTCCAGTTCAAGATTGATAAAAAATGAGTTAAATCAGTTGACTGTTTTTTCTACTCCAATTTAATCAGTTAACTCCTTATTTTACTCAAATTAAATCTGTTAACTCCCTTTAATTTGGAAATCTCCCTTTATGACTGAACTTCACCTTTAATCCTAACCGTTGATTGAAATTGATCTCAATCGTTGATGAATTCCAGGAAAGTCTATCTAAGAGACCCTCATCTCTTCATTTTGAAAGGTTGAATGAGAATTTGCATCGAATTGTTGCTGGAATTCATACTCACATTTGCTCATATTCACATACGCAAAGATCAAGTTTGACCAAAAGTTTACCAGATTTAACCATGGTTGACTTGAGTTGAGTAGTTTTGAAAAGAATTTTGAAATAATTAAACGAAATTATTTAATTAAATAGAGTACTTAGTACTAATTAATTAAACAAAGTTATTTAATTAAACGAGAAGCCATTCCTAATTAATTAAATGAAGTTATTTAATTAAATATGAAAAGTGCCTCTAATTAATTAAAGATTATTTAATTAAATAGAAAAAGTACTTATGATAGCATTTCTCTTTTTATTAAATTAAATATCTCAACAAAATCTCTCTTCGATTCAAAAAGGGAAATTTCCAGTTCACTATTGATAAAAAAATGAGTTAAATCAGTTAACTCCTTTTTCTACTCAAATTGAATCAGTTAACTCCTTATTTTACTCAAATTAAATATGTTAACTCCCTTTAATTTGGAAATCTCCCTTTATGACTGAACTTTAGCTTTAATCCTGACCGTTGATTGAAATCGATCTCAACCGTTGATGAATTCCAAGAAAGTCTATTTAAAAAACCCTCATCTCTTCATTTTGAAAGGTTGAATGAGAATTTTCTTTGAATTGTTGCTGAAATTCATACTCACATTTGCTCATATTCACATACGCAAAGATCAAGTTTGACCAAAAGTTAACTAGATTTAACCACGGTTGACTTGAGTTGACTAGTTTCGAAAAGAATTTTGAAATAATTAAATGAATTTATTTAATTAAATGTAGTACTTACTTCCTATTAATTAAAAAAAGTTATTTAATTAAATGAGAAGCCATTCCTAATTAATTAAATGAAGTTATTTAATTAAATATGAAAAGTGTCTCTAATTAATTAAAGATTATTTAATTAAATAGAAAAAGTAATTATGAGAGCATATCTCATTTTATTAAATTAAATATCTCAAAAAAATTTCTCTGCAGTTCAAAAAGGGAAATTTTCAGTTTTCTATTGATAAAAAATGATTTAAATCAGTTAACTCGTTTTTCTACTCAAATTGAATCATTTAACTTCTTATTTTACTCAACTTAAAGTCATTAACTCCCTTTAATTTGGAAATCTCCCTTTATCACTGAACTTCACCTTTAATCCTGACTGTTGATTAAAATCGATCTCAACCGTTGATGAATTCCAGGAAAGTCTATTTAAGAGACCCTCATCTCTTCATTTTGAAAGGTTGAATGAGAATTTGCATCAAATTGTTGCTAGAATTCATACTCACATTTGCTCATATTCACATGCGCAAAGATCAAGTTTGACCAAAAGTTGACCAGATTTAACCACGGTTGACTTGAGTTGACTAGTTTCAAAAAAAATTTTGAAATAATTAAACGAAATTATTTAATTAAATGGAGTACTTACATTTATTAATTAAACAAATTTATTTAATTAAATGAGAAGCCATTCCTAATTAATTAAATGAAGCTATTTAATTAAATAAGAAACGTGTCTCTAATTAGTTAAAGATTATTTAATTAAATAGAAAAAGCAATTATGAGAGCATATCTCATTTTATTAAATTAAATATCTCAAAAAAATCTCTCTTTAGTTCAAAAAGAGAAATTTTCAGTTCACTATTGATAAAAAATGAGTTAAATCAGTTAACTTCTCTTTCTACTCAAATTGAAACATTTAACTCCTTATTTTACTCAAATTAAATCTGTTAACTCTCTTTAATTTGCAAATCTCCCTTTATGACTGAACTTCTCCTTTAATGCTGACCATTGATTGAAATCGATCTCAACCGTTGATGAATTTCTGAAAAGTCTATTTAAGAAACCCTCATCTCTTCATTTTGAAAGGTTGAATTAGAATTTGCATCGAATTGTTGCTGGAATTCATACTCACATTTGCTCATATTCACATACGCAAAGATCAAGTTTGACCAAAGGTTGACCAGATTTAACCACGGTTGAGTTGAGTTGACTAGTTTCGAAAAGAATTTTGAAATAATTAAACGAAATTATTTAATTAAATGGAGTACTTACTTTTTATTAATTAAACAAACTTATTTAATTAAATGAGAAGCCATTCCTAATTAATTAAATGAAGTTATTTAATTAAATAAGAAAAGTGTCTCTTATTAATTAAAGATTATTTAATTAAATAGACAAAGTAATTATGAGAGCATATCTTATTTTATTAAATTAAATATCTCAACAAAATCTCTCTTCAGTTCAAAAAGGGAAATTTCTAGTTCACTATTGATAAAAAATGAGTTAAATCAGTTAACACCTTTCTGTACTCAAATTGAATCGGTTAACTCCTTATTTTACTCAAATTAAATCTTTTAATTCCCTTTAATTTTGAAATCTCCCTTTACGACTGAACTTCACCTTTAATCCTAACCGTTGATTAAAATCGATCTCAACAGTTGATGAATTCTAGGAAAGTCTATTTAAGAGACCCTCATCTCTTCATTTTTAAAAGTTGAATGAGAATTTGCATCAAATTGTTGCTAGAATTCATACTCACAAATCGTCATATTCACATACGCAGAGATCAAGTTTGACAAAAAGTTGACCAGATATAACCACAGTTGACTTGAGTTGACTAGTTTCGAAAAGAATTTTGAAATAATTAAACGAAATTATTTAATTAAATGGAGTACTTACTTCTAATTAGTTAAACAAAGTTATTTAATTAAATGAGAAGCCATTCCTAATTAATTAAATGAAGTTATTTAATTAAATAAGACAAGTGTCTCTGATTAATAAAAATTATTTAATTAAATAGAAAAAGTAATTATGAGAGCATATCTCAGTTTATTAAATTAAATATCTCAACAAAATCTCTCTTGAGTTCAAAAAGAAAAATTTCTAGTTCACTTGTAGTGCCTACCCTCGTTCACATCTTTTCTAGACTTATTGTTGCTATTATTATTAGACTATGTAGACTTGTTTTATGTTGATGGTTTAGTGGTGTTGTTTTGACTCTATCAGATATTATGATATGGATTTAGTTGATATATGATGAGATCATTTAGACTTTACATTTCATGTATGTATAATGATCATTACATTGTTTTGAATTATTAATGATGATTAGTTAGGTGGTTTATTATCTCGTGTGTTTTATTATGGTTACTTACCCCATACTTACATGTATATGGTGTACATGTTTTCGTATTGTATGGCGTTTCTGATGTGGTTAAGGAAGGGAGTCGTAGTCACTTACTTAGTCGAGATCTACACGATGCACCACTTCCTGCCATTGTTTGTTTAGCTTAGCATTATATATTGTAGGTACATGCATGGTTTTTCTGCAGGTTACAGGTATTGGGTATCGACTTCCCTGAATAACTAGGATGAGCGTACCCTATTATACTATCTCAATGATAAGAGAAGGGAGATAAATTCTCAAGTCCAAATCCCAAACTTAAAAACCATTTGTCCTAGTGAGTTAGGACAAGTATCAGAGTTGAATACCCACCGAATGTGTCAGATGACATATTTCATGATTTTTAACCCTTTAGATTGAGTTTGTATGATTTGTTCTATGATGGGTTTTCATATTTTATCTTGGAGGTCTATGGTGAATTTTCCATTAATTAAGTCTTAATAAATAGATTTACTTAATAAATTACTTATTTGAGAAAATTAATAAAATATCATGATCTTTGATATTTTGATTGTAATTAATTAAATGTGAATTATTGAGGAAAGGAATTAAATTTAAAAAAACTAAAAATTAAAATTAATAATAATTATAAAATAATAATAAAGTAATAAATAAAATAATAATTATTATTATTATAAAAATTAAAATAAAAGTTATAAAATTTAAATAGAAATTATTTAAAAAGTAAATTGGAGTTATAAGCTTGCATGGGAGTTAAAATGTGTCAACAACACGGGGGTTAGTGCATCAATTAAGCACAAGGTGTCTACAACTCTATGACTCATCAAAAAGGTTGGAAAAGACCCATGCTTAGTTGGTGACACCTTCCAACTGTTTCAAGAAGCATTCTAGAGGTTTCTTGAGAGCTCTTTATATTCAGACATTCCTAGAAGATTAGATATAGCGTTTGGAGTGCAATTGGAGCATTGGAGGATTCGAGAGTTCTGAAGAAGGGAGCTTGCTCTACGGGATTTCTGAGGAAGAGCGAATTAGCATCAAAATCCGAGTAGATTCTTGTGATTTTATTTATGCTATTTCTGCATCTTTCATTTCCCTGTCTTCTTCGTGTCTTCTATATGTCTTCTGAGGAATTTCCTATTGTTATTGTATGCATTCTTTATTGGGTAGTCAATTTATTTGAGAATATTACATACATAGATCTAAAAAAAAAATATGGGGCTAGGGTTGAATTGTAGCCAAATTCATTGAAAAAAAAAATTATAGAGAAAATTTAGAGAGTAAATAATTGTAAGAAACTTATAAATATATATATTCTTTGTGAAAAAATATATATAGTTTAGATCTGTATTTTCGTATATAAATTTATACTATATAAAACCCTGCGTATATTTATATATATATATATACACACACACACACACACATATATATATATATGCATATATATGCATATATATCTATATATATATATGTATATATATATATATGTATATATATATGTATATGTATATATATATATGTATATATATATGTATATGTATATATATATATATGTATATATATATATGTATATGTATATATATATATGTATATATATATACATATATATATAATTGGAAAGCCAAGCGAGTTATCGCAATAATACACATTAAAACATATTTGTGATTTCAATTTTGTTTCAAAAAAACATTATAAAACTAAAACGTTACATTGAAAACATTTTAAAAGGATATATATGTAAATGTTGGGCGGGAATCATATACCCCACCCACTGCAGGCCTGCAAGATAGCAGGGTACCTGCGACCTCAGTGTACCTGTGATCCGCAGTGTACTTGCAGTGCGGTACATTAAATAGCTGCGAGATTTCAAATCGCGTTGAGTCATATGTGGGTTTCAAATTATATAAGGTTTAATCCACAATGTTATTTCATATGCGATTTGGGTTTCGATTTTGTTTTAAATGCTGAAATGTTATTAATTATTAAATGCTATTAAATATATCTATATATATGTATATATATATATATATATATATATATATATATATATATATATATATATATATATATATATATATATATATATATATCTGTATATAAGTATATATGTATATATAATTAATTATAAATGATTATTATAAAATTCTCAATTAAGGGGTCACTCTTTTTAATTACTTAAAATATTGCTATTAAGCTTGTGAATTATGAACAGATATTAATAATTAATTTAATTAAAAAAAAATTAATTAAGATTAATTATTAGAATAAATAATTGAAGTTTTGTTCATAGGAAATGTCAATCTTCAAACAAAGTTTATATAAATAAAATATTATTAGATCAATTAGAAAATTGAGTCTAATGGAGAAACTTTTTATCTATCAAACAAATACATGAGTTAGGTAAAACGTGAAATTTCTCCACTTGATAGAGTTTGGGAAACGTTAACTGAGACTTTTGAATTTGAAATCGAAAACTTAGCAAAACCAAAACATGTGTTTACATTGTGTATTCTTTATGCTATTGTTTTGGGTTTTGGGTTGACTAGTGTTGACCAGTTATAGAATGTCTACCAAAGGCTTGAGAGTTATGTGATTGTGATGTCATGATGATGTTTTAATCTCAATCTTTATAAACCCAACCATGGTTATGTGATGGAATGCTCTATGTATTGGTTGTAATACTGATTGTTATAGTTGAGGTTCTTATTTATGAGACACTTGACTTAACCATTATTTTTGGTCATCGATCAGTTATCCTTGATTATTTTCTAGTCGCCATGATGGGACAGAGATGTGGATTTATTCTTGATGATGTCATGTTGTGACATGTTTGACTCAACCATTTTTGGAGTCTTCGATCAGTATGATTGAGATATATTTTGGTTATTGAGAACCATTGGATACATTTGATTATCAGTGATACTTCAGTTGTCAATAGAGAGTTGTTGTGTTCATGATTTTCTATGGATTTTTGCTCATGGAGATTTGATAATTTTAGTATGGATTATCTTTTGTAAATTTGAGATTTATGAGTCCATGAGCATTAGGGTAGGATATCTGCATGTAGTGTTGGGAAGTGGCTTGCAATGGGGGTTGGGGCCCTAAGAGGCTGCTAGGGTAACTCATTGTAAGTTGGATTAATAAGTAATAACATTCACACCAAATACTAACTGAATGAACCTAAAAAGATAAGTTTTTTTCTCGCCCATGCCTTGAGCGCTTGTACAGGCTAGGATGAGAGTAGTGAGATGCATGGTTGTGACCTTGCATTCCATAGTATGCCTTGCCAGTATGAGAGGATACTAGTGGCCGCATGAGATCAGTATAGACCCGTGGAGTTTAGCTAACTGCCAAGGTAACTTGTACGTGATAAATGTGATGACACTTTCCCACTTGCATAGTAGGTTTCTACATGTCATTGTGTGCCAGTGGGATTAGATGTCAGTTTGTGATTGGAACCTTTGAGTTAGTATACTTTTAGGATTCTTGGACTATAGAGATTTATGCTATGAGATTTTGACAACTTGTTTGGGACTTGAGATTATCTCCTTAGCACAGTGGGAGTGGACCACTTAGGTACCATGCGGTCAGGTGGTAGTGTATTTTCCACTCTTATCATTTTGAGATTCATTAAGACATCGTGGCTGATGTGTCCTTTATGATGGTGGATATGTATCCTTTCATTGATGATTAACATATGTTAGATGATGTTATCTTATGCTTATATTTACATGTTAGATTACTTTCTACATATGATGTTGTATATGTTAGGAGTGACATTCCTAATATGTTAATACCGATGATCTCTTCGGTGATTTGGGATGTTACACACGGAGGGATGGCTAGGGCCCACGATGGTCTAATGATGCTATTAACGGTTGGGAGGAACCGTGCACTTAGTTTATTTTGTTTGATCTTTATGATGGGTGTATATGTCTTCTATGATGATGTAATATGTGATTATCTCTACTTTGATGTATCATGGATTGGAATAGGATGATGTACCTTATTCTACTTATGTATATTCTTTGAGCTTGTCATACCCTGTGACATGTACAGAGGATGATTGAGCATTTGGAAATATAATGTTTAAACATTGGACTTATCATTATTATACCATATGGATATTGTACTAGATGGATTCTTGTATGTAATTCAACGTTAAGGGATCTTTAAAGAATGTAATCTGTTATGTATGTTATGTTTACTTTCAGATGGACATTGCTATTGCTTCCATTATTGTGAATAAGGTATGTATGGTATTTAATTTAATGTTAAAAAAAAAAATATGTTACCAAACTTAGTGAAACTCTAGGTTAATTCTTTGGATCCCTTGCCGAGGCGTTACATTTGGTATCAGAGCCTGAGTTTCTACATTAGGAGGTCTGAGTATTTTGGAACAATTAGAACTTTGAACTATAAAGTGTGTATCTTCAACTTGAAACTAGGATGGTTTCTGGGATCGAGTCTTCTATTAGAGGCCATGGTAGAGGCCAAGGAAGAGGTCGTGGTCGTGGCAGAGCTGTCAGTGCCCATGAGTCTACCCATGAGAGATCAGCTCGTGTAGAGAGCAGGGAAGAGCACTCTAGTAGGCAGCAGGGAGAGAGCTGTAGAGAGGACCAAGCTAAGTCTGATGAGGTTAGTCTGAGATAGATGATGCAGACTATTCTAGAACATTTACCACCTGTTCAATAAAAGCCTAAAGTGCATCAAACAGAACAAGAGCATAGACCCAGATCTAGAAGTCCTTGAAAGGATCGTCAGAGGTCCATTGTGTCTACTCAGATGAAGGATCTTTCAAGATCCAAGGTCAACCCTTTCAATGGGAAAGTTTCTGGTTATGTGGCCGAGCAATGGCTGATTTCCCTCGACAAGATTTTTGCCATGCAGGATTTTGACAGCAATGTTAAGGCAAGATTTGCGATCACTAGTTTAGAGAATTTTGGGGCCACTTGGTGGACAATTGAGGAGAAGAAGCTGGGAATCGATATGAGCAATGTCATGTGGGAACTATTCTTAGAGAGTTTTCGTGAACGATTCCTACTAGAGGAATGGAAACTACAAAGGGTAGATGAGTTTCATAATCTCAAGCAGTACACTTTGTCAATGACCGAGTATGAGCGTAAGTTTTATGAGCTTATGCCTTTTTCAAGGTTCAATGAAAATTCAGCTCAATTGACACAACACTTTATTAGGGGTTTGAGTAACCGTATAATTGGGAGTGTCAAGGTATTTGAGCCAAAAACTCTCAAGGATGCGGTACATCGAGCAATCCTTGTTGAGAAAAGTGTCAACCTTGGTCAAGGTGGTTTTATAGGAGCACCAGCAGCTTTTGTAGCGAATGTCTTCATGCGTGACATTGTGAGATTACGTGGGATTCCTAGAAAGATCATTTACGACAGAGATCCTATATTCACGTCTACATTTTGGACATCGTTGCAGCATGAGCTTGGAGCATAGTTAAACTTCAGTTCGACATATCATCCAGAGACTGATGGTCAGACTGAGAGGGTGAACCAGGTTTTTGAGGATATGTTACAGATGTATGTGATGGATAGGCAGACACATTGGGAGGACTATCTCTACCTAGTGGAGTTTGCTTACAACAATGGGTATCATAGTTCTATTGGCATGGCACCTTTTTAGGGATTATATGGACGTCCTTTTCGTACACCATTGAGTTGGGACAACCTCAAGGATCACATTCTTTTGGGTCCTAAGATGCTTCGTGATATGGAGAAATAGGTAGTGCGTATCCGTGAGCATTTGACTACGGCACATGATAGGCAGAAGAAGTATGCCGATGCTGATAGGACAAATAAGTAGTTTGCTATGGGTGATAAGGTTTTCTTGAGAGTGTGACCATGAAAGAGTCTGATCTGATATGAAAAGGGTTCTAAGCTAGCACCTCGTTTTGTGGGACCATTCAAGATTTTGGAGAGGATTGGTTCGGTTTCTTACCATCTTGCTCTACCGCCCAGCCTAGCTCGCATTCATGATGTTTTTCATGTTTCAGTGCTTAGTTAGTATATTCCTGATATTGTGCATGTTATTGATTGGAATGCATTGCAGGTAGAGGATGGGCAACTGGCTTTGGAGTCGGTTCGTATTCTGGAGCAGCGAAAGTTGACCCTCAGGGGTCAAACCATCGAGCAGGTAAGGGTCCAATGAGACCCTACTGATGATTCTTTAGCTACTTGGGAGGATGCAGCTAGATTGAGGGATTTATATCCCTATTTGTTTGTAGGCTTCTAGGAGTAAGCCTAATTCAAGGGGGGGTGGATGTAGTGCCTACCCTCGTTCACATCTTTTCTAGACTTATTGTTGCTATTATTATCAGACTATGTAGACTAGTTTTATGTTGATTATTTAGTGGTGTTGTTTTGACACTATCAGATATTATGATATGGATTCAGTGGATATATGATGAGATAATTTAGACTTTACATTTCATGTATGTATGATGATCATTACATTGTTTTCAATTATTAATGATGATTACGTTGTTTCTGATGTGGTTAAGGAAGGGAGTCGTAGTCACCTGCTTAGTCAGGATCTACATGATGCACCACTTCCTGCCATTGTCTGTTTAGCTTAGCATTATATATTGTAGGTACATGCATGGTTTTTCTATAGGTTGCAGGTATTGGGTATCAACTTCCCTGAATTGCCAGGATGAGCATACCCTATTATACTATCTCAATGATAAGAGAAGGGAGATAAATTCTCAAGTCCAAATCCCAAACCTAAAATCCATTTGTCCTAGTGAGTTAGGACAAGTATCAAAGTTGAATACCCACTGAATGTGTCGGATGACATATTTCATGATTTTTAACCCTTTAGATTGATTTTGTATGATTTGTTCTATGATGGGTTTTCATATTTTATCTTGGAGGTCTATGGTGAATTTTTCATTAATTAAGTCTTAATAAATAGATTTAATTAATAAATTATTTATTTGAGAAAATTAATAAAATATCATGATCTTTGATATTTTAATTGTAATTAATTAAATCTGAATTATTGAGGAAAGGAATTAAATAAAAGAAAACTAGAAATTAAAATTAATAATAATTATAAAATAATAATAAAGTAATAAATAAAATAACAATAATAAAAGTTATAAAAATTAAAATGAAAGTTATAAAATTTAAATAGAAATTATTTAAAAAGTAAATTGGAGTTATAAGCTTGCATGGGAATTAACATGTGTCGACAACACGGGGGTTAGTGCATCAATTAAGCACAATTTGTCTACAACTCTATGACTTATCAAAAAGGTTGGAAAAGACCCATGCTTAGTTGGTGACACCTTCCAGCTGTTTCAAGAAGCATTCTAGAGGTTTCCTGAGAGCTCTTTATATTCAAGCATTCCTAGAAGCTTAGATATAGCGTTTGGAGTGCAATTGGAGCATTGGAGGATTTGAGAGTTCTGAAGAAGGGAGCTTGCTCTGCGGGATTTCTAAGGAAGAGAAAATTAGCATCAGAATCCGGGTAGATTTTTGTGATTTTATTTATGCTATTTTTGCATCTTTCATTTCCCTGTCTTCTTCGTGTCTTCTATATGTCTTCTGAAGAATTTCCTATTGTTATTGTATGCATTCTCTATGGGGTAGTTAATTTATTTGAGAATATTACATGCATAAATCTGAAAAATATATACGGGGCTAGGGTTGAATTGTAGCCAAATTCATTGAAAAACAAAATTATAGAGACAATTTAGAGAGTAAATAATTGTAAGAAACTTATAAATATATATATATTCTTTGTGAAAAAATATATATATATATAGTTCAAATTTGTATTTTCGTATATAAATTTGCAGTAATCCTCATTAAAACGCATTTGCGATTTCAATTTCATTTTGGAAAAATGTTATAAAAAGAAAACGTTTTAAAAAGATATATATGTAAATGTTGGGCAGGAATCATATACCCCACCCACCGCAGGCCTGCGAGGTCACAGGGTGCCTGCGACCTCAATGTACCTGTGATCTGCAGTGTACTTGCAGTGCACTACTTTAAATAGCCACGCGATTTTAAATCGCATTGAGTCATATGTGGGTTTCAAATTATATAAGGTTTAATCTGAAACGTTATTTCATATGCAATTTGAGTTTCAATTTTGTTTTAAATGCTAAAATATTATTAATTATTAAATTCTATTATATATATATATATATATATATAAGTATATAAGTATATATGTATATATAATTAATTATAAATAATTATTATAAAATTCTCAATTAAGGGGTCACTCTTTTTAATGACTTAAAATATTGCTATTAAGCTTGTCAATTATGAAGAGATATTAATAATTAATTTAATTAAACTTAGTTTTAATTAAGATTAATTATTAGAATAAATAATCGAAGTTTTGTTCATAGGAAATGTCAATCTTCAAACAAAGTTTATATAAATAAAATATTATTAGATCAATTAGAAAATATTATTAAAATATTAACCGAGACTTTTGCATTTGAAATTGAAAACTTAGCAAAACCAAAATATGTGTTTACATTGTGTATTCTTTATGCTATTGTTTTGAGTTTTGGGTTGACTAGTGTTGACCAGTTATAGGACGTCTACCAGAGGCTTGGGAGTTATGTGATTGTGATGTCATGATGATGTTTTAATCTCAATCTTTATAAACCCAACCATGGTTATGTGATGGAATGCTCTATGTATTGGTTGTAATACTGATTGTTATAGTTGAGGTTCTTATTTATGAGACACTTGACTTAACCATTATTTTTGGTCATCGATCAGTTATCCTTGATTATTTTCTAGTCGCCATGATGGGACAGAGATGTGGATTTATTCTTGATGATGTCATGTTGTGACATGTTTGACTCAACCATTTTTGGAGTCTTTGATCAATATGATTGAGATATATTTTGGTTATTGAGAACCATTGGATACATTTGATTATTAGTGGTACTTCAGTGGCCAATAGAGAGTTGTTGTGTTCATGATTTTCTATGGATGTTTGCTCATGGAGATTTGATGCTTTTATGCATATTTGATAATTTTATTATGGATTATCTTTTGTAATTTTGAGATTTATGAGTCCATGAGTATTAGGGTAGGATATCTGCATGTAGTGTCGGGAAGTGGCTTGCAATGGGGGCCGGGGTCCTAAGAGGCTGCCAGGGTAACTCATTGTAAGTTGGATTAATAAGTGATAACATTCACACCTAATACTAACTGAATGAACCTAAAAAGATAAGTTTTTTTCTCGCCCATGCCTTGAGAGCTTGTATAGGCTAGGATGGGAGTAGTGAGACGCAAGGTTGTGACCTTGCATTCCATAGTATGCCTTGTTAGTATGAGAGGATACTAGTGGCCGCATGAGATCAGTATGGACCTTTGGAGTTTAGCTAATGACCAGGATAACTTGTAAGTGATAAATGCAATGACACTTTCCCGCTTGCATAGTAGGTTCCTACATGTCATTGTGTGCCTCTGGGATTAGATGTCAGCTTGTGATTGGAACCTTTGAGTTAGTATACTTTTAGGATTCCTGGACTATAGAGATTTATGCTATGATATTTTGACAACTTGTTTGGGACTTGAGATTATCTCCTTAGCACGGTGGGAGTGGACCACTTAGGTACCACGCGGTCGGGTGGTAGTGTATTTTCCACTCATATCATTTTGAGATTCATTGAGACATCATGGCTGATGCGTCCTTCATGATGGTGGATATGTATCTTTTCAATAATGATTAGCATATGTTAGATGATGTTATCTTATGCTTATATTTGCATGTTAGATTACTTTCTACATATGATATTGTATATGTTAGGAGTGACATTTCTACTATGTTAATACCGATGATCTCTTTGGTGATTTGGGATATTATGCATGGAGGGATGGCTAGGGCTCATGATGGTCTAATGATGCTATTAACGGTTGGGAGGAACCATGCACTTAGTTTACTTTGTTTGATCTTTATGATGGGTGTATATGTCTTCTATGATGATGTATCATGTGATTATCTCTACTTTAATGTAACATGGATTGGAATAGGATGATGTACCTTATTCTATTTATGTATATTCTTTGAACTTTTCATACCCTGTGACATGTACAGACGATGATTGAGCATTTGGAAATGTAATGTTTAAACATTAGACTTATCATTATTATATCATGTGGATGTTGTACTAGATGAATTCTTGTATGTAATTCAACGTTAAGGGATATTTAAAAAATGTAATCTGTTATGTATGTTATGTTTGCTTTCAGATGGACATTGCTATAGCTTCTATTATTGTGAATAAGTTATGTATGGTATTTATTTTCATGTTTAAAAAAAAAAATGTTACCAAACTTAGTGAAACTCTAGGTTAATTCTTTGGATCTCTTGGCGGGGCATTACATCACTATTGATCAAAAATGAGTTAAATCAATTAACTTTTTTTTCTACTCAAATTGAATCAGTTAACTCCTTATTTTACTCAAATTAAATCTGTTAACTCCCTTTAATTTGGAAATCTCCCTTTATAACTAAACTTCACCTTTAATCTTGACCAATGATTGAAATCGAACTCAACCATTGATGAATTTAAGGAAAGTTTATTTAAGAGACCCTCATCTCTTCATTTTGAAAGGTTGAATGAGAATTTGCATCGAATTGTTGCTAGAATTCATACTCACATTTGCTCATATTCACATATGCAAAGATCATGTTTGACCAAAAGTTGACCAGATTTAACCATGGTTGACCTGAGTTGACTAGTTTCGAAAAAAAATTTGAAATAATTAAACGAAATTATTTAATTTAATTAAATGGAGTAGTTACTTCTAATTAATTAAACAAAGTTATTTAATTAAATGAGAAGTCATTCCTAATTAATTAAATGAAGTTATTTAATTAAATAAGAAAAGTGTCTCTAATTAATTAAAGATTATTTAATTAAATAGAAAAAGTAATTATGAGAGCATATCTCATTTTATTAAATTAAATATCTCAACAAAATCTGTCTTCAGTTCAAAACGGGAAATTTCCAGTTCACTATAGATAAAAAATGAGTTAAATGAGTTAACTCCTTTTTCTACTCAAATTGAATCAGTTAACTCCTTATTTTACTCAAATTAAATCCGTTAACTGCCTTTAATTTGGAAATCTCTATTTCTGACTGAACTTCACTTTTAATCCTGACCATTGATTGAAATCGATCTCAACCATTGATGAATTCCAGAAAGTCTATTTAAGAGACCCTCATCTCTTCATTTTGAAAGGTTGAATGAGAATTTGCATCGAATTGTTGCTGGAATTCATACTCACATTCGCTCATATTCACATATGCAAAGATCAAGTTTGACAAAAATTTGACCAAATTTAACCACGATTGACTTGAGTTGACTAATTTCGAATTTTTTTTCAAATAATTAAACAAAATTATTTAATTAAATGGAGTACTTACATCTAATTAATTAAACAGAGTCATTTAATTAAATGAGAAACCATTCCTAATTAATTAAATGAAGTTATTGAATTAAATAAGAAAAGTGTCTCTAATTAATTAAAGATTATTTAATTAAATAGAAAAAGCAATTATGAAAGCATATCTCATTTTAGTAAATTAAATATCTCAACAAAATTTCTCTTTAGTTCAAAAAGGAAAATTTCTAGTTCACTATTCATCAAGAATGAGTTAAATCAGTTAACTCCTTCTTCTACTCAAATTGAATCAGTTAACTCCTTATTTTACTCAAATTAAATATGTTAACTTCCTTTAATTTGAAAATCACCCTTTATGAAAGAACTTCACCTTTAATCATGACCGTTGATTGAAATCGATCTCAACCATTGATAAATTCAAAGAAAGTCTATTTAAGAGACCCTCATCACTTCATTTTGAAAGGTTGAATGAGAATTTGCATCGAATTGTTGCTGGAATTTATACTCACATTTGCTCATATTCACATACGTAAGGATCAAGTTTGACCAAAAGTTGACCAGATTTAACCACGATTGACTTGAGTTGACCAGTCTCAAAAAAAATTTTGAAATAATTAAATGAAATTATTTAATTAAATGGATTACTTACTTCTATTTAATTAAACAAAGTCATTTAATTAAATGAGAAGCCATTCCTAATTAATTAAATCAAGTTATTTAATTAAATAAGAAAAGTATCTATAATTAATTAAAAATTATTTAATTAAATAGAAAAAGTAATTATGAGAGCATATCTCATTTTATTAAATTAAATATCTTAAAAAAATCTCTCTTCAATTCGAAAAGAGAAATTTTCAGTTCACTATTGATCAAAAATGAGATAAATCAGTTCACTCCTTTTTCTACTCAAATTGAATCAGTTTGTTAAATCAATTAACTCCTTTTTCTACTCAAATTGAATCAGCTAACTCCTTATTTTACTCAAAATTAAATCTGTTAACTCCCTTTTAATTTGAAAATCTCCCTTTATGACTAAACTTCACTTTTAATCCTGATCGCTGATTGAAATTGATTTCAACTGTTGATGAATTCCAAGAAAGTCTATTTAAGAGACCCTCATATCTTCATTTTGAAATGTTGAATGATAATTTGCATCGAATTTTTGTAGGAATTCATACTCACATTTGCTCATAGTCACATACGCAAAGATCAAGTTTGACCAAAAGTTGACCAAATTTAACCACGGTTGACTTGAGTTAACTAATTCTGAAAAGAATTTTAAAATAATTAAACAAAATTATTTAATTAATTGGAGTACTTACTTCAAATTAATTAAACAAAGTCATTTAATTAAATGAGAAGCCATTCCTAATTAATTAAATGAAGTTATTTAATTAAATAATAAAAGTGTCTCTAATTAATTAAAGATTATTTAATTAAATAGAAAAAACAATTATGAGAGCATATCTCATTTTATCAAATTAAATATCTGAAAAAAATCTCTCTTCAGTTCAAAAAGGGAAATTTTCAGTTCACTATTGATCAAAAATGAGTTAAATCAATTAACTCCTTTTTCTACTCAAATTGAATCAGTTAACTCCTTATTTTACTCAAATTAAATCCGTTAACTCACTTTAAAATGGAAATCTCCCTTTATGATTGAACTTCACCTTTAATCCTGATCGCTGATTGAAATCGATCTCAACCGTTCATGAATTCCAGGAAAGTCTATTTTAGAGACCCTCATCTCTTCATTTTGAAAGGTTGAATGAGAATTTGCATTGAATTGTTGCTAGAATTCATACTCACATTTGCTCATATTTACATACGCAAAGATCAAGTTTGATCAAAAGTTGACCAGATTTAACCACGGTTGACTTGAGTTGACTATTTTCAAATTTTTTTTTGAAATAATTAAACGAAATTATTTAATTAAATGGAGTACTTACTTCTATTTAATTAAACAAAGTTATTTAATTAAATGAGAAGCCATTCCTAATTAATTAAATCAAGTTATTTAATTAAATAAGAAAAGTGTCTCTAATTAATTAAAGATCATTTAATTAAAGAGAAAAAGTAATTATGAGAGCATATCTCATTTTATTAAATTAAATATCTCAACAAAATGTCTGTGGAGTTCAAAAAGGGAAATTTCCAGTTCACTATTGATCAAAAATGAGTTGAATAAGTTAACTCCTTTTTCTACTCAAATTGAATCAGCTAACTCCTTATTTTTCTCAAATTAAATTCGTTAACTCCCTTTAATTTGGAAATTTCTCTTTTTGACTGAACTTAACCTTTAATCCTGACCGTTGATTGAAATCAATCTCAACCGTTGATGAATTCCAGGAAAGTCTATTTAAGAGACCCTCATCTCTTCATTTGAAAGGTTGAATGAGAATTTGCATCAGATTGTTACTGGAATTCATACTCACATTTGCTCATATTCATATATGCAAAGATCAAGTTTGACCAAAAGTTGACCAGATTTAACAACGGTTGACTTGAGTTGACTAGTTTCGAATAGAATTTTGAAATAATTAAACGAAATTATTTAAATAAATGGAGTACTTACTTCTAATTAATTAAACAAACTTATTTAATTAAATGAGAAGCCATTACTAATTAATTAAATGAAGTTATTTAATTAAGTAAGAAAAGTGACTCTAATTAATTAAAGATTATTTAATTAAATAAAAAAATTAATTATGAGAGCATATATCATTTTAGTAAATTAAATATCTCAACAAATTCTTTCTTCAGTTCAAAAAGGGAAATTTTCAGTTTACTATTGATCAGAAATGAGTTAAATCAGTTAACTCCTTTTTCTACTCAAATTGAATTAGTTAACTCCTTATTTTACTCAAATTAAATTTGTTAACTCTCTTTAATTTTGAAATCTTTTTTTATGACTAAACTTCACCTTTAATCATGACCGTTGATTTAAATCGATCTCAACCGTTGATGAATTCCAGGAAAGTCTTTTTAAGAGACCCTCATCTCTTTATTTTGAAAGGTTGAATAAGAATTTGCATCGAATTGTTGCTAGAATTGATACTCACATTTGCTCATATTCACATACGCAAAGATCAAGTTTGACCAAAACTTGACCAGATTAATTAAATGAGGTTATTTAATTAAATAAGAAAAGTGTCTCTAATTAATTAAAGATTATTTAATTAAATAGAAAATGTAATTATGAGAGCATATCTCAATTTATTAAATTAAATATTCTAAACAAAATCTCTCTTCAGTTCAGAAAGGAAAATTTTCAGTTCACTATTGATTAAAAATGTGTTAAATCAGTTAACTCTTTTTTCTACTCAAATTGAATCACTTAACTCCTTATTTTACTCAAATTAAAATTGTTAAACTCCCTTTAATTTGGAAATCTCCCTTTATGACTGAACTTCACTTTTAATCCTGACCGTTGATTGAAATCGATCTCAACCGTTGATGAATTCCAGGAAAGTCTATTTAAGAGACCCTCATCTCTTCATTTTGAAAGGTTCAATGTGAATTTGCATCGAATTGTTGTTGGAATTCATACTCACAGTTACTCATATTGACATACACAAAGATAAAGTTTGACAAAAAGTTGATCAGATTTAACCACGGTTGACTTGAGTTGACTATTTAACCACGGTTGACTTGAGTTGACTAGTTTTGAAAAGAATTTTGAAATAATTAAACGAAATTATTTAATTAAATGGAGTACTTACTTTTAATTAATTAAACAAAGTCATTTAATTAAATGAGAAGCCATTCCTAATTAATTAAATGAAGTTATTTAATTAAATAAGAAAAGTGTCTCTAATTAATTAAAGATTATTTAATTAAATAGAAAAAGTAATTATCAGAGCATATCTCATTTTAGTAAATTAAATATCTCAACAAAATCTCTCTTCAGTTCAAAAAGTAAAATTTCTAGTTCACTATTGATCAAAAATGAGTTAAATGAGTAAACTCCTTTTTCTACTCAAATTGAATCAGTTAACTTCTTATTTTACTCAAATTAAATCTATTAACTCCCTTTAATTTGGAAATCTCCCTTTATGACTGAACTTCACCTTTAACCCTGACCGTTGATTGAAATTGATCTCAACAGTTGATGAATTTCAAGAAACTCTATTTAAGAGACCCTCATCTCTTCATTTTCAAAGGTTGAATGAGAATTTGCATCGAATTGTTGCTGGAATTCATAGTCATATTTTCTCATATTCACATACGCAAAGATCAAGTTTGACCAAAAGTGGACCAAATTTAACCACGGTTGACTTGAGTTGACTAGTTTCGAAAACAATTTTGAAATAATTAAATGAAATAATTTAATTAAATGGAGTACTTACTTCTAATTAATTAAACAAAGTTATTTAATTAAATGAGAAGCCATTCCTAATTAATTAAATGAAGTTATTTATTTAAATAAGAAAAGTGTCTCTAATAAATTAAATATTATTTAATTAAATAGAAAAAGTAATTATAAGAGCATATCTCATTTTATTAAATTAAATATCTCAACAAAATCTCTCTTCAATTCAAAAAGGGAAATTTCCAGTTCACTATTGATCAAAAATGATTTAAATCAGTTAACTCCTTTTTCTACTCAAATTGAATCAGTTAACTCCTTATTTTCTTGAAATTAAATCTGTTAACTCCCTTTAATTTGGTAATCTCCATTTATGACTGAACTTCACCTTTAATCCTGACCGTTGATTGAAATTGATCTCAACCGTTGATGAATTCAAGGAAAGTCTATTTAAAAGACCCTCATCTCTTCATTTTGAAAGGTTTAATGAGAATTTGCATCGAATTGTTGCTGAAATTTATACTCACATTTGCTTATATTTATATACTCAAAAATCAAGTTTGACCAAAAATTGACCAGATTTAATCAAGGTTGACTTGAGCTGAATAGTTTCGAAAAGAATTTTGAAATAATTAAACGAAATTATTTATTTAAATGGAGTACTTACTTCTAATTAATTAAACAAAGTCATTTAATTAAATGAGAAGCCATTCCTAATTAATTAAATGAAGTTATTTAATTAAATAGGAAAAGTGTCTATAATTAATTAAAGAATATTTAATTAAATATAAAAAGTAATTATCAGAGCATATCTCATTTTATTAAATCAAATATCTCAACAAAATCTCACTATTGTTGTTAACTCCCTTTAATTTGGAAATCTCACTATTGTTGTTAACTCAGTTTATTCTGGAAATCTACCTTTATTAAATTAAATATCTCAACAAAATCTCTCTTCAGTTCAAAAAGGAAAATTTTCAGTTCACTATTGATCAAAAATTAGTTAAATCAGCAAACTCCTTTTCTACTGAAATTGAATCAGTTAACTCCTTATTTTTCTGAAATAAATCTGTTAACTCCTTTTAATTTGGGAATCTCCCTTTATGACTGTACTTCACCTTTAAATCCTGACCATTGATTGAAATCGATCTCAACCATTGATGAATTCCAAGAAAGTCTATTTAAGAGACTCTCATCTCTTCATTTTGAAAGGTTGAATGAGAATTTGCATCGTATTGTTGTTGGAATTCATACTCACATTTGCTCATATTCACATATGCAAAGATCAAGTTTGACTAAAGGTTGACCAGATTTAAATACGGTTGAGTTGAGTAGACTAGTTTCGAAATTTTTTTTGATATAATTAAATGAAATTATTTAATTAAATGGAGTACTTACTTCTAATTAATTAAACAAAGTTATTTAATTAAATGAGAAGCCATTCCTAATTAATTAAATGAAGTTATTTAACTAAATAAGAAAAGTGTCCCTAATTAATTAAAGATTATTTAATTAAATAGAAAAAGTAATTATGAGAGCATATATCATTTTAGTAAATTAAATATCTCAACAAATTCTTTCTTCAGTTCAAAAAGGGAAATTTTCAGTTCACTATTGATCAGAAATGAGTTAAATCAGTTAACTCCTTTTTCTACTCAAATTGAATTAGTTAACTCCTTATTTTACTCAAATTAAATTTGTTAACTCTCTTTAATTTTGAAATCTTCTTTTATGACTAAACTTCACCTTTAATCATGACCGTTGATTTAAATCGATCTCAACTGTTGACGAATTCTAGGAAAGTCTATTTAAGAGACCCTCATCTCTTCATTTTGAAAGGTTGAATGAGAATTTGCATCGAATTGTTGCTGGAATTCATACTCACATTTGCTCATATTCATATACGCAAAGATCAAGTTTGAACAAAAGTTGACCAGATTTAACCACGTTTCACTTGAGTTGACTAGTTTCGAAAAGAATTTTGAAATAATTAAACGAAATTATTTAATTAAATGGAGTACTTACTTCTAATTTATTAAACAAAGTTATTTAATTAAATGAGAAGCCATTCCTAATTAATTAAATGAAGTTATTTAATTAAATAAGAAAAGTGTCTCTAATTAATTAAACATTATATAATTAAATAGAAAAAGTAATTATGAGAGCATATGTCATTTTATTAAATTAAATATCTTAACAAAATGTCTATTCAGTTCAAAAAGAGAAATTTCCAGTTCACTATTGATCAAAATTGAGTTAAATCAGTTAACTCCTTTTTCTACTCAAATTGAATCAGTTAATTCCTTATTTTACTCAAATTAAATCTGTTAACTCCCTTTAATTTGGAAATCTCCCTTTATGACTGAACTTCATCTTTAATCCTGACCGTTGATTGAAATCGATCTCAACCGTTGATGAATTCTAGGAAAGTCTATTTAAAAAACCCTCATCTCTTCATTTTGAAACGTTGAATGAGAGTTTACACTGAATTGTTAATGGAATTCATACTCACATTTTCTCATATTCACATACGCACAGATCAAGTTTGACCAAAAGTTGACCAAATTTAACCACGGTTGACTTGAGTTGACTATTTTTAAAAAGAATTTTGAAATAATTAAATGAAATTATTTAAATAATTGGAGTACTTACTTCTAATTAATTAAACAAAGTTATTTAATTAAATGAGAAGCCATTCTTCATTAATTAAATGAAGTTATTTAATTAAATAAAGAAAGTGTCTCTAATTAATTAAAGATTATTTAATTAAATAAAAAAAGTAATTATGAGAGCATATCTCATTTTATTAAATTAAATATCTCAAAAAAATTTCTCTTCAATTCAAAAAGAGAAATTTCCAGTTCACTATTGATAAAAAAAGAGTTAAATCAGTTAACTCCTTTTTCTACTCAAATTGAATCAGTTAACTCCTTATTTTACTCAAATTAAATCTGTTAACTCCCTTTAATTTGGAAATCTCCCTTTATGACTGAACTTCACTTTTAATTCTGACTGTTGATTGAAATCGATCTCAACCGTTGATGAATTACATGAAAGTCTATTTAATAAACCCTCATCTCTTCATTTTGAAAGGTTTAATTAGAATTTGCATCAAATTGTTGCTGAAATTCATACACACATTTGCTCATATTCACATACGCAAACATCAAGCTTGACCAAAAGTTGACCAACTTTAACAATGGTTGACTTCAGTTGATTAGTTTCGAAAAGAATTTTGAAATAATTAAACGAAATTATTTAATTAAATGGAGTACTTACTTCTAATTAACTAAACAAAGTTATTTAATTAAATGAGAAGCCATTCCTAATTAATTAAATGAAGTTATTTAATTAAATAAGAAAATTGTCTCTAAATAATTAAAGATTATTTAATTAAATAGAAAAAGTAATTATGAGAGCATATCTCATTTTATCAAATTAAATATCTTAACAAAATATCTATTCAGTTCTAAAAGAGAAATTTCCAGTTCACTATTGATCAAAAATGAGTTAAATCAGTTAACTCCTTTTTCTACTCAAATTGAATCAGTTAACTCCTTATTTTACTCAAATTAAATCTGTTAACTCCCTTTAATTTGGAAATCTCCCTTTATGACCGAACTTCACCTTTAATCCTGACCATTGATTAAAATCGATCTCAACTGTTGATGAATTAGAGGAAACTCTATTTAAGAGACCCTTATCTCTTCATTTTGAAAGGTTGAATGAGAATTTGCATCGAATTGTAGCTGGAATTCATACTCACATTTGGTCATATTCACAGACGCAAAGATCAAGTTTGACCAAAAGTTGACCAGATTTAACCACAGTTGACTTGAGTTGACTAGTTTCGAAAAAAAATTTAAAATAATTAAACGAAATTATTTAATTAAATGGAGTAGTTAATTCTAATTAATTAAACAAAGTTATTTAATTAAATGAGAAGCCATTCTTAATTAATTAAATAAAGTTATTTAATTAAATAAGAAAAGTGTCTCTAATTAACTCAAGATTATTTAATTAAATAGAAAAAGTAATTATGAGAGCATGTCTCGTTTTATTAAAATAAATATCTCAATAAAATCTCTCCTCAGTTCAAAAAGGAAAATTTCCAGTTCACTATTGATAAATAATGAGTTAAATCAGTTAACTCCCTTTTCTACTCAAATTGGATCAGTTAACTCCTTAGTTTACTCAAATTAAATCTATTAACTCCCTTTAATTTGAAAATCTCCCTTTATGACTGAACTTCACCTTTAATCCTGACCGTTGATTGAAATTGATCTTAACCGTTGATGAATTCTAGGAAAGTCTTTTTAAGAGACCCTCATCTCTTTATTTTGAAAGGTTGAATAAGAATTTGCATCGAATTGTTGCTAGAATTGATACTCACATTTGCACATATTCACATATGCAAAGATCAAGTTTGACCAAAACTTGACCAGATTTAACCACGGTTGACTTGAGTTGACTAGTTTCGAAATTTTTTTTGAAATAATTAAATGAAATTATTTAATTAAATGGAGTACTTACTTCTAATTAATTAAACAAAGTTATTTAATTAAATGAGAAGCCATTCCTAATTAATCAAATGAAGTTATTTAATTAAATAAGAAAAATGTCTCTAATTAATTAAAGATTATTTAATTAAATAGAAAAAGTAATTATCAGAGCATATCTAATTTTATTAAATTAAATATCTCAACAAAATCTCTCTTCAATTCAAAAAGGAAAATTTTTAGTTCACTATTGATCAAAAATGAGTTAAATTAGTTAACTCCTTTTTCTACTCAAATTGAATCAGTTAACTCCTTATTTTACTCAAATTAAATCTGTTAACTCCCTTTAATCTGGAAATCTCCCTTTATGACTAAACTTCACATTTAATCCTTACCGTTGATTGAAATCAATCTCAACCGTTGATGAATTCCAAGAAAGTCTATTTAAGAGACTCCCATTTCTTCATTTTGAAAGATTGAATGAGAATTTGCATCGAACTGTTGCTAGAATTCATACTCACATTCTCTCATATTCACATACGCAAAGATCAAGTTTGACCAAAAGTTGATCAGATTTAACCACAGTTGACTTGAGTTGACTAGTTTCGAAAAGAATTTTGAAATAATTAAATGAAATTATTTAATTAAATGGAGTACTTACTTCTAATTAATTAAAAAAAGTTATTTAATTAAATGAGAAGCCATTCCTAATTAATTAAATAAAGTTATTTAATTAAATAAGAAAAGTGTCTCTAATTAATTAAAGATTATTTAATTAAATAGAAAAAGTAATTATGAGAGCATATCTCATTTTATTGAATGAAATATCTCAACAAAATCTCTCTTCAGTTCAAAAAGGGAATTTTTCAGTTCACTATTGATAAAGAATGACCAACAGATGACCAGATTAAACCACGGTTGACTTGAGTTGACTAGTTTCGAAAAGAATTTTGAAATAATTAAAGAAAATAATTTAATTAAATGGACTACTTACTTCTATTTAATTAAACAAAGTTATTTAATTAAATAAGAAGCCATTCTTAATTAATTAAATGAAGTTATTTAATTAAGTAAGAAAAGTGTCTCTAATTAATTGAAGATTATTTAATTAAATAGAAAAAGTAATTATGAGAGCATATCTCATTTTATTAAATTAAATATCTCAACAAAATCTCTCTTTAGTTCAAAAAGGGAAATATACAGTTGACTATTGATAAAAAATGATTTAAATCAGTTAACTCCTTTTTCTACTCAAATTGAATCAGTTAACTCCTTATTTTACTCAAACTAAATCTATTAACTCCCTTTAATTTAGAAATCTCCCTTTATGACTGAACTTCACCTTTAATCCTGACCGTTGATTGAAATCGATCTCAACCGTTGATGAATTTCAGAAAAGTCTATTTAAGAGACCCTCATCTCTTCATTTTGAAAGGTTGAATGAGAATTTGCATCGAATTGTTGCTGGAATTCATACTCACATTTGCTCATATTCACATAAGCAAAGATCAAGTTTGACAAAAATTTGACCAAATTTAACCATAGTTGACTTATGTTGACTAGTTTCGAAAAAAAATTTGAAATAATTAAACGAAATTATTTAATTAAATGGAGTACTTACTTTTACTTAATTTAACAAATTTATTTAATTAAATGAGAATCCATTCCTAATTAATTAAATAAGAAAAGTGTCTCTAATTAATTAAAGATTATTTAATTAAATAGAAAAAGTAATTATGAGAGCATATCTTATTTTATTAAATTAAATATCTCAACAAAATCTGTCTTCAGTTCAAAAAGGGAAATTTCTAGTTCACTGTTGATCAAAAATGAGTTAAATCAGTTAACTCATTTTTCTACTCAAATTGAATTAGTTAACTCCTTATTTTACTCAAATTAAATCGGTTAACTCCCTTTAATTTGGAAATCTCCCTTCAGGACTGAACTTCACTTTTATTCCTGACTGTTGATTGAAATCGATCTCAACTATTGATGAATTCCAGGAAAGTCTATTTAAGAGACCCTCATCTCTTCATTTTGAAAGTTTGAATAAAAATTTGCAACGAATTTTCACTGAAATTCATACTCACATTTGCTCATATTCACATACGCAAATATCAAGTTTGACCAAAAGTTGAACACTTGAGTTGACTAGTTTCAAAAAGAATTTTGAAATAATTAAACGAAATTATTTAATTAAATGAAGTAATTACTTCTAATTAAATAAACAAAGTTATTTAATTAAATGAGAAGCCATTCGTAATTAATTAAATGAAGTTATTTAATTAAATAAGAAATGTGTCTCTAATTAATTAAAGATTATTTAATTAAATAGAAAAAGTAATTATGAGAGCATATCTCATTTTATTAAATTAAATATCTCAACACAATCTCTCTTCAATTCAAAAAGGAAAATTTCTAGTTCACTATTGATCAAAAATGAGTTAAATTAGTTAACCCCTTTTTCTACTCAAATTGAATAAGTTAACTCCTTATTTTACTCAAATTAAATCTGTTAAATCCTTTTAATTTGGAAATCTCCCTTTATGACTAAACTTCACCTTTAATCCTGACCGTTGATTGAAATCGATCTCAACCGTTGATGAATTTCAGGAAAGTCTATTTAAGAGACCCTCATCTCTTAATTTTGAAAGATTAAATGAGAATTTTCATCGAATTGTTGTTGGAATTCATACTCACATTTGCTCATATTCACATACGCAAAGATCAAGTTTGACCAAAAGTTGACCAAATTTCACCACAGTTGACTTGAGTTGACTAGTTTCAAATTTTTTTTTGAAATAATTAAACAAAATTATTTAATTAAATGAGAAGCCATTCCTAATTAATTAAATCAAGTTATTTAATTAAATAAAAATGTGTCTATAATTAATTAAAGATTATTTAATTAAATAGAAAAAGTAATTATGAGAGCATATCTCATTTTATTAAATTAAATATCTCAACAAAATCTCTCTTTAGTTCAAAAAGGGAAATTTTCAGTTCACTATTGATAAAAATGAGATAAATCAGTTAACTCCTTTTTTTACTCAAATTGAATTAGTTAACTCCTTATTTTACTCAAATTAAATCTATTAACTCCCTTTAATTTGTAAATCTCCCTTTATGACTGAACTTCACCTTTAATACTGACCGTTGATTGAAATCGATCTTGTAACGCCCCACCAAGGGATCCAAAAGAATTAACCTAAAGTTTCACTGGGTTTGCTAAATATTTTTTTTTTTAAAGTAAGAATGTATAACATACACATCAAACACATAGTAGCAGAAGCAATAACATGTAATCATCGACCAACATACATTGCAAGTTACATTTTTTAAGGATCCCAAGACGTTGAGTCACTTTTAAATTTAATTAATTCTAAGTCTAACAACTATCACATACATATGAAAGAATAGTCAGAACGTACCATGTTCATAATATAAATTTGTTCTGAATGCCTCTTTTCAAATTAATTCGAAATGCTCAATCATCCACTGTACAAGTCATAGGGTATGAAAGGCTTAAAAGAATATACATATGTAAAAATAGAAATACATCAACCTCCACGAATCCATGATACAAAGTACAGTAAAGATATATATATATATATATAACTATTCACCATACATGATACATCCATACATCCATAATGATAAAACATCTATCATAAAATCTAACCATCCATCATAATAATCCAAGAACATAGTGAAGGTAAATGCCAAACATGAAAACTCCAGCCACGGTGACCACAGAACGGATCTCAATGGTAAGAGTAAAAGCACTACCACCCGACCACGTGGAACCTAAATGGTCCACTCCCACCGAGCTGAGGAGATAGTCTGAAGTCCCAAACAAGGTATCAAAACACAAAACACAAGTACTCTCTAAGTCTGGGAAATCCTAAAAGGATACTAACTCAAGGGTTCCAACATAGATAGACATCTAGACCCAGAGGTACCACAAGACACGTAGGAAACCTAATATGCAAGTGGGAAAGTGTCATCGCAAAAGTCACGTAGAAGTTACTCGAGCAATCCCTTAGGAATCCCAGGTCTCTACTGATCCCTGCAGCCACTAGTATCCTCTCGTATTGACGAGGCATACTACGGAGTGCAAGGTCGTAACCAAGCGTTCTCTCTACCCCATCCTAGTCTGTACTAGCACTCAAGGCATAGAAGAGAACATACAATTATCTTGTTAGGTTCATTTTCTCTCATTTAGTGTAAATGTTTTCACTTATTAAAACAACTTACAATGGGTTACTCCAGGCAGCCTCTTAGGGCCCCGATCCCCATTGCAAGCCACTTTCTAACACTACACATAGATAACCTACCCTAGGCTCATGAAATCACGAATCAAATAATCATAATAAAATCACCTCAGTCCTATACAAGTAACTAAAAAATATCATAAAAAGATAAGCCACAAAATTACATCAATTCTTCATGAGCAACAGATAAGCATCAAATAATAATCCTATGATCACGACGGTTCTCTATCAGCAATTGAAGGCATCAATGATAAATCACAAAATCCAATGGTTCTCCAATGAGCAACCAGAAAGTATCTCAATAGTAAATTACAATACTGATCGAAGACTCCAAAATGGTCAAGTCAACACATGACATCATCAAGAACATAATAAATACTTCAGTCCTCTCAAGCGACCGAAAAGCAATCCAAGTATAACTGATCGAGACTCAAAAATGGTTAAGTCAGTTATCTCAAATATATATACACCACAACGTCACATAAGAAGACAGAAAGCAATAACAACTAGTAAATACAATCATGTCATAGAGCACTCTATCACATTACCATGGTCGGGTTAAGAAAGATCGAGACCAAATCATCATGACATCACATTCACAACCCCGAGCCTCTGGTAACAACCTAAACTGGTCAACGCTAAACCAACCCCTTAACACTCAAAGCATAGACAATATATAGAAAACATCATAGTCTCACAATTGGTTTTGATTTGAAAACATACAGTTGAGTTAAACAATAAGGTTTCAGTTTTCAGTGTTTATATTCAAGTAAAAAGTTTTATAGTTCAATTTGATTGATAATATACTATTGAGTTAATGTGAGGTTTCCATTTCCAGTTGAAAGTATGTTTTAAACAGATAGAATCCATAGTTCACCCTTACAAATTATCCCGTTCCTATCTCCAAATGAAACACCTAATTACCCCTAATTGATTTCAAGTCAAAGTCCTAAAACAATCTAAGGGTAATAATTAAATTATTAATAATACTTGTTGATCTTTAATTATAATAATCTACGCTCCCATTAAAATCGATGTTATAATATTAAACTTGCTTAAACAAATTTTTGATTTAATTAATCTTAATTAAGTCAAACTTTAAATAAGATTAATTAATGATACATAAAAAAAATCATATTATATTTATTAATAATTTATTTATTTATAAAATTATTAATAAATAATAATAAAATTTCAATATAATTTAAAATTTAATAACTTTTAAATTAAATAATAATAATCTTAAATAAAACAATTCTATTTAAAACATTTTTTTTTTAAAAATGATTTATAAAAGTAAATCGAAATTTATATTTTCTTTTAATAAAATATGGCATTTTTAAAGGCCCGCTGGCCTGCCATCCACCTGCGGCCGCAGGTGTTACTGCTGCTGCGCACTAGTACCACCTGTTGCAACAGCGTGGGGAAGGGTGTGGGGCGTGGGAAGTGGTGGCCCCGCCCCACCCCAAATATAATTTTTTTTTAATGTTTTTTTTTTTTTAAATTTAAAAATCTCTAACTTCGCTTTAATAAATTTATAAAATAAATTAATTTTATTTTAAATTAGATTTATTTAATTTTATTAAAACAATATATATATATATATAAAATAAATAATTTTTATTTTAAATTTAGTTTTATTTAATTTTTATTAAGACAATATCTTTCAAGGAAAATATATATATATATATATATATATATATATATATATATATATATATATATATATATATATATATATATATATATATATATATATATATATATATATATATAATTAGAACTTTCAATTTTACATTCAAAAAACCCTTACCTAATTAAATCTTAATTTCTTAATCTAGAAAACAAGGGTTCTAATAACTCTTCCAGTCTCCATGAATAAAAAAATTATTGACGAACAATTAATGAATTCACAATTTGAAAGGTTAAAACTTTCATCACAGAGAAATCGGATTTACAAATCCCAGACATGAAGAAGACAGAAAAGGATAATTGCGTATTTAATCGATAATAAAAAACACAAGACCCTACCTGATCCTAATACTATTATGCAATCTCCAAGAATTTTAAGAGAATTCACTCCTCTCAATAACCTTCCTCTGGAAAACTTTCTTGGTATCAGCCTTCTGAAATTCGCTTCCAAAAGTTGTCTCCCAAAAATTCCCGTCCAAAATTCGTGTCCCCCCAAGAATGAACCCCCAAAGTTGTGATAAGCAATTTTCTCCTCAAATCGAGGTACTAATTATGCATTCACCCAAGAAGACTCTTTGCACAACTGAGTTAACTCCCAATTAACCTTTCTTATCTTTTCTTTTATTTTGCATTCATCTTTCATGCACATTAAGTTGGTTTATTAAATAACTTTATTTAATATTCTACTTGACTTCTATTTTAAATTAATTTATTACTTTAATCTCATGTACACTTTGTGAAATTAAAATAACATTATTAATTTCTATTATTTAATCTTTTAATTTATTTCTCATATTTAAACTCATGCTTAGATCATGTGATCTAGAATTCTTAATAATTTATATCTTTCAACTTTTAATTTATTTTAGAACTTAATTGATAACATATTTAATTAATTTAAATAACAATAATATTTAGCATTTATTTAAAATTGAACTCCAAATATATTATTATTAAATTAAATAAATATTATCCTGTTCTAAATTTCTCTTTGAACTTTAATTTCCAAATTTAATTCTTTTATTTAATTAATTTCTCAATTAATTAAATATTAAAGATATTATATTAATTCTCTATTAAATTAAATCATTAATTAATCTTTTTAATTAGACTTAATTAATAGAAAACACATCAAGGACTCATATAACAACATACGAAAACCCTACATAGAAAAACACATACTAAAACAAAACAAAAAGGGTTATAATCCTGAAATTACATCATTTGATGCATTCGGAGGGTACTTAACTCAGATACTTGTCCAAATTATCAATTAGGACAATTGGCTAAAGGGTTTAGAAATTGGACTTAAGAGTTTATCTCCCCTCTCTTACCATTGAGACAATGCGATAGGGTACGCTCATCCTAGCAATTCAGGGAAGTTCATACCCAGTACCTGCAACCTGCATAAAATCCACGCATGTACAAACACAATATTCTAAGCTAAATAGACAATGGCAGGAAGTGGTGCATCTTGTAGATCCTGACTAGCAGGTGACTACGACTCCCTTCTTTAACCACATCAGAAACACCATACATAAATAAAACAAACACGCACACCATACACATGCAGTATGGGGTAAGTATCCATAAGAAAGCACATGTGATAATAAACCATCTAACTAATCATCATCGATAACTGAAAACATTGAATAATAATCATACATGCATGAAATATAGAGTACCAAGTAATCTTATCATATAATAAACTGAGCGTAAAACGACATCTGATAATCTCTAAAATAATAATACTAATCATCAAACATAAATTGGCCTAAAAGAGTTAGGCAAGGATGACAGAAATGCGACTTAGGGGCAGGCACTACAGATCTCAACCGTTGATGAATTCCAAAAAAGTCTATTTAAGAGACCCTCATCTCTTCATTTTGAAAGGTTGAATGAGAATTTGCATCAAATTGTTGCTAGAATTTATACTCACATTTGCTCATATTCGCATACGCAAAGATCAAGTTTGACCAAAAGTTGACCAGATTTAACCAAGGTTGACTTGAGTTGACTAGTTTCGAAAAGAATTTTAAAATAATTAAATGAAATTATTTAATTAAATGGAGTACTTACTTCTAATTAATTAAACAAAGTTATTTAACTAAATGAGAAGCGATTCCTAATTAATTAAATGAAGTTATTTAATTAAATAAGAAAAGTGTCTTTAATTAATTAAAGATTATCTAATCAAATAGAAAAAGTAATTATGAGAGCATATCGCATTTTATTAAATTAAATATCTCAAAAAAATCTCTCTTTAGTTCAAAAAGGGAAATTTCTAGTTCACTATTGATCAAAAATGAGTTAAATCAGTTAACTCCTTTTTCTACTCAAATTGAATTAGTTAACTCCTTATTTTACTCAAATTAAATCTGTTAACTCACTTTAAATTGGAAATCTCTCTTTATGACTGAACTTCACCTTTAATCCTGACCGTTGATTGAAATCGATCTCAACTGTTGATGAATTCTAGGAAAGTCTATTTAAGATACCCTCATCTCTTCATTTTGAAAGGTTGAATGAGAATTTGCATTGAATTGTTGTTGGAATTCATACTCACATTTGCTCATATTCACATACGCAAAGAACAAGTTTGACCAAAAGTTGACCAGATTCAACCACGCTTGACTTGAGTTGACTAGTTTCAAAAAATTTTTTGAAATAATTAAACGAAATTATTTAATTAAATGGAGTACTTACTTCTAATTAATTAAACAAAGTTATTTAATTAAATGAGAAGGCATTCCTAATTAATTAAATGAAGTTATTTAATTAAATAAGAAAAGTGTGTCTAATTAACTAAAGATTATTTAATTAAATAAGAAAAGTGTGTCGAATTAATTAAAGATTATTTAATTAAATAGAAAAAGGAATTATGAGAGCATATCTTATTTTATTAAATTAAATATCTCAACAAAATCTCTTTCCAGTTCAAAAAGGAAAATTTTCAGTTCACTATTGATCAAAAATGAGTTAAATCAGTTAATTCCTTTTTCTACTAAAATTGAATCAGTTAACTCTTTATTATACTTAAATTAAATCTGTTAACTCTCTTTAATTGGAAAATCTCCCTTTATGACTGAACTTCACATTTAATCCTGACCATTGATTGAAATCGATCTCAACCGTTGATGAATTCCAGGAAAGTCTATTTAAGATACCCTCATCTCTTCATTTTGAAAGGTAGAATGAGAATTTGCTTCAAATTGTTGCTGGAATTCATACTCACATTTGCTCATATTCACTTACGCAAAGATCAAGCTTGACCAAAAGTTGACCAGATTTAACCACGGTTGACTAGTTTCAATTTTTTTTTGAAATAATTAAATGAAAATATTTAATTAAATGGAGTACTTACTTCTAATTAATCAAACAAAGTTATTTAGTTAAATAAGAAGCCATTCCTAATTAATTAAATGAAGTTATTTAATTAAATAAGAAAAGTGTTTCTAATTAATTAAAGATTATTTAATTAAATAGAAAAAGTAATTATAAGAGCATATCTCATTTTATTAAATTAAATATCTCAACAAAATCTCTCTTTAGTTCAAAAAGGGAAATTTCCAGTTCACTATTGATAAAAAATGAGTTAAATCAGTTAAATCCTTTTTCTACTCAAATTGAATCAGTTAACTCCTTATTTTACTCAAATTAAATTTGTTAACTCCCTTTACTTTTGAAATCTCCTTTTATGACTGAACTTCACCTTTAATCCAGACCGTTGATTGAAATCGATCTCAACCGTTGATGAATTTCAAGAAAGTCTAGTTAAGAGATCCTCATCTCTTAATTTTGAAAGGTTCAATGAGAATTTGCATTGAATTGTTGCTGGAATGCATACTCACATTTGCTCATATTCACATACGCAAAGATCAAGTTTGACCAAAAGTTGACCAAATTTAACCACGGTTGACTTGAGTTGACTAGTTTTGAAAAGAATTTTAAAATAATTAAATGAAATTATTTAATTATTTGGAGTACTTACTTCTAATTAATTAAACAAAGTTATTTAATTAAATGAGAAGCCATTCTTAATTAACTAAATGAAGTTATTTAATTAAATAAAAAAGTGTCTCTAATTAATTAAAGATTATTTAATTAAATAGAAAAAGTAATTATGAGAGCATATCTCATTTTATTAAATTAAATATCTCAACAAAATTTCTCTTCAGTTCAAAAAGGGAAATTTCCAGTTCACTATTGATCAAAAATGAGTTAAATCAGTTAACTTCTTTTTCTACTCAAATTGAATCAGTTAACTCCTTATTTTACTCAAATTAAATCTATTAACTCCATTTAATTTGGAAATCTCCCTTTATGATTGAACTTCATCTTTAATCCTGACCGTTGATTGAAATGGATCTAACCTTCGACGAACTCCAAGAAAGTCTATCTAACCGACCCTCATTTCTTTATTTTGAAAGGTTGAATGACAATTTACATCGAATTGTTGCTGGAATTCATACTCACATTTGCTCATATTCACATACGCAAAGATTAAGTTTGTACAAAAGTTGACCAAATTTAACCACGATTGACTTGAGTTGACTAGTTTCAAAAGAAATTAAAAAAAATTAAACAAAATTATTTAATTAAATGAAGTACTTACTTAAAATTAATTAAACAAATTTATTTAATTAAATGAGAATCCATTCCTAATTAATTAAATGAAGTTATTTAATTAAATAATAAAAGTGTCTCTAATTAATTATAGATTATTTAATTAAATAGAAAAAGTAATTATGAGAGCATATCTCATTTTATTAAATTAAATATCTCAACAAAATCTCTCTTCAGTTCAAAAAGGGAAATTTTCAGTTCACTATTGATCAAAAAAGAGTTAAATGAGTTAACTCCTTTTTCTACTCAAATTGAATCAGTTAACTCCTTATTTTACTCAAATTAAATCTGTTAACTCTCTTTAATTTGGAAATCTCCCTTTATGACTGAACTTCATCTTTAATCCTGACCGTTGATTGAAATCGATCTCAACCGTTGATGAATTCTAGGAAGTCTATTTAAGAGACCCCCATCTCTTCATTTTGAAAGGTTGAATGAAAATTTGCATCAAATTGTTGATTGAATTCATACTCACATTTGCTCATATTCACATACGCAAAGATCAAGTTTGACCGAAAGTTGAACACATTTAACCACAGTTGACTTGAGTTCACTAGTTTCGAAAAGAATTTTGAAATAATTAAATAAAATTATTTATTTAAATGAAGTATTTACTTCTAATTAATTAAACAAAGTTATTTAATTAAATGAGAAGCCATTCCTAATTAATTAAATGAAGTTATTTAATTAAATAATAAAAGTGTCACTAATTAATTAAAGATTATTTAATTAAATAGAAAAAGTAGTTATGAGAGCATATCTCATTTTATTAAATTAAATATCTCAACAAAATCTCTCTTCAGTTCAAAAAGGCAAATTTTCAATTCACTATTGATCAAAAATGAGTTAAATCAGTTAACTCCTTTTTCTACTCAAATTGAATCAGTTAACTCCTTATTTTACTCAAACTAGATCTATTAACTCCCTTTAATTTGGAAATCTCCCTTTATGACTGAACTTCACCTTTAATCCTGACCGTTGATTGAAATCGATCTCAACCGTTGATGAATTTCAGAAAAGTCTATTTAAGAGACCCTCATCTCTTCATTTTGAAAGGTTCAATGATAATTTGCATCGAATTGTTACTGGAATTCATAAACACATTTGCTCATATTCACATACGCAAAGATCAAGTTTGCCCAAAAGTTGACCAAATTTAAGCACAGTTGGCTTGAGTTGACTAGTTTCGAAAAGAATTTTGAAATAATTAAATGAAATTATTTAATTAAATGGAATACTTACTTCTAATTAATTAAAAAAATTTATTTAATTAAATGAGAATTCATTCCTAATTAATTAAATAAAGTTATTTAATTAAATAAGAAAAGTGTCTCTAATTAATTAAAGATTATCTAATTAAATAGAAAAAGTAATTATGAGAGCATATCTCATTTTATTAAATTAAATATCTCAACAAAATCTCTCTTCAGTTCAAAAAGGGAAATTTCCAGTTCACTATTGATCAAAAATGAGTTAAATCAGTTAACTCCTTTTTCTACTCAAATTGAATCAGTTAACTCGTTATTTTACTCAAATTAAATTTGTTAACTCCCTTTAATTTGAAAATCTCCCTTTATGACTGAACTTCACCTTTAATCCTGACCGTTGATTGAAATTGATCTCAACCATTGATGAATTCCAAGAAAGTCTATTTAAGAGACCCTCATCTCTTCATTTTGAAAGGTTGAATGAGAATTTGCATTGAATTGTTGCTGGAATTCATACTCACATTTGCTCATATTCACATATGCAAATATCAAGTTTGACCAAAAATTGAACACATTTAACCACGGTTGACTTGAGTTGACTAGTTTCGAAAAGAATTTTGAAATAATTAAACGAAATTATTTAATTAAATGAAGTAATTACTTCTAATTAAATAAACAAAGTTATTTAATTAAACGAGAAGTCATTCCCAATTAATTAAATGAAGTTATTTATTTAAATAAGAAATGTGTCTCTAATTAATTATAGATTATGTATTTAAATAGAAAAAGTAATTATGAGAGCATATCTCATTTTATTAAATTAAATATCTCAACAAAATCTCTCTTCAATTCAAAAAGAAAATTTTTTAGTTCACTATTGATCAAAAATGAGTTAAATTAGTTAACTCTTTTTTCTACTCAAATTGAATCAGTTAACTCCTTATTTTACTAAAATTAAATCTGTTAACTCCTTTTAATTTGGAAATCTCCCTTTATGACTGAACTTCACCTTTAATCCTGACTGTTGATTGAAATCGATCTCAACCATTGATGAAATCCAAGAAAGTCTATTTAAGAGACCCTCATCTCTTTATTTTGAAAGGTTAAATGAGAATTTTCATCGAATTGTTGCTGGAATTCATACTCACATTTGCTCATATTCACATACGCAAAGATCAAGTTTGACCAAAAGTTGACCAGATTTAACCACAGTTGGCTTGAGTTGACTAGTTTCGAAAAGAATTTTGAAATAATTAAACAAAATTATTTAATTAAATGAAGTAATTACTTCTAATTAAATAAATAAAGGTATTTAATTAAATGAGAAGCCATTCCTAATTAAGTAAATGAAGTTATTTAATTAAATAAGAAATGTGTCTTTAATTAATTAAAGATTATTTAATTAAATAGAAAAAGTAATTATGAGAGCATATCTCATTTTATTAAATTAAATATCTCAACAAAATCTCTCTTCAATTCAAAATGGAAAATTTCTAGTTTACTATTGATCAAAAATGAGTTAAATCAGTTAACTCCTTTTTTTACTCAAATTGAATCAGTTAACTCTTTATTTCACTCAAATTAAATCTATTAACTCCTTTTAATTTTGAAATCTCCCTTTATGACTGAACTTCGCCTTTAATACTGACCGTTGATTGAAATTGATCTCAACCGTTGATGAATTCTAGGAAAGTCTATATAAGAGAACCTCATCTCTTTATTTTGAAAGGTTGAATGAGAATTTGCATCGAATTATTGCTGGAATTCATACTCACATTTGCTCATATTAACATATGCAAAGATCAAGTTTGACCAAAAGTTGACCAGATTTAAACACAGTTGACTAGAGTTGATTAGTTTTGAAAAGAATTTTTAAATAATTAAGCGAAATTATTTAATTAAATGTAGTACTTACTTCTAATTAATTAAACAAAGTTATTTAATTAAATGAGAAGCCATTCCTAATTAATTAAATGAAGTCATTTAATTAAATAAGAAAAGTGTCTCTAATTAATTAAATATTATTTAATTAAATAGAAAAATAAATCATGAGAGCATATCTCATTTTATTAAATTAAATATCTCAAAAAAATGTCTCTTCAGTTCAAAAAGAGAAATTTCCAGTTCACTAGTGATAAAAAATGAGATAAATTAGTTAACTTCTTTTTTTACTCAAATTGAATTAGTTAACTCCTTATTTTACTCAAATTAAATCTATTAACTCCCTTTAATTTGTAAATCTCCCTTTATGACTGAACTTCACCTTTAATCCTGACTGTTGATTGAAATCGATCTCAACCGTTAATAAATTCCAAGAAAGTCTACTCAAGAGACCCTCATCTCTTCGTTTTGAAAGGTTGAATGAGAATTTGCATCAAATTGTTGCTGAAATTTATACTCACATTTGCTCATATTCACATACGCAAAGATCAAGTTTGACCAAAAGTTGATCAGATTTGACCACGGTTGACTTGAGTTGACTAGTTTCGAAAAAAAATTTAAAATAATTAAATGAAATTATTTAATTAAATGGAGTACTTACTTCTAATTAATTAAAGAAATTTATTTAACTAAATGAGAAGCCATTCCTAACTAATTAAATGAAGTTATTTAATTAAATAAGAAAAGTGTCTCTAATTAATGAAAGATTATTTAATTATATAGAAAAAGTAGTTAGGAGAGCATATCTCATTTTATTAAATTAAATATCTCAACAAAATCTCTCTTCAGTTCAAAAAGGAAAATTTTTAGTTCACTATTGATAAAAAATGAGTTAAATCAGTTAACTCCTTTTTTTACTCAAATTGAATCAGTTAACTCCTTATTTTACTCAAATTAAATCTGTTAACTCACTTTAAATTGGAAATCTCCCTTTATGACTGAACTTCACCTTTAATCCTGACCGTTGATTGAAATCGATCTCAACTTTTGATAAATTTTGGAAAAGTCTATTTAAGAGACCCTCATCTCTTCATTTTAAAAAGTTGAATGAGAATTTGCATCGAATTGTTTTTGGAATTCATACTCACATTTTCTCATATTCACATACGCAAAGATCAAGTTTGACCAAAAGTTGACCAGATTTGACTACGCTTGACTTGAGTTGACTAGTTTCGAAAAGAATTTTGAAATAATTAAACGAAACTATTTAATTAAATGGAGTACTTACTTCTAATTAATTAAACAAAGTTATTTAATTAAATGAGAAGGCATTCCTAATTAATTAAATGAAGTTATTTAATTAAATAAGAAAAGTGTGTCTAATTAATTAAAGATTATTTAATTAAATAGAAAAAGTAATTATGAGGGCATAGCTTATTTTATTAAATTAAATATTTCAACAAAATCTCTTTTCAGTTCAAAAGGGGAAATTTTCAGTTCACTATTGATGAAAAATGAGTTAAATCAGTTAACTCCTTTTTCTACTAAAATTGAATTAGTTAACTCCTTATTTTACTCAAATTAAATCTGTTAACTCCCTTTAATTTGAAAATCTTCCTTTATGACTGAACTTCACCTTTAATCCTAACCGTTGATTAAAGTCGATCTATAGTGCCTACCCGTAGTTCGCATTTTGTTATCATTGCTGAACTCTTTTAGAGCTAGTTTTATGTTGTTGGTCAGTAGCATTCTTTTGAGATTATCAGTTGTTGTGCTATGGATTCAATTTATTATGTGATGAGATTACTTAGATTTTGCATTTCATGTATACATGATGATTATTTTCAGTATTTGCAGTTATTAATGATGATTAGTAAGATTATTTATTATCATATGTGTTTTTTTATGGATACTTACCCCATACTTAAATGTGTATGGTGTGCGTGTTTGCTTTTGTATGGCATGTCTGATGTGGTTAAGGAAAGGAGTCATACTCACCTACTTAGTCGGGATCTACACGATGCACCACTTCCTGCTATTGCCTGTTTAGTTTAGTATATATTGTGCTTGTACATGCGTGGTTTTTAAGTAGGTTGCAAGTATCGGGTATCGACTTCCCTGAATTGCCAGGATGAGCATACCCTATCACATTATCTCAATGATAAGAGAGGAGAGATAAATTCTCAAATCCAAATCCCAACCCTTTAAGCCATTTGTTCTAATTAGAAAATTAGGACAAGTATCTGAGTTGAGTACCCTTCGAATGCGTCAGATGATGTAATTCGTGATATAAACCCCTTGGTTTGATATGTATGTATTTTGGCTATGATGGGTTTTTCGTATTTTTACCTTTGTGAGTCTTTGGAGTATTTTCTATTAATTAAGCCTAATTAAAAGATTTAATTAATGTTTTAATTAAATGAAAAATTAATATGGTATTTTAATATTTATTTTATTTAATTAATTGAGAAATTAATTGAATAAAATAATTAAATTTGAAAATAAAAGTTAAAGGTTTAAATTTGGAATGTGACAATATTTATTTTAATAATAATATATTTGGAGCTTATTTTTAAATAAATGACTAAATAATATTATTATTAAAGCTAATAAATATTTTAGCAATTAAGTTTTAGAAAATAAAATTTAAAAGTGGAAAATATATTTAAATTATCAAAAGATTCTAAATCTCATGTGATTAAAATATAAATATATTAAGATTGAAAAGTGGAGATATTAAAGTTAGTGCATGAGACTTAATAAATAAATAAATAAAATTGGAAAGAGTAAAGTAAATTGGAGTTATAAGCTTGCATGGGAAGTAACACGTGTCAACAACATGGGGGTTAGTGCATCAATTAAGCACAAGGTGTCTACAACTCTATGACTCATCAAAAAGGTTGGAAAAGACCCATGTTTAGTTGGTGACACCTTCCAGCTATTTCAAGAAGCATTCTAAAGGTTTCTTGAGAGCTCTTTATATTCAGGCATTCATAGAAGCTTAGAGATAGTGTGGAGAGCAATTGGAGCATGGGAGGACTCAAGAACTCTGAAGAATGGAGCTTGCTCTGCGGGTTTTCTAAGGAAGAGTGAATTAGCATCAAAACCCGAGTAGATTCTTGTGATTTTACTTATGCTATTTTCACATCATGCATTCCTATCTTCATCGTGTTTGTTATATGTGTTTGAATCTTCTCTATGATTGAATCTATGATATGAATTAGAATCTAGATATTTTATTTGGTTGAGAAGAAAAAAATAGAAAAACCTAAGATCCAATTAAGGAGAAATAATTAGATATGAATTGAGTTTGGGTTTGAATTTATATTAAATTAGAAAGACAAGATTTGGAATTAAAATAGAAATTTTATAGTGAGAATTCGAATGATTAGATGTAATCTTTCTATCAATTATATTTTTAGATGCATATGAACAAACCCTTTTATGGTTAAATTTAGAGAACAATTATTTTAACAAAAAATTCTTAATTCATCACAAATTGTCCTGTCGCTGCCCCTTAGATAGACCCAAACTCAGTCATTCATAACTTGTTTGGAAGGACCCTCCTCATATGTACTTATCAAATATGAATCCTATGTTAAAATTGTTATAGGAGATTGTATTAGAAATGAATTAATGTTTTATGTTGAGAATGTCCTAAAAGAAACTAAGATTAGTTTATTCATTCATGTTTTAGACACTTAGTGATTCAAGAACTACTACATCACGTCGACTGTTTAAAATATTAATTTTTACTAATGATGGTATGAAGTGTTTTCACCTGATAATGAGGATGTTAATTATGTAACATGATGATTAAGTTATATGCAATTCATATGGTACAATATGCCCTATTGGTGATGTTATGATGTTTATGTATATGCATGCCTAACGATGATTATACTAAAATTTTAAATTTGAATTAATGAATAAAGTTATGTTATGTGAGGCCTCGTCCCGACCCATCGTAGCATAGTGATACATTACTATTATTTTGTTATTCATGACTCGAGATGTCGAGACATTATCTGATGCTTAGAACATACTTTATTATTTCATGTTGTGTGATGTTACTTTCAGATATATTTGAGGATTGTCATTTAATGTTTCATGTATATGTATGTTGATGAAATCAGTAAATGTAGGATTGAGACTTTGATTTAAGATATTTTAAATGGTAAGAATTATGTACGATGAAGAAACCTTTATTGATGTATGTTTTAATTTATGTAAATTTTTGATACGTATACATTTATGTACATGTGATTTTATGGGACTATTGATGTGTGCAATGAGTGTGCAGATATTTAGTCGAGAAAACTTTACGGAGGAATTGAACTGATCTCTATGTGCTAATTTTGGAAACTTTGTTATTTGTAATTCATGTATTTGTATTGTGAGATTTATGTATGTATCTTCTTTGTTCAGTGAATGTTAATATTCGTAATTATGTTCTTTCAGTGTCGCTTGACACTCGTAAAATGGTTATGTGCTTTAGTGGCTATTTCGGGTTAATTGTTTAACCTTTGGACCAAGTTGGTTTAGTTAGTGTCATTTTTCTATTAGGTTCTTAATCAAGGTTAGTCATCCCTTAATCCAGATTAGTGTTTTATTTGCAAGTTAGAGTAGTTAGATGGACCTATTTTATTCCTAGATTTTTATTTGGCTCTAAACCTCTTTCTTAAGGCTTAAAACTTGATATTTTTAAACCCAAAGGGTATGGGTATGGGTTAGGGGTCTTCTAACCCCTAAGCCCCTTTTATTGACTTTTGAGGTCACTCAAAAAGTCTCTTTTTGCCTTTGTGCGAAAATTGACCATGGTTATCTTGAGTTACCTCACCTCATCTCCACTTAGTGGTTAACCTTAGGATTGGTTGAGTTAGAAACTTCTATATTTTTAGGTGAGTGGGGGAAGTTATTACCCTTTTTGGTGGTTGAGTTTGGATATTATTTAGAGGCCCTTTTTAGAGTAGTTTTGGGTTGTTACCCAATCTCTACATTTAGAGAGAAGCTTTTGAAGGTTGAATGAAGGAAGTGGAAACTCTACTCAAACTTGTTCATTGCCATTACCTCTTTGTGAAGGTTGGAATTCTCATCTCCCTTGTTCAAATTTCATTCTTATTTCATGCTTATTCTACCTTGCTGTTGTTTCAATGTTTGTATGTTTGTGGGTATGTTGGGAAGTTTTGGAAACCATGTTATTTTTGGTTGATTTCCTTTCATGTTTATGTTGCAATTTTGAGATTTTTCTTGCATGGGTGTTTTGGTATTACTCACCCTTGGAGAGGGCAGAAGTGACCAATTTTGGGAAAGGTCTATTTAGTCAGACTCCATCCAGTGTAGAGTCTCTTCTCAGGATGAGAAGAGGGAGAAAGGGTAGGGTGTTATGGGCCCCTACCTGTCAGCACAAACCTTGTATGATTCTGATATTTTGAAAGGGAAGAACGGAAGTTCTTGGTATATAGCCCTGATTGGGCATCTGTTTGATGTTGTGCTTGACTTCTCCTGGTTGGAAGTATCCACCTTTCCCTAGTGTTGATTCATTGTGAATCTTATAGTGAAAACCATGTATGAATACGCATGTTTGATTGTCTCTTGGTTATGCTTGTTGTCACCTGATCAGAATTCTATTCCATCCATGGTTCTAGAGATGTGTTGCAGAAATGTTATAAATCCCTTGATGAGGGTCATGAAGAAAATTCAATTATATTGTTAAAATTTGGGATTGATATCCTATGTAAATTTTGGTATTTCAAACCTTGGTGGATTGGCATCGAAGTCGGGTTTTCTTCCTGATTCTTTCTCGGCTAAGCCATTGAATCAGGTTTGCCAATAAAATTGGTGATTGAGTAAAATTGCTTGTGTTGTGATAAATTTCTAAATTTTAATTAGATGGATGCATATCAGAAAATAGGATGGAAAATTAGATAAAATGGTAACATTCAATTTTATGCAATCTTGAGTTCAATTTCATTTTTTAAAAAAAAGGATATGGTTGATATTTCGATTCAATTTCATGCTTTATTGGAGATAAAATAAATCTTACAATTTTGTGTTAACAAATTATTGAGCTCTAAGTTATAAAACCCATTTAAAGAATATATATATCCCCCTTGATTAATTAAATGAGTTGAAATTTTTTTAAAAAAATCGAACACTTAAAAAATATATATATACTTGAGAAAATTTATGTTTAGAGCGAAATTGCTCTCTGCCTTTTACATGAAGAGACTTTTAATTCCCCTATAACAGAGAATATTCTCAATAAAATCCCTTTTGTAAAACTTTTATTTAAATTTAATCAATATTAAAAAAAAAAATGCAATAAAAGAAAAAATATCTAGATTATCCTATGACTCTTACCTTTACCCACACCTAGAAAACTTTAAATCTTAACTCCTAATTCTCTTCCCTCCTATGCTAGGAGTTGAAAAAGCCTCCAAGGTCAGCAAAAGTACCTCTCACATGGCCCTATGTCAGACTTGACATGACAAGTTGGCCAAGCTAGAAGAAAATGGGAATCATTGAACTCTAGCATGTATTTAAGAGCAATGAAAAGCACTTTTTTGAAACTCTTTTTACCTCGACTTGACTTGGGCACTCCAAAATCTTGGGATATCATGTTGCTGCATTTTTCAAGCCTTGGGAAGAGTGTGGAGGCATGGGGAAGCACCCATGTCCTTGGGGTTAGGTTAAATGTTAAAGTGTTAGAAGGTTGGTGGGGTTAGTTAGGAGGTAGGGGGTTAGAAGAGTAAGTCAAGTTAGGAATTGTTTAATATTAGTTAAAAGTTAGTGGTTGTGAGGTGTTGGTAAAGGTTAGCTAAGGGTTAGGATATGTTTTTAAGTTTTAATGTTAGTATTAGTATTGGATTATAATTAGTTTTTAGTTAATAGGTGGAAGTGAGTTGTTAAAGTTTAGTGTTAGAATAAGCTAGATGTTAAGTGTTTAAATAGGTGAGTAATAAAGTTAGAGTAGGAATTAATTAACATGTAAGATATTATTTCAAACAAAGGTGGATTTATTACTATTAGATATATAAAGTGAGTGTTTGATTATAAGTTATGCTCTATAAGTTTCATATTTAAATATAAGTGTTAGTAATTATTTAACGATTAGAAGTTATATGTTAGGATTCAGTTTTAAATTCAATAGGCATTTGAAATTTGATTTTCATTTTTATGATTGAAAATATTAAAAAGGTTGGTAAAAGGTATTATGAACATTAGTCTATAGAATTAGTATTGAAATTTTAATCATGATAGTAATGAGAGGTAACCCATGTCCCTTGATGTATGAAATGTGTATATTTAGATTTGAATAATGAATGAACATAAGCTTTATATTATTTTATTAAATAATTAATTAGATATGATTTTATTGTTATCAATATTTTGATTTTAAGGTGTCATCAGGACATGTTAATGTGCATGTAATGTTTAAAAGGGGTGGTAAGATGAAATTGACTAGACATCTTGAGTTGGTAAATTGGATTATGTTTGAAGATGGAATGAATATTGTAAATGATTTAATAAAAATTAATTAATGAATTTAAATAGTTTAAAAGTTCATTTAAATAGTTTAAAAGTTCATTTAAATAATGGACACAAAGTATTAAGGTAATTAGATGATTTTTTCTAAAATGATGAGACTATTCCACCTGAGAGATTGAACCAACACACAAATGAATATGAAATAACTTGATAACCTAATAGAACAAATGAAACTTTATGAACTAAAATAACATGATTTATGGAAGGTTCAAATTAAGGTTGACTTAGTAAACAATTAGGGTTTAGTCAACCCAAACTTTGTGTTTGTATAACACCATGATTTGAGTGTCCCAAACCTATACAGTATGGTCGGAATGTCAACTTTGCATCTTACTAAAAAAAATAACCACTTCTCACTCTAACGCTTGGTCAAACCTTTCATAACTTTCAAGGTAGCATGTATTACACATAGTGGATTAATTAGCTTAATTTAAAAAAAATAAAAATGTTGTGTTTTTGCTCAAAATTTTTGGCATGACATTTTTATTGTGATCGAATCTATTCGATCGCTCCAGTCAGAATTGACGCAACTTGGCCCTCTCTAACATATTTTAATTTCAGCCCGATCCAATGGTTCATTAGGGAGATATGACCGTCGTACTGGGACTGTTTTATTCAAGGACAGATATTTTTCCATTTCCCATAACCAAGAGTTCTTTATGCTTAAACTTCACAAAAATAATATATCAAAGCATGAAATGAATTAAAGATATTATTGCAATCTTCCCTTAGTAGAATCTTATATACTAATCTAATTTAATTAAGATTAGTTAATAGTAGAAGAAGTATAATTAATCTATTTATCAACTAACATAAGAGATATTTAGTTGAGAAAATTATATATGATTTTTAAAAGAACAATTCTTCTTAGAGATATTAACATTTACTTGATATTCATTGAATGATTGAATGAGCGATGAATCTGATTTAAATATTGATCATTATAATAATGAAATTATTAATGGGTTTATTATTTATTAATAATTGTTAAGGTTAGCAATTATTCATGAACGATAAGTATAGTTAGTATAACTATTAATTAATTTAATTAAATTCAAGTTGAGAATAGTTAATAATTGAAGTATATCAATAAGTTATAGATCAATAATTGGTTTAGACAAAATCTCGGGAGATATATGAAGTAAGGGTAAAATAGGTATTAGGTAATGAGATTGAGAGATAGTTAACTTTATATCAGTTGGAATACATCGAAAAATAGTTATGGAAGTTTCTATAGATCGAGTGATAATAGCTTTGGATGAGTTTATTATTTAATGTTTGTTGGGTCTAGCAAATTATTAATAAATAATAGTATAATGATCTAAATGATTATTGATAATATAGATTAATTAAGAAAACATCAGTATTCATATAAGAATGACAAATGTGATCATTATAGATTTCCAAATGTAACTTGTTATTAGACAATAACAAGTCATTATTGAACTATTAATATGAGTATTAAGGGAATTGGATCATAGTCAACTTTGAACCATTGTTAGTTATTAGTCAACTGATATTAATTGGAATGTTGCTATGGTTATGCAATTATTAACTAAATCAATTAATGAGAGTTAATTAGATTTAATTAATAATTAAGTCATGTAATAGAGATTTATTTAATATAATTCTTTTAACGAGATTGTAGAGTATCTATATTGAAGTTGATAAGTCTTATGACTTGAATTATGATTTTAGATATTCTAATGGTGAAGACTTAGTAACATATAATTAAATATTAGGTCATGGAATTGTGTACTTAAGTTAATTGGTGGATTGATCATTTTAATAAATTTATAATCTTCTTATTCGAAAATTATTAATTGGCTCTCTTATAATTTAGATGATTAATGATCTTTGATTTATGTTAAAAGTTGAAGTAACATTAAAAAGAATCATTCAATTTGTAACATTGAGTGAATGATTTTACTAAGTGTCAAATGGTTTAATATTCACCCTTAAGCTATTCTTAGAATATTATTTTAAATAATAGAAGGATAATGCTATCGGGGAACAATTGGGTTGACTTGTAGGTCAAATGATAAAACTTAAGACACTTGAAAGTATACTTGCAAACAGAAAACTGAAAACCTCTACACTTGATTCAACTATGTAAGATAGAAAAACCAAAACATGTGTCTGCATCCTGTATTTTATATGCTTCTTGTTTTGGGTTTTGGGTTAACTAGTGTTGACCAATCCTAGGTTGTGACCAGAGGCTTGGGGGTTATGAGATGTGTTGGCATGTTGATCGTATTTGGTCTCGATCTTTATAAGCCCAACCATGGTTATGTGATCGTGTGCTCTATTAAATGTTTGTATTTACTGTTTGTATTTGTTCCTCAGTCTTCATGTGTGAAGCTGAAATGTATGTGTATGAGACACTTGAACTAATCATTTTTGAGTCATCGATTAGTTATCCTTGGTTTACTTTCTAGTCGCCATGATGGGACTGAAATATTGATTTATTTTTTGATGATGTCATGTTGTGACATGTTTGACCTAACCATTTTGGAGTCTTCGATCAGTATGATTTTGAGATATTCTTGGTTGCTTGTTGAGAACCAATGGATACTTATGATTATTAGTGATGCCTTCAGTTTCCAATAGAGAATTGTTGTGGTCATGATTTTCTATGGATGTTTTTCAGATGCTCATGGAGATTTGATGATTCTTATCTTAGAGATTTGATGATTCTTATTATGGATATTTAATGCTTTTATTGTGGATATTTGATGATTCTTTTTATGGATTATCTTTTGAATTTTCTTTATAGTTGCTTGTACAGGACTATGGTGAATTTATGATTCCATGAGCTTAGCATAGGTAATCTACTTGTAGTGTCGAAAAGTGGCTTGCAATGGGGGCCAGGGCCCTAAGTGGCTGCCAGGGTAACTCATTGTAAGTTTGGTTAATAAGTGATAACATTTACACACTAAATGGGGATTAAATGAACCTATAAAGATAATTGTTTTTGTTTTCGCCCATGCCTTGAGTGCTTGTACAGGCTAGGATGGGAGTAGTGAGAACGCATGGTTGTGACCTTGCATTTCGTAGTATGACTCGTCAGTATGAGAGGATACTAGTGGCCGCATGAGATCAGTATGGACCCGTGGAGTTTAGATAACTACTAGGGTAACTTGTACGTGATAATTGTGATGACACTTTCTTGCTTGCATAGTAGGATTCTTACATGTCATTGTGTGCCTCTGGAAATTAGATGTCGATTTTGTGTGTGATGAAAATTTTTGAGTTAGTATACTTTTAAGATTTCTGGACTATAGAGATTTGTGCTATGTGTTATGGATAACCTGTTTGGGACTTGAGATTATCTCCTCAGCATGGTGGGAGTGGACCACTTAGGTTCCATGCGATCAGGTGGTAGTATTTTTCCACTCTTATCATTTGAGATCCGTCGGAGACACCATGGCTAGAGCATTCTTGGTTGGTATTTATCTTCATTACGCTCTTGCAACATTATGGTAGATGATATACCTTATGATGGATGTATTTATTGGTATGTTTCTTATATTGATGATTTGCATATGTTAGATGATAGTATTCTATGTATTACTTTGTATGTTAGTAGGATGTTTTAGGAGTGACATTCCTACTATGTTTATACTGATGATCTCTTCGGTGCTTTGGAATGTTACGCACAGACGAATGGCTATGATCCATGATGGTCTATTGATGCTATTAACGGTTGGGAGGAACCGTGCAGTTAATTATTATTATTTTTATCTTTATGATAGATTTATATGTCTTCTATGATGATGTATCATGTGATTATCTCTACTTTGATGTATCATGGATTGGAATAGGATGATGTACCTTATTTCCCATATGTATATTCTTTTAAGCCTTCATACCCTGTGACATGTACAGTGGATGATTGAGCATTTGAAAATGTAATGTATGAACATTGGACTTATCATTATTATTCATGTGGATGTTGTACTAGATGGATTCATGTATATAAGTTAGTTTAGATGTAACTCAACGTTAAAGGATTCTTAAAGAATGAAATTGGTTATGTATGTTATGTTTACTTTTAGATGGACATTGCTATTGCTTCCGTTATTATGTATAATTTATATGTGGTATTTACTTTCATGTTTAAAAAAAAAAAATGTTACCAAACTTAGTCAAATTCTAGGTTAATTCTTTGGATCCCTTGGCGGGGCATTACACGTTCTCAACCGTTGATGAATTACAGGAAAGTCTATTTAAGAGACCCTCATCTCTTCATTTTGAAAGATTGAACGAGAATTTGCATCGAATTGTTGTTGGAATTCATAATCACATTTGCCCATATTCACATACGCAAAGATCAAGTTTGACCAAAAGTTGACCAGATTTAACCACGGTTGACTTGAGTTGACTAGTTTCGAAAAGAATTTTGAAATAATTAAACAAAATTATTTAATTAAATGGAGTACTTACTTCTAATTAATTAAACAAAGTTATTTAATTAAATGAGAAGCCATTCCTAATTAATTAAATGAAGTTATTTAATTAAATAAGAAAAGTGTCTTTAATTAATTAAAGATTATTTAATTAAATAGAAAAATTAGTTATCAGAGCATATCTCATTTTATTAAATTAAATATCTCAACAAAATCTCTCTTCAGTTCAAAAAGGGAAATTTCTAGTTCACTATTGATAAAAAACGAGTTAAATTAGTTGACTCCTTTTTCTACTCAAATTGAATCAGTTAACTCCTTATTTTACTCAAATTAAATCTGTTAACTCCCTTTAATTTGGAAATCTCCCTTTATGACTGAACTTCACCTTTAATCCTGACCGTTTATTGAAATCAATCTCAATTGTTGATGAATTCCAAGAAAGTCTATTTAGGAGACCCTCATCTCTCCATTTTGAAAGGTTGAATGAGAATTTGCATCGAATTTTTGATGTAATTCATACTCACATTTGCTTATATTCACATATGCAAAGATCAAGTTTGACCAAGAGTTGACCAGATTAAACCACGGTTGACTTGAGTTGACTAGTCTTGAAAAGAATTTTAAAATAATTAAACGAAGTTATTTAATTAAATTGAGTACTTACTTCTAACTAATTAAACAAAGTTATTTAATTAAATGAGAAGCCATTCCTAATTAATTAATCATTTAATTAAGTGAAGTTATTTAATTAAATAATAAAAGTGTCTTTAATTAATTAAGGATTATTTAATTAAATAGAAAAAGTAATTATGAGAGCATATCTAATTTTATTAAATTAAATATCTCAACAAAATCTCTCTTCAGTTCAAAAAGAGAAATTTCCAGCTCACTATTGATAAAAAATGAGTTAAATGAGTTAACTCCTTTTTCTACTCAAACTGAATCAGTTAACTCCTTATTTTACTCAAATTAAATATTTTAACTCCCTTTAATTTGGAAATCTCCCTTTATGACTGAACTTGACCTTTAATCCTGACAGTTGATTGAAATCGATCTCGACCGTTGATAAATTCCAAGAAAGTCTATTTAAGAGACCCTCATCTCTTCATTTTGAAAGGTTGAATGAGAATTTGCATTCAATTGTTGCTGGAATTCATACTCACATTTTCTCATATTCACATATGCAACGATCAAGTTTGACCTAAAGTTGACTAGATTTAACCACGGTTGACTTGAGTTGACTAGTTTCGAAAAGAATCTTGAAATAATTATACAAAATTATTTAATTAAATGGAGTACATACTTCTAATTAATTAAACAAAGTTATTTAATTAAATGAAAAGCCATTCCTAATTAATGAAATGAAGTTATTTAATTAAATAAGAAAAGTGTCTCTAATTAATTAAAGATTATTTAATTAAATAGAAAAGTAATTATGAGAGCATATCTCATTTTATTAAATTAAATATCTCAACAAAATCTCTCTTCAGTTCAGAAAGGGAAATTTTCAGTTCACTATTGATCAAAAATGAGTTAAATCAGTTAACTCCTTTTTTCTACTCAAATTGAATCAGTTAACTCTTTATTTTACTCAAATTAAATCTGTTAACTCCCTTTAATTTGGAAATCTCCCTTTATGATTGAACTTCACCTTAAATCCTGACCGTTGATTGAAATCAAACTCAACTGTTGATGAATTCCATGAAAGTCTATTTAAGAGACCCTCATCTCTTCATTTTGAAAGGTTGAATGAGAATTTGCATCAAATTGTTACTAGAATTCATACTCACATTTGCTCATATTCACATACGCAAAGATCATGTTTGATCAAAAGTTGACCAGATTTAACCACGGTTGACTTGAGTTGACTAGTTTTGAAAATAATTTTGAAATAATTAAATGAAATTATTTAATTAAATGGAGTACTTACTTCTAATTAATTAAACAAAGTTATTTAATTAAATGAGAAGCCATTCCAAATTAATTAAATGAAGTTATTTGATTAAATAAGAAAATTGTCTCTAATTAATTAAAGATTATTTAATTAGATAGAAAAAGTAATTATGAGAGCATGTCTCATTTTATTAAATTAAATATCTCAACAAAATCTCTCTTCAGTTCAAAAAGAAAAAATTTCAGTTCACTATTGATCAAAAATGTGTTAAATCAGTTAACTCCTTTTTCTACACAAATTGAATCAGTTAAATTTTCATTTTACTCAAATTAAATCTATTAACTCCCTTTAATTTGGAAATCTCCCTTTATGACTGAACTTCACCTTTAATCCTGACCGTTGATTGAAATCGATCTCAACCATTGATGAATTTCAAGAAAGTCTATTTAAGAAACCCTCATCTCTTCATTTTGAAAGGCTGAATGAGAATTTGCATCGAATTGTTGTTGGAATTCATACTCACATTTGCTCATATTCACATATGCAAAGATAAAGTTTGACCAAAAGTTGATCAGATTTAACTACAATTGACTTGAGTTGACTAGTTTTGAAAAAAAAATTGAAATAATTAAACGAAATTATTTAATTAAATGGAGTACTTACTTCGAACTAATTAAACAAAGTTATTTAATTAAATGAGAAGCCATTCCTAATTAATGAAATGAAGTTATTTAATTAAATTAAAAAAGTGTCTCTAATAAATTAAAGATTATTTAATTAAATGGAAAAAGTAATTATGAGAGCATATCTCATTTTATTAAATTAAATATCTCAACAAAATCTCTCTTCAGTTCAAAAAGGGAAATTTCCAGTTCACTATTGATAAAAAATGAGTTAAATCAGTGAACTCCTTTTTCTACTCAAATTGAATCAGTCAACTCCTTACTATACTCAAATTAAATCTGTTAACTCCATTTAATTTTGAAATCTCCCTTTATGACTGAACTTCACCTTTAATCCTGACCGTTGCTTGAAATCGATCTCAACCGTTGATGAATTCCAAGAAAGTCTTTTTAAGAGACCCTCATCTCTTCATTTTGAAAGGTTGAATGAGAATTTGCATCAAATTGTTGCTGGAATTCATACTCACATTTACTCATATTCACATACGCAAAGATCAAGTTTGACCAAAAGGTTGAGTAGATTTAACCACTGTTGACTTGAGTTGACTAGTTTCGAAAAGAATTTTGAAATAATTAAACGAAATTTTTTAATTAAATGAAGTACTTACTTCTAATTAATTAAAAAAAATTATTTAATTAAATGAGAAGCCATTCCTTATTAATTAAATGAAGTTATTTAATTAAATAAGAAAATTGTCTCTAATTAATTAAAGATTATTTAATTAAATAGAAAAAGTAATTATGAGAGCATATCTAATTTTATTAAATTAAATATCTCAATAAAATCTCTCTTCAGTTCAAAAAGGGAAATTTTCAGTTCACCATTGATCAAAAATGAGTTAAATTAGTTGACTCCTTTTTCTACTCAAATTGAATCATTTAACTCCTTATTTTACCCAAATTAAATCTGTTAACTCCCTTTAATTTGGAAATCTCCCTTTTATGACTGAACTTCACCTTCAATCTTGACCGTTGATTTAAATCGATCTCAGCCATTGATGAATTCCAAGAAAGTCTATTTAAGAGACCCTCATCTCTTCATTTTGAAAAGTTGAATGAGAATTTGCATCGAATTGTTGCTGGAATTCATACTCAAATTTGCTCATATTCACATACGCAAAGATCAAGTTTGACCAAAAGTTGACTAGATTTAACAACGGTTGACTTGAGTTGACTAGTTTCGAAAAGAATTTTGAAGTAATTAAATAAAATTATTTAATAAATAGAGTACTTACTTGTAATTAATTAAACAAAGTTATTTAATTAAATGAGAAGCCATTCCTAATTAATTAAATGAAGTTATTAAATTAAATAAGAAAAGTTTCTCTAATTAATTAAAGATTATTTAATTAAATAGAAAAAGTAATTATGAGAGCATAGCTCATTTTATTAAATTAAATATCTCAACAAAATCTCTCTTTAGTTCAAAAAGGGAAATTTCCAGTTCACTATTGATAAAAAATGAGTTAAATCAGTTAACTCCTTTTTTTACTCAAATTGAATCAGTTAACTCCTTATTTTACTCAAATTAAGTCTGTTAACTCCCTTTAATTTGAAAATCTCCCTTTATGACTGAACTTCACCTTTAATCCTCACTGTTGATTGAAATCGATCTCAACCATTGATGAATTCGAAGAAAGTCTATTTAAGAGACCATCATCTCTTCATTTTGAAAGGTTGAATGAGAATTTGCATCAAATTGTTGCTGGAATTCATACTCACATTTTCTCATATTCACATACGCAAAGATCAAGTTTGACCAAAAGTTGACCAAATTTAACTACTTTTGACTTGAGTTATCTAGTTTCGAAAAGAATTTTGAAAAAATTAAAAGAAATTATTTAATTAAATGGAGTACTTACTTGTAATTAATTAAAAAAAATTATTTAATTAAATGACAAGTCATTCCTAATTAATTAAATGAAGTTATTAAATTAAATAAGAAAAGTTTCTCTAATTAATTAAAGATTATTTAATTAAATAGAAAAAGTATTTATGAGAGCATAACTCATTTTATTAAATTAAATATCTCAACAAAATCTCTCCTCAGTTCAAAAAGGGAAATTTCTAGTTTACTATTGATAAAAAATGAGTTAAATCAGTTGACTCCTTTTTCTACTCAAATTGAATCAGTTAACTCCTTATTTTACTCAAATTAAATTTGTTAACTCCGTTTAATTTGAAAATCTCCCTTTATGACTGAACTTCAACTTTAATCCTGACCGTTGATTGAAATCGACCTCAACTGTTGATGAATTTGAGGAAAGTCTATTTAAGAGACCCTCATCTCTTCATTTTGAAAGGTTGAATGAGAATTTGCATCGAATTGTTGCTGGAATTCACAATCACATTTGCACATATTCACATACGCAAAGATGAAGTTTGACCAAAAGTTGACCAAATTTAACCACGATTGACTTGAGTTGGCTAGTTTCGAAAAGAAATTTGAAATAATTAAACAAAATTATTTAATTAAATGGAGTACTTACTTCTAATTAATTAAACAAAGTTATTTAATTAAATGAGAAGCCATTCCTAATTAACTAAATGAAGTTAATTTAAGTAGATAAGAAAAGTGTCTGTAATTAATTAAAGATTATTTAATCAAATAGAAAAAGTAATTATGAGTGCATATCTCATTTTATTAAATTAAATATCACAAAAAAAATCTCTTTAGTTCAAAAAAGAAAATTTTCAGTTCACTATTGATAAAAAATGAGTTAAATCATTTAACTCCTTTTTCTACTCAAATTGAATCAGTTAACTCCTTACTTTACTCAAATTAAATCTGTTAACTCCCTTTAATTTGGAAATCTCCCTTTATGACTAAACTTCACATTTAATCTTGACCGTTGATTGAAATCGATCTCAACCGTTAATGAATTCTAAGAAAGTATATTTGAGAGACCCTCATCTCTTAATTTTGTAAGGTTGAATGAGAATTTGCATCGAATTATTGCTGGAATTCATACTCACATTTGCTCATATTTACATATGCAAAGATCAAGTTTGACCAAAAGTTGACTAGATTTAACCACAGTTGACTTGAGTTGACTAATTTCGAAATTTTTTTTGAAAAAATTAAATGAAATTATTTAATTAAATGGAGTACTTACTTGTAATTAATTAAACAAAGTTATTTAATTAAATGAGAAGCCATTCCTAATTAATTAAATGAAGTTATTTAATTAAATAAGAAATTTTTCTTCTAATTAATTAAAGATTATTTAATTAAATAGAAAGAGTAATTATGAGAGCATATCTCATTTTATTAAATTAAATATCTCAACAAAATCTCTCCTCAGTTCAAAAAGGGAAATTGCTACTTAACTATTGATAAAAAAAGAGTTAAATCAGTTGACTCCTGTTTCTACTCAAATTGAATCAGTTAACTCCTTATTTTACTCAAATTAAATCTATTAACTCCCTTTAATTTGGAAATGTTCCTCTACCACTGAACTTCACCTTTAATCCTGACCGTTAATTAAAATTGATCTCAACCGTTGATGAATTCAAGGAAAGTCTATTTAAGAGACCCTCATCTCTTCATTTTGAAAGGTTGAATGAGAATTTGCATCGAATTGTTGCTGGAATTCATACTCACATTTGCTCATATTCACATACGCAAAGATCAAGTTTGACCAAAAGTTGACCAGATTTAACCACGGTTGACTTGAGTTGACTAGTTTTGAAAAGAATTTTGAAATAATTAAACGAAATTATTTAATTAAATGGAGTACTTACTTCTAATTAATTAAACAAAGTTATTTAATTAAATGAGAAGCCATTCCTAATTAATTAAATCAAGTTATTTAATTAAATAAGAAAAATGTCTCTAATTAATTAAAGATTATTTAATTAAATAGAAAAAGTAATTATGAGAGCATATCTCATTTTATTAAATTAAATATCTCAACAAAATCTCTCTTTAATTCAAAAAGGGAAATTTTCAGTTCACTATTGATCCAAAATGAGTTAAATCAATTAACTCCTTTTTCTACTCAAATTGAATCAGTTAACTCCTTATTTTACTCAAATTAAATCTGGTAACTCTGTTTAATTTGAAAATTTCCCTTTATGACTGAACTTCGCCTTTAATCCTGACCGTTGATTGAAATCGATCTCAACCGATGATGAATTCCAGGAATTTCTATTTAGGAGACCCTCATCTCTTCATTTTGAAAGGTTGAATGAGAATTTGCATCAAATTGTTGCTAGAATTCATACTGACATTTGCTCATATTCACATACGCAAATATCAAGTTTAACCAACAGTTGACAAGATTTAACCACGATTTCCTTGAGTTGACTAGTTTCGAAAAGAATTTTGAAATAATTAAACAAAATTATTTAATTAAATGGAGTACTTACTTCTAATTAATTAAACAAAGTTATTTAATGAAATAATAAGCCATTCCTAATTAATTAAATAAAGATATTTAATTAAATAAGAAAAGTGTCTCTAATTAATTAGAGATTATTTAATTAAATAGAAAAAGTAATTATGAGAGCATATCTCATTTTATTAAATTAAATATCACAACAAAATCTCTCTTCAGTTCAAAAAGGGAAATTTCCAGTTCACTATTGATAAAAATTGAGTTAAATCAGTTAACTCCCTTTTCTACTCAAATTGAATCAGTTAACTCCTTATTTTACTCAAATTAAATCTGTTAACTCCCTTTAATTTGGAAATCTCCTTTTATGACTCAACTTGACCTTTAATCCTGACCGTTGATTGAAATTGATCTCGATAGTTGATGAATTCTAGGAAAGTCTATTTAAGAGACCCTCATCTCTTCATTTTGAAAGGTTGTTCGAATTCATACTCACATTTGCTCATATTCACATACGCAAATATCAAGTTTGACCAAAAGTTGACCAAATTTAACTACGGTTGACTTGAGTTGACTAGTTTCAAAAAAAAATTGAAATAATTAAGCGAAATTATTTAATTAAATGGAGTACTTACTTTTAATTAATTAAACAAGGTTATTTAATTAAATGGGAAGGCATTCTTAATTAATTAAATGAAGTTATTTAATTAAATAAGAAAAGTGTCTCTAATTAATTAAAGATTATTTAATTAAATAGAAAAATAAATTATGAGAGCATATCTCATTTTATTAAATTAAATATCTCAACAAAATCTCTCTTTAGTTCAAAACGGGAAATTTTCAGTTCACTATTGATCAAAACTAAGTTAAATCAGTTAACTCGTTTTTCTACTTAAATTGAATCAGTTAACTCCTTATTTTACTCAAATTAAATTTGTTAACTCCCTTTAATTTGGAAATCTCCCTTTATGACTGAACTTCACCTTTAATCCTAACCATTGATTGAAATCGATCTCAACCGTTGATGAATTCCAAAAAAGTCTATTTAAGAGACCCTCATCTCTTCATTTTGAAAGGTTGAATGAGAATTTGTATCGAATTGTTGCTGGAATTCATACTCACATTTTCTCATATTCACATATGCAAAGATCGAGTTTGACCAAAAGTTGACTAGATTTAACCACGATGGACTTGAGTTGACTAGTTTCGAAAAGAATTTTGAAATAATTAAAGAAATTATTTAATTAAATGGAGTACTTACTTCTAATTAATTAAAGAAAGTTATTTAATTAAATGAGAAGCCATTCCTAATTAATTAAATGAAGTTATTTAATTAAATAAGAAAAGTTTCTCTAATTAATTAAAAATTATTTAATTCAATAGAAAAAGTAATTATTAGAGCATATCTCATTTTATTAAATTAAATATCTCAACAAAATCTCTCTTCAGTTCAAAAAGGGAAATTTCCAGTTCACTATTGATCAAAAATGAGTTAAATCAGTTAACTCCATTTTCCATTCAAATTGAATCATTTAACTCCTTATTTTACTCAAATTAAACCCTTAACTCCCTTTAAATTGGAAATCTCCCTTTATGACTGAAGTTCACCTTTAATCCTGACCATTGATTGAAATCGATCTCAACCCTTGATGAATTCCAGGAAAGTCTATTTAAGAGACCCTCATCTCTTCATTTTGAAAGGTTGAATGAGAATTTGTATCAAATTGTTGTTGGAATTCATACTCACATTTGCTCATATTCACATACGCAAAGATCAAGTTTGACCAAAAGTTGAGCAGATTTAACTACGATTGACTTGAGTTGACTAGTTTCGAAAAGAATTTTAAAATAATTAAAGAAAATTATTTAATTAAATGAGAAGCCATTCCTAATTAATTAAATAAAGTTATTTAATTAAATAAGAAAAGTGTCTCTAATTAATTAAACATTATTTAATTAAATGGAAAAAGTAATTATGAGAGCATATCTCATTTTATTAAATTAAATATCTCAACAAAATCTCTCTTCAGTTCAAAAAGGAAAATTTCCAGTTCACTATTGATCAAAAATGAGTTAAATCAGTTAACTCCTTTTTCTACTCAAATTGAATCAGTTAACTCCTTATTTTACTGAAATTAAATCTGTTAACTCCCATTAATTTGAAAATCTACCTTTATGACTGAACTTCACCTTTAATCCTGACCGTTGATTGAAATCGATCTCAACCGTTAACGAATTCCAGGAAAGTCTATTAAAGAGACCCTCATCTCTTCATTTTGAAAGGTTGAATGAGAATTTGCATCGAATTGTTACTGGAATTCATACTCACATTTTCTCATATTCACATACGCAAAGATCAAGTTTGACAAAATTTTGAAATATCATAAATCTCTAAAATCCAGGAATCCTAAAAGTATACTAACTCAAATGTTCCAATCACAAAACTGACATCAAATCCCAGAAGCACACAATGACATGTAGGAACCTACTATGCAAGTGGGAAAGTGTCATCGCATTGATCATGTACAAGTTACCCTAGCAGTTAGCTAAACTCCACGGGTCCATACTGATCTCATGCAACCACTAGTATCCTCTCATACAAACAAGGCATACTATGGCATGCAAGGTCGCAACAATGCGTTCTCACTACTCCCATCCTAACCTATACAAGCACTCAAGGCATGGGCGAGGTCAAAACACTTATCTTTTTAGGTTCATTTAGTTAGTATTAGGTGTGATTGTTATCACTTATTAATCCAACTTACAATGAGTTACCCTGGTAGCCTCTTAGGGCCCCGGACCCCATTGTAAGCCACTTCCCGTCACTACATGCAGATATCCTATTCTAATGCTCATGGAATCATAAATCTTAAAATCACAAAAATAATTCATAATAAAATCATCAAATAAAAGCATCAAATCTCCATGAGCAAATATCCATAGAAAATCATGACCACAACAGCTCTCTATTGGCAACTGAAGCATCACTGATAATCAAAAGTATCCAACGGTTCTCAATTACCAACAATATATTGTAAACACACTGATCGAAGACTCCAAAAATGGTTGAGTCAAACATGTCACAACATGACATCAGCGAGAATAAATCCACATTTCAGTCCCATCATGGCGACTAGAAAATAACCAAGGATAACTAATCGATGACCAAAAATAATGGTTAAGTCTCATAAATAAGAATCTCAACTATAACAATCAGTATTCACATCCAATACACAAAGCATTCCATCACATACCCATGGTTGGGATATAAGATCGAGATTAAAACATCATCATGGCAACACTAGTCAACTCAAAACCCAAAACAATAGCATAAGGAATACACAATGTAAACACATGTTTTGGTTTTGCTAAGTTTTTGAATTTTAAAAGTCTCAGTTTACGTTTTTCCAAATTATATCAAGTGGAGAAATTTCACGTTTTTCCTAACCCAACTATTCGTTTGATAGATAAAAGTTTCTCCATCAAACTCAATTTTCTAATTGATTTATATGACATTGTTTGAAAATTGACATTCTCAATGAATCAAAAACTTCGATTATATATTCTAATTATTAATCTTTAAAAAAAAACTAAGTTTAATTAAATTAATTGCTAATATCTCTTCATAATTGACAAGCTTAATAGCAATATTTTAATCATTAAAAGAGTGATCCATTAATTGAGAACTTTATAATAATCATTTATACTTAATAATATATATATACATATATACTTATATATATATATATATATATATATATATATATATATATATATATATATATATACTTGTATATATATATATACTTATATATATATATATATATATACATAAATATACATCTATACATATAAAAAATAATATTTTATAAAAACAAAATATAATAATCAAACCGCAATTCACAAATCGCAAATCACAAAATTGCGTCACAACCTTGGAAGTCAATTCATATATATCTATATCATTGCACAAAGGAGGTACCGTGCGGGCCTGCTGTCGCAGGCTTGCGATAGTGTCACAGAGCCTGCAGCAGCAGTGCTGCCGGCCTCTGCCACATATATGTAGTGGGGTGGGGGTACGGGCTCGGCCCTCCCCGCCTGCCTCAATTTGCATTAAATTTCTTTAAAAAAAAAAAAAAAAATCGCTTATGCGTTTTCCATTCGCGAGTATGCGATTCAATTTTTAAATAAAGTTCAACATTTTTCAAAAAAATGTTTTCGATTAATGATATTCATTTTTTTAAAAATTAAATATATACATTATATATACATATGTATGTATATATATATGTATATATATATATATATGTGTGTATATATATATATATATATATATATATATATATATATACACTTGCAAAATTAAAAAAACATCACAGCATATGATCATGTATACATATATATATATATATATGTGTGTGTGTGTGTGTGTGTGTGTGTGTGTGTGTGTGTGTGTATGCAGATTAAAAAATATAAACATGTATATACATGGTTTATTTAGAAATTCTAATTTTCAGAAATTTCCTATAAACTTTGATCTCAAATTTATCCAATAATTAATCTAATAGGTTTGGCTATGAATTAACCCTAGCCCCATTTTCTCTTTTTTTTTAAAAATCCATGCATATAAAATTCTCAAATAAATTTAATTGCCCAAATTGAAAATGCATACAATAAAAATATGAAATTCCTTAGAAGACATATGGAAGACACGAAGAAGACAGGAATGCATGACGTGGAAATAGCATAAGAAAACTCATAAGAATCTACTCGAATTCTGATGCTGATTCGCTTTTCCTCAGAAAACTCACAGAGCAAGCTCCCTTCTTCAAAGTTCTTGAGTCCTCCAATGCTCCAATTGCTCTCCATGCTCTCTCTCTATGCTTCTATGAATGCCTGAATATAAAGAGCTCTCAAGAAACCTTTAGAATGCCTCTTGAAAGCGCTGAAAGGTGTCACCAACTAAGCATGGGTCTTTTCCCACCTTTTTGGTGATTCATAGAGTTGTAGACACCTTATGCTTAATTGATATGCTTAATTGATGCACTAACCCCCGTGTTGTTGACACATGTTAATTCCCATGCAAGCTTATAACTCCAATAATTTTTATTTAAATTTTATAATTTTAATTTTAATTTTTATAACTTTTATTATTATTATTTTATTTATTACTTTATTATTATTTTATAATTATTATTAATTTTAATTTCTAGTTTTCTTTTATTTAATTCATTTTCTCAATAATTCACATTTAATTAATCACAATCAAAATATCAAAGATCATGATATTTTATTAATTTTCTCAAATAAATAATTTATCAATTAAATCTATTTATTAAGACTTAATTAATGGAAAATTCACCATAGACCTCCAAGATAGAATATGAAAACCCATCATAGAACAAATCATACAAAATCAATCTAAAGGGTTAAAAATCACGAAATATGTCATCCGACACATTCGACGGGTATTCAACTCTGATACTTGTCCTAACTCACCAGGACAAATGGTTTTCTTTTTAGGTTTGGGATTTGGACTTGAGAATTTATCTCCCTTCTCTTATCATTGAGATAGTATAATAGGGTACGCTCATCCTGGCAATTCAAGGAAGTCGATACCTGGTACCTGCAACTGCAAAAAAATCATACATGTACGTACAATATATATAATGCTAAGCTAAACAGACAATGCCAAGAAGTGATGCATCGTGTAGATCTCGACTAAGCAGGTGACTACGACTCCCTTCCTTAACCATATTAGAAATGCCATACAATAAGAAAACACACACACCATACACATACAAGTATGGGATAAGTAACCATAATAAAACACATGAGATAATAAACCATCTAACTAATCATCATTAATAACTGAAAATAATATAATGATCATCATATATACACGAAATGTAAATTCTAAATGATCTCATCATATATCAACTGAATCCCTATCATAATATCTGATAGTGTCAAAACAACACCACTAAACCATCAACATAAAACTAGTCCATCAAAGTCTGATAATAATAGCAACAATAAGTCTAGAAAAGATGTGAACAAGGGTAGGCACTATATCCACTCCCCCTTTGTAATGCCCCGCCAAGGGATCTAAAGAATTTCACTAAGTTTACTAAACAATTTTTTTTTAAAACATGAAAGTAAAACCATACACAACACTTACGGAAGCAATAGTAAAATTATATTTTAGTTTAGCTCAATCATCCATTATACATGTTACAAGGTATGAAAAGCTTAAAAGAATAAACATCCATGTAAATAAAGTACACCATCATCCAATATTAATCCATGATGTAATAACATAATGAAACCATAAACCATACATAATACATCATCATCATAAAGATACAAATATCCATCATAAAAGATAATCATATATCACAAACATAACTAACTAAGTGCACGATTCCTCCCAATCATAAATAGCATCATTAGACCATCATGGATCCTAGCCATCCCTCCGTGCGTAACATTCCAAAGCATCGAAGAGATCATCGGCTATAAACATAGTAGGAATGTCACTCCTAAAACATCCTACTAACATGCAAAGTAAAGCATAGGATACCATCATCTAACATATGCAAACCATCAATATAAGAAACATATCAATAAATACATCCATCATAAGGTATATCATCTATCATAATGATCCAAGAACATAATGAAGATAAATACCAACCAAGAATACTCTAGCCACGGTGTCTCAATGGATCTCAAATGATAAGAGTGGAAAATACACTACCACCCGACCGCGTGGAACCTAAGTGGTCCACTCCCACCGTGCTGAGGAGATAATCTCAAGTCCCAAATAGGCTATCCAAATCACAAAGCATAAATCTCTATAAGATCAGAAATCCTAAAAGTATACTAACTCAAAGGTTCCATCACACAAAATCGACATCTACTTCCCAGAGGCACACAATGACATGTAGGAAACCTACTCTGCAAGCGGGAAAGTGTCATCGCATTTATCTCGTACAAGTTACTCTAGCAGTTAGCTAAACTCCATGGGTCCATACAGATCTCATGCGGCCACTAGTATCCTCTCATACTGACGAGGCATACTACGGAATGCACAGTCGCAACCATGCGTTCTCACTACTCCCATCCTAGCCTGTACAAGCGCTCAAAGCATGGGTGAGAACATCAAAACAATTATCTTTTTAGGTTCATTTAATCCCCATTTAGTGTGTAAATGTTATCACTTATTAACCAAACTTACAATGAGTTACCCTGGGAGCCACTTAGGGCCCCGACCCCCATTTCAAGCCACTTCCCAACACTACAAGTAGATTACCTACCCTAATGCTCATGGAATCATAAAATCACCACAGTCTTGTACAAGCGACTGCAAAGAAAATCCAAAAGATAATCCATAAAAAGAATCATCAAATATTCATGATAAAAGCATCAAATATCCATAATAAGAATCATCAAATCTCCAAGATAAGAATCATCAAAATCTTCATGAGCATCTGGAAAAGAATCCATAGAAAAGCATGACCGGAACAATTCTCTATTGGCAACTGAAGGCATCACTAATAATCATAAGTATCAATTGGTTCTCAATAACCAAAATATATCTCAAAATAATCATCATATCCATTGGTTCTCAACAAGCAACCAAGAATATCTCAAAATCATATTGATCGAAGACTCCAAAATGGTTGAGTCAAAACATGTCACAACATGACATCATCAAGAATAAATCCACATTTCACTCCCATCATGGCGACTAGAAAGTAATCCGAGGATAACTGATCGATGACTCAAAAATGGTTAGCTCAAGTATCTCATACACATACATCTGAGCTTCACACATGAAGACTGATGAACAAATACAAACATTTCATAGAGCATACGATCACATTACCATGGTTGGGCTTATAAAGATCGAGACCAAATAAAATCAACATGCCATCACATCTCATAACCCCCGAGCCTCTGGTAACAACCTAGGACTGGTCAACACTAGTCAACCCAAAAATCCAAAATAAAAAGCATATAGAATACACGATGCAAACACATGTTTTGGTTTTTCTATATTACATAGTTGAATCAAGTGTAGGGGTTTCCAGTTTCCATTTTCAAATATACTTCAAGTGTATAAAGTTATCATCATTTGACCTACAAGTCAACCCAATTGTTCCCCGATAGCATTATCCTTCCATTATTGAGTGTTACATTCTAAGAATAACTTAAGGATAAATATTCACTAAACTGATCATCATTGACCTTAATTAAATTGTTCTCTATTTTAACCATGATCCATATTCTAATTGATTAACTCTTCCTTAATATTATTTCTACATTTCAACATTATCAAAGAATCATTATTTTTTTATAAAAGAACCAATTATCATTCTTCGAATAGGAGAATTATAACTTTATTAAAATGATCAACTTGATCAATAAATTAACATAGGTACACCATCCATGACCTATTAACATTCTAATAGTCTTCAATTAGAAACTTAATTAAGTGTTACTAAAGTTTGAGTCTTTTAATTTAATCGTTATCATCATTGACAACCATATAGTCTCTAAGGTCATAATTCAAGTCATAAAACTTATCAATTTTGATATAAACATTTCTACAATCTCATTAAAAGAATTATATCAATTAAATCTCCATAACTTAATTATTAATTAAATCTAATTAACTCTAATTAATTTAATTAATAATTACATATCCATGGCAACGTTCCAATTAATATAAGTTGACTAATAACTAACTATAATTTTGTAAGTCAAAAGTCAACTATAATTCAATACATAAATAATCATATTAATAGTTAAATAATAATAACTTGTAAATATTTAATAACAAACTATATTGAAAATCTTATTAATATATCTATAATGACCACATTCGTCATTCTTTCAATGAATACTAATATTCCCTTAATTAATCCGTACTATCGATAATCATTAAGACCATTATACTATTATCTATTAATAATTTGCTGGACCCAACAAACATTAATAAATGATAACTATAATTAATCGGTCTAGAGAAATCTTGCATAAACTTCATCGGTTAATATCTAACTAACTCTTAACACCATTAAGGTATATCCATAACAATTCCAATCATAGCAAGATTATTAAATGTTATAACAATGTCTATTACCTTTGTCAATTAGATCCATTATCATTTAAAGTCTCCTAATCATCGTCATTAAACAGCTATTATCAACATAACATAAATTACCATCTCGTAATTATTTAATATACATTAAATAAAATTAATATTAAAGTCAATCATATTCAAATTAATAATTTAAAAGAATTCAATGTTTCCTTCGACTAGCGATAACTGACAAATTATCAATATTTCATATTAATAATTCTCAACATCTAACATTTATACTTAGCATATGTCAAAATCAATATATATATATATATATATATATATATATATATATATATATATATAGATATATATATATATATATATATATACATACATATATATATATATATATATACATAAATATATATGTATGTACATACATACATACATACATACATACATACATACATACATACATACATACATACATACATACATACATACATACATACATACATACATACATACATACATACATACATACATACATATATATATATATATATATATATATATATATATATATATACTAACTAAAATTATTAATACATAACATCTTTAATGTATCTGAAGCCTATATATAAATATACATATACATACATACATATATATATATATATATACCATCGAATTATAAAATTTGAATCACACAACTACGTGCTTAATAATAAAGAGAGTGATTTATGAATTTAGTCAGATATATTACTGTGGCATTATATTAATTAATGCATGGACATCATTGTCAGGAGTGTCCCTTAGCGACATCCCATCACGGGTACTCTGCTTACGTAGGTACACTTCGACTTAAGCATTGAATGCTCTGTCGCAGGTACACTGCGTGCGCAGGTACCCCGCGACCCGTATGTGTACTGCGGTACACACAGGGGGGTGTATCCTGCCCCTCATAATACATATGCAAATGTTTATTATTACAACATTTTTATAAAACATTTTTTCCACATATGCGATTCGGTATTAATAAAGATTTTCTCTCCATCGCGTTTTAATCTCGACTATTACCGATCAATGTTTAAATAATATATGTATATATATATATGTATATGCATATATATATATATGTATATGTATATGTATATGTATATGTATATGTGTATATATATATATGTATATGTGTGTATATATATATATATAAACGCAGAATTTAAGCATTATGGTAATTCAATATATATATATATAATGAGATCATATAGTAGTTTCAAATATAAAGGCCTTCTAACTTTTAAATTGAGAATTACCCTTTTTTAAAAAAAAAAAAATATGGTCTCTGAATTAATCATATTAATCGTTTCTCAGATTTACCAATTAATTTGTCTAATAGGTTTGATCATAAATTTTAACTTAGAATTTCTTTCATACAAACCCTTGTCTAATCAAATCTTCGATTCCAATACAATTCGAACCCAAACTCGAGTTAGATCTAATTTCTTCCTTAATTGGATCTAGGGTTTTCTAATGTTTTCTTCTCAAACAAATAAATACATATCTAGATTCCAATTTCAATTATAGATTCAATCACAAGAGTATTCAGACACATAGACATGATAAAGACAGGAAGAGAAATAATGCAAAGAGAATATGCGAATATCATGAGTGCACCTGGACACTAATACTAATTTTTCCATGCCTCAGAAGTCCATAGAAAATCCTTTCCTTCTCCATCATTCGCAATCCTTCCAAGATCCAAGCCAACCGAGAATCTCCAAGTGACTAAAAATGCTAGGAGGAGCATGGAAGCAAATAGAAAATATACTTTCATATGAATCTTCTCCAATGCATGTAAGCTTTGAAGCTTCCCTTTTAACTTGTAGCTTGTAGCTTCCATTCAGCTTCTACTTCAGCTTGTCGAAACACACTAGGAGAGCCTCTATTTAAAGGCCTCTAAGATGCATCTAGAGTGTCTCTAGAAACAACTAGAAGATAATCATGACAACCAAGCATGGGTCTTCTCCAACCTTCTAGATGAGGCTTAAGGTTGTAGACACCATGTGCTCAAATAAAATGCTTACTCCTAAGTGTAGACAACTTGTGCATTCTTAGAGTGCAAACTTCTGTGTTGTCTATATGACAACTCTCGAGTATTTGCCAACTCCTATGTGAGCAAACATAAAAATAATGCACATTAATTAATATAATATTTAATTTACTCTTCCCAATTTAATTTATTTATTTATTAAATCTCATGCACTAACTTTAATAATTCCACTTTTCAATCTTAATATATTTATATTTTAATCACATGAGATTTAAAATCTTTTATTAATTTAAAATATATTTTTCACTTTTAAATTTCATTTCCAAAATTTAATTGCTAAAATATTTATTAGCTTTAATAATAATATTATTTAGTCATTTATTTAAAAATGAACTCCAAATATATTATTATTAAAATAAATATTGTCACATTCCAACTTTTAAACTTTAAACTTTTATTTTCAAATTTAATTAATTTCTCAATTAATTAAATAAAATAAATATTAAAATACCATATTAATTTTTCATTAAATTAAACCATTAATTAAATCTTTTAATTAGCCTTAATCAATAGAAAATAAATCAAAGACTCATAAGGTAAAAATATAAAAAATCATCATAGCCAAAATACATACAAAATCAAACCAAGGGTTAATATCACGAATTATGTCATCCGACATATTCGGAGGGTACTCAACTCGGATACTTGTCCTAATTTTCCAATTAGAACAAATGGATTAAAGGGTAGAGATTTGGACTTGAGAATTTATCTCCCCTCTCTTATCATTGAGATGATGTGATAGGGTACGCTCATCCTGGCAGTTCAGGGAAGTCGATACCCGATACTTGCAACTTGCATAAAAACTATGCATGTACAAGCACAATTTATACTAAACTAAATATGCAATGGCAGGAAGTGGTGCATCATGTAGATCCCAACTAGCAGGTAACTACGACTCCATTCCTTAACCACATCAGACACACCATACAAAAGCAAACACACAAAGCAAACACGCACACCATACACATGCAAGTATGGGGTAAGTATCCATAATAAAACATATATGATAATAAACCATCTAACTAATCATCATTAATAATTGAAAGCAATGTAATAATCATCATGCATACATGAAATATAAAGTCTAAGTGATCTCATCACATAATTAATTGAATCCATAGCACAATATCTGATAATCTCAAAAGAATGCTGCTAACCAACAACATGAAACTAGCTCTAAAAGAGTTCAACAATGTTAGCAAAATGCGAACTAGGGGCAGGCACTACATCCACCCCCCCTGGGATTATGCTTACTCCTGGAAGCCTACAAGAATGAAAAGCTAAGATACTCACTCTGTGGGTCCCATTGAACCCTTTTTACCTCTATAGGAAAACATGATTCCATTGAAAATATTACAACACATTTAGAGCAATATGATTCTAGTTTAATGGTAAACCGAAAACCATATCAATCCAACATCATTCCTTTAACAACTACTAAAATATATCCCTTAATACATTCTAAACAAGAGCAACTTAATGCTTGCAAAGATAAACAAAGGTTTACTACCTTACAACATAGATAAAAGATACATGTTTTGCAACTAGAATGAGTTCCAATTTCTAGTTTTGCCCATGTTCAGGTTTAAGTAGAATTTTCAGTTTTGAAAGCTAAGTGTTAAGCATGAAAAATATGCAAGTAACAATTTTAAGTTCTATTTCAATTTACCTAGTTTCAAATTTTCAGTTTTGAAAGAGATACACATGATAGTTCAGAGTTTTCATTTTGTTCAACTAGTGGCATTCCAATATACCCAGAGCTCCCAATGTTGAAACTTGGGCTCTAATACAAAATGTAATGCCCCACCAAGGGATCCAAAGAATTTCACTAAGTTTACCAAACAATTTTTTTTTTAAAACATGAAAGTAAAACCATACACAACACTTACGGAAACAATAGTAACATTACATTTTAGTTTAGCTTAGTCATCCACTATACATGTTACAAGGTATGAAAAACTTAAAAGAATAAACAACCATGTAAATAAAGTACATCATCATCCAATATTAATCCATGATGTAATAACATAATGAAACCATAAACCATACATGATACATCATCATCATAAAGATACAAATATCCATCATAAAAGACAACCATATATCACAAACATAACTAACTAAGTGCACGGTTCCTCCCAACCGTAAATAGCATCATTAGACCATCATGGATCCTAGCCATCCCTCCGTGTGTAACATTCCAAAGCACCGAAGAGATCATCGGCTATAAACATAGTAGGAATGTCACTCCTAAAACATCCTACTAACATGCAAAGTAAAGCATAGGATACCATCATCTAACATATGCAAACCATCAATATAAGAAACATACCAATAAATACATACATCATAAGGTATATCATCTATAATAATGATCCAAGAACATAATGAAGATAAATACCAACCAAGAATACTCTAGCCACGGTGTCTCAATGGATCTCAAATGATAAGAGTGGAAAATACACTACCACCCGACTGCGTGGAACCTAAGTGGTCCACTCCCACCGTGCTGAGGAGATAATCTCAAGTCCCAAATAGGCTATCCAAATCACAAAGCATAAATCTCTATAAGATCAGGAATCCCAAAAGTATACTAACTCAAAAGTTTAATCACACAAAATTGACATCTATTTTCCAGAGGCACACAATGACATGTAGGAAACCTACTCTGCAAGCGAGAAAGTGTCATCGCATTTATCTCGTACAAGTTACCCTAGCAGTTAGCTAAACTCCATGGGTCCATACAGATCTCATGCGGCCACTAGTATCCTCTCATACTGACGAGGCATACTACGGAATGCATAGTCGCAACCATGCGTTCTCACTACTCCCATCCTAGCCTATACAAGCGCTCAAGGCATGGGTGAGAACATCAAAACAATTATCTTTTTAAGTTCATTTAATCCCCATTTAGTGTGTAAATGTTATCACTTATTAACCAAACTTACAATGAGTTACCTTGGTAGCCACTTAGGGCCCCGACCCCCATTGCAAGCCACTTCCCGACACTACAATTAGATTACCTACCCTAATGCTCATGGAATTATAAAATCACCACAGTCCTGTACAAGCAATTGCAAAGAAAATCCAAAAGATAATCCATAAAACGAATCATCAAATATTCATGATAAAAGCATCAAATATCCATAATAAGAATCATCAAATCTCCAAGATAAGAATCATCAAAATCTCCATGAGTATCTGGAAAAGAATCCATAGAAAATCATGATCACAACAGTTCTCTATTGGAAACTAAAGGCATCACTGATAATCATAAGTATCAATTGGTTCTCAATAACCAAAATATATCTCAAAATAATCATCATATCCATTGGTTCTCAACAATCAACCAAGAATATCTCAAAATCATACTGATTGAAGACTCCAAAATGGTTGAGTCAAAAAATGTCACAACATGACATCATCAAGAATAAATCCACATTTCAGTCCCATCATGGTGACTAGAAAGTAATCCAAGGATAACTGATCGATGAATCAAAAATGGTTAGCTCAAGTATCTCATACACATACATCTGAGCTTCACACATGAAGACTGATGAACAAATACAAACATTTCATAGAGAATACGATCACATTACCATGGTTAGGCTTATAAAGATCGAGACCAAATAAAATCAACATGCCATCACATCTCATAACCCCCGAGCCTCTGGTAACAACCTAGGACTGGTCAACACTAGTCAACCCAAAAACCCAAAACAAGAAGCATATAGAATACACGATGCAAACACATGTTTTGGTTTTGCTATATTACATAGTTGAATCAAGTGTAGGGGTTTCCAGTTTCCATTTTCAAGTATACTTCAAGTGTATAAAGTTATCATCATTTGACCTACAAGTCAACCCAATTGTTCCCCGATAGCATTATCCTTCCATTATTGAAAGTTACATTCTAAGAATAACTTAAGGATAAATATTCACTAAACTGATCATCATTGACCTTAATTAAATTGTTCTCTATTTTAGCCATGATCCATATTCACTTGATTAACTCTTCCTTAATGTTATTTTTACATTTCAACATTATCAAAGGATCATGATTCTTTTATAAAAGAACCAATTATCATTCTTCGAATAGGAGAATTATAACTTTATTAAAATGATCAACTTGATCAATAAATTAACATAGGTACACCATCCATGACCTATTAACATTCTAATAGTCTTCAATTAGAAACTTAATTAAGTGTTACTAAAGTTTGAGTCTTTTAATTTAATTGTTATCATCGTTGACAACTATATAGTCTCTAAGGTCATAATTCAAGTCATAAAACTTATCAATTTTGATATCAATATTTCTACAATCTCATTAAAAGAATTATATCAATTAAATCTCCATAACTTAATTATTAATTAAATCTAATTAACTCTAATTAATTTAATTAATAATTACATATCCATGGCAACGTTCCAATTAATATAAGTTGACTAATAACTAACTATAATTTTGTAAGTCAAAAGTCAACTATAATTCAATACACAAATAATCATATTAATAGTTCAATAATAATAACATGTTAATATTTAATAACAAACTATATTGAGAATCTTATTAATAAATCTATAATGACCACATTCGTCATTCTTTCAATGAATACTAATATTCCCTTAATTAATCTGTATTATCGATAATCATTAAGACCATTATACTATTATGTATTAATAATTTGCTGGACCCAACAAACATTAATAAATAATAACTATAATTAATCGGTCTAGAGAAACTTTGCATAAACTTCATCGGTTAATATCTAACTAACTCTTAACACCATTAAGATATATCCATAACAATTTTAATCATAGCAAGATTATTAAATGTTATAACAATGTCTATTACCTTTGTCAATTAGATCCATTATCATTTAAAGTCTCTTAATAATCATCATTAAACAACTATTATCAACATAACATAAATTACCATCTTGTAATTATTTAATATATATTAAATAATATATTTAATATACATTAAATAAAATTAATATTAAAGTCAACCATATTCAAATTAATAATTTAAAAGAATTCAATGTTTCCTTCGACTAGCGATAACTGACAAATTATCAATATTTCATATTAACAATTCTCAACATCTAACATTTATACTTAGCATATGTCAAAATCAATTAATAGATATATATATACACTAACTAAAATTATTAATACATAACATCTTTAATGTATCTGATGCCTATATATATATATATATATATATATATATTTTACATACCATCGAATTATAAAATTTGAGTCTCACAACTACATGCTTAATAATAAAGAGAGTGATTTATGAATTTAGTCTGATATATTACTGCGGCATTGTATTAAATAATGCATGGACATTGCTGTCGTGAGTGTGCCTTAGTGACATCCCGTCATGGGTACTCTACTTACGTAGGTACCCTGCGACTTAAGCATTGAATGCTCTGTCATGGGTACACTGTGTGCGCAAGTACCCCGCGACCCGTATGTGTACTATGGTACGCACAAGGGGGTGTAACCTGCCCCTCATAATACATATGCAAACGTTTATTATTACAACATTTTTATAAAACATTTTTCCCACATATGCGATTCAGTATTGATAAAGGTTTTCTCTCCATCACATTTTAATCGCGACTATTACCGATCAATATTTAAATAATATATGTATATATATATATGTATATGCATATATATATATACATAAATATATATATATATATATGTATATGCATATATATATATACATAAATATATATATATATATATATATATACATATATATATATATATGTATATGTATATGTATATGTATATATGGATATGTATGTATATATATATATATATATACATATCCATATATACATATACATATACATATATATATACATATGTATATATATATATATATGTATATATATATATATATATATATATATATATATATAAACGCAGAATTTAACTTTAATTCAATATATATATATATATATATAATGAGATCATATACTAGTTTCAAATATAAAGGCCTTCTAACTTTTAAATTGAGAATTACCCTTTTTAAAAAAAATATATATATGGTCTCTAAATTAATCATATTAATCGTTTCTCAGATTTACCCATTAATTTGTCTAATAGGTTTGATCATAAATTTTAACTTAGAATTTCTTTCATACAAACCCTTGTCTAATCAAATCTTCAATTCCAATACAATTCGAACCCAAACTAGAGTTAGATCTAATTTCTTCCTTAATTGGATCTAGGGTTTTCTAATGTTTTCTTCTCAAACAAATAAATACATATCTAGATTCCAATTTCAATTATAGATTCAATCACAAGAGTATTCAGACACATAGACATGATAAAGACAGGAAAAGAAATAGTGCAAAGAGAATATGTGAATATCACGAGTGCACCTGGACATTGATGCTAATTTTTCCATGCCTCAGAAGTCCATAGAAAATCCTTTCCTTCTCCATCATTCGCAATCCTTCCAAGATCCAAGCCAACCGAGAATCTCCAAGTGACTAAAAATGCTAGAAGGAGCATAGAAGCAAATAGAAAATATACGAGCATATGAATCTTCTCCAATGCATGTAAGCTTTGAAGCTTCCCTTTTAACTTGTAGCTTGTAGCTTCCATCATCTTCTACTTCAGCTTGTCCAAACACACTAAGAGAGCCTCTATTTAAAGGCCTCTAAGATGCATCTAGAGTGTCTCTAGAAACAACTAGAAGATAAGCATGAAAACCAAGCATGGGTCTTCTCCAACCTTCTAGATGAGGCTTAAGGTTGTAGACACCATGTGCTCAAATAAAATGCTTACTCCTAAGTGTAGACAACTTGTGCATTCTTAGAGTGCAAACTTCTGTGTTGTCTATATGACAACTCCCGAGAATTTGCCAACTCCTATTTGAGCAAACATAAAAATAATGCACATTAATTAATATAATATTTAATTTACTCTTCCCAATTTAATTTATTTACTTATTAAATCTCATGCACTAACTTTAATAATTCCACTTTTCAATCTTAATATATTTATATTTTAATCACATGAGATTTAGAATCTTTTATTAATTTAAAATATATTTTCCACTTTTAAATTTCATTTCCAAAACTTAATTGCTAAAATATTTATTAGCTTTAATAATAATATTATTTAGTCATTTATTTAAAAATGAACTCCGAATATATTATTATTAAAATAAATGTTGTCACATTCCAACTTTTAAACTTTAAACTTTTATTTTCAAATTTAATTAATTTCTCAATTAATTAAATAAAATAAATATTAAAATATCATATTAATTTTTCATTAAATTAAACCATTAATTAAATCTTTTAATTAGGCTTAATCAATATAAAATAAATCAAAGACTCATAAGGTAAAAATATGAAAACCCATCATAGCCAAAATACATACAAAATCAAACCAAGGGTTAATATCATGAATTATGTCATCCGACATATTCAGAGGGTACTCAACTCAGATACTTGTCCTAATTTTCCAATTAGAACAAATGGCTTAAAGGGTAGGGATTTGGACTTGAGAAGTTATCTCCCCTCTCTTATCATTGAGATGATGTGATAGGGTATGCTCATCCTGGCAATTCAGGGAAGTTGATACCCGGTACTTGCAACCTGCATAAAAACCATGCATGTACAAGCACAATATATACTAAACTAAACAGGCAATGGCAGGAAGTGGTGCATCGTGTAGATCCCAACTAGCAGGTAACTATGACTCCCTTCCTTAACCACATCAGACACACCATACAAAAGCAAACACACAAAGCAAACACGCACACCATACACATGCAAGTATGGGGTAAGTATCCATAATAAAACACATATGATAATAAACCATCTAACTAATCATCATTAATATCTGAAAGCAATGTAATAATCATCATGCATACATGAAATATAAAGTCTAAGTGATCTCATCACATAATAAACTGAATCCATAGCACAATATCTGATAATCTCAAAAGAATGTTGCTAACCAACAACATGAAACTAGCTCTAAAAGAGTTCAACAATGTTAGCAAAATGTGAACTAAGGGCAGGCACTACACCCTTGGATTAGGCTTACTCTTGGAAGCCTACAAACAAATAGGGATATAACTCCCTCAATCTAGCTGCATTCTCCCAAGTAGCTGAAGAATCATCAGTAGGGTCCCATTGGACCCTTACCTGCTCGATGGTTCAACCCCTGAGGGTCAACCCCCGCTGCTCTAGAATACAAACCGGCTCCAAAGCCAGCTGCCTATCCTCTACCTACAACACATTCCAATCAAGAAAAAGCACAATATCAGGAATATACTGCCTAAGCACTGAAACATGGAAAATATCATGAATGCGAGCTAGGCTGGGTGGTAGAGCAAGGCGGTAAGCAACCAAGCCAATCCTCTCCAAAATCATGAATGGTCCCACAAAGTGAGGTGCTAGCTTATAACCCTTTTTGTACTGGATTAGACTCTTTCATGGTCACACTCTCAAGAAAACCTTATCACCCACAACAAACTACTTATCAATCCTATGAGCATCGGCATACTTCTTCTGCCTATCCTGTGCCGTAGTCAAATGCTCACGGATACGCCCTACCTGTTGCTCCATATCATGAAGCATCTTAGGTCCCAATAGAATGCGATCCTTAAGGCTGTCCCAACTCAATGGTGTACAAAAAGGACGTCCATATAATTCTTGAAAAGGTGCCATGCCAATAGAACTATAATACCCATTGTTGTAAGACAACTCCACTAGGTAGAGATTGTCCTCCCAATGTGTCTCCCTATCCATCACATACATCTGTAACTTATCCTCCAAAACTTGGTTCACCCTCTCTATCTGACCATCATTCTTTGGATGATATGCCGAACTGAAGTTTAACTGCGCTCCAAGCTCATGCTGCAGTGATGTCCAAAATGCAAATGTGAATATAGGATCCCTGTCAGAAATGATCTTTCTAGGAATACCATGTAATCTCACAATGTCATGCATGAAGACATTAGCTACAGAAGCTACTGTGTAGGAAGACCTGATTGGTGAAAAATGTGCCACCTTAGTCAACCGATCAATGGTAACCATGATATCATCATGATGTCGAACTATCATAGGTAATCCTACTATAAAATCCATGGAGATGATATCCCATTTCAAAGAAGGAATGAGATTAGGCTGCAATAGTCCTGCCGGGTGCTGGTGTTCTGCCTTGACTCTTTAACACTCAAGACACCTAGCCACAAAATCAACAATATCTCACTTCATCCCAGACCAAAAGAACAAACGTCTCAAATCAGCATGCATCTTCTTGACACCTAGATGTGCTGAGTAAGGTGTACGATGGGCTTCTGCCAGAATCAAGGTGCGAAGCTCACCCAGTAATGGCACATAAATCCTCCCCAAATGTCTCAAAAGACCATCTAATTCTCGAACGTAACCTACAAACTTACCTTCCAAGGGTCTCCCTAAGTCTATCTCTCTGCACACTTCCTGATACCAGGAATCCATAGGAAGTGCCTGAAGAATCCGACTCCTCAAATCCACACTAAGAGTCATCGATGTTACCACATGTCTCCTGCAACTCAAAGCATCTACCACCACATTCTCCTTACCCTAAATGTACTTAACCTCAAAATCATACTCGCATAAAAATTCCATCCATCGTCTTTGGCGAGCATTCAAATTAGGCTGAGTAAAAATGTACTGAAGACTACGATGATCATTATGTAGCTCAAATCTGTGCCCCAACAAAAAATGTCTCCACCTTGTCAAAGCATGAACTACTGCTACTAACTCAAGATCATGTGTAGGGAAATTTAACTCATGATCCTTGAGCTTGTGTGATTCATACGCAATCACCCGTCTATTCTGCATCAACACTGCTCCAATTCCTTCAAGAGAAGCATCTGTACACACCATGAAATCATCTTCTGGTTCAGGTACAGCTAAAATCAGTGCACTAGTCAAAAGATCCTTGAGCCTTTGAAATGCTTCCTCACATTTCTTTGTCCACACAAACTTCTTACCTTTCCTCTGAAGAGAAGTGATAGGATGTGCTATCCTAGAGAAGTTTTGGACAAACCTGCTATAATAACTAGCTAAAACCATAAAACTACGAATCTTTGACACATTAATCGGGGTAGGCCAATCTATTATCGCTTGAATCTTTGCAGGATCCACTAAAACACCATCACCTAAGATAACATACCGTAAATACTGAATCTTCGATTTGAAGAATTCACACTTAGCGGCATTGGCATAAAGTTGATTGCCTCTCAAACACTGCAATACCAACCGTAGGTGTTCCTCATGCTCTTTCTAAGTCTTAGAAAATATCAATATGTCATCAAGAAACACGAGAACAAACTTGTTAAGATATGATCGAAAAACACCATTCATCAAACTCATGAACACTGATGGAGCGTTAGTCAATCCAAAAGGTACCACTGTGAACTCATAATGCCCATAGCAAGTTTGAAAAGTAGTTTTGTGAATGTCTACTTCCTTAATACAAAGCTGGTGGTATCCTGACTTAAGGTCAATCTTGGAGAATACTATAGCTCCCTTGATCTGATCAAATAAGTCATCAATCCTAGGCAAAGGATACCTGTTCTTAATAGTCACCTTGTTCAACTGTCTATAGTCAATACAAAGGTGCAAAGAACCATCTTTCTTCTTCACAAAGAGCACTGGAGCTCCCCATGGTGATACACTTCGAATGCTCCCTTTGGCCAGAAGTTCCTCTAGGTGAAGACGTAGCTCACCCAGTTCTTGAGTAGTCATATGATAAGGAGCTTTAGAGATAGGCTTCACTCCAGGAATTAGATCAATGCTAAAATCAATGTCCCTCTTTGGAGGCATGCCTAGAATCTCACTTGGAAAGACATCTGCGTACTCCTGTAAAATTGGGTGATCTAAAGTCTTCCTCATAGGATCTTCCTCATCAAGATCATTTACCATAACAACAAATATCTGACATCCCTTACAAAAAATTCGCTTCAATTGCATAGTAGAAATCATCCGCAGAGATATAGGCCTCGGTATCCCAACTATCTTCAAATCATTCCCTTGGTCATCTTGGCACAAAATAATCTTCTTCCTACAAACTATAATAGCTCTATGAGATCCAAGCCAGTCCATGCCTAGAACCACATCATAGGAACCAAGGGGTATGACTCAAAGATCCACTGCTCTATCAAAGCTCCCTAAGCTAAGCCCACACTTATGAACTACATAATTTGTGGAGGCGTTAATCCCTGAGGCTAGTTCCAGTTGCCAACCATGATCTTGCTTCACCGCATCCAGTTTACACTTAGAAACTATAGATGGTGAAATAAATGAATCTGTAGCTCCTGAATCAAACAATACTAAAAGAGATATACCTCGAATAGCACCTGTGGTATCAACCATTTTTCCTTGATGATCTTCCTGATGCTGATCAACTGCTACAAAAACTCTATGAGCTCTCCCTGCATCACCAACTATGGGTTCTGAAGCTGTAGGCCTAGGTCCTGAAAACTGAGGGGCTCACTGTGGACACTGAGCTGCATAATGTCCAATCTGACCACATGAAAAACATTTTGTATTCCTACCAGATCCTCTTCCCATAGGTGGTACATTAGATTGTTGGCGACTGTTCCTGCTTACAAAAGTCTGGCTACTCTGAGCTGGCTGATTGGACTGATTCTATTTATTGCGTTGAGCATTACAATTGTTCTTAAAGTTAGAACCTTTGCCAACACCTTGAGCTTGAGAATTTGATCCCTTCTGCTACTGTGTTTGCTGAGACTGCTGCTAATATTGTTTCCCCTTAGAAAAGAAAGGTTTCTTGTTACCACCTGAATTGAAGTTGCCTTTAGATCCTGATGTTGTTGGTGCTCCTACAAAACCACCTTGACCAAGGTTGACACTTTTCTCAACAAGGATTGCTCAATGTACCGCATTCTTGAGAGTTTTTGGCTCAAATACTTTGACACCTCCAATTATACGGTTATTCAAACCCCTAATAAAGTGTTGTGTCAACTGAGCTAAATTTTCACTGAACCCTAAAAAAGGCATAAGCTCATAAAAGTTACGCTCATACTCAGTCACTGACAAAGTGTACTGCTTGAGATTATGAAACTCATCTTCCCTTTGTAGTTTCCATTCCTCTGGTAGGAATCATTCACAAAAACTCTCTAAGAATAGTTCTCACATGACACTATTCATATCAATTCCTAGCTTCTTGTCCTCAATCATCCACCAAGTGGCCCCAAAATTCTCTAAATTAGTGATCGCAAATCTTACCTTAACATTGCTGTCAAAATCCTGCATCGAAAAAATCCTGTCGAGGGAAATCAGCCACTTCTCGGCCACATAACCAGAACCTTTCCCATTGAAAGGCTTGAGCTTGGATCTTGAAAGATCCTTCATCTGAGTGGACACAATGGACCTCTGACGATCCTTCCGAGGACTTCTAGATCTGGGTCTATGATCTTGTTTTGTCTGATGCACTTTAGGCTATTCTTGAACAAGAGGTAAATGTTCTAGAATAGTCTGCATCATCTGTCTTAGACTAACCTCATCAGACTCAGCTTGGTCCTCTCTACGGCTCTCTTCCTGCTGCCTATTAGAGTGCTCTTCCCTGCTCTCTACACGAGCCGATCCCTCATGGGCAGACTCATGGGCACTAACAGCTTTGCCACGACCACGACCTCTTCCTCGGCCTCTACCATGGCCTCTAACAGAAGACCTAGTCCCACACACCATCCTAGTTTCAAGTTGAAGAGATACACTTAATAGTTCACATTTCTAGTTGTTCCAAAATACCCAGAGCTCCCAATGTAGAAACTCGGGCTCTGATACCAAATGTAATGCCCCGCCAAGGGATCGAAAGAATTAACCTAGAATTTCACTAAGTTTGGTAACACATTTAAAAAAAAAAAAAAAAACACATGGAAGTAAATACCACATATAACTTGTACATAATAATGGAAGCAATAGCAATGTCCATCTAAAAGTAAACATAACATACATAACCGATTTCATTCTTTAAGAATCCCTTAACATTGAGTTACATCTAAATTAACTAACATACACGAGTCCATCTAGTACAACATCCACATGAAATAATAATGATAAGTCCAATGTTCATTTATTACATTTCCAAATGCTCTATCATCCACTATACATGTCACAGGGTATGAAGGCTTAACAGAATATACATATGTGAAATAAGGTACATCATTCTATTCTAATCCATGATACATCAAAGACAATCACATGATAAACATGATACATCATCATAGAATACATATACATCCATCGTAAGATCAAACATAACTAACTAAGTGCATGATTCCTCCCAACCGTTAATAGCATCATTAGACAATCATGGGCCCTAGCCATCCCTCCGTGCATAACATCCCAATTCATCGAAGAGATCTTCGATATTAACATAGTAGGAATGTCACTCCTAACATATACAACATCATATGTAGAAAGTAATCTAACATGAAAATATAAGCATAAGATAAACATCATCTAACATATGCTAATCATCAATGAAAGGATACATATCCACCATCACGAAAGATGCATTAGCCACGATGTCTCAATGAATCTCAAATGATAAGAGTGGAAAATACACTACCACCCAACTGCGTGGTACCTAAGTGATCCACTCCCACCGTGCTGAGGAGATAATCTCAAGTCCCAAATAGGTTATCAAAATCACATAGTATAAATCCCTAAAATCTAGTAATCCTAAAAGTATACTAACTCAAAGGTTCCAATCACAAAACTGACATCTAATCCTAGAGGAACACAATGACATGTAGGAACCTACTATGCAAGTGGAAAAGTGTCATCACATTTATTACGTACAGGTTACCCTAGCAATTAGCTAAACTCCACGGGTCCATACTGATCTCATGCGGCCACTAGTATACTCTCATATTGACAAAGCATACTATGGAATGCAAGGTCGCAACCATGCATTCTCACTACTCCCATCCTAGCCTATACAAGCACTCAAGGCATGGGCAAGAACAAAACACTTATCTTTTTAGGTTCATTTAGTTAGTATTAGGTGTGAATGTTATCACTTATTAATCCAACTTACAATGAGTTACCCTGGCAGCCTCTTAGGGCCCCGACCCCCATTGCCAGCCACTTCCCGTCACTACATGCAGATATCCTACCCTAATGCTCATGGAATCATAAATCTCAAAATCACAAAAATAATCCATAATAAAATCATCAAATAAAAGCATCAAATCTCCATGAGCAAACATCCATAGAAAATCATGACCACAACAACTCTCTATTGGTAATTGAAGCATCACTGATAATCAAAATTATCCAATGGTTCTCAATTACCAACAATATATCTCAAACACACTGATCGAAGACTCCAAAAATGGTTGAGTCAAACATGTCACAACATGAAATCATCGAGAATAAATTCACATTTCAATCCCATCATGGCGACTAGAAAATAACCAAGGATAACTGATCGATGACCAACAATAATGGTTAAGTCTCATAAATAAGAATCTCAACTATAACAATCAGTATTCACATCCAATACATAGAGCATTCCATCACATACCCATGGTTGGGATATAAGATCGAGATTAAAACATCATCATGGCATCACAGTCACATAACCCCCAAGCCTCTGGTAGATGTCCTATACTGGTCAACACTAGTCAACCAAAAACCCAAAACAATAGCATAAGGAATACACAATGTAAACACATGTTTTGGTTTTGCTAAGTTTTTGAATTGGTAAAGTCTCAGTTTACATTTTTCCAAATTATATCAAGTGGAGAAATTTCACATTTTTTCTAACCCAAGTATTCGTTTGATAGATAAAAGTTTCTCCATCAGACTCAATTTTCTAATTGATTTATATGACATTGTTTGAAAATTGACATTCTCAATGAATCAAAAACTTTGATTATATATTCTAATAATTAATCTTTAAAAAAAAAAAAGTTTAATTAAATTAATTGTTAATATCTCTTCATAATTAATAAGCTTAATAGCAATATTTTAATCATTAAAAGAGTGATCCATTAATTGAGAACTTTATAATAATCATTTATACTTAATAATATATATACATATATATATATATATATATATATATATATATATATATATATATATATATATATATATATATATATATATATATATATATATACTTGTATATATATATACTTGTATATATATATATATACATATAAATATACATCTATACATATAAAAAAAAACATTTTATAAAAACAAAATATAATAATCAAACCGCAATTCGCAATTCGCAAAACGCAAAATTGCGTCACAACATTGGAAGTCAATTCATATATATCTATATCATTGCACAGAGGAGTTATCGTGCAGGCCTGCTGTCGCAGAGCCTGCGGCAGCAGTGCCGCCGGCCTCTGCCACATATACATAGTGGGGTGGGGGTACGGGCTCGGCCCTCCCTGCCCACCTCAATTTGCATTAAATTTCTTTTTTTTAAAAAAAATCGCTTATGCATTTTCCATTCGCGAGTATGCGATTCGATTTTTAAATAAAGTTCAACGTTTTTCAAAAAAATGTTTTAGATTAATGATATTCATTTTTAAAAAAATTAAATATATACATTATATATATGAAATTCCTTAGAAGACATATGGAAGACACGAAGAAGACAGGAATGCATGATGTGGAAATAGCATAAGAAAAATTACAAGAATCTACCCGGATTCTGATGCTAATTCGCTTTTCCTCATAAAACCCGTAGAGCAAGCTCCCTTCTTCAAAGTTCTTGAGTCTTCCAACACTCCAATTGCTCTCCACGCTCTCTCTCTAAGCTTCTATGAATGCCTGAATATAAAGAGCTCTCAAGAAACCTTTGGAATGCTTCTTGAAACTGCTGAAAGGTGTCACCAACTAAGCATGGATCTTTTCTCACCTTTTTGGTGAGTCATAGAGTTGTAGACACCTTGTGCTTAATTGATGCACTAACCCCTGTGTTGTTGACACATGTTAATTTCCATGCAAGCTTATAACTCCAATAATTTCTATTTAAATTTAATAATTTTCATTTTAATTTTTATAAATTTTATTATTATTATTTTATTTATTACTTTATTACTATTTTATAATTATTATTAATTTTAATTTCTAGTTTTCTTTTATTTAATTCCTTTCCTCGATAATTCACATTTAATTAATCACAATCAAAATATCAAAGATCATGATATTTTACTATTTTTTTCAAATAAATAATTTATTAATTAAATCTATTTATTAAGACTTAATTAATAAAAAATTCACCATAGACCTCCAAGGTAAAATATGAAAATCCATCATAGAACAAATCATACAAAATCAATCTAAAGGGTTAAAAATTACGAAATATGTCATACGACACATTTGGCGGGTATTCAACTCTGATACTTGTCCTAACTCACTAGGACAAATGGGTTTTTTTTTTTATGTTTGGGATTTGGACTTGAGAATTTATTTAATTAAACAAAGTTCACTTGAGTTGAATAAAATTCACCATAGACCTAGTTTGACCAAAAGTTGACCAGATTTAACCATAGTTGACCTAAGTTGACTAGTTTCGAAAAGAATTTTGAAATAATTAAATAAAATTAGTTAATTAAATGGAGTACTTACTTCAAATTAATTAAACAAATTTATTAAATTAAACGAGAAGCCATTCCTAACTAATTAAATGAAATTATTTAATTAAATAAGAAAAGTGTCTCTAATTAATTAAAGATTATTTAATTAAATAGAAAAAGTAATTTTCAGACCTTATCTCATTTTATTAAATTAAATATCTCAACAAAATCTCTTCAGTTCAAAAAGGAAAATTTCCAGTTCACTATTCATCAGAAATGATCTAAATCAGTTAACTCATTTTTCTACTCAAATTGAATCTGTTAACTCCTTATTTTACTCAAATTAAATCTGTTAACTCCATTTAATTTAGAAATCTCCCTTTATGACTGAACTTCACATTTAATCCTGACCGTTGATTGAAATCGATCTCAACTGTTGATGAATTCCAAGAAAGTCTATTTAAGAGACCCTCATCTCTTCATTTTGAAAGGTTGAATGAGAATTTGCATCGAATTGGTTCTGAAATTCATACTCACATTTGCTCATATTCACATACGAAAAGATCAAATTTGACCAAAAGTTGACCAGATTTAACCATGGTTGACTTGAGTTGACTAGTTTCGAAAAGAATTTTGAAATAATTAAACAAAATTATTTAATTAAATGGAGTACTTATTTCTAATTAATTAAACAAACTTATTTAATTAAATGAGAAGCCATTCCTAACTAATTAAATGAAGTTATTTAATTAAATAAGAAAAGTGTCTCTAATTAATTCAAGATTATTTAATTAAATAGAAAAAGTAATTATGAGAGCATATCTCATTTTATTAAATTAAATATCTCAACAAAATCTCTCTTCAGTTAAAAAACGAAAATTTCCAATTCTTTATTGATCAAAAATGAGTTAAATCAGTTAACTCCTTTTTCTACTCAAATTGAATCAGTTAACTCCTTATTTTACTCAAATTAAATCTGTTAACTCCCTTTAATTTTGAAATCTTCCTTTATGACTGAACTTCACCTTTAATCCTGACCGTTGATTAAAATCGATCTCAACCGCTGATGAATTCTAGGAAAGTCTATTTAAGAGACCCTCATCTCTTCATTTTGAAAGGTTGAATTAGAATTTGCATCGAATTGTTGCTGGAATTCATCATCACATTTGCTCATATTCACATACGCAAAGATCAAGTTTGACCAAAAGTTTACCAGATTTAAGTACGGTTGACTTGAGTTGACCAATTTCGAAAAGAATTTTGAAATAATTAAACGAAATTATTTAATTAAATGGAGTACTTACTTCTAATTAATTAAAAAAAGTTATTTAATTAAATGAGAAGCCATTCCTAATTAATTAAATGAAGTTATTTAATTAAATAAGAAAAGTGTCTCTAATTAATTAAAGATTATTTAATTAAATAGAAAAAGTAATTATGAGAGCATATCTCATTTTATTAAATTAAATATCTCAACAAAATCTCTCTTCAGTTCAAAAAGGGAAATTTCGAGTTCACTATTGATAAAAAATGAATAAAATCAGTTAACTCCTTTTACTACACAAATTGAATCAGTTAACTCCTTATTTTACTCAAATTAAATCTGTTAACTCCCTTTAATTTGGAAATCTGTATTTATGACTGAACTTCACCTTTAATCCTAACCGTTGATTGAAATCGATCTCGACCGTTCATGAATTCAAAGAAAGTCTACTTAAGAGACCCTCACCTCTTCATTTTGAAAGGTTGATTGAGAATTTGCATCGAATTGTTGCTAGAATTCATACTCACATTTGCTCATATTCACATATGCAAAGGTCAAGTTTGGCCAAAAGTTGACCAGATTTAACCTCGGTTCACTTGAGTTGACTAGTTTCGAAAAGAATTTTGAAATAATTAAACAAAATTATTTAATTAAATGGAGTACTTACTTCTACTTAATTAAACAAAGTTATTTAATTAAATGAGAAGTCATTC